>CM032451.1:7952155-8072462 GCA_019049505.1 Pachyrhynchus sulphureomaculatus
TTTTCCAAGTTGTATTTTGTGTCCCAAGTAAATATATTCTGATACGTTTTCCAGTGTTTGGTTTCCGATGTTTACCTGAATATTTTCCACACTCATTATTTTTGTTTTATGTAGATTCATCTCGAATCCGATGCTTAAGGATGCCTGATGCAATTCTTCCAGCATGCTCTGAATTTTTCCTCCGTTTTATCGCTTATAATCACTATATCGTCTGCGAATCTTAAATGGTTCAGAGGCACACCATCTATATTTATGCCCCTGGATTGCCAATTTAAACTCTTAAAAATGTCCTCTAAGGCCAGTGTGTAGAGTTTAGGGGAGATAGTATCGCCCTGACGTATGCCTCTGTTTACCAATATCTTATCTGTCTTTGTATCTTCGTCCAGTGTTATTTGGATGGTCGCGTTTTCGTATATGTGTTTGGTGAGATTTGAATACCTGGTGTCTACTCTTGCGTTGTCTAAAGCTCTTAATATTGCCCAAGTTTCGACCGAGTCGAAGGCCTCTTTGTAATCTACAAATGCCAGGTGCGATGGTATGTTATATTCTGTGATCTTCTCTATGAGAGTGCCTACTGTCTGCAAGTGGTCAATCGTACTGAAACCTTTTCGGAAACCTGCTTGTTCTACTGGTTGATACGAATCCATTTTTTGAGTTAATCTATTTGTTACTATTTTTGTTAGCAACTTGTATAAGTGTGATAGTAGACTAATAGGACGGTAGTTTTCTATGTCATTTCTATCTCCTTTTTTGTATAGCAAAATAACCTCGGCGTTGTTCCATTTTGTTGGAATTCTTTCTTCGGTTATGCATTTGTTGAGTAGGATTCGTACACTCTCTACTAGATATTGTCCTCCCCATTTTTAACATTTCAGTGGTGATTTGATCTTCTCCTGGACATTTTTGAGATTTCATTTGGTTGAGCGCTGTTCTTAATTCACTGGTATCTAACTCAGGAATTTCCTCGGATCCAATATTTTGAATTTTTCCGTCTGTTATGCTGATGACCTTGGGACTTGGAACTGTAGAGATGCTTATAAAAGTCCTAAACTATGACAACAATTTCCGTTCTACTATTAACTACGGTACCACTGTTGTTCTTCAATTTACTTAATTTCATTTTGTGGGATTTTAAAACTTTCATATTTTTGTTGTTTTCAATAGTATTCTTTACCAACTTTGTGTTGTATTCTCTTAGATCTTTTCGAATGTTCTTGTCTATTTCTCTATTTATTGTCTTATAACTCTCAGCTTCCCTATCTATTTCTCTTCTCATTTTGATCAGATTTTTAGTAGTTTGGCTAAACTTGCCGATGTTCTTTTCTTTAGCACATATTTGTTTTGTTGCTACTTGTATGCTACTTCTTATGGTTTTACTTAGATCTTCCATTTCCGTGTCCTTCAATCTGTTTGTCTCTCTTAGTTTTACGTTTAATGTATCCTGAAATTTTTCTTTATTTTTTGATAGAGTTTCCACTGTAGGATATTTTTGTTTCTTTAGTATTAGTTTGTTTCTTTCGAATTTGATGTTTAGGTATATGCTTGCTCTAACCATTCGATGGTCGCTATTTGTATCGAACCGATTTAAAACGGTAACATCCTGACAGATTTCTCTTTTGTTAGTGATTATGTAGTCAATTTCATTTCTAATAATGTCATCGGGGCTACTCCAAGTCCATCTTCTCTTTTCAGGTTTTTTGAAGAATGAATTCATACAGTAAAGTTGTTCATTTCTGCAATAGTCGACAAGCTTTTCACCTCTGGCATTTCTATCCCCCACTCCGAATTTGCCGATATTTGTGGTATCTTGGTTTGTATTTTTGCCAATTTTGGCATTGAAATCTCCCATAATAATCACATATTTCGCATTTTTCATTTGTTTTTGCTGTTGATATATCTTCATATAGCTGTTCTACTGCTTCGTCGTCAGATGTGCTGGTTGGAGCATATACCTGTATCACTTGCATGTTATACCTCTTGTTGATTTGTATAGTAACGTAGATGACTCTATCTGATACGGCTGCCATTTTTATGATTTGATGTTTCAATCGTTTATTCACCAATAGGGCGACTCCACCTATGTGGTCATTTGTTTTCGAATTATTCCGGTATAACGGATGACCTGACTTCAGATATGTAGCTTGTTCCCCTTTAAGTCTTGTTTCGCTCAATCCCAAGATGTCCAATTTTATGTGTCGGAGTTCCTCTTCTAATCTCTCCATGTGTTGTTGCGATCTTAATGTTCTTATGTTGTAAGTAGCGATCCAGAGTTTGTTATTTTTCCTTTGATAGTTTTGGTTTAGGTTTATCTTCGCCGAATTTTTGCCTCCCCCAGAATCCGCGAGGCTGACTGAAGTTTCAGTGCAAGATTCTGAGCCATTGGCTCTACTTGCCTGGGGTATTTCTGTTTTAGAATTCGACATTTCCATGTTTTGGAAGGTTTTAGCACTTAAAACGCCACGCTTGCTAGGCGGGTTGGCGAGTTGGATAGGATTGGGATGGAGATAAACAAGTAATTCAGATGTGGAATAGAGCCTTAAAAAAATGTACACCAGAGGTATGATATGCCAGCGTACAACATACAGAAAACCTGTTTCAACAGTGGTATGATCGTGAGGTAATAATCGAAGAGATTAATAATTTAAATATTACTTATTGACACGTTCCAAGCCCCTTGGGCAACATTCATTGTAAATTTTGCAGGACAAATATAGATTTATCTATCTATCTATTAATTTGATTTGATAAATCATATTAAAATTGGATTATGCAATTTATATATTCATACTTCATACCCTCGTTATGAAATATCTTTCTGTTTTTAAAAGTATTATATTTTAGTTCTCTATTTTAAAATTTTATTTGATGAGTTCTGTGGTGCAACTTTTTACAGTTTTTATAGTGCCTTATATGTAAATTGGATAAAGCTGTGTTAAATGTGTATTGTAATTTCATTACAAACATTACACAAACTTCAAATAACTAACAGATAACAAATGTAAACTTTTCATAAAGTAAATTTACTTATGAAATAATCTAAAAGGAACCTGAAAAATAAAAATAGGTAATATTAGACGTTGGATTTATGCAGAGAGGTAAATGTCCTTCACAAGTGTTTCACACATCATACACACATAATATATCCGTAGTTTTCGTTTACGAAACCGGATGAAAAATTTTAAATTCTATTTTGACTTTAAAAATTGTCATTTAAAACTCAAAGCGCCGACACTGAATTGACAGCCGATTGAATCGCATGAATATTCTTGACGTGGCATTGATCACATGACTGCAAAGATCCATTGATCAGACTATATATGCTTTTCAATATGGGTTAGCTGCCCGTACTTTTGCCGTTTCGCTGGAGAAGACCTTTTGTTAACATACTAACTGACCTGCCACTAGCTGGCTTGACACTTAGGCATGCTGCTCTATATATGTATTTATAGTTAACAGGAAGGGGCATTTGATCGGCAATAAAAAAGAGCATTATTATCTGAAAAACACCTGGGAATAGATGTACGCCTCTGTTATAAGACCACCGATCAGTCCACTGGCATTTTTATGAATATCAGTTTCAAATAAATATAGTATAAAAAATTAAATAATAATAATAATAGGTGAATATCTCGCCAGTTACGAAGCATTACATTCTATAGTTGAACCCAATCAATAAAGTAAAGGAAATTATTGGTTGTATCAGTAATTCTTGTGAGATTTTCTGAAAGTCGATTTGTGTTACTCGTCCTGTAAAATAATACTTTCCGAGCTTGACACGTAAATAACAACTAAAACCCCGAAAGTGTCCCATTATTGGGAGTACATCTACCTTGCGAACGCACTACGTGAGATTACCGTAAAAGTAGTTGGTGTAATATTACACAAAATGGTTAGAAATCATTAGAGAGTACGTGGCAGTCCAGCAAAATTAACAAGGAATTACCAGGTGTACAAGTATGAATTGCGGGTTTTTTTTTCTAAAAAAACATGTTAAATTCGGAAAAAATGATAAAAAGTGCTTTATTCAAAGTACGTTGCTTGTTATACACTTTTCCCATCTTTCGCGCAATTTGTGAATACCACGCCAGTAAAAATCTTCCCCTTTTGCTGCGACCCATTCATCGAGCCATTTTTTCACATCTTCGTACGAACCAAAGCGCTGCTCACCAAGTGCGTGACCAATCGATTCAAACAAGTGGTAATCGGAAGGAGCCAAGTCTGGTGAGTAAGCCGCATGGGGCAGAACTTCCTAGCTGAGTGCTTCCAACGTGTCGCGAACTGGTTTTGCCGTATGTGATGAAGCATTGTCATGAAGAAAAAGGACTTTGTGTTGCTTCTTTCGGTATTCTGGCCTTTTTTCAAGCAGCGAACGGTTCAAATCGGTCAATTGTTGTTGGTAGCGTTTAGTATTAACCGTTTAACCAGGTTTTAAGAGCTCATAATAGACCCCGCCCCTCTGGTCCCACCACACAGAGCATCGTCTTTCTGCCAAAGCGATTCGGTCTTGCGGTCGATGTGGATGGTGCGCCTGGGTCTACCCATGATCCACTTTTTGCGCTTGGGATTCCTTTTGCCTGTCGTTCAACTCATGTGGTACCCATCTACCGGTCTTCTGAATCTTTCCCATCTCTCGTAGCCGATTGGAAACAGCTTGTTGACTAACGCCCAATTGCTCGGCGAATTGTTTTTGTGTTTGCGAATCATCTTCGTCCAACAATGCTTGCATTTCCACATCTTTGTATTTTTTTGGCGGTTTTTCACGTTCCTTGTCTGCAATCCGCATTTCATACTTGTACACCTGGTAGTTGTATTATCTAAATATTTAAAATAAGGGACACCCCTTGTAAATCCAAATTATTCAAATGTCTGCGATTTATTTAATAACAGGATAATGACGACGACTTACCGAGATTTACGAGTAAAAAATCATCAAAAAAAATCAAAATATTTACTTTCAGCAAATTACAAACAGGAAGTGATGTGTACGACATTAAAACATAGTAGCAATGTCGGTCTAATTTTAATCTCCCGTTGAAAAATACTTGGGAATAAACAGCACGCCTCTGTTCTAGGACCGCCAGTCAGTCCACGCCCATTTTTATTACTATCGGTTTCAAACAAATAGACTATAAGTAAATAACTAAAAAAAATCACTCTCGTAAAACGAATTTTTAATGGCACAGTAATGTATAAAGCAGGATAGTGCAAGGAAAGAGGTCTCGCCTGCAAAAGCCTTTAATGCATGTTTATAATTTTATCGAATGATTTATATTAAATTATTCAAAATTAATTCATCATCAGAACCTACAATATGTAAAGGACAACTTAAACTAATTAATTTCCAAATAAGCGTTCATCAATTCATCGCAGCGTCTGTTTAGTTTTCAAATTTCGCTGCATACATCATTTGTTTATTGATAAACAGTGCCCAATGAATATCTGCTATTATGTTACAGAATTACTCACAATAATAATTTCGAATTTGGCTTGGATAGTTAATTATTCATTTTGGAACAATTTATACTATATATTGTGTTGGTAATTACCCATTATGTGAATAATTATACTTAATAACAATAGAAAATAATAGAGTTTGTATTCGGATGTGGAAGGCGGAAGGCTGCAACGCGTAGCCTTTTTGTTGGATTCAATGAAGTGCAACAGATGTACAAAGTTATTCTTGATATTTATACTCAATTGTCCCAATTGGCTACTCTCACACTAAGAGAGAATTCCCTCCAGGTCTTCTATAATATATATAAAATACAACGTCTCTCTGTCTGTCTGTCTGTCTATCCGTTAGTGCGCTTATCACTGGAGAATCACTTATCCGATTTACGTACTTTTCTTTTTAAAACATACATATGTACTCTGACCAGGTTATAGGCTATATTTTATTACGATAGGTAGCATAAGGAATGAACAGTGACAATAATAGTGAATGAAGTCGGAAAAAAAGTTTGTCGCTAGCGCATTCCCTTGCAATACACTGCCTAAACCATTAAATATGGAACAATATTATGTAACAGAGAATATCTATAATCTATAATATATATAAAATGCAATGTCTCTCTGTCTGTTTGTCTGTCCATTAGTGCGTTTATCACGCGAGAACCACTTATCCGAATTACGTGTCTTTTTTTAAATTCATACATATATTTTTCGACCAGGTTATATAATAATAATAATAATCTATATCTATAATATATATAAAATGCAACGTCTCTCTGTCTGTCCGTTAGTGCGCTCATCCCTCGAAAACCACTTATCCGATTTTACGTGATTTTTTAAATTCATACATATGTTCTCTGACCAGGTTATATTTTTGTTACATCTATAATATATATATAAAATGTCTGTCTGTCTGTCCGTTAGTGTACTTATCACTGGAGAAACATATCTATAATAGATATAAAATGCAACGTATCTCTGTCTGTCTGTCTGCCTGTCTCTCTGCCTGTCTCTCTCTGCCTGTCTGTCTGTCTGTCTTAGTGCGCTTATCTGGAGAACCACTTATCCGATTTACGTGCTTTTTTTTTTAAAACACACAGATGTTCTCTGGCTAGGTTATCTATCTATAATATATATAAAATGCAACGCCTCTCTGTGTGTCTATCTGTCTGTCTGTCCGTTAGTGCGTTACGTGCTTTTTTTTAAAACATACATATGTTCTCTGGCCAAGTTATAGGATATATTTTATTGCGTTTGGTAACATAAAGAATAAGCAGTGACGATAATGGTGAATCAGGTTGGAAAAAAGGTTACCGTTACCGCGTTCTCTTGCAATACACTGCCTAAATCATTAAATGTGGAACAATATCATGTTCCAAAGAATATAATATATATAAAATGCAACGTTTCTCTGTCTGTCTGTCCGTTAGTGCGCTTGTAACTTGAGAACCACTCATCCCGATTTACATGTTTTTATAAATTTATACATAAATTCTATATAATTCGATATAAGCCTAGATAATGGGAGAAAAGGTGAGATAATGGGAGATAAGTATAAATAATGGAGATAAGGAGAAATAATGGGAGATAAGCAGAGATAAGTCTAGATAATGGGAGTTACGGTGAGATAATGGGAGATAAGGAGAAATAATGGGAGATAAGGAGAAATATTGCGTGATAAGTCGAGATAAGTCTAGATAATAGGAGATAAGGTGAGATAGTGGGAGATAAGGAGAAATAATGAGAGATAAGGAGAAATAATGGGAGATAAGGGGAAATAATGGCAGATATTTTATTACGTTAGGTAACATAAGGAATAAGCAGTGCCGATAGTAGAGAATCAAGTCGACGCGAGCGGAGCCGCGGGCACGGCTAGTTGTAAAATAAAGAAACACGGGAACCATAAATAAATCCGTTCAGATACACCACAAGAGCGTAACTTAGCCAACAATCCGTTATACCAAACCCGGTCAAATGCCTTAGATATATCAAGTGCAACCGCTGGGGTTTCTCCAGAATTCCCAGTTGTGATATTCGAACTATGTGTAACTCATCGTCCTTACTCGAGTACACTATTAATGTTGGGTCGTGATTAAATGTAAACAAGACCAGTCTTTTCTTAAAGACATCTAAAACTAAATCTAGTTTTTTTGACACGTCAGATGAACCAACAAGAGTATTAAGTTCTTAGGTGTATATCAGAATACTCGGGTTCACTGGAATATTCACCTGTATGCGCTGTGCAAAGAACTAAAGTCAGTGTGTTTGGAGTTGACAGCACACAACATCTATAATATATATATAAAATGCAACTTCTCGCTGGCTGTCTGTCTGTCTGTCTGTCTGTCTGTCTGTTTGTCTGTCTGTCTGTCTGTCTGTCCGGTAGTGCGCTTATCACTGGAGAACCACTTATCCGATTTACGTACTTTTTTTTTAAATATACATATGTTCTCTGGTCAGGTTATAGGCTATATTTTATTACGATAGGTAACATAAGGAATGAGTAGTGACGATAATAGTGAATGAAGTCGGAAAAAAGTTTGCCGCTAGCGCGTTCCCTTGCAATACACAGCCTAAATCGTTAAATATAGAACAATATTATGTAGCAGAGAATATCTATAATCTATAATATATATATATATATATATATATATATATATATATATATATATATATATATATATATATATATATATATATATATATATATATATATATATATATATATATATACGAGGCTGGTTTGAAAAGTCCGTGCAAAAATAAAAACTACTTATGTGTTTGGGGGTAAACCTTTTTTATTTTTCGACATAGTCTCCTTTTAGGCTTATACACTTCGTCCAACGATGTTCTAGTTTGTTGATCTCTTCCGAATAATAGGATTTGTCCAAGTCAACAAAATATCCATTAGTGTCTGCAATCACCTCCTCGTTTGAATAAAATCTTTGTCCCGCCAGCCATTTCTTCAAATTGGGGAACAAATAGTAGTCCGAGGGAACAAAATGAGTTGGAATCCTATTTCCATTAATTTTGCGACCACAACGCCTGAGGTTTGTGCTGGTGCGTTGTCGTGATGGAAAAGGACTTTCTTGTGGGCCAATCGCGGGCGTTTTTCTTGCAGCTCGGTTTTCAAACGGTCCAATAACGATAAATAATATTCACCTGTAATAGTTTTACCCTTTTCCAGATAGTCGATGAGGATTATCCCTTGCGAATCCCAAAAGACAGTCGCCATAACCTTTCCGGCCGAAGGAACGGTCTTCGCCTTTTTTGGTGCAGATTCCCCCTTGGTAACCCATTGTTTAGATTGTTTGTTGGTCTCAGGAGTATAGTAATGTATCCATGTTTCATCCACAGTGACGACACGACGCTTAAAGTTCTCCGGATTCTTCTGGAACAGCTGCAAACCATCCTTGCAACACTTCACACGATTCCGTTTTTGGTCAAGCGTGAGCACCATATGATGGATTGATGGATTTGATCAATGATTTCTGGAGTCGTAACCTCCACAGGCCGTCCAGAACGTTCAGCGTCACTTGTTCCCATATGGCCAGTCCAAAAATTTTGAAACCACTTATAAACTGTTCTAATGGAAGGTGCAGAGTCACCATAATGTTTATCAAGCTTCTCTTTAGTCTCCTGAGGCGTTTTGCCTTTCATAAAGTAATGTTTAATCACCACACGAAATTCTTTTTCGTCCATTTCTTGAAAATCACTCGACTTCCTTGATTCACACGAATGCCAAACACAAAGAAATAGACCAATATGGCTGAAACTTGGTGTGCGTTCATTCAAGAGATGCTACTAACTAAACATGACCTCGATACGCGCCGGTGGTGCCATATCTCGAATTTTGCACGGACTTTTCAAACCAGCCTCGTATATATATATATATATATATATATATATATATATATATATATATATATATATATATATATATATAAAATGCAATGTCTTTCTGTCTGTCTGCTGTCCATTGGTGCGTTTATCACGCGAGGACCACTTTATCCGATTTATGTGTCTTTTTTTTTAAATTCATACATATATTCTTTGGCCAGTTTATACAATAATAAACTATATCTATAATATATATAAAATGCAACGTCTGTCTGTATGTCTCTCCGTTAGTGCGTTTATCCCTCGAGAACCACTTATCCGATTTACGTGATTTTTTTAAATTTATACATATGTTCTCTCACCAGGTTATAGATATATATTTTATTACATCTATAAAATATATATATGCAACGTATCTCTGCCTGTCTGTTTGTCTATCCGTTAATGCGCTTATCACTGGAGAACCACTTATCCGATTTACGTACCTTTTTTTCTCAAAAACATACATATGTTCTCTGGGCAGGTTATAGGATATATTTTATTGCGTTAGGTAACATAAAGAATAAGCAGTGACGACAATAGTGAATCAAGTCGGAAAAAAGGTTACCGTTAACGCGTTCTCTTGCAATACATCGCCTAAACCATTAAAATGGAACAATATCATGTTGCAAAGAATACAATATATATAAAATGCAACGTCTCTCTGTTTGTCTGTCTGGCCGTTAATGCGTTTATCACTTGAGAACCACTTATCCGATTTACGTGTTTTTATAAATTTATACATATGTTCTCTATAATTCGATATAAACCTAGATAATGGGAGATAAGGTGAGATAATGGGACATAAGGTGAGATAATGGGAGATATGTATAAATAATGGGAGATAAGGAGAAATAATGGGAGATAAGGAGAAATAAGTCTAGATAATGGGACTTATGGTGAGATAATGGGAGATAAGGAGAACTATTGCGAGGTAAGTCGAGATAAGCCTAGATAATGGGAGATAAGGTGCGATAATGGGAGATATGTATAAATAATGGGAGATAAGGAGAAATAATGGGAGATAAGCAGAAATAAGTCTAGATAATGGGAGTTATGGTGAGATAAGGAGAAATAATGGGAGATAAGGAGAATTATTGCGGGATAAGTCGAGATAAGCCTAGATAATGAGAGATAAGGTGAGATAATGGGAGATAAGGAGAAATAATGGGCGATAAAGAGAAATAATGAGAGATGAGCAGAGATAAGCCTAGATAATGGAAATTATGTGGAGATAATGAGAGATAAGGAGAAATAATGGGAGATAAGGGGAAATAATGGCAGATATTTTATTACGTTAGGTAACATAAGGAATAAGCAGTGACGATAGTAGTGAATCAAGTCTACGCGAGCAGAGTCGCGGGCACTGCTAGTGGGTTATAAACTTTAAAATGTCACAAACCATAAACGTCCGAAATTTTTCTACCAATTATTTGCATTTTTAGTTTTAATCACCATTATTTTTTATCTCTATACAAAAGTGCGACGTTTTTCTAAAAAATATTTTATTGCATCCCTTCTAAACTTTACAATAAGCTGTATAAATCAACGCGTTTCAAAGTTTGTTTTAATGAGTAAATGATGAAACTAAAAATCTTATTTGATGATAAAAGCCTAAACGAGTACAACTAGCAATTCTTCAGAACTAGAAACCTACAGTATTATAAAGCTGATGATAATAGGTACAATCGAATTATTTGGGATTTTAGTAGTTATTGGAATATAATTAACCAAAGTACTTATCGGTAGGTAGGTGCCTAAGTACCTAAGTATGCAATAAAAATACTCTGTGTAAGTATAAAAATAAAGCCAAAACCCATAATATGCTTAGTTCAAATCAGAACAGCGATGGCTTCAACTTTCCGTATTGCCCTAGTCAAACTTCGCGGAGTCTGTATATCTGCATTTTCCTTGCAAGAAGAAATAGTAATACTTAACGATGCCCTACTGCATCAACAGCCAAGTCCGTGAAATTATGGAAACCTATTGCCAACATGACGGAAGTTGGATCAGTAACTATAGATTTCTAAAAGAAAGAAAACGCGGTCCTTGAAACCAACTTCGGAATCACAAAGGAAAGGAGCCCTTAGAGGTCGATGAAGACCTTAAAAACGCAATAAGAAGAAAAATACATCATTTTTTTATTAAGAAAGACATACCTACGCTACATAAAGTTTTGCAAGAAATCAGAGAAGACCTGGACTTACCAGATTTAAAAAAATGGAAAATGGTTCATAACCTGAATTTTCGTTGGGAAAAACACAATAGAAAATCCGTTCTTATCGATAAAACAGAAATAATTTGTTGCAGAAGAGAATATCTACGAATTCAATTTACCTTTAAAATGACGTTCCGCTTCAATATTCATCGAAAAATGCTTTGAATATTAATTTTTTCAGTTTTTTTTTAGCTGTTAGTCTATCGGTTTGTTGGCAATATAATTCTCAAACAAAATGATATTGTAATACTTGAACTAGAACTGAAACCTAGAGTTTTTGAGCGATATTGTTTTAGGGGAAGGGGTGGGTGTCGATATGTTGTTTGGTTTTATTTGTATTATGGAAATTTACTTTCTCTTCACTTGAAAAAGTAAAATTCGCTACTTATTTTCGTCCTGCATGTTTCCAAAGTAAAGTTAGTACTTACTGATTCTTTTGGTTAGAAAAACATATAATTATTTCTCATATCACATAAAAGAGTTATAACGAACTTGAGACATCAGGATCAATTCCACTGCTTTGTGATTAATGTCTCACCATAAGATATAATTCCCGCCATATAGTCCCTGGCCAAATTATTAGACGCACTGTATTTTTTTTAGTAATTTTATGTTTCTTAAGAGTTTTTATGCAATAATGGTATATTTAAACTACAATATTATTGATTTTTATTTAAAAGAATTGTTGTAGACTACATATTTGTATTTATTTTTAACATATGGCAACACTGTGTTGACAAAGTGATACATGAACGTAAACAAGTACAAATCTGTATCAGTCGCGATCGGAATCGAGTCAGGTACGGACGTGTTTCTGTGGCTTTATGGACTGTGATTGTTTGTTTAACAGTTTTATACTACGCAGTTATTAGTTTATTTTGTATGCAGTGTTTTAAAAAAGTAATTGGACTATTTTCATTATGGGTAGAAAAGGCGATCTTTCACCACGTAAAAAAGCTGAAGTGAAGGCCCTTGTGATTGCGAAAACATTTACAAACCGAGAAATATCACGAAGATTGGAGGTTTCTGAAGCTAGTGTACGACGCATAAAAAAGAAAATTGAGTCAGGGAAGGAATTAAGCCCGAAAAGAAAGAAAAGATGCGGTAGAAAACCAATTTTCACTCCACGGTCAGAGAGATGTTTGAAGAAAATTTGTGTAGAAAACAGATTTGCTACCACAAAGGTAATAAAATCACAACTCCAGGATGCTAGCGTAAATGATTCTGAGCGCACTGTTCGAAGAAAATTGAAAGAATTAGATTTTAAGGCCTGTCGCCCCGCCAGGAAGCCCAAGTTAACAGCTGCAATGAAAGCAAAGCGCCTGAAGTGGGCCAAACAATGGCAAGACAAAGATGTGGACTTCTGGAGATCGGTAAGATACAGCAATTTAATCAATAATTGATACATTATTACCATTTTCAGTTAAATATAGCAAATAAACATGGAAGTTTATATATTTTTCCTATTTTTGACAGGTCTGCTTCAGTGACGAAAGCACGTTCGAAATTTTGCAGAATAAAGCTCAGTATGTGCGTCGTCGTCATGGAGAAAAGTTTCATCCT
This sequence comes from Pachyrhynchus sulphureomaculatus, assembly GCA_019049505.1. Lineage (NCBI taxonomy): Eukaryota > Metazoa > Arthropoda > Insecta > Coleoptera > Curculionidae > Pachyrhynchus > Pachyrhynchus sulphureomaculatus. The sequence continues at coordinate 7,965,267 of CM032451.1, forward strand.
GATTGTGTCGTCCCGACGGTTAAACATCCCACCAAAGTGATGATTTGGTCAGTCATCAGCGGCAAGGGCACTGGACGTCTGTACGTCGTCAAAGGAGTAATGAGGCAAGATCAGTACAAAGAAGTATTACAAAATCGGTTGATTCCGCAGCTCAGAGAATGGTTTCCAAATGGGGAACCATTCACTTTCATGCAAGACGGAGCTCCCTGCCACACTGCTCGGTCTGTTAAAGCTTTTTTGGCAGAAAAAAAATCCCTCTGTTGGATTGGCCGGGTAATAGCCCTGATATGATCCATTGAAAATGTGTGGGAGCTGATGAAAAGAGAAGTGGCTAAAGATGTGATTACCAACAAAACCCAGCTCCTAGAAAAGATTATTCATGTGTGGAATCATCATCCTCAAATGCAGGAGACAGTACAATCTTGCATTGATAGCATGCCGCGCAGAATTAAAGCTTTGATAGCGGCTAAAGGTGGCTCAACTAAATATTGACTTTTACTAACATTAATTTCACTTTTCTTTAAAACTTAATAAACTTATGTTTTTTTCTAAATTAATGCTGTTTTATTTATGTCAAATAAATAGGTAATTGATTGGATAATATAAAAATAAAAAACAAATCAATTTAAAATAATAAAACGGTACAATATCACTCGGTAATTAATATTTTACATGAAATCTTGCAGTGCGTCTAATAATTTGGCCAGGGACTGTATAGTAATGCTTAGATTATTGTTTAATAAGAGGATGTTAAATTAGGCATTTATTTTTTAACTTATATTAGCAAGTAATCAACAGACATTCTTTGGTTCTGCACTGACTTAGCCGTTACTTGATAGAGATCCATAATAACTAGGAATAAAAATTTAAACAAATGTTTAAACCACTTATGTTTATTATTGCTGACAATTGTTTCGACACACTGTGTCTTCTTCTGGAGCACGATGTAAATTAACTAACAAAGTATGTTTCAGAATACATAGTTTACCTAATTACAAGTGCTAAATTTATTAACAATATTTACCTTAATACCTATTTTTTTTTTTTTTTTTTTTTTTTTTATTGGTCTAGCACACGTGCTGCAGGGAAGTCCCTAAAGCGCTCCAGGAGCGGCACGAGTGCGGAAAAAGCGATTCACATTGTTCTTGAATCGCTGTAAATTGTACTCGGTGGGAAACACGGCGCTGGGCAAATTATTCCAAAGGGATGACGTTCTCCATATAAAAGATTGCTTGAAAAGCGTCGTACGCGGAGTAACAAGCTGAACCTCATACGGATGCGAAGCACCAGCGCGACGTGTATTTCTAACATGCACCGCTTTGGGAGGAATTAAGCGGGCTACATCCTTCGAACACTTTCCATGAAAATACCTGTAGAACAGACTCAAGTCGCCAACCGTTCTTCGATGTTCCAGCGAATCAAGGCCGCCGGTCAATTCCGGGTCCCCAATCAGACGGACCGCTCTTCTCTGAACAGAATCCAACAAATGCAGTGTATGTTTGGGAGCGGAGCCCCAAACGTGGGAACAGTATTCCATAGTTGGTCGAATTTGGGCTTTGTAAAGAATTAACAGTTGCTGTGGAGTGTAAAGCTTTCTGGTTCTAAATAATATTCCCAATTTTTGAGAAGCTCTCCTTGCTATGCCTGCAACATGTTCATGCCAAGACATATTTGCTCCTAAACTAACGCCCAACAAACTGAGCGACGATGCTAGGGGAATGGAGTGCCCCGACACAACTATGTCGGGTTCAGCAACGTTAACTTTTTTAGAAAAAACTGCCGCTTGGGTTTTTGTAGCGTTAAATTCCACTTGGTTACTGTCACCCCAAGATAGAATTTCTTCCAGGTCTTTGTTAAGTTGAACGACCTCCTGCTGTCTGCGGATATTCGCCTGAGCAGGCCGATGTCCGAGCGTTCAAGGTGAATGAAGAGACAAGCGTACTGTCATCTGCAAAGCTATAGATTGGATTCCCGGTCTTTTCCAGCAGATCGTTAATGTAAATGAGAAAGAGAGTAGGAGACAGTATGGAGCCCTGGGCACACCGGCGTTGATAGTGAGGGTGTTAGAAAGAAATCCGTCGACCGCCACTCGTAAAGAACGCTCTCTGAGGAAACATGAGAGCCACAAACAGAACCTTTCAGACATACCATATGAGCGCAACTTAGCCAACAGTCCATCGTGCCAAACACGGTCGAATGCCTTGGATATGTCAAGAGCAACCGCTCGAGATTCTCCAAAGTGTTCAATTGCGTTGTTCCAAACATGTGTTACATAAGTCAGAAGATCTCCTGTTGATGTATGTTTACGAAAACCATATTGGTGATCGCTAATAATATTGAATCGTTCAAGATATTTTAGAAGATGCTCATTGATAGAACAAGTTCAATAAAGGAGACCCTCCCCCATCTAATTGATCGTTGAGTAATAGACCTGAGGATTTTTTCTGATTAATTTCTACCTGTTCTAAACAATTCAGTAATTTTCCTTTCTTTCCGTTATGCAAAATTTTGAAATATTCATTGAATATATGAATATTATTTCGTAGATAATATTTAAAAAAAAAAACAATTTAAAAAAGCAATAGGACTGGTGTACCCGTACAAACAACTAAACAAAGAAAAATTTCATACACTCACCTGTACCGGAAAATTAACTAATAAAATTCAAAAATTTTTCCATAGAAATCATGTAAATATCGCTTTCCGTACAAATAACACATTATCTCGACATATTAAAAATAAAAGTAAAACAAAAAAAGAAAATAAATCGGGGGTTTACGAATTATGCTGTGGCACTTGCAATAAAACGTATATAGGACAAACAGGCAGACCTTTTTTATAAAGAATGAACCAACATCAACATAGCTTTAGAATGAAAAATAACAAATCTCATTACGCCAAACATTTAACAGAGGAAAATCATACATTCAATGAAGATTTCAAAATTTTGCATAACGGAAAGAAAGGAAAATTACTGAATTGTTTAGAACAGGTTAGAAATTAATTAGAAATGCAGCAGTATGGGATTACCACTGGATGACGATACTACATTGTACACGCTGTCATTGGCAGACGACCAGGTAGTAGTCGCTCAGGACATCGATGATATGGAATACATGACACGAAAACTTATGGAGGAATATATATATATATGTGCGTCGGAGGACAACAGCAGGACTTGAAACTGGCCACAGGATACACCATCAAACACTGTGCCAGTTATAAGTATTTGGGAACGAGAATATCTAGGGACGGAACATTGGAAGAAGCAATATTCGAGAGGAATATCCAAGGAAGAAAAGCGATTGCAATGCTTAATAGTATACTATGGGACAAAAACATAACCATTGAAAATAAGAAGAGAATTTACAACACAATAGTGAAAAGTATAATAACTTACAGCTCCCAGGTGTGGCCATTGAAGGAAAGAACAGAAAAAATACTAAAAGCTACAGAAATGGATTTCTGGAGACGAGCAGCCGAAAAATCCAGAAAAGACCGCATACCAAATGACACGATAAGACGAGCTTTAGAAATAAAGCACGATATAGTGGACGAAATCAGAAACCCAACAGTTGGTATGGTACGGACATGTACAGAGAATGTCACAAGACCGACTACCTAAAAAGATTTTAAATTTGAACCCTCATGGATAAAGAAAGCGAGGAAGACCACGCCAAAGCTGGAAAGCAGGAATCAACAAGGAAGTACTAGAGAGAGATCTGGAGGAGGAGGGATGGAGAAACCGGGAGGAGTGGAAATTAGGCATCGGAAGACGGAAGACGTTATAAAACCGATTGATATATATATATATATATATATATATATATATATATATATATATATATATATATATATATATATATATACAGTCCCTGGCCAAATTATTAGACGCACTGTATTTTTTTTAGTAATTTTATGTTTCTTAAGAGTTTTTTATGCAATAATGGTACATTTAAACTACAATATTATTGATTTTTATTTAAAAGAATTGTTGTAGACCTCATATTTGTATTTATTTTTAACATATGGCAACACTGTGTTGACAAAGTTGAACGTAAATAAGTACAAACCTGTATCAGTCGCGATCGGAATCGAGTCAGGTACGGACGTGTTTCTGTGGCTTTATGGACCGTGATTGTTTGTTTAACAGTTTTATACTACTCAGTTATTAGTTTATTTTGTATGCAGTGTTTTAAAAAAGTAATTGGACTATTTTCATTATGGGTAGAAAAGGCGATCTTTCACCACGTAAAAAAGCTGAAGTGAAGGCCCTTGTGATTGCGAAAACATTTACAAACCGAGAAATATCACGAAGATTGGAGGTTTCTGAAGCTAGTGTACGACGCATAAAAAAGAAAACTGAGTCAGGGAAGGAATTAAGCCCGAAAAGAAAGAAAAGATGCGGTAGAAAACCAATTTTCACTCCACGGTCAGAGAGATGTTTGAAGAAAATTTGTGTAGAAAACAGATTTGCTACCACAAAGGTAATAAAATCACAACTCCAGGATGCTAGCGTAAATGCTTCTGAGCGCACTGTTCGAAGAAAATTGAAAGAATTAGATTTTAAGGCCTGTCGCCCCGCCAGGAAGCCCAAGTTAACAGCTGCAATGAAAGCAAAGCGCCTGAAGTGGGCCAAACAATGGCAAGACAAAGATGTGGACTTCTGGAGATCGGTAAGATACAGCAATTTAATCAATAATTGATACATTATTATCATTTTCAGTTAAATAAAGCAAATAAACATGGAAGTTTTATATATTTTTCCTATTTTTGACAGGTCTGCTTCAGTGACGAAAGCACATTCGAAATTTTGCAGCATAAAGCTCAGTATATGCGTCGCCGTCATGGAGAAAAAGTTTCATCCTGATTGTGTCGTCCCGACGGTTAAACATCCCACCAAAGTGATGATTTGGTCAGTCATTAGCGGCAAGGGCAATGGACGTCTGTACGTCGTCAAAGGAATAATGAGGCAAGATCAGTACAAAGAAGTATTACAAAATCGGTTGATTCCGCAGCTCAGAGAATGGTTTCCAAATGGGGAACCATTCACTTTCAAGCAAGATGGAGCTCCCTGCCACACTGCTCGGTCTGTTAAAGCTTTTTTGGCAGAAAAAAATATCCCGCTATTAGATTGGCCGGGTAATAGCCCATTAAAAATGTGTGGGAGCTGATGAAAAGAGAAGTGGCTAAAGATGTGATTACCAACAAAACCCAGCTCCTAGAAGAGATTATTCATTTGTGGAATCATCATCCTCAAATGCAGGAGACAGTACAATCTTGCATTGATAGCATGCCGCGCAGAATTAAAGCTTTGATAGCGGCTAAAGGTGGCTCAACTAAATATTGACTTTTACTAACATTAATTTCACTTTTCTTTAAAACTTAATAAACTTATGCTTTTCTAAATTAATGCTGTTTTATTTATGTCAAATAAATAGGTAATTGATTGGATAATATAAAAATAAAAAACAAATCAATTTAAAATAATAAAACGGTACAATATCACTCGGTAATTAATATTTTACATGAAATCTTGCAGTGCGTCTAATAATTTGGCCAGGGACTGTATATATATATATATATATATATATATATATATATATATATATATATATATATATATATATATATATAGAAATTAATCAGAAAAAATCCTCAGGTCTATTACTCAACGATCAATTAGATGGGGGAGGGTCTCCTTCATTGAACTTGTTCTAGGTATTAAGGTAAATATTGTTAATGAATTTAGTACTTGTAATGTAAACTATGTATTCTGAAACATACTTTGTTAGTTAATTTACATCATGCTCCAGAAGAAGACACAGTGAGTCGAAACAATTGTCAGCAATAATAAACATAAGTGGTGATCTTAAACATTTCTTTAAATTTTTTATGCCTATGAGATATTTTTGTATAATTCGTAACTCGGCCAATCGTAAAACAAAATCTAATTTAATCTTTATTGCATGACGCCACCCATAAATAAATAAATTATTTGAATTGAATTCACCTGTACCTTACTTTGAAAACACCAGGATCTATGCATTAAATATGCTAAAGCTGAAATTGGAAACCAATAATCAACGACATTGTTTTATACGGATCATCAACTGCGCGTTCACTTAACTTGTAGTGTCGCATTTAGAGGCCTACACTATCATCATGAATCAGGCTCAAACGCCCAACCGGTAACATAATTGAGGCTCAATAATTTACGTATCAGTATCCTGCATGCATATTACTTGTAAGCATATCACATGCTCTATTTAACAAACTATTAATAGAGGGTTTTATAGTATTAAACTTACAGGGGATGCACAATAATATATTATTTATGTTAATAAACTAATATGGAAAGAAAGAGATTACTGCTTTGGTCAATAGAGAAATCATGGCTCTTGAGATCTACAAAATTGTTTCAAAATTTTAGAGGCGGAAGTTATTTTCTTGAAAACATCTTCGTGTAGCGATACTCTCCACTTTAAAATACGTAATTACTGATGATGCGTGGATCTATTCATAATGTGAACTAAAACCGGAACAACCACGTCAAGGTTGGTAAAAATCAAGGTTACGTTAACTCTTTGATTACTGTGGTGTTGTGCACAAGAAAGTCCTTTCAACTGTCTTAATGGCTAATGAGTGTTATTTACGTGTCTCGTCTTGTTTACTTACAGTCTCTGGCCAAATTATTAGACGCACTGCAAGATTTCATGTAAAATATTAATTACCGAGTGATATTGTACCGTTTTATTATTTTAAATTGATTTGTTTTTTATTTTTATATTATCCAATCAATTACCTATTTATTTGACATAAATAAAACAGCATTAATTTAGAAAAGCATAAGTTTATTAAGTTTTAAAGAAAAGTGAAATTAATGTTAGTAAAAGTCAATATTTAATTGAGCCACCTTTAGCCGCTATCAAAGCTTTAATTCTGCGCGGCATGCTATCAATGCAAGATTGTACTGTCTCCTGCATTTGAGGATGATGATTCCACACATGAATAATCTTTTCTAGGAGCTGGGTTTTGTTGGTAATCACATCTTTAGCCACTTCTCTTTTCATCAGCTCCCACACATTTTCAATGGGGCCAATCCAACAGAGGGATATTTTTTTCTGCCAAAAAAAGCTTTAACAGACCGAGCAGTGTGGCAGGGAGCTCCATCTTGCATGAAAGTGAATGGTTCCCCAATTGGAAACCATTCTCTGAGCTGCGGAATCAAGCGATTTTGTAATACTTCTTTGTACTGTTCTTGCCTCATTATTCCTTTGACGACGTACAGACGTCCAGTGCCCTTGCCGCTGATGACTGACCAAATCATCACTTTGGTGGGAGGTGTAACCGTCGGGACGACACAATCAGGATGAAACTTTTCTCCATGACGACAACGCACATACTGAGCTTTATTCTGCAAAATTTCGAATGTGCTTTCGTCACTGAAGCAGACCTGTCAAAAATAGGAAAAATATATAAACTTCCATGTTTATTTGCTTTATTTAACTGAAAATGATAATAATGTATCAATTATTGATTAAATTGCTGTATCTTACCGATCTCCAGAAGTCCACATCTTTGTCTTGCCATTGTTTGGTCCACTTCAGGCGCTTTGCTTTCATTGCAGCTGTTAACTTGGGCTTCCTGGCGGGGCGACAGGCCTTAAAATCTAATTCTTTCAATTTTCTTCGAACAGTGCGCTCAGAAGCATTTACGCTAGCATCCTGGAGTTGTGATTTTATTACCTTTGTGGTAGCAAATCTGTTTTCTACACAAATTTTCTTCAAACATCTCTCTGACCGTGGAGTGAAAATTGGTTTTCTACCGCATCTTTTCTTTCTTTTCGGGCTTAATTAATTCCTTCCCTGACTCAATTTTCTTTTTTATACGTCGTACACTAGCTTCAGAAACCTCCAATCTTCGTGATATTTCTCGGTTTGTAAATGTTTTCGCAATCACAAGAGCCTTCACTTCAGCTTTTTTACGTGGTGAAAGATCGCCTTTTCTACCCATAATGAAAATAGTCCAATTACTTTTTTAAAACACTGCATACAAAATAAACTAATAACTGAGTAGTATAAAACTGTTAAACAAACAATCACAGTCCATAAAGCCACAGAAACACGTCCGTACCTGACTCGATTCCGATCGCGACTGATACAGGTTTGTACTTATTTACGTTCATGTATCACTTTGTCAACACAGTGTTGCCATATGTTAAAAATAAATACAAATATGTAGTCTACAACAATTCTTTTAAATAAAAATCAATAATATTCTAGTTTAAATATACCATTATTGCATAAAAACTCTTAAGAAACATAAAATTACTAAAAAAAAATACAGTGCGTCTAATAATTTGGCCAGGGACTGTAGTATTTTTCACGATCTAAGAAAGTGACTTAGCTACCTATACTCATTCAAAATTCAACAAGATTCGAAAGTACTCAGTATATATCACCACTACACCAAACACTTTATTTTTGCACTCGACGCGCGTTTCGCTAACCATGTTAACTTCATCAGGAGCAATGATTGACTGTCAATCATCGCTCCTGATGAAGTTAACATGGTTAGCGAAACGCGCGTCGAGTGCAAAAATAAAGGGTTTGGTGTAGTGGTGATATATACTGAGTAGTATCATTGTGCCAAAGATTCCACATTCCCAACTTAGTTAAGATTCGAAAGTGATTAATTTATGGCTGTTTAATGACAAGGCATCATGCAGGGCCGCACTATACCTCATTTTTGGGTTTAAAATGTTATTGTGATAAGACGGTTGAATTTGAATGTTTTATGTACTGAATAATACACAATATAGTAATTACACAAATATACTAAAACAGTGTAGAGGGTCCCCGCGTACAGTTGTTACAATTTTAGTTATTAATTAATATCTAGTTCAATTTCGCTATCGTTACTATCCTATAAATCAATAGTAAGTTTTTTTTACAGGTTCTAAACTAGAAAAGTCGAGAAATTTGCAAATGCAAAATGCGTCGTACACTAGCTTCAGAAACCTCCAATCTTCGTGATATTTCTCGGTTTGTAAATGTTTTCGCAATCACAAGGGCCTTCACTTCAGCTTTTTTACGTGGTGAAAGATCGCCTTTTCTACCCATAATGAAAATAGTCCAATTACTTTTTTAAAACACTGCATACAAAATAAACTAATAACTGAGTAGTATAAAACTGTTAAACAAACAATCACAGTCCATAAAGCCACAGAAACACGTCCGAACCTGACTCGATTCCGATCGCGACTGATACAGGTTTGTACTTCTTTACGTTCATGTATCACTTTGTCAACATAGTGTTGCCATATGTTAAAAATAAATACAAATATGTAGTCTACAACAATTCTTTTAAATAAAAATCAATAATATTGCAGTTTAAATATACCATTATTGCATAAAAACTCTTAAGAAACATAAAATTACAAAAAAAAATACAGTGCGTCTAATAATTTGGCCAGGGACTGTAAGTAAATCCTGAATTGCACAACGAATAATTCTTATCAAACATCTTATTAACAGTAATTAACTACATCCTGTTTCCAATACTCTACATCCCCTTAACAGAATACATAGCAGGAAGGTGTTTAAAAAAAGGACTTTTAAATTATGTGCATGCTTTCTTCCGGTCAGTATTCCTGTGCTTTTTTATCGGTTCTTTTTTTCATGGCAACCGATTCCCATTTATTTTTTTACCGAGAAATCCGCTACAGGAGTGACACGTGTGCAGAAAAGGCGATTCACATTGGTCTTGAATCATTGCAAATTGCACTCGTAAGAGAACACAGTACATTCCAAGACAGCATTTCTTCCAAGTCTTTGCTAAGTCGACCGACTGCCGGCGAATATTTGTATGAGCAACTGGCGTTTGAGGATTTAAAGTAAAGGAAGAAAGAAGTGTACTGTCGTCGACCGGGTTGTAGATTAAGTTTCTGGTGTTTTCCACCGGATAGTTAATTTAAAGAAGAAAAGGTTTAGGCGGCATTATGAAGGCGTGATGTAAACCGACCTTTAATGGTGAAGATGTAGGGAAGAAATCCGTGAACTTTTACTCCTAAAGAAGGCTTTTAGAGGAAACTCGATAGCTATAAAAAAATCTTTCAGACATACCATAAGAACAGAACTTAGCCAACAATGCGTCGTGCCAAACACGGTCGAATGTCTTTGATAAATCAAGTACAATTGCTCAAGGTACTCCAGAATATTCAAATACGTTGTTCCAAATGGGTGTGACATAAATCAGAAGATCTCTTGCTGATCTTTGCTTACAAGAGCCATGTTAATTTAGTTAATTAATATTTTTAAAGATGATTGCATTTTTCATAATTTTCAATATTGCTGAGAACAAAGCGACTGGTCGGTAGTAGTTTGGCAAAGTGTTTTTGTCTTTGTTTTGGGTATTGGCTGAACATTAACATATTTCCAACAGGGAAAAAATATTAATTTTCTGTAGGATAGTTGAAAGATCTACAAAAATCTGGTGTAAGTTCGCTCGCCCATTTTTTAAGTAAAACTTTTTGGAAATCCAAATGTTTTTGGTGTTATTGGAAAGAGTAGAAAATCAGAATTCTAATGATACCAAAAATAATACCACTGTATGAAAATTAAATTCAAGGATCGGTGTTAAATAAAGTAAAATCGTTTTTTCTTAACCTTTCAGTGGTCGCGCGCGGACTGTCGCTCCGCACCGGTTTGTGATCGACGATAATTTCAAGGATACCCCCCTCTAAGTGTCGCGCTTCTCAGTACCTTTCCTTAACAGCGTATTTCAGTCGACGGTCGAGTGAACAGGCATATAGTTTTGTATTTTCTCCAATAATTCGTGCTTGCGGACTGAGAATCCGCAGCGACCAGTGAGGTGACAAATATATTTACAAATTAGCTGCTCTACTTTTGCCAAGGTATGTTTCATTTGATACTTTTTTGTAATTGTTTAATATTAAAAATATGTTTTAGTATGGCATCCTATGAAAAAGAGCAAGAACGGCTGCATGAACTAATGAAATCATGTTTAGAATCATCTGACGAAGAAGAAGCACCCTTAGATGACTCCGATGAAGATGAAGTGGATGCTGTGGAGTGCGAAGAACACGAAACAGATAGTGAGCAGGATATTTCAGACAATGAAGAGGAAATTCTGCAAATTGACGGTCCATTTTTTATCGGAAAGGATCAATCGACGAAATGGAGAAAACATTGCAACCCAAGAAATGTAAGAACCCGATCGGAAAATTTGATTACCCACCTACCTGGTCCAAAAGAAACTGTAAAAAATCTAAGAACACCATTGGCGATATGGCAGTACTTTTTTCCTGAGAATGTTCTTCAGGTTATTGTAGATAATACAAACAAGCATATTCAGGCTGTTCAAGATAAATATTCCCGTGAACGTGATGCAAAAACAACAAATATTCTTGAACTACAAGCACTGATAGGTCTCTTATATTTGGCGGGAGTTATGAAGAGTAATCACCTCAATGCTGAAGATCTTTGGAGAGTTGATGGCACTGGGGTTGAGATATTTAGACTTACGATGTCGTTACAAAGATTTCGTTTTCTAATGCGACATATAAGATTTGATGATCTTGAAACCCGTGAAGCTAGGAAGTCTCTAGACAGGTTGGCGGCGATTCGAGATATTTTTGACATTTTCGTAGAGAAATGTAAAACTGCATTCACACCTTTCCATTACGTAACAGTTGACGAGAAACTGGAGGCTTTTAGAGGTAGATGTATATTTCGTCAATATATTCCCAATAAACCGAGCAAATATGGCATTAAGATTTATGCCCTCTGCGATTCAAAGGTTTTTTTATACTTGCAACAAGTATATGTTGGTAAACAACCAGCTGGTCCTTGGGAAATAAATAATTCTCCAGATGCTGTTGTGGAAAGAATGTGTGAATCTATAAGGGGAACTGGACGGAATGTAACTACTGATAATTTTTTCACTAGTTTTAAGTTGATAGAAAACCTAAAAAAGAATTTTAGAATGACTCTTGTAGGAACGATTAGAAAGAATAAAAGGGAACTTCCCATTGAATTTTCCAGCCCAGTAAATCGTCCTAAAAAGTCGTCAATGTTTGCATTCCATGATAACTGCACTATCTTATCCTACATTCCAAAAAAGAAGAAAAATGTTTTGCTCGCGTCAAGCTTACACCATGATGACATTATTGACACTGAAACAGGTAAACCAGACATAATAACTACCTACAATCAAACAAAGGGAGGAGTGGATACGGTGGACAAACTTTGCGCTGCTTATAATTGTGCACGTGGTACCCGAAGGTGGCCAATGGTAATTTTTTATTCAATGTTAAACGTTGCAGGAATAAATTCTCTAGTTATTTACAAGGCCAATGATATAGATAAAAACATTTTAAGGGGAGAATTCTTGCGAAAACTATCTTTTGAGTTAATAAGTGACCAGTTAAGAATTCGCTCTTCTTTAACAAATATACCAAGATCGATGAAGATAAGGATTGGCGAGATTCTTGGATTAGAACCGGTAGCTCAGCAAGCAGAACCGCCGGCAAATCAAAGAGGGCGATGTGCTATGTGTGACAGAAAAAAAAATCGTCCCACCCGATATTTATGTAGGAAGTGTCACACATATCTATGTTTGGAACATGCTCTACTAATTTGCCCAGAATGTTTAGAAATGGCGAATTGGGGCAACTAATATTACAATATTTAATAATCTTGATTTTTTTTCATTATATTTTTTTGTAGTTAGGCTTTATAATATGGTTCCTACTGTAGTTCCTAAGTTAGTAGAATGTGTTGGAACTTTAGCTGTTACTATGAATATTTTATAATATTATTACTATATAATATACTGATTTCTATCTACGTGTTTTATTACAGCAACCTTATAATTTTAATAAATTTATATTAAAAACACGTATATTTTCTAAGTATGGACTGAGAGTCCGCAGCGACCACTGGCGTTAAGAATTTTAGCGCGACCACTGAAAGGTTAACTGGACTCTTCATTTCGATTTAATTTAAATGTCCGTAGCTACTCGAACTTCCCCTGAATACTATATATACGTTAAATATGCACTCTAGAATAATATTTTAATCCCATTGCAATAATAAAAACGAACAATTTTCCACAATTGTCTGATTTAATTGTTTCATTTTCATTAAAACTGTGCGATTCTGTTAAATACTCGTGCATTCATTATTTTTATTAATGTGCTGCCGCATATGTGCTTTTTCATTTGAAGAAGAATATTTTGTTTTAATTTAGTTTAACAATTCTACAAAAAAAATGTGATTTTTGATTATTAAAAGCATAACATTTAAAAATGAATATTTTTAATTGAAATAAACACTTCAGTTAATTCACAATTTCCACTATATTTTGAAACTTATGACAATTGTTTCGATACACAGTACCTTCTTCAGATAACACAGGTATGCAAAAAAATTCTCTGTCTTTTAATTGAGACACGTGTTTTTTAAGTATTTTTTATGCTGAATTTAAAAAAATCATAAAAAAAACATCCACCGTGAGGTTTTTTTCAGAAAATACCTTTAAAGTTGCCAGAAAATCAAAATCGAAAAAAAAATGTTAATAAATAATGTAAAATATAATCATTAATATTATGGAATAAAATTAGTATTTCAGACATTTTTAAATATTCAAAATCTACCAGTTTGGTAGATTTTGTAAAATTTGGAAAAATGCAAATCCCATCAAAAACATAGAATGTAAAAAAATGCCAAGTCTCGCAGCGCAGTCCTTCCACCACAAAAAGTTGTGAGATCTCATGTAAAACCAAGTCAGTTATTTTAGTTAGTATCTATGGAAGCACCTGTTCAACAACTTTGTCATAAATGGTTATCTAATTAGTTACCTACCAACATGTATAGTGACCGTATCAATATTAGACATCTTTACTTCTATAATAAATATAATGACTTGGCAATCGCACAGCAACATAATCACATAAGAATAATCTACTATTTCGATTGCTAAATAAGTCTAAACAGTACACTTAAGAATAAAGTACGAGGCTGGTTTGAAAAGTCCGTGCAAAGTCCGAGAGATGGCACCACCGGCGCGCATCGAGGTCATGTTTAGTTAGTAGCATCTCTTGAATGAACACACACCAAGTTTCAACCATATTGGTCTATTTCTTTGTGTTTGGCATTCGTGTGAATCAAGGAAGTCGAGTGATTTTCAAAAAATGGACGAAAAAGAATTTCGTGTGGTGATTAAACATTACTTTATGAAAGGCAAAACGCCTCAGGAGACTAAAGAGAAGCTTGATAAACATTATGGTGACTCTGCACCTTCGATTAGAACAGTTTATAAGTGGTTTCAAAATTTTCGGACTGGCCATATAGGCACAAGTGACGCTGAACGTTCTGGACGGCCTGTGGAGGTTACGACTCCAGAAATCATTGATCAAATCCATGATATGGTGATGGATGACAGAAGAGTTAAGGTGCGTGAGATTGCTAGTGCTGTTGGCATCTCGACTGAACGAGTACATAATATTTTGCATAAACATTTGGACATGAGAAAGCTATCCGCAAGATGGGTGCCGCGATTGCTCACACTTGACCAAAAACGGAATCGTGTGAAGTGTTGCAAGGATGGTTTGCAGCTGTTCCAGAAGAATCCGGAGGACTTTAAGCGTCGTTTCGTCACTGTGGATGAAACATGGATACATTACTATACTCCTGAAACCAAACAACAATCTAAACAATGGGTTACCAAGGGGGAATCTGCACCAAAAAAGGCGAAGACCGTTTCTTCGGCCGGAAAGGTTTATGGCGACTGTCTTTTGGGATTCGCAAGGGATAATCCTCATCGACTATTTGAAAAAGGGTAAAACTATTACAGGTGAATATTATTCATCGTTATTGGACCGTTTGAAAACCGAGCTGCAAGAAAAACGCCCGCGATTGGCCCACAAGAAAGTCCTTTTCCATCACGACAACGCACCAGCACACACCTCAGCAGTTGTGGTCGCAAAATTAATGGAAATAGGATTCTAACTCGTTTCACATCCCCCCTATTCTCCAGACTTGGCTCCCTCGGACTACTATTTGTTCCCCAATTTGAAGAAATGGCTGGCGGGACAAAGATTTTATTCAAACGAGGAGGTGATTGCAGACACTAATGGATATTTTGCAGACTTGGACAAATCCTATTACTCGGAAGGGATCAACAAACTAGAACATCGTTGGACGAAGTGTATAAGCCTAAAAGGAGACTATGTCGAAAAATAAAAAAAGGTTTACCCCAAACACATAAGTAGTTTTTTTTTTTTGCACGGACTTTCCAAACCAGCCTCGTATTTTAAATAGTAGATTATTCTTATGTGATTATGTTGCCGTGCGATTGCCAAGTCATTATATTTATTATAGAAATAAAGATGTCTAATATTGATACGGTCACAATAAATGTTGGTAGGTAACTAAATAGATAACAATTTATGACAAAGTTGTTGAATAAGGGCTTCCATAGATACTAACTAAAATAACTGACTTGGTTTTACATGAGATCTCACAACTTTTTGTGGTGGAAGGACTGCGCTGCGAGACTTTTTTTTACATTTTATGTTTTTTATGGGATCTCATTTCTTTTTGTAGGTAGTCCTCTTTTTTTTTCTTCTCGGGTAATATTTCTTGTACGTCAGCTATGGATTTTCTTAAAGCGCTCTCCCTGTCTCTATTGGTTTTTCTCAAAAGCTATGATGTAACAATTTTTGACAAGTCTGGACGATAAGTGCTTCTAAGTCGATTATATTCAACGATTGCGGACTCCTGAGCTTTGATACTACTAAAGTCGACATTAATTAGATGTAATCCGCCCAGACTTGTCACTCTCGAAAGTGCCACGTATGCTTGACCGCATCTGAACACTGAAGAACCGATGGCCATCAGTGCACTGTTTAGACCTAGCCCCTGACTTTTGTGTATGGTAATAGCATAGGTTATACATTTCGGAAACTGTTCACGATGAACATAAGCTCTATTAAGAATTTCAAATTTAGTTTTGACTGGACCAAGCTCGTAAAGATGTTCATTATTAAATGTAATATGTATTTTTTTTAATTTTATTTGTATTTTCAGAATCAACCTTTACTCCTTGTACTATACCGATAGAATCGTTGACTAAGCCAAGGCTCACGTCAATATTTCGTCTTAACATAACTTTAATAACTATATTCTCTTCTAGCCCTGTTGTCATGGAAGCATCATCTTCATACTTTTTAGTGTTCCGTACGGAACACTTATAAGATCACTTCGGTGTCTGTCTGTCTGTCTGTCTGTCTGTCTGTCTGTCTGTCTGTCTGTCTGTCTGTCTGTCTGTCTGTCTGTCTGTCTGCCTGTCTGTCTGTCTGTCTGTCTGTCACACCCGATTTTCTCCGAAACTATTTGACATAGAAAGGTGAAATTTGGTAATAATATAGGAATTGATGGCCTCATCAGAGCCATGTAGTTTTGAGAATTAAATTTTGACTTAAGGGGTTAGTTTTGGGGGGTGAAGTCGGAAGTGAAAAAAAATTCTTTTTACTAGGTCATCGAATGTAGTGTAAGATGAAAGCTTGTGAAAATACGAGTAAAAAATATATATATAATATTATACTTGCGCGCATTTTTCTTTGTATTATTTTTAAAAATTCGCGAAAAATCGCTGTCCCGGGCCTTATCTCGAAAAGAACTTATCAAAAAATTTCGAAAAAATTCTGGAATATTCTCCACGGGGTGTAGATTGAACGAAAATTATCACGAGTTACCTTTAATAATTTATATGGTACATAAAAAAAACAAAAATTTCAAGGTCATCAGATTTCAGTAAAGATTGGAAACAAACTTTGTTGAAAACTCATTTAGGGTGTGTTTGGTGAAGTCACTGATCATTTTATACCACCGGTACATAAATTTTGACTTAAGGGGTTCGTTTTGAGGGGTGAAATCGGAAGTGAAAAAAATTTTTTTTTACTAGGTCATCGAGTGTGGTGTTAAATGAAAGCTTATGAAAGCACGAGTAAAAAATATATATATAATGTAATACTTGCGCACACTTTTCTTCGTATTACTTTTAAAAAATCGCTGTCCCCTACCTTATCTCGAAAAGTACTGATCAAAAAATTTTGAAAAAATTCTGGAATATTCTCCACGGGGTATAGATTGAACGAAAATTATCACGAGTGCATTACCTTTAATAATTTATTTGGTATTTAAAAAAAAAACAAAATTTCAAGGTCATCAGTAAAGATTGGAAAAAAACTTTATTGAAAACTCATTTGGGGTGTGTTTTGTGAAGTCACTGATCATTTTATACCACCGTAACAAAAATTTTTATTTTAAAAACAATCTACGTACGGAACACTAATTGTGCAAGTTCAACTTGCACTTGACCGGTTTTATTTATAATTAAAATATACTTAAAGTATTTCACTTAACAATTTTTTAATTACGCGAAGTAGGTAAGTATTATTAAACGAATATATTTGATAAATGAAAAATATTATTAAATATAATATATTAATTAATAAATAATACAAATTATTCATAATTATGGATTTTTTTAGTG
The DNA here is from genome assembly GCA_019049505.1 of Pachyrhynchus sulphureomaculatus. Taxonomy (NCBI): domain Eukaryota; kingdom Metazoa; phylum Arthropoda; class Insecta; order Coleoptera; family Curculionidae; genus Pachyrhynchus; species Pachyrhynchus sulphureomaculatus. The sequence goes on from CM032451.1 coordinate 7,982,850, forward strand.
ATTAATTAACTTTATACGAAGTATTATTCACCGGGACTCACGGTTGACCTTGCATTATGCTATGTATGGCTGAGCGTTGCGCGCTCTCCGCACTCTATCTCAAAAACGGTTAAGCGTATAAAAAAATGTTTAGAACAAAATTTATAGAGAATTTTATGCTCTACAATTTTTATAATAAATGCAAATATAATTGAAACCATAGGAAGCGAGATATTTGCGAAAAAACCGATTTTTGTGACTTTTGACCTTGAATATCTTAAGACGCGGACACGAGATTTTATGAGACTTTTGAGACAACTTTTAGAATGCCAAAATAAAGGTTTATACAACTTTACAGCTTAGTATCTCTTATTCCGAAGTTGACCGTCTTTTTTTGGCTTAAGTGACTGTACAATTTAGAAAAATAGGACTGAAATTTCAGGATGTTTCAGTTTTTCCTTCCTTTATAGGCTAAATACTAACTAAATTCAAAATTTGAAGTTTGTGTGTCTGCTAGAAGTACCTTAGAATTTTGATGATCGGTGTGTCAGTGACAAAATTAAAGAACTTCGACTGGCGATAGTTCGTAAACTATAAGGTATAAATAGTAGGTAATTTAAGAATACAGCTAGTATAGTATGTCCTCTTGGTCACTGAAAATTCAGACTTCCAGCTTTATCCACAACGAAGTTACAGGGGGGGACGAAAGTGCGGTGAGTGGCTTCGAGAAAAGGATGGTACGGCTGTGCTTTCTGCTCGACTTGGCGGGGGCACTACCGTGCCCCCAGATAATTGGTAGAGAAATTTCGGACGCTTATAGTTTATGAAATTTTAATATTTATAACCCATGTTTTGTGCTATCATCTCCAAACAAACGGACTTTAGTTAACGATTATCTGAAGAAGGTACTTTGTACCGAAATAATTGTCATAAGTTTCAAATCATAGTGGAAACTGTGAATAGACTAAAGTGTTATTTCAGTTATCATGAATTTCCGTCAAGTAACGGCTTCTTCAATCGAATATATGAATATTTTTAGTTTTTCTGCAATGCTACGATAGTGATGGAATAGCGTACATCCCTCGAGTTCATTTCATACTACGGCCTAGAAATGCATGTGCCTTTTTTTTTTAGATTGCCAACCTGATAACATACATACCGTTAAGACATTAGAAAGACGGAGGTACCAACATATAAGGGTAAAAGTTGTATAGATACAGACACATTCAAAGTTTGAAATTGATATCATCAACAAGTTTGAAATTGATATCTCTCTCACCAACAGACAGATTGACGGAAAGCTGTGACTCTATCTGCCGTGATCTAGGAACCCTAACACGTGAGGAAAAGTATAATTTTCTCACAAATCCAATACTTTCCTTTAGCAAGGAAAGTAAAATCAGTAATTTATCAAATTGTTCTCAAAAAAACATTCAAACTCGTGTTTTTATTGAAAATACGACGAAATATGTTTTTTAAATCTAATTTTAGAGAAGATTCCTCTATAAAATAAATTTCTTTCTGGCAGTATAGTGTATAAAATATTTATTTTTTTATAAATCCAGAATTTCAAATAAATATAGCAAATTGAAAATTAATATTATGTAATCCTAGATTCTTGAGAATTAATATAAAATTTAGAATAAAAATTTTTCACTTTTATCGTTCTCTAAAGCAGTGAAAGAAAAATTTTGGTGTCTACACCAGGACATCATTAATGACGGACGTTCGAGCAATTCGTCCCTCATCGTGCACGTTTGTACGGACATCATTAAATGTTCTAACCCATTTTTTACTGCCGATGAATTTCGGCAGTTTTGACGTCTCTTACATTTATATAAGAAACGAATTATAGCGCATATTTCACAATCCGCGGAATTTTCAATGGTCTGCGGCATATTAAAATGCACTCACAAAATTTGAAGACTTATTGTGCAGAAACGTGTTACTTAGAGCTTGGGCCTCCTACTACTTTTACTTCATTGGTAAAACCGGCTCCGGGTTTTGGTCCTTTTATTTTCAAGTAACCTATTTCCGATATCGTATCGGATCTCTCAGCCGCAGAAACCTGACCCTGTCATAATCATCATTCGAATTTTTGAAAATTCGAGGTGTATGTAACTCCTTAAGAGTTTAATTTAGTTTTTTACGTAATCCACTTTTATTCAGCTAACGAGAGGAGGGAAACTACATTAATTTCAGCTGACTAAAGTGCTTAGATATCTATAATTTGTAAATATTTGTTAAAAAAAAAGCCATACTAAGAATAAGAATTTTTTTCATCAAAAACATATTGGAAATTATTAAATAGTAATAACAAGAATAAAATGGCGTCATTTGTGTTTAACTACCCTAAAATATATGCAAATTACCCGTAATATTACTCGACAAGTACTCCATCGTTATTTTACTTAATTTTCCTCTTCACTGGGCTACAAAAAACAACCGTTGAAATGATAATCAAAATAAACATCAGAACGTAAAATACGAATCACGTATTATTTTAAAACAATAAATTTTATTAGTATTGAGTTAATAAATGGAAAGAACATGTATAAAATAAATTTGTTATGAAAATAACTCGTATCCAGCTCTTGCCTTATTATTTATTATTAATACTACATACTACCACCCTTATACCGTAAAATTATTAATTGAGAGATCCCTAGAATACAACAGACCGTTAATACGAGTACTTGCTTTAATCGATTTCCACAAGGCATTCAACATCGTTCAAATGGATAGTATTATGGAAGTCGCACTGCTTGCCGATACGCCACCTTGTTTTAGAACATATATAGGAATGCCACAATTGTTGTAAAATTGCGTGAATTTACAAATAACATCGGAATTGAGTGAGAAGTTCGGCGAGGAGACACACTATGACAAAAAATTTTATAACCATCCTCGAATACGCTTTCAATACGCTACATTGGAAGAACAGAGATGATGATAGCGGGAAACCAACTACGATTGACAGATGGCGTTGTCGTCATTGCCGATTATTTGACAAGCAAATTATCTTGAGAGAATTGTCTGTTGCTTTCTCTCTACAAGGGACCAAATGTTTTCAATAGGATTGGCGTCCGGCAATTGTGAGGGCCACTCTAGTATCTTATCATGGGCTCAAGCGAGCGTCTCATTTTGTATTTTACATAATTTCGATGGAAGTTCGGAAGTTATTATACTTTTCACTATTGAGTTGTAAATTCTCTTCTTATTTTCAATGGTTATGTTTTTGTCCCATAGTATACTATTAAGCATTGCAATCGCTTTTCTTCCTTGGATATTCCTCTCGAATATTGCTTCTTCCAGTGTTCCGTCCCTAGATATTCTCGTTCCCAAATAATATCGACTTCTAGGCCCCATTTTTCATATTCCTCCATAAGTTCTCGTGTCATGTATTCCATATCATCGATGTCCTGAGCGACTACTACCTGGTCATCTGCGAATGATAGCGTGTACAATGTAGTATCGTCATCCAGTGGTAATCCCATACTGCTGCATTTCCTTTTCCAGTTCTTCAGTGCACTCTCCAAATAGATTTTAAATAGCGTTGGGGATATACAGCAGCCCTGTTTGAGACCCTTTGTGACCGGGAACCCTGTTGTTATACCATATTTGGTTTTCACACTACTTCTTGCGTCTTGGTATAAGGATTTTACGGCTTTAATTATTTCGGTGCTTACATTACTCTGTTGTAGTGTTTCCCACAATCTCATTAGGGGCACGCTGTCGTAGGCCTTTTTTAAATCAACAAACAAGACATGGACTTCCTGATCAAATGCGGTTTTCTTTTCTAGGATTTGTGTCAGTGAGAAGAGATGGTCTATTGTGGATCTTCCTGCTCTAAAGCCTGCCTGTTCTTCAGCTTCTACGTCCGCGTATTCCGTTTCTATTCTATTATTAAGTATTTTTCCGTATATTCTGCTAATAGATCCTGTAACCGTTATTCCCCTATAGGTGTCGCAATTATTTTTTATTTTTTATTTATGCGGAATCGACTGATACTTTTACTAAAATGCGTCGTAAATAAAGGTTCCCTCTACCGACACGCTTGATAAAGTAGAGCAGGGAATCCTTACAAACAGAAAATTTATCAACAATATACGACATACGGATGATCTGATTCTCTTTAACTGCAGGATTTTCTCACCAGAGAACAGAAGACAAGTATATGCCACCTTTAGAGACTAAAGTCGAAATAGAATTTAACCTATTGAAAGGAATTATCTTACTTATCCGAGATGTACGGGGACTGAGATCACTCTTTGGAATTTAAATGCCGAATAGAAAAGGCCAAGACAAGGATAAGTCATCAAAATGAAACCACTTCTCAGCTCCTGAGACCTTAGTTTAAATCTGAAAGCAAGAAAAATAAGCGCTATATATTTTCAACTCTCTTGTACGGCGAAGAAGCGTGAACAAGATTAAGCATTTGAGATGTGACTATAAGGTAAATCCGGGATATATGCCCAACTTTTTGTATTTTACTCATACCTCTTAACATACAAATAATACGCACATGATTTTCATATGTGCACTAACTTCGGTCCTTCATTTAATCACCTCGTACTGCTTTTTGTAGACTAGTCAATAAATAAACCGTATATTTTAAGTTTAAAATAAAACTGCATAACGGGATTGATGTCTCGTATGCCGTATATGTGCCCCAGACCTAATTTTTTGGAGGGGATAGATGCCCTTTGCAAGAAAACAAACATTTTGAATATATAAGTTTTTATCAACATTATTATTTATTAAATATATATATATATATATATATATATATATATATATATATATATATATATATATATATATATATATATATATTCTTTTTAGCTATTTTTTTTCAATTATTTAAGATGATGTTACTAGTTTACTAAACATAGACAAAAATAAACATTTTAATTAAAAATACTATAGAGATCAATTATTTTAGGTACAAAAATATAATCATCTTAAAAACTGCAAAACTATTTTATCATGGGATGATGTTACTGCTTAACATAGACAAAAATAAGCATTTCAATTAAAATACTAAAGAGATCAATTATTTTAGGTACAAAAATATAATCATATCAAAAACTGCAAAACTATTTAGCCATTTTGGCAGCAATAATCTTCATTCGCCCACATTTGTTGCAATAATTGCGATATAATGTGCATGTTTCGTGGATCCACTTTTGGGACATAACACAACGGATCCAATTTACTTTGAATTTGGTGTTACTATAAGAGTCAAGACATTCCACGCAATAATCCTCATCTAGATTCTTATCATCTACTCCATCCTAACCTGAACTAACCTGAACTATATATTAAAGCAGGCTTGGCCTTTTTGAATATTTCTTTGATTTTGGAATAAGTTTTGTCGTGTTTCTGTTTCTTTCTCTCTTTTTTTTTTTTTATTTCTTAAACTTCAAAACTACTGTTCTCATTCTCTTTATTATCATCTTCACTAGAACTGTAAAATTTCATAGATGTTCGCTTCCTTAGTTTTCTTTTGATTTTGTCTTTATCTTTTCTTTCTTTTTCAATGCTATTCTTTTTGTTGTTTTCTTTTTCATTTTTATCACTTTCGATACTATCCTCAGTAATATCTGTATCGCTTGACTTATAATCTTGTGAATTTTTTCTTTTTTGCGTCTTAGCTTTGGTTCTTTTCAAATCAACTTTTTCTTTATCTTCTTGCTGATCTTTTTGCTTCTTTTCACTGGTATGCCTTTTGTAGCTTTCCCTTTTTTTTCTCCGTTATTTTAGAATCGGAATTCAGTACTGCAGCACCTTGTTTACCCCTTTTTTGAAAAGGGCATCGGAAACGTAGGAATTGGTAATGATTCATAAAGCAATTTCAATGGAGTTTCTTTTTCCGTAGAAATAGCAATATCACTAATAACTGACGGATTGTCTGCATCTACTGTATTATTTGTAACTGCCGGATTGTCTGCATCAACCAAATTATCTGTAGGTTCCGGATTGTTTTCATCTGCCAAATTTGCTGTGACTGCCGTGTTGTCTGTAACAACAATCACATGCCACCTCAACTAGTTCTATTAAATCAATTTGTGGTCTCTGTAGACTCGTTCCTGAGTGTCTTTCGATTCCAAGATTATAATCATCAATGGTACTCGGAGAGTCACAGTCATGGATATCTGGTGTCGTATTGAAGGTGCTCGGAATTTCAGCTTGATTTTTATTTGTTGTATCTGCATTGTTTTCTGTCAAAAATTCACTTTCTGGTATAGCGTTATAATTAAGTGGATATATTCCACTGCCTCTAAACCCTGCTATAGCGTTGGCGGGAGTTGTTGCTCTAATCCATGCTCTTCCAATCAGTTTTCCGGACTGTTAACGGTTGATTCTTTTCTGTGGGTTTGTTCGCATATGGAGATTAGTTTCAGCAGTAAAGAAGGTTTTGAATGGCTTAAACACCGCTCTGTCTAGAGGTTGGAGTGCGGAAGTTGTATGGCTGGGTGAGCAAAAAAGGATAATGTCATTATCCTTTGCTCTTTCTAGCATATCAACGGCAGAAGAATGTGAGCTGTGGCCATCCAAAATGAGTAAAACTTTTCCCTGAGGTTACATTCTCCCTCAGCCATTTCAGAAATAACTCTGCGTTTATATAGGCAGTTTTTTTATTCATAAAGACTTTTGAACCAGGAGGTAGACCGTCCATAAATTTATCTTTTTTATGAACTACTTTGATTATCACAACTGGAAGGAGAAAAGTACCCACTGCATTACAGCAAGCTACGACTATCAATGTTTCACCTTTTTCACTCGGAAGTTATAGAGTGAACGGATCTCGTTCCTTTAGTAGCTGGAACTTTACCTACTTTGTTGTTGATTTGAATACCAGTCTCGTCCATGTTAAAAATTCGATGTGATTTATCCAAAAGGTCATTTTCTTCCAGAACTTTTGTCAGTAAGTCATAGAAGCCATTGATTTATTCCATGCTTAGAGCCAATGCACGTGAGACTGAGAGACCTTCGGCCTGTCTAATAGATAAAATAGGATTCCTTTCTAAAAAGATCTGAAGCCAATCAGTTCCAGCCAATTTTCTCTCTGTGTTAAAATTATGTTTTATTTTCAATTTTCAAATTGATAAGCTAAGGCACGAACGGTTTTTCTGTCAGGAGGAAACCCGGATCGTTCTAGCTTTGAATATGAGTGACCAGCCAACGTTCATTTTCAAATCCAAGAGTTGGATGTTTTCCTAAAAAAATTGTAGGTATTAGTCAGGTAAAATTTAAAAAAAAATACTACCTGCCCATAATTATACGAGGTAGGTAAGTATTCTCAATCCGAAGCAATATTATTATAAATGTGAAAGTGTAATCATAAAAGTAGGTACCTACCTAATGGTATTATTTTCTTATTTTGTGTAGCAAACCGGTGACGTAACGTCCTAGATGGTATTCCGTGTCTTTTTGCTATATCATTGACGCTAAGTCGTTTATCTTGCATTTCTACTATAGCTGCAGCCAATATGTCCTCGGTCCAAGTAATGACACGCGGTTGGACGCCGGCTTTGCGCTTGTATTTACAGGTATTTTCAATCTGAATCATATAAGATACACTTAAATACGGCAAGGGATAGATGCCCTTAAAGCCAGCATGCATTAAAGTGAAGTAGGGATAGATGCTCTTAGAGGCGACTACCCCAAAACATATCGGGGCATATATCCCTTTTCACAGATAGATGCCTTCGAAAAAAAAATGGTAAATACGTTTATTTTATCCTAAAAATGTAATTAATAATAATCTACATACCCTACTCCTTATTCAGATGTAAAAATAAAATAAACTTACATGTTAACTCCAAAGTTATAGAGGGCCGAAAATCATCCACAAACTAAAATCTCGACTGTTTGGCTCTTCACTGCCATTAACGCTCCTACGCACAACCGCACGCGCAAACGCTTTGTGGCAGATTGAAGTGAGGGAGGGGCACGTTCGTATTATAAGGCATTCTTTTGTTTACGCACCTTACATTTCACATAAATGTACTGAGGCGTCTATCCTGCTGGGGCGTATATCCCGGACTTACCCTATAGGAGGATAGATAAGATTTCCTCGACGCACTATATTACGACCAACAAAGTTTTGCTCTAGATTGGCCAAAAAGAAGAATATACTAGCTTGCCAACTTGAGTAATTTATTTGCTCTCGCTCTTTCAAGTGACAGCAAATAAAATCAGGAAGAAAAAGAAGAAGACAATATGGTTTTAGACCAACGTATAACGCTAATTCAGCAAACGCTCTGTGCAACATGTGTACTGTAGCTGTGTCTATAAAATAAAAAGAATGATTGCTTTTGCAAATGATGTCGGCTTTCCACAACCCGAAAACGAGACAAATTTACACATATAAAGGGTCATTAAGAAGCCTAAACGCCTAAGGCTGTCTCATATAAATCTTAATCAAACAAGGGCGATTATTCTAGCACGAGCCGGTTTCCCAAACTGAAATAATTATTTCACTTTTTTGAATTAACGAGGAAAGTTTACTTATATTTTTTGGAAACCTTATTAAAAGGACGCCCTTGGCTGTACAAAGAAACTTCCTATTGTTTTTTACCTTTGTTTACATATATTTTCTTATCATGAAACATCAGTATTATTTTTTTCTTGAACATATAAGCGTATTGTTATAAAGCTTCTTATTTATAGAATTTTTCACAATAAATCCAGCGGCATAATGTTTAACAGGGACTTCTTTTATTTTTCTTTCGCAACGTGCTTTACGTTATTTATTACAAGTATTATTAACTAATTAGCTTAGACCTATTTCCATCGTCAGACGCAAATACGATTGCTTCGGTTCCCCTTGGTTCATGCGAAATAACCAGTTACAAAGATACCTCGGTGTGCCAACCATAAAGGTACACACGAGGCAAACTCAAATGAAGTTCCTATCCAAGGTCCCAGTATCATAATTAAATCATCAGGACCCCTTCCTAACCCTTTCCTATACCCGCAACCAATTCTCGAGACCCTTAGACTCTCTCTAGGATAAAGACGATGGCTCTCTCAACCCACGATGACAGAAGAACGTAAAACTAGGTTAAGTTAGCATAAGTCCTAGATTAAGTTAAGTTAGGTCCTAATTATATTAAAAAACACATTCCCTAGGTTAAGTTTAGATTAGGAACACTATTATAAAATTACATATTAAAAAAAAAAACGGTCAAGTGCAAGTTGAACTTGCACAATTAGTGTTCGTACGTTGATTGTTTTTAAAATAAAAAATTTTGTTAGGGTGGTATAAAATGATCAGTGACTTCACAAAACAGACCCAAATGAGTTTTCAACAAAGTTTGTTTCCAATCTTTACTGAAAACTGGTGACCTCGAAATTTTGTTTTTTTTTTTTTCTATACCAGATAAATTATTAAAGGTAATGATAATTTTCGTTCAATCTATACCCCGTGGAGAATATTTCAGGATTTTTTCAAAATTTTTTGGTCAGTACTTTTCGAGATAAGATAGAGGACTGCGATTTTTCACGATTTTTTAAAAGTAATACGAAGAAAAGTGTGCGCAAGTATTACATTATATATATATTTTTTACTCGTGTTTTCACAAGCTTTCATTTGACACCACACTCGATGATCTAGTAAAAAAATTTTTTTTTCACTTCCGATTTCACCCCTCAAAACGAATCCCTTAAGTGAAAATTTATGTTATGGTGATATAAAATGATCAGTGACTTCACAAAATACACCCCAAATAAGTTTCAACAAAGTCTATTTCCAATCTTTACTGAAAATTGATGACCTTGAAATTTCTGTTTTTTTATATATCAGATAAATTATTACAGGTAATGCACTCGTGATAATTTTCGTTCAATCTACACCCCGTGGAGAATATTCCAGAATTTTTTCAAAATTTTTTGATAAGTACTTTCCGAGATAAGGCGGGTGGACAGCGATTTTTCGCGATTTTTTAAAAATAATACAAAGAAAAGTGCGCGCAAGTATTACATTATATATATATTTTTTACTCGTGTTTTCACAAGCTTTCATTTGACACCACACTCGATTACCTAGTAAAAAAATTTTTTATTCACTTCCGATTTCACCCCCAAAACTAACCCCTTAAGTCAAAATTTAACTTTCAAAAGTACATGGCTCTGATGAGGCCATCAATTCCTATATTACTACCAAATTTCAACTTTCTATGGCAAATAGTTTCGGAGAAAATCGGGTGTGACAGACGGACAGACGGACAGACGGACAGACGGACAGACAGACGGACAGACACCGAAGTGATCTTATAAGTGTTCCGTACGGAACACTAAAAACAACACTATGTTTTAATTTCCAGTATATTTAAAATGACTTGACAATTATTTCACCATACAATGGCTTCTTCAGAAGGGAATTAGAAAGAAAAATGTTTGGTAATAATATTGGTTATGTAGTGCTTAAAACTATCCTTAATTACATAAGATTATGTGAATCGTTTTATTCTATTATTTACTGACAAGATGCAAATCTGTGGTACTATTTTAGAGAACTAATAAAAATTAAGTAAGGGTGAATGGTTTAAGTCTACCTGTTCGTTTAATAATAGACTGGAGTTTTTCCCTTTGTTAATTTCAAGACATTCAAGCATATTTAATGATTTAGATTTATTTTCTACAGCAGGATTTTGAATGTATCATCAAAATTATGGGATTCGTTTATTATATGGGTTGCGTAATGTGAATTGTTCTTGTTTTTTAAATAACTATGTTTATGTTCTTTAATGCGAGTTTCAAAAGATTTACCAGTTTGTCCTACGTAGGTTTTAGTACAAGATCCACAATTTAATAAATAAACTCCTGATTTTATGGGTTTATTAGATTTGGTTTTGTTACTCAAAATTATATTCCTTAAGGTATTACTGGTTTTAAATGCTATTTTATTGTTCTTTTTTGTTAAATGTTTTGAAATTGTTCTAGTTATTTTCCCCGTATACGTGAGTGTGTTAAATTTTCCTTTTTTGACATTAATGGTGGGACAAATTAGAGAGATTACTTGTTTAAACGATTTTTTATTCAAGATATTATCTATAATGCTAGGGTCATATCTATTATTAATTGCTATTTGTTTGATTATGTTGAATTATTTGTTATAATTAGTTTTAGTCAGAGGAATATATAAACAGTCTATGTATGAAAGAGTTAAAAGCTGCCATTTTGTATAAGGATGGGATGAACTATTGTGTATAACTGTGTCAGTATGTGAAGGCTTGTAAAAAATCGTTGTTGTTTATCTGTTCCCGTGAAACAGGAAATGATGTCATCAACATATCTATGCGAGTAATCAATATTTTTGCTTACCGTGTTTTGATGAATTTTTAGTTCTAAATGATCCATGAAAACTATTTTAAATACTTAGGTTAAGTTAGAATAAGTATACTTTCCAACGTTCATTTAATAGAAGTAAGAGGTTATGCCTTTCTCGTAATTCAATAAAAAAAAATGAAAAATGGAAAGGTTGCTTCGGATAGTAGTTTGATATTTAGTTAATACGGATACAAAGTTTAGTCCAGATTTTATTGTGTTATTTATAGTGAATTTTTGAAGAAGATATGACCTACAAGAATCGTGAATTTAGTAAAATTGAATATCGAGACTACTCAGTATATATCACCACTACACCAAACACTTTATTTTTGCACTCGACGCGCGTTTCGCTAACCATGTTAGCTTCATCAGGAGCGATGATTGACAGTCAATCATCGCTCCTGATGAAGCTAACATGGTTAGCGAAACGCGCGTCGAGTGCAAAAATAAAGTATTTGGTGTAGTGGTGATATATACTGAGTAGTATCATTGTGCCAAAGATTCCACATTCCCAACTTAGTGAATATCGAGAGGTAATAAAGTACCTCTTTTCGAAAGGACTGTACGCCGACATGCTTATTACGTTGAAGATAAAATTATTTTTCTACGCCACTAACAAAAATTAAGTTCAGGTTAGTGTGCCCAAGTATTCATCATTATCATCATTAGCTTCTTCCATCCATAGTCGGATATAAGCCTCCCCAAGTTATCTCCACTGAGCTTTGTTATTTGCTTTTTGCATCCAATTCCTGCTAATCTTTTTAAGTCGTCCGTCCATCTTGTCTGTGGTCTACCTCTGCATCTTTTGTGTTCTCTAGGCCTCCATTCAACTATATGGCGTGTCCATCTGTTATCGCTCATCCTTGAAACATGCCCCACCCAATTCCACCTTAATATACATATTCTTCTATAATATATAAAATGCAACGTCTCTCTGTCTGTCTGTCTGTCTGTCTGTCTGTCTGTCCGTTAGTGACCTTATCACTGGAGAACCACTTATCCGATTTACGTACTTTTTTTTTTTTTTAAACATACATATATTCTCTGGCCAGGTTATAGGCTATATTTTATTACGATAGGTACCATAAGAAATGAGTAGTGACGTAAAATAGGGAATGATGTCGGAAAAAAGTTCGCTGCTAGCGCGTTGCCTTGCAATACACCGCTTACACCATTAAATATGGAACAATCTTATGTAGCAGAGAATATCTATAATCTATATGTAATATATATAAAATGCAATGTCTCTCTGTCTGTCTGTCTGTCCATTAGTGCGTTTATCCGCGAAAACCACTTATTCGATTTATGTGTCTTTTTTTTAAATTCGTACATATATTCTTTGGCCAGGTTACATAATAATAATAATAATCTATATCTATAATATATATAAAATGGAACGACTCTCTGTCTGTCTGTCTGTCCATTAGTGCGCTTATCCCTCGAGATCCACTTATCCGATTTACGTGATTTTTAAAATTCATAAATATGTTCTCTGACCAGGTTATAGATATATATTTTATTACATCTATAATATATATAAAATGTAACGTATATCTGTCTGTTTGTCCGTTTGTGCGCTTATTACTGGAGAACCACTTATCCGATTTACATGCTTTTTTTTAAACATGCTAAACTATTAAATATGGAACAATACCATGTAGTAAAGAATATCTATAATATATATAAAATGCAACGCCTCTCTGTCTGTCTGTCTGTCCGTTAGTGCGCTTATCACTGGAGAACCGCTTATCCGATTTACGTGCTTTTTTGTTAAACATACATATGTTCTCTGGCCAGGTTATAGGATATATTTTATTACGTTAGGTGACATAATGAATAAGCAGTGACGATAATAGTGAATCAAGTCGGAGAAAAGTTTGCCACTAGCGCGTTCTCTTACAATACACTGCCTAAAGCATTAAATATGGAACAATATCATGTAGTAAAGAATATAATATATATAAAATGCAACGTCGCTCTGTCTGTGTGTCTGTCCGTTAGTGCGCTTATCACTCGAAAACCCCTTATCCGATTTACGTGTTTTTTTTTAATTCATACATTTGTTCTCTGGCCAGGTTATCTATAATCTTCTATCTAGAATATATATAAAATGCAACGTCTTTCTGTCTGTCTGTCTGTCTGTCTGTCCGTTAGTACGCTTATCACTCGAGAACCACTTATCCGATTTACGTGTTTTTATAAATTTAAACATATGTTCTATATAATTCGATATAAGCCTAGATAATGGGAGATAAGGAGAAATAATGGGAGATAAGTGGAGATAAGGCTCGATAATGGGAGATAAGGTGAGATAATGGGAGATAAATATAAATAATGGGAGATAAGGAAAAATAATGGGAGATAAGCAAAGATAAGTCTAGATCATGGGAGTTATGGTGAGATAATGGGAGATAAGGAGAAATAATGGGAGATAAGGAGAAATATTGAGAGATAAGTCGAGATAAGCCTAGATAATGGGAGATAAGGTGAGATAATGGGAGATAAGGAGAAATAATGGGAGATAAGGAGAAATAATGGGAAATAAGGAGAAATAATGGGAGATAAGGAGAAATAATGGGAGATGGGCAGAGTTAAGCCTAGATAATCGAAATTATGTAGAGATAATGGGAGATAAGGAGAAATATTGAGAGATAAGGGGAAATAATGGGAGATATTTTATTACGTTGGGTAAATTAAGGAATAAGCAGTGACGATAGTAGTGAATCAAGGCCACGCGAGCGGAGCCGCGGGCCCGGCTAGTTGTATTACATGTGTCACTTACGATCTTGGAGTCTAATATTTAGCATTCTTCTCTCCATTACTTTTTGAGTTACTTGGAGTATATTTATTATACTTCTGTTTAAAGCCCACGTTTCAGTGCCATATGTTAATACCGGCAGTACATATTAATCGAAGACTCTGGCTTTTATTGTATTTGGGATGTCTAATTTTAAATTATTTTTTGATATTTCGGTTTTTTGTCTTAAATACATGAATGTTTGTACCTTTCCTATTCTTTCACCTTCTATTAATTGTTATCTTCACTTTCGTTGTTGAAATATTTGGTCTTCGTGAAGTTCATTTTTATACCTATTTCTCGCGACTTGTTATTCAACCCCATCCGCATTTCTTGCAATTCTTCTTTTGTGTTGGCGATCACAGTGACATCATCCGCGAACTTTAAGTGATTTAATCGTTCACCATCCATTAGTATTCCTTTATTTTCCCACTTTGTCGATTTAAACATATCTTCTAGAATCAACGTGATATCGAGTCGCCTTGTCTAATTCCTCTTTTAATTTTGATTTTATTTGTTTTTTCTTCAAGCATTATTTGTGATGTTGCATTTTTATACAGTCCCTGGCCAAATTATTAGACGCACTGTATTTTTTTTAGTAATTTTATGTTTCTTAAGAGTTTTTATGCAATAATGGTATATTTAAACTACAATATTATTGATTTTTATTTAAAAGAATTGTTGTAGACTACATATTTATATTTATTTTTAACATATGGCGACACTGAGTTTACAAAGTGATACATGAACGTAAATAAGTACAAACCTGTATCAGTCGCGATCGGAATCGAGGCTTTATGGACTGTGATTGTTTGTTTAACAGTTTTATACTGCTCAGTTATTAGTTTATTTTGTATGCAGTGTTTTAAAAAAGTAATTGGACTATTTTCATTATGGGTAGAAAAGGCGGTCTTTCACCACGTAAAAAAGCTGAAGTGAAGGCCCTTGTGATTGCGAAAACATTTACAAACCGAGAAATATCACGAAGATTGGAGGTTTCTGAAGCTAGTGTACGACGCATAAAAAAGAAAATTGAGTCAGGGAAGGAATTAAGCCCGAAAAAGAAAGAAAAGATCCGGTAGAAAACCAATTTTCACTCCACGGTCAGAGAGATGTTTGAAGAAAATTTGTGTAGAAAACAGATTTGCTACCACAAAGGTAATAAAATCACAACTCCAGGATGCTAGCGTAAATGCTTCTGAGCGCACTGTTCGAAGAAAAATGAAAGAATTAGATTTTAAGGCCTGTCGCCCCGCCAGGAAGCCCAAGTTAACAGCTGCAATGAAAGCAAAGCGCCTGAAGTGGGCCAAACAATGGCAAGACAAAGATGTGGACTTCTGGAGATCGGTAAGATACAGCAATTTAATCAATAATTGATACATTATTATCATTTTCAGTTAAATAAAGCAAATAAACATGGAAGTTTATATATTTTTCCTATTTTTGACAGGTCTGCTTCAGTGACGAAAGCACATTCGAAATTTTGCAGAATAAAGCTCAGTATGTGCGTCGTCGTCATGGAGAAAAGTTTCATCTGATTGTGTCGTCCCGACGGTTAAACATCCCACCAAAGTGATGATTTGGTCAGTCATCAGCGGCAAGGGCACTGGACGTCTGTACGTCGTCAAAGGAATAATGAGGCAAGATCAGTACAAAGAAGTATTACAAAATCGGTTGATTCCGCAGCTCAGAGAATGGTTTCCAAATGGGGAATCATTCACTTTCATGCAAGATGGAGCTCCCTGCCACACTGCTCGGTCTGTTAAAGCTTTTTTGGCAGAAAAAAATATCCCTCTGTTGGATTGGCCCTGATATGAACCCCATTGAAAATGTGTGGGAGCTGATGAAAAGAGAAGTGGCTAAAGATGTGATTACCAACAAAACCCAGCTCCTAGAAAAGATTATTCATGTGGGGAATCATCATCCTCAAATGCAGGAGACAGTACAATCTTGCATTGATAGCATGCCGCGCAGAATTAAAGCTTCGATAGCGGCTAAAGGTGGCTCAACTAAATATTGACTTTTACTAACATTAATTTCACTTTTCTTTAAAACTTAATAAACTTATGCTTCTCTAAATTAATGCTGTTTTATTTATGTCAAATAAATAGGTAATTGATTGGATAATATAAAAATAAAAAACAAATCAATTTAAAATAATAAAACGGTACAATATCACTCGGTAATTAATATTTTACATGAAATCTTGCAGTGCGTCTAATAATTTGGCCAGGGACTGTATATATATTTAAGAAAAGTTGCGTATCTTTCATCGACTCTGCTGTTACTTAAGGCGTTAAGGACTGCCCATATCTCTACGGAATCAAATGCTTATTCGTAGTCAACCAATGTTTTCCACAAGGTGACCTTATATTCATTTGCTTTTTCCACTAGTAATATAATTGTTTGATGTTGTCCAAAGTGTTGTATCCCCGTCTAAATTTCGCTTGTTCACGTGGTTGGTAACACATGGGCTGAAAAGTCCCGGGCCTAACACATAGATGGCGCTAGTTTTATTGCAGTCACCTTTTTTAGTGTTCCGTACGGAACACTTATAAGATCACTTCGGTGTCTGTCTGTCTGTCTGTCTGTCTGTCTGTCTGTCTGTCTGTCTGTCTGTCTGTCTGTCTGTCTGTCTGTCTGTCTGTCTGTCTGTCACACCCGATTTTCTCCGAAACTATTTGACATAGAAAGGTGAAATTTGGTAATAATATAGGAATTGATGGCCTCATCAGAGCCATGTAGTTTTGAGAATTAAATTTTGACTTAAGGGGTTAGTTTTGGGGGGTGAAGTCGGAAGCGAAAAAAAAATTTTTTTACTAGGTCATCGAGTGTGGTGTCAAATGAAAGCTTGTGAAAACACGAGTAAAAAATATATATATAATATTATACTTGCGCGCACTTTTCGTTGTGTTATTTTTAAAAATTCGCGAAATATCGCTGTCCCGGGCCTTATCTCGAAAAGTACTTATCAAAAAATTTCGAAAAAATTCTGGAATATTCTCCACGGGGTGCAGATTGAACGAAAATTATCACGAGTGCATTACCTTTAATAATTTATATTTTATATAAAAAAACAAAAATTTCAAGGTCATCAGATTTCAGTAAAGATTGGAAACAAACTTTGTTGAAAACTCATTTAGGGTGTGTTTTGTGAAGTCACTGATCATTTTATACCACCGTAACATAAATTTTGACTTAAGGGGTTCGTTTTGAGGGGGTGAAATCGGAAGTGAAAAAAATTTTTTTTTACTAGGTCATCGAGTGTGGTGTCAAATGAAAGCTTGTGAAAACACGAGTAAAAATATGTATATATATATATATATATATATATATATATATATATATATATATATATATATATATATATACTCGTATATAATGTAATACTTGCGCACACTTTTCTTCGTATTACTTTTAAAAAATCGCTGTCCCCTACCTTATCTCGAAAAGTACTAATCAAAAAATTTTGAAAAAAATTCTGGAATATTCTCCACGGGGTATAGATTGAACGAAAATTATCACGAGTGCATTACCTTTAATAATTAATTTATTTGGTATATAAAAAAAAAAAAACAGAATTTCAAGGTCACCAGTTTTCAGTAAAGATTGGAAACAAACTTTATTGAAAACTCATTTGGGGTGTGTTTTGTGAAGTCACTGATCATTTTATACCACCCTAACAAAAATTTTTATTTTGAAAACAATCAACGTACGGAACACTAATTGTGCAAGTTCAACTTGCACTTGACCGGTTTTTTTTCAGTTAATACTAACCTTCAAAAGACAGCTGTTAAAATTTCATGATATTCTATTCATTAGTTTGTGAGTTATTGTGCTAAGAGTGACGCTACTTTTGTTATTTTCAAAACAATGGATCAAAAATAATTTCGTGTTTTAATTTTACACTGCTTCTTGATGGGAAAAAATACCGTTCAAGCGAAGCAATGGCTTGAAAAGTGTTATGGGGACTCCGCTCCATCAGAAACAACAATAAAACGTTGGTTTGCTGACTTCAAACGTGGTCGTAGAGATACCGATGATGCAGAACGCAGTGGACGTCCAAATGAGGCGGTGACACCAGAAAACATCAAAAAAATCCATAAAATCGTTTTGAATGATCGAAAAGTGAAGTTGCGTGAGTTAGCTGACATCGTAAAGATATCAAAAGAACGTGTTGGCTTTATATTGCATGAGCATTTGACTATGAGAAAGCTCTGTTCAAAGTGGGTGCCGCGTTTGCTCACTGTTGATCAAAAACAAGAACGTGTTGATGATTCTGAGCAGTGTTTGGCCATGTTTTTAAAAGTAACAAACCGGAATTTTTGCGTAGATATGTGACAATGGATGAAACATGGATCCATCACTTCACTCCGGAATCAAAACGATCGTCATCTGAGTGGACAGCAACTGGTGAACCTCGTCCAAAGCGCCCGGAAGCACAACAATCGGCTGGAAAGGTTATGGCCTCGGTATTTTGGGATGTGCGTGGTGTAATATTCATCGACTATCTTGAGAAAGGAAATACCATCAACAGTGAATATTATATAGCGTTATTGGAGCGTTTGAAGGCCGAAATTGCAAAGAAACGACCGCATATGGCAAAGAAAAAAATTTTGTTTCATCAAGACAACGCACCGTGTCACAAGTCAATCAAAACAATGGCAAAACTACATGAATTGAACTTCGAATTGCTCCCACATCCACCGTATTCGCCAGTTTTGGCTCCCAGCGACTACTGGCTGTTCGCAGACCTGAAAAAAATGCTCGCCGGTAAGAAATTTCGCACGAATGAAGAGGTTATCGCTGAAACTGAGGCCTATTTTGAGGCAAAAGATAAATCGTTCTACAAAAGTGGTATTGAAATGTTAGAGCGGCGCTGGAATGATTGCGTTGCTCTTGATGGAGATTACGTTGATGAATAAAGCTAATTTTGAACCAAAAAAACCTTGTTTTCTTTGTTAGGCCCGGGACTTTTCAGCCCATGTGTTAACTGTCTAGTTTGTTCGTTAATCAATATGTTATGATTCTAGTGAGGATTTTGTATAGTACCCATAACAGGCGCTGATGGGTCTGTAATTCTCCAATTAAAATTTGTTCCCCTTTTTAAAAATAAGCACAATCAAGGCATTTACCCAAGGTATTTGAGCTTGAAGAGATTGTGTTATCGATGCCTCTCCATGCTTTTTCATTTCTATAGTTATTTCATCGTCCTCTGGTTCTTTGTTTTTATGCATATGTTGTGGGCGTTCATTATTCGATCCGTTGTTACATCGGGAATTTCTTCAGATACGACATTTCTTAGTTACCAAGTACAGTAGAACCCCGATTAACCGAGTCGCGATTATCCGAGCTCCGGATTAATCGAGTCAATCTAAGAACCTGATTATCCGAGGTACGCGCGCCTATGTTGCGTATTAACCGAGCTTCTAAAATATGTATGTACATATTTCCATTTAAAATCGTCTGGGCCTTCGGGGAATCCCCCTGGCCCGTGTGAGGAATTCTCCTATTTATGTTTTTGGGCTCTTTCAGCATGTAAATTTGCGTGAATGCAGTGCGTTATAGCGTTTACCATGAAGAAGTACGAGTATACTCACATAATTTATTTGATTGTAGTTCTGGTAGTTAAGTGTAATTAATACGAACTGCTTTGTTTGAATTATTGTTTGTCGTGTTATAATGGAGCAAAACAAGTGTAAAAGAATCGTCGTTCCTATTGAAGAAAAATTAAAAGCCCTCAGAAGAATTGAAGCAGGAGAGACAATTAAAGTTGTTGCACGAGATTATGGAGTAGGTGAGGTAACAGTTGGAGACTGGAAAAGAAACCGCACAAAAATAGAAGAGTGGTGTATAAATCAAACCTCCTCGTCCTCAGGAAGAAAATCAATGAAAACCGGCGACTATGAAAAGGTTAACGAAGCTTTATTCATGTGGTTTAACCAACAGAGATCAAAAAGTGTGCCTCTGTCAGGTCCAATTTTACAACAGAAAGCAATAATGATTAGTAAGCAATTCCCAGAGATAGATCAGTTTACCGCCAGTTCTGGATAGCTTGACCGCTGGAAAAAACGGTACGGTGTACGACAACTGACTGTATGTGGTGAACAACTTTCTGCTGATGTGTCATCAATTGAGAAGTTTAAGCAGAACTTTAAAAAGCAAATCGAAGTTTGCGGATACACATGTCATCAAATTTACAACTGTGACGAAACTGGTCTGAATTATAAAATGCTTCCATCAAAAACATTCGCATCTCGACAGAAAAAATCAGCTTCTGGGCACAAACGAAGTAAGGAAAGATTAACTATAATGGTATGTTCCAATGCATCTGGCAAGCACATGCACGTCCAAGAGCTTTAAAAGACATCTCGCCCAAAGCCCAACCAGTTTATTACAAAAGTCAGAAGAGCGCATGGATGGATGCGACCTTATTTACTAACTGATTTGAAGAAGAGTTCGTGCCATCTTTAAACAGAAACCGTCTTCCTATTAAAGCAATTTTGTTAATGGATAATGCCCCCTCTCACCCTGGAGAAGGACTTCATGTGGGCGAAATTGTTGTAAACTTTTTTCCTCCAAATGTAACCAGCATAATGCAACCAATGGATCAAGGCATCCTCGAAAACATTAAAAAAAATTATAGGCGTTTATATCTTGAACATCTGTTAGAATACACAGAAAAGGAGGATGAGAAAGGTTAAACTGAAAAATGTTATTTACTGGGTAAGTCAAGCTTGGGATTCTGTGCGTACTACCACTATTCAAAAATCTTGGTCAAAAGTTATTGATTTTGAGGATTATAATGACAGTGAAGATGATACTCCATTAAATGAATTAGCTTTGATATTGAGAAGCCATGGAGAAATGTCCTGTTCAAATTTTGACAGCGAGATAGAAGAAAAAGAAAAAAGTTTATTTTTAATGCAAAAATTAAAAGGTTGCGAAAATGTGACAAGAGAAGATGTTGTTGAATGGATTACAGCAGATGATTTAGAAGAAGAAGCGGCGGTGGATGAACAGTCTCCCACTAAGATCTCTCATCAAGAAGGTCTTGCTTCTTTGGAAAAAGCTTTGAGGTATATCGAACAACAACCAGAGGCAACCCCAGCGGATTTGCTTCTTCTTAATAGATGGAGAAACATTGCAGCGAGAAAAAAGAAGATGCAATATGAAACAGAAGCGCATAGATACCTATTTCACTGTTTTATAATGTATGTACCTATTTATATGTTAAAAATGTTAATACATCGATTTAAAGTATTGGTGTTTATTTTTTGAATGAATAAAAAACAAATCCGGATTATCCGAGTTTTCAGTTATCCGAGGAGGGTGCCCCCACGTTACCTCGGATAACCGGGGTTCTACTGTATTACATCATATATATTATTAGACTCATGTTTTCACAAGCTTTCATTTGAGACCCCACTCAATGACCTAGTACAATTTTTTTTTTCACTTCCGACTTCACCCTCTAAAAAACTAACCCGAATTTAACTTTAAAACTACACGGCTTTGGCTCGGCTATTAATTCATATATTTATGTCGAATTTCAATAATTTCCGAAAAAATAAGTGTTCCGTACGGAACACTAAAAATATCTTCGAATGATGCAAACTTTTTGAAAGACACTATATATCCTCTATCTGCGATATTATTAAAAAGGTCCTTTCAGGATAATTTTATCTTCCTATAAATCGATTATCAGATGTAGGATGTAAATCAGATCAGACTCCCGAAGGCTGGGGAACTTGCAGAGATGCAAATGACGTGAAGTTGAAATTTTTTCAATTTATTTTTTGCCATTTTTGATTGAATGCCATTTATAAGTGGATATTTTTCCGTAATTACTTCATTTTTAATTTTAAAGTTTTGTTTTCTTATTGGGATAATATTAAATTTCTTTATAATATCGTGTTACTGAAGTATTTTTTAAAGTTACCTACGTAGCTATGAACATTACGTGGTTTAAAAAATTGTATTGGCGTGTCGTGGATGTGCACCAGTCGGGCTGTAATGATAATAAGTTGACTAAATAGCTTCATAGCTTCTACTGAGTCATGACAGTGTCGACGTATAGCCAATCCACAATAAACCGTCAACTTATGAATTGTTTTAGCCGTTAGTTTTCCTCGGAAGCCAATCGAATATAGAACTTTAGAATAGCAGATATGAATAACTGGTCCCTTCTAAGAACGATAATTAAAGAATCTCTTTGTATTATATTATAAAACAAAAAATTTAATATACATTAAAATCGAGTTAAGATCGGCGAAGGCTAACCCGAGAGCAGCAGCTCCGAAAATTCTACGCAACGGCACTTCTTTTAAACTCCTATAACTTCGTCAATTTTTAATAGATTCTTCTGGAACTTACAGAAAATATTCTTAAGATATACTAAAATAAAATATAAAAATCCAAAAATCGTATTTTTTGACACACATAATTAGGTATTGCCCATTTTAGGGGAGAGTTGATATAAATAAGCGTCAAATTCACCTTTGAATATTTTGATTACAGGTGATGAAACACCCTTTGACGTTTCAACCGTTAAGAATGTCATGCAACAGCTTAAAAATTGGCAAGTTCCAGGAATGACAAAAAATCATGTCTCCGTGCACGTAAATTATCAGTATTTTCTCCTAATTAGTGTGCCTGGAATATCAAAGAACAGAGATGGCCTAACTTACTCCACTCTCTATACACTTTGGAAGTTTTTTTTTATAAAAGACTAGCTGTGTGGGCTACACAATTATTGCTTAGCTTAGGCGACCATGTTAATTAATTCGGGTCTAAATTATCATACAAGAAATACCCTCGCAAATAAAGTTGTAAAATAAATATGTTAACTTCCCTTTATACATTATTTGCGTTACGATTGGAAATAATGGAAAAATAACATAATTTTCATATTTCTTGGCTGTCTCTCAGGCCCTTTTCAAGCCCTCTATATCCTATATATGTTATATATATATATATATATATATATATATATATATATATATATATATATATATATATATATATATCCTAAACAAATTTAATAAAAAAAATATAAAAATTGTTACCTTTTAAAATAATCACTTTCTGACGCCAAATATTAATTACACAAGTTTTTTATTTCAATATTTTTTTAAAATAAGTAAAAAATTGTACTTCCTTCATTCCAAAGAAGCCAGCATAATAAGTAAATTATTGAGGTGAGTTTTTTAAAGTCATTCACCTTGTTCGGCTTTCTTTAAAGACTAAAAAAGATCCTTTATCTTTTATCCAACGCCGAAAAGAAATTATGCCGACAGATGCGAGCCTCAAAGTTTTATTTTCCGACTGTTTGTGGAGCGCTGGGTAAATCGTATTATTTCTGGTATTGACGTTTTTCTTTTTTTTTTAGTTGTAGTTTTCCTCAGTTTAGTGATGATTCTCCTAACATATTTTTGTAATTTTGTAGTATTGGGTATAAAGATTAAAAAATTTATTTAAAGCTTTGGCGTTAAATACCGAAGTAGCCTGTTCACTATTTAAATGAGATAGCTGAGAAATTTGCTTATTTTCATTATTGAAGATAATAAAAGCGTCTTGTAAGATCAATGTGCTTTTATTAGTTGAATTTGGTTGAGAGAGAGAGCCTTTATATTTTCGGCTGCTTTAAACAACTGTTCGGGAAATACTTTTTCGTTCATAGGCCAAACTCCAGCCTCTTTAAATCCGTTCACAATGGTGCCAATGATAGCAGCTCTTTGGTAAGCTTCAGCAAATAAACTTACAACTTGATATTACGTTACTTGGTGACCTAGATTTGTCCTCAACCACTTTTCGGCTACTTGAATGTAATAACTGCTCATAGGTTTAAAAAAAAGAGACGTCCAAAGGCTGACTCCGGTGAGAAGTAAGGCTTGGCAGTTGTAACATTATTACCCCATGAGCCTTTGCTATGTTCAACGCTTTCAGGTTCTTCGAATGGATTGTATTTCCATCTGGCAGAAGTAATACTTTATTTTCAGGGGTTGGCTTTACGACGCTTTGAAAATGTTTCATCCATTTTAAAAATAAATTTGAGTTAATATAGCCAATGTCTGGAATGGTGTGCCATTCCCCAATTCAAGATTTGGTCTCATTATTTTGAATATAAGCATTGGTGGCACAAACTATCCAGCCACACTGGCACAACACATGATCTCTTTCTCCGCTTGTGATTACGCCGATTGATTTCTTCCGTTTTAATCCTAAAACTTTCTGAGTTTTTTTTTTCTGAATGGTGGAAAATCCACTTTCATGAACGTTAAATCTACTTAAAAAAATCATTTGTTACGGAGAAATGCTCGAGTTGTTCTCGGGCGTTCCAAGGAATTATTTCTTTTCAGTGTCGGCCTTTCACAGTCGGGTTAATTTTGTAAATGATTTAGTAAAATACAGTTTTTCCCCTTTTTTAATTTTTTAAAAATTTTCGAATTTGAAAAAAAAAAATGTGCTTCTACTTGATCTCACGAGTCACCCATTTCAGTATATGCAGTGAATTTTATAACACCCTATATATATATATATATATATATATATATATATATATATATATATATATATATATATATTATATATATATATATATACACACACACACACACACACACACATACGAGGCTCGTTTTTAAAGTAAGTATCGATTTGATATTAAAAAAACGACCATTTTTTTAAGTTTCATTTTTATGTGAACGCCTGTACTTTAATCTATTTTTCAACATAATTTTCACTTATATTAAGGCACTTGTATCAGTTTCTGTATTTCATCCTCATAGAAAGCTTCCGGCTGGTTCGGTAACTACTGCAGCACGGCCGTTTTGGCGTGGTCGTCGGTATCGTAGTGCTGACCGCGCAAGCGATTGCACTTGATTTTTGCAAGGCATTCGACCGTGTTTGGCATGGCGCATTGTTGACTAAGCTACGTATGTCTGAATATTTTTATTTATAAGCATATCTTTCACTTTCAACGCCGGTGTGCCCCAAAGCTCAAAACTGCCTCCTACTATTTTGGCTACTACAACTGGGGACTTGAGCCTATTCTATAAGTATTTTCATGGAAAGGGTTCAATAGATGTACTCCGCTTAATTCCTCTCCAAGCACTACAAGCTAGTCGTGCTAATACTGCCCATCCAATAGTCCCCTGTCATAAAGAAACGAATAAAATTTCATTATTCATTCAGCAATAAAATCCGGGAAAAAATAACGTGGAAATTGCCAAATTTCCAAAAATAATTGTCACTTTAAAAGAGCATATTCATGCTTGATGATTTTCATTCAGATAAGTCGACAATATTATTTTTAGGGATTTTTAAAAATGATTTTTATAGAAATATTTAAATTCTTTTAGGGTAAATATCCGCATTATGTTATCACGAGGAATTTATATTGTAGGAGAAAAAGTCAGTAAAAAAAACACTTATTGAAGAAATAATTCATTATTGAACAGATATATTAACCTGGTAATAAAATATCTAGATGAAATACAATACCTCGTGATCTGGGGGCACGGTAGTGCCCCCGCCAAGTCGAGCCGAAAGCACAGCCGTACCATCCTTTTCTCGAAGCCACTCAAGGCACTTTCGACCCCCCTGTAACTTCGTTGTAGATAAAGCTAGAAGCCTGAATTTTCAGTGACCAAGAGGACATACTATACTAGTTATATTCCTAAATTACCTACTATTTATACCTTATAGTTTACGAACTATCGCCAGTCGAAGTTCTTTAATTTTGTCATTGACACACTCACCGATCATCAAAATTCTAAGGTACTTCTAGCAGACACACAAACTTCAAATTTTGAATTTAGTTAGTGTTTAGCCTATAAAGGAAGGAAAAACTGAAACATCCCGAAATTTCAGTCCCGTTTTCTGTACAATACAGTCACTTAAGCCAAAAAAGAGGGTCAACCTCGGAATGAGAGAAAATAAGCTGTAAATTTACATAAACCTTTATTTTGGCATTCTAAAAGTTGTCTCAAAAGTCTCATAAAATCTGGTGTCCGCGTCTTAAGATATTCAAGGTCAAAGGTCACAAAAATCGGTTTTTCGCAAATATCTCGCTTCCTATGGTTTCAATGATATTTGCATCTATTATAAAAATTATAAAGCATAAAATTCTCTACAAATTTTGTTCTAAAGATTTTTTTATACGCTTAACCGTTTTTGAGATAGAGCGCGGAGAGCGCGCAGCGCTCAGCCATACATAGCATAATGCAAGGTCAACCGTGGGTCCCGGTAAATAATACGTCGTATAAAGTTAATTAATCATTAAAAAATCCATAATCACGAATAATTTGTATTATTTATTAATTAATATATTATATTTAATAATATTTTTCATTTATCAAATATATTCGTTTAATAAGACTTACCTACTTCGTGTAATTAAAAAATTGTTAAGTGAAATACTTTAAGTATATTTTAACTATAAAAAAGTATGAAGATGATGCTTCTGTGACAGCAGGGCTAGAAGAGAATATAGTTATTAAAATAGGAGCAGAAGTCATGTTAAGACGAAATATTGACGTAAGTCTTAGCTTAGTCAACAGTTCTATCGATATAGTACAAGGAGTAAAGGTTTATCCTGAAGATACAAATAAAATAAAAAAAATACATATTACATTTAATAATGAACATCTTTACGAGCTTGGTCCAGTCAAATCTTAATTTGAAATTATTAATTGAACTTATATTCATCGCGAACAGTTTCCGATATGTATAGCCTATGCTATTGACATACACAAAAGTCAGGGACTAAGTCTAAACAGTGCACTGATGGACATCGGTTCTTCAGTGTTCACACGCGGTCAAGCATACGTGGTACTTTCGAGAGTGACAAGTCTGGGCGGATTACATCTAATTAATGTCGACTTCGGTAGTATCAAAGCTCAGGAGTCCGCAATCCTTGAATATAATAGACTTAGAAGCACTTATCGTCCAGACTTGTCAAAAATTGTTACATCATAGCCTTTGAGAAAAACCAATAGAGACAGGGAGTGGGCTTTACGAAAGTCCATAGCTGACGTACAACAAATATTACATGAGAAGAAAAAAAAAGGACTACCAACAAAAAGAAATGAGATTCCATCAAAAATATAAAATGTAAAAAAATGCCAAGTCTCGCAAGGGCACCACAAAAAGTTGTGAGATCTCATGTAAACCCAAGTCAGTTATTTTAGTTAGTATCTATGGAAGCACCTATTCAACAACTCTGTCATAAATTGTTATCTATTTAGTTACTTACCAACATTTATAGTGACCGTATCAATTTATTTCTATAATAAATATAATGACTTGGAAATCGCACGGCAACATAATCACATAAGAATAATCTATTATTGAAAATACTTTATTCTTAAGTGCACTGTTTAGACTTACTTAGCAACCGAAATAGTAGATTATTCTTATGTAATTATGTTGCCGTGCGATTGCCAAGTCATTATATTTATCATAGAAGTAAAGATGTCTAATATTGATACGGTCACTATTAATGTTGGTAGGTAAATAAATAGATAACAATTTATGACAAAGTTGTTGAATAGGTGCTTCCATAGATACTAACTAAAATAACTAACTTGGTTTTACATGAGATCTGGTGGAAGGACTGCCTTGCGAGACTTGGCTTTTTTTACATTTTATGTTTTTGATGGGATTGCTTTGTCTCCTCGTACATACTTAGATTTAGCCTCTCTATACTTACAAGAAAATAACACCTATACTACTATACCTACTTTCAACATTTTTGTTTCTATTTCCCATAAATTTCCTATTCTTAATCTTATCCCAAAATCTCTTCAAAACAATATCTTCTTCTTCGCTAGAACTTGAAGAAGACATAATCGAAGAACGACATATGGAACATTCCTCAGAGCTATTACTTGAACTTGACTCAATCTGATTCAATATCTCCTCCATCTTGGATGTTTAAACTGTATATTATGGCATGCTGATTAGAAGACTGGTATTGGTATTATATAGACTTGATTATTTGCTTTAAATCACAATATTTTGGTTGAGAACTACCTGCTGCGTCTTCAAGAGATAACTGCTTTTACTTGACGGCAAAGCACTGACGGAAAATACATAAATAATATGATGCAGGACCAAGTAACTCACTGTTTTTATACGATCTTCAAGCTTACACTGTTATTTTACTTATTGAATCACTAATATCTAATTTTTCATAATTAATTATACTGATCTTAAAAGTTGTTTCATGTGTTATTTCATACAATACTTTAAACCGTCGTGCACGACAGCTCAACCGTACCTAAAAAGGTTTGTTAACTTCTTGTTCCTACACATTGTCTATATCTTTTTATTGGGCCGGTAGTTTCATTTATATATTTTAATTATTTAATCCTTTAATAAATGTGAAGCAATAATGACCTATTTTTTTCTTAAAAAGGCCGTTTAAAGGTTGAAGATTCTCTTGGAAACGTCACCAGAAAATAATCAAAGATAATGGAACTGGCCTATAGCCAATTTTTTGGAGAGCCAGATTCTTTCATATTTGTTGTTGGTACTTAGCAAAATTTAACTTTACCTTAGACACACGAGTGCACAGAGGAATGGACTGCCGTTCCCGTTATTATCTCCTAATATTGAAAATTGAAATATCTCGAAATTACCAAATAGAACAAAAAACGACGCAAGCAACGAACAAGGAGAAGCAAAAAGAAAGAAATTACCACATCGAAAGCCTTAAACAAGAAAGCGTGAAATATCAACCAAGGCTTATTCACAAACTTGAGAACATTAGACAAGAAATTAACAACATACAAAGATACTTAGAAGTTGTAAAAGCAGTACAGGAATTTGCGAAAAAAGCTCTCGACATACAGAAAACCCAAAGAAAATAACCGATCAAGTGTAAGTTGAACTTGCGCAATTAGTGTTCCGTACGTTGATTGCTTTTAAAATAAAAAATGTAACGGAAGTATAAAATGATCAGTGACTTAGCAAAACATACCCCAAATGAGTTTTCAACAAAGTTTATTTCCAATCTTTGCTAAAAATTGATGACCTTGAAATTTCTGTTTTTTTTATATACCAGATAAATTATTACAGGTAATGCACTCGTGATAATTTTCGTTCAATCTACACCCCGTGGAGAATATTCCAGAATTTTTTCAAAATTTTTTGATAAGTACTTTTCGAGATAAGGCGGGTGGACAGCGATTTTTCGCGATTTTTTAAAAATAATACAAAGAATCTATAGAAAAGTGCGCGCAAGTATTACATTATATATATATATATATATATATATATATATATATATATATATATATATATATATATATATATATTACTCGTGTTTTCACAAGCTTTCATTTGACACCACACTCGATTACCTAGTAAAATTTTTTTTTTTCACTTCCGATTTCACCCCCCAAAACTAACCCCTTAAGTCAAAATTTAACTTTCAAAACTCCATGGCTCTGATGAGGCCATCAATTCCTATCTTATTACCAAATTTTAACTTTCTATGACAAATAGTTTCGGAGAAAATCGGGTGTGACAGACGGACAGATAGACGGACAGACACCGAAGTGATCTTATAAGTGTTCCGTACGGAACACTAAAAAGACCTCCATATCCTGATATAAGTAAGAATCTTGAAGAACAACGGAAAGAAAAACAACAAGCCTATCGCCAATGGCTGAATACTAAAACAATTGAAGTTAGAAGCATATATAAAGAGCATCAAGCATGATATAAGCGAACAATTAACGGAAATAAAGATGCTACACGGGAGAACAAATGTAGAGAAATTCAGATGTATATGGGAGGCTCAAAATCATGACGGGCTTGGAATGTTTTAAGATCCTTAAGAAATGGGGTGTAATGTTCGTTCGCCTCCTTGTGGTGTACCCTGGATAGCGTCTGCCTGCAGGTAGATGTGAACTAATGAACTAACACAACAGACAGACCAGACATTTCTAGACTCTCCTGGTCAACACATCACAATGAATCAGTTCTTAAGAGATAATAACGCACAAAATATCACCCTATTAACATAGACGAATGGACAGATTATCATATAAACCAACTGAAAGAAGATAGGCCAGAATATTTGGTTCAGTTCCCAATAGTACACCATGAGGCAGAGCATAAAATTGAGATCCATGCAGACAACATTAATAAGGCCCAGACAACACTGAGAAATTGAAAAGCAAGTGAACCCGAAGGAATACCTATAGATTTAATAAAATGTGGATCAAGGAAATTAATAGAAATAATTGCTTCTATCTTTCAGAATGTTGCAAATGGAGACTCCCATACCTAAGAGTTAGAAGTTGGGTTGGATTACACCTCTTCACAAAACGGGTGGCAGAAAACAATGTTCATTAAATTTATTGTGTGAAAGTCTCCTGAAAAACATAGTTGAAGGACAATACAACCCTTTTGAAATTGAATAACAATCAGGCTCCAGAGCAGGAAGAACATGTATGGACAATATATCTAGTATAAATTAAATAACCGAAAATAAAGTAGCAACCTGCATGAATGTTCGTCTGATATATATATATATATATATATATATATATATATATATATATATATATATATATATATATATATATATATAAATATAAATATATATATATATATATATATATATATATATATATATATATATATATATAAGAGAGAGGAAGGACAGTAACAGGGCACTGGCGACAAACAATCCTAAGTTTAACTACTGGGAAACGCCCTTATTAGGAGAAGAGATGAGCAATCAAAGATCTGAAGACTCTAGTATCTGATTTTTATTATTATTATCGAGCTTTCGCTGCCTAATGGTAGCTTCTTCTGGATTCTAAAAATGCAAACCAGGTACAGAAAGTAAACCAAAACGTTCGTTTTTAAAATGTGATTCAATGAATTGTAAGACTGTATGAGAAATTACTTACAAAAATTTAGCAGTTAATTCATCTCTGGTGAAGACAATAAAATTTGCATTTTTGTTGGCCGGGTAGTAGGTATGATTACAAAAACATGATTAAAGGACACTTAGAGAGTTACACAAGTATTAAAAATAAAACGTTGTCAATAAACATAAATCAAAAACACTTTTTAAGACAGAAACACAACTGTAAGAAACACCATGATGTTGAAATGGTACTCCATTTTAAAATTTTTTGTGACATCGAGTTTGGTAACTATTTAGTGATATTTGAGTCGGAACCGGATATTGTTGGTAGTCTATGTCGTCATCAGGTCGACAAAAAACTATAAAAGCATTAAAGTTAGGGATGTGGTAAGCATCCACCTAAAAAATTTACCACACCAAAATAAAAAATGAGGTTAAGTAGTGAACGAGAGCTGACAGGGTAAAATAAATTTTGTCGATGTATAGTATATTACCCTCCTTATCAACTCTAGATAAAAACAGAGCTGCTCTAGACTTGTGTAATCGATATCTCTGGAGTTATAGATGTCAATTATCAAATCCTTGATGATGACTTAAAGCTGTACTTACCGGTGGAGAGACTTAACGGATTGCAAAAAAATTATAAAATTCTCATGCTAGTAAGTGCTTAATGATGTCGTTTACTAAAAAATTGTTTCCTTTGCTATATGATTATTATGTTGATGGATCGATGTTAGTTAAAGCAGAAAATAC
The DNA here is from genome assembly GCA_019049505.1 of Pachyrhynchus sulphureomaculatus. Classification (NCBI taxonomy): domain Eukaryota; kingdom Metazoa; phylum Arthropoda; class Insecta; order Coleoptera; family Curculionidae; genus Pachyrhynchus; species Pachyrhynchus sulphureomaculatus. The sequence goes on from CM032451.1 coordinate 8,014,610, forward strand.
ACGTTATTTGGGAACTCTACTAAGTTAAGCTTCAGTGCTCACATAGACAAAATAACGACAGAAGCAACACAAATGTTGGGATTTATTTTGAAATTGTAAGAATACAGCTGTACTTAAAACCTTGTTTCCGTCCCTGGTGAGAAGCAAATTGGAATATGGTTCCTTGATATGGTCATTAATTTATAGTAAATATATATTAACATTGGAACCAGTGCAAAGAAAATTTTTCAAATATCCTCCTTTAAAAGCAAATGGAGTGTGCCCACAGAGAGGAATAGTCAATGCAATATTATTGCAGCGATGTTATTTTGGACAACAGAAAAAAAACAAGTACATGCAAGGAATATACATACTTAGGAACAAAAATAAATCAGAATGAAAGGACAGAACAACGAATAGAACATCAAGTAACAAAAGGAAAACAAGTAATGTGATATAATTCAAAAACCACATGCTTCATTTCATCATTAGATAATATCTATGCACCAAGTTTGAAATTGATATTTTATTTCTTTCAAGAGTTATTGTACCAATAAACTCACAGACCGACAAACAGACTAAATAAAAAATTGTTTGATTTAATTTTTACCGCAAAACTAATTATCTCACACTGTGTATGTCAGTTTCTTCCCACACTGGTAATTTTGTTCACATTTGCAATAAAGCTTATCAGAAATATAATGAATTTTTTGAAAATTTGAAAAGGCCAATCCTTTTTTTATAGACGGTCTAGTTTTACAATAAATACGACCGAAATTACTGAAAAAATATCGTATCATTAGCGCTCGTGAAAACAGTCCGATATAAACTACTTTAACTCTCATTTTTGGCACGGAAAAGCATAACACAAACATTACAATGTTTTAAAATTTTGTAGGAAATAAAACCAAGACCACACTGTAAGTGGATTCGTGTTTAAATTTGAATTATAATGACAAAATAATACTTTTGACGTATGTTGGAAATTAGGGGGGGATATTTTTATCGATTCTAATTTATACTGTTTTCGATAAAGAGAATACACTAATATTTAAGAATTATGTACATTAAATGACTTAAGGTTCGCAGATGATGTTACTCTGATTGCCAACATAAAAGAAAAATTATAAGAAACTAAATAACAAGTCTCGAGAAATAGGTCTAAAAATAAACATCACCAAAACCAACAAGATATTTGAACAACGAAAGTGAAGAGAACAGCCAGCAAGGCTAAATAATAGGAAAGGTTTGTACCTTTGTTTGTACATTCATATATTTAGGACAAAAAATCGAAATATAAAATAATTTGGTCTGCGTTCGGAAGGTTACAACTGACATTTAAATTGGACATTCCCAATAGAATAAAAGCCAGAGTTGTCGTTCAATATATACTGCCGTTATTAACGTGTAACACTGAAACGTGTGCATTAAATAAAAGTATAATAAATAAACTCTGGGTAACCCAAAGAGCAATAGAGAGGAGAATGCTAAATATTAGACTCCGAGTGCGTATTCCTAACAACGAGATACGAAAAAGATCAAAAGTGACACATGTAATACAACGAATGTGAATATTAAAGTGGAATTGGGCGGGACATATCACAAGGATAAATGATAACAGACGGACACGCCGTATAGCTGAATGGAGGCCTAGAGAACACAAAAGACGCAGAGGTAGACCACAGGTAAGATGGACGGACGACATAAAAAGAGTAGCGGGGCACGACTAGATGCAAAAAACAAACAACAGAGCTCATTGGAGGCAACTTGGGCAGGTTTACATCCGACTATGGATGGAATAACCTAATGATGATGATTCACAGAAAAGATAATTTGGCTAGTTTAAAAAACAAAAATTACAGAGAACTGTTAAAATTGTATGTCCAGTCATTTCCGTGAATTAAAAAATATAAGATAAAGTATAAGTATAAAGAGCGAATGGAAAAACAACAACATCATTTTCAGGCTCATTGACTACTAGAACCCCGAAAAGAAGATAAAACAGAATTTAATTCATTTTTTTCATCCTCTTATATGCTTGACTATAAATGATTTATATCAGGGGTCGGCAACCTAAGGCACGCGTGTCATCTCTGGCACGCCAAGCAATTTTGAATGGCATGCGTACCTATTCAAAGTTTACACATTAATTCTGTAATCTGTGACATGTAAATAATCGAAGACAGTATTACTTTAACGATACAAACAAAAACGATATATTATATAGGTCACTAGGTATTATTATCAAAAAACTACAAAATATATATTTTGTAATTTATAATTTTACTGAATGCATTGGTTTGGCTTTAATTTCGGTAAGTATTAAAGACGGCAAGCCTCAAAATATAAGCCTAGGCAAAAACACAAATAAACGTCCTTAATTCAGATCAAAAGGGCCGCTATAAGGCGGTTTATGTTTGACTTGACTTCAATCGTTTCGACGGGCGCCGCAACTCTTTTTATATTGCCGAACTTTAGTTTTTGTTAGATTTAACTTCTAGGCGACCCTTTGACTGCAATGGGCGCGTTGTAGATAATAATTTTTGTTCTAAGAAATTTAATAAAGTGGAATTTTCTGGAAACATTATTTTTTTATATATAGCAAGCGGCTACACGTATAGAAGTAACATCCGTTCCAGTCAATAGTCGTCGAAAAGTTTAAAAAATAAAATTACGTTGCGTTATGGCCGCGAAGAAACAGAAGGTAGACGTTCGATCATTTCAAACTTCATGGACAACAGATTACGGTTTTGTACAGCAAAACGATCGGGCCATTTGTGTCCTACGTCGGGAAAGCGGCGTTCATTGACGGAGAATTTATGAAGCAAACGTTTTTGAGTACTGGCGAGATTTTTTTCGACGACTTGCCCAATAAGGATACAATACTGGCCAGGATTAGGGATATACCGGCATCAGCGCGGACCATCGAGAAACGAATTACCGAAATGACACAAAATGTCCAAAAACAGCAGAGAGACGCTATAAAACGGCGTTTTGTATTTAGTGTAGCATTGGATGAAAGTGTCGATATTAATGACATTGCCCGTCTGGCAATCGTTGCGTGATACTTCGATGATGGTAGTGTGTATGAAGAGCTGATTTGTCTGCTCCCATTGCAGGGAACTACAAGAGGAGAAGATATATTTTCAGAATTTGTTAAACATTTTGAAAAGCGGAACATTGATTTACATAAAAATTTTTGCGTAACAATAGGGTTGTTAAAATAGTTAACTACATTGTCGGTCGTTCTTCACTGATCCATAGACAATTTAAGGCGTTTCTGCAGGAATTAGAAAGTGCATATTCAGATATACCATTGCACAATAATGTGCGCTGGCTCAGCCGTGGTAAAGTGCTCTCTAGATTTGTGCAGTGTCTGGGCGAAATTAAATCGTTCTTGTTGGAAAAAATCAAGTGGATGCTTATCCTGAACTAGAAGATAAGAACTGGATCTGTATGTACATGATTCTTACTGATATTACAAACCATCTCAGTGAACTCAACTTAAAGTTACAAGGTTCAGGCAAAACAGTTCTGGATTTATACGAATCCTGGAAATCATTCAAATTAAAAATAGATTTATTTATCAGCGATATTACTACAAACACATATAAATATTTTCCAAATTTAAACTTATATATCGAGTGTTGACGATGGTGCACTAATAGACGAAATTCTTAAATATATGACTAATTTAAAAGAGGGTTTATCGAGAGGGGTCAGGATTTTGATAAACATGGTCCTATGTTCGCTTATTTAATCAAACCAGATTTAATGGATTTTTCCAGCAGTTGCTTTGACATATCTCTTTTCTCATGGATGAACATTAATGATTTTGATCTTCAATACATTTGAATTTAAAAGCTCCGAGTTATGGAACACGAAACTTGTAGAATTAAAAAGGGTATTAGAAGGTGATTGCCAGAACCATTCAAACGAGATACTCAGTTGTTTGGCTGAGTTTACCAGAGAAATTTATTTGTCTTAAGGAAGTAGCGTTTGCCATGCTTACAGCTTTCGGATCATCCTATATCTGTGAACATTTTTTTTTCCATACGAGAGTGATTTTAAACCCGTACCGAAGCAGGCTGACAACAGACAACTCGGAACCATGTGTGACACTGAAAATAACCAGACATGAACGGGATATAAGAAAACTCTCTGAAGAACTTCAAGCACAGGGTTCACACTAGGTCCTAGGACCAGTATAATAAAATTATTTGTTAAATATTAAAATTTTTTTGTAATTAAACCTTCTAAACGCAATATTTTAAGTTAATTTAATTTAATTTTTGTTAATTTTAGTTGTAGTAAGTACCTATGTCGGCACGCAAAATGTTGTATGGATGAAAACTGGCACCCCTTAGTTAAAAGGTTGCTGACCCCTGATTTATATCATTATCCCAACCAAAAATCAAGAAAAACTAGCACAGAACTTATAAAAATATATATTTTTCTACAAAATGGGTTTAAAAGGCGGAAGACTTTTGACGAAAAAAACAAAAAATCGATCTAGTGAACACGGAGGATGAGGAAGCCGTTTATAACCCAATTAATCCAATTTCACCATTAATTTATGGTTGGTTGTGAGATGGTGGGTTATCTTGGTGAAACAACACTTCTTTTTTCGCGAAATACGACCTTTTTTTCTTGATTTCACCGTTCAATAAATCAACATAATAATCTCTGGTGATTGGTCGTCCCTTTTTAAGTTATCTCTCTTCACTTTGCGGTCATTTAGAACAAAGTAGTGGATTTGTTGTGTTTTTTGAAGTGGCTACCTCATTTGAACGTCCGGAACGTGGTGTATCATCGGCGCTTGTACGACCGCATTTAGGTTCACTAAACCATCGACCTATAGTTGCTTTCAACGGAGCTGATGTGCCATAACACTTCTCAGGCTATTTTTGGAATCTGAATGTATGTTTTTTTTATCAAAAAACAATGTTTAATCAACACACGAAATTTTTCTTGTTCCATCGTTTTGCAAAAATCGTCGTATCGTCACACAAACAGCCCTAACTCGCAAACTAATAGACAAAATGTCATGAAAACTTTACATGAATCTTGGCACTAACTGAAATTTATATGGTTTTTTTTTTGTTTGTGCTGCCATCTTTCGGTAAGTCTCGGAACTTTTCACTCTTCAAGATGATAATAATGATTCCGAAGGCAAGTCTTGCTTCATGAGTGTGATGCATTGGTTCTTCTATCTGATATAAATATTTTAACCAAAAAAAGATGCAAGCAGTGTGAGATAGTGTTGGGTAAACATCATTAAAGATGACAATATGGCTTTCATAAACATAGATCAACAGGTGATCTTCTGACTTATGTAACACATATTTGAACAACGTAATTGAACACCTTGGAGAATCTCGAGCGGTTGCTCTTGACATATCCAAGGCATTCGACCGTGTTTGGCACGATGGACTGTTGGCTAAACTACGATCTTACGGTATCTCTGAAAAGTTCTGTTTGTGGCTCTCATGTTTCCTCAGAGAGCGTTCTTTACGAGTGGCAGTCGACGGATTTTTTTCACCTTCACTATCAACGCCGGTGTACCCCAACGCTCCATTCTCATTTACAATAACGATCTGCTGGAAAAGACCGAGAATTCAATCTACACCTTTGCAGATGACGGTACACTTATCTCTTCATTCACTTTGAACGCTCGGACATCGGCTACTCAGACGAATATCCGCAGACAGCAGGAAGTCGTTCAACTTAACAAAGACCTGGAAGGAATTCTATCTTGGGATGACAGTAACCAAGTGGCCTTGATTCGCTGGAACATTTTAAGAACGGTTGGCGACTTGAGCCTATTCTACAAGTACTTTCATGGAAAGTATTCGAAGGATGTGGCCCGCTTAATTCCTCCCAGAGCGATGCAGGTTAGAAGTACACGTCGCGCTAATTCTTCACATCCGTATGAGGTTCGGCTTGTTACTCCTCGTACAACGCTTTTCAAGCAGTCTTTTATATGGAGAACATCATCCCTTTGGAATAATTTGCCCAGGACTGTGTTTCCCACCGAGTACAATTTACAGCGATTCAAGAACAACGTGAATCGCTTTTTCCGCACATACGTCGCTTCTGTAGCGCTTTAGGGACTTCCCTGCAGCACGTGTGCAAGACCCATAAAAAAAATGCTTTAATCTAACGGGTTACAATGTCAGTGAGACTTCAGTTGAAAGCATTTATGACAGACGCAGAAAGAACATAACCATCTTGCTCTCTTCATAAAAGGTTTGTACTCTACTGATGCATATTAACGCACCCCACTGACATTGTAAAATAATAAAACACATTTAAAAAGCAATACAAACCTCAAAACTTCATAAATATCCTAACAACCTCACAAATTCGTGAATTATTTTTTAAAAAATAATTCGTAATAGAACAACCTAACATCGAATAATGATACCGACACAAAGCTAAAAATACAAATTGTGTCCCTGCTTTACATTTCAATGCTTTCCGAAAAAATTTAGAATATTTTAAACAAAAACGTAACATAACAGCCATAAAAAATTATTTTAGGAAATTAAAATCAAAAAAAACGTGTCGTCTATGAGATCCCTTACAAAATCTGAGATGGTGTATTTATCAGGCAAAATATTCATTACTTAGAAAATAGGATAAATGGTCACAAATTTAAAAACTGCCCTCCAGGTCGGGCATAAATTCAGTGCACCAACACCTACAATCGAATAAACCTCACGTAGTCGCTCTGGAGACCTTGAGAGAGCAGACGAAGTGTGGGAAGACCAATGAAAAGGTGGACTAATGATATCAGGTTGACAGCAGGCAGTAGATAGCTTCATCTTGCCCAGAACAGAAACAACTGGAAGATACTTGAATACGCCTATCTCCTGCAGTAGAGAAGCCGTAGCTTATAAAAAATAAACCGGTCAAGTGCAAGTTGAACTTGCACAATTAGTGTTCCGTACGTTGATTGTTTTTAAAATAAAAAATTTTGTTAGGGTGGTATAAAATGATCAGTGACTTCACAAAACACACCTCAAAGGAGTTTTCAACAAAGGTTGTTTCCAATCTTTACTGAAAACTGGTGACCTTGAAATTTTGTTTTTTGTTATATACCAAATAAATTATTAAAGGTAATGCACTCGTGATAATTTTCGTTCAATCTATACCCCGTGGAGAATATTCCAGAATTTTTTCAAAATTTTTTGATCAGTACTTTTCGAGATAAGGTAGGGGACAGCGATTTTTTAAAAGTAATACAAAGAAAAGTGTGCGCAAGTATTACATTATATACATTATATATATATATATATATATATATATATATATATATATATATATATATATATATATATATATATATGTATATATATATATATATATATATATATATATATATATATATATATATATATATATATATACATATATATATATATATATATATATATATATATATATATATATATATATATATATATATACATATATATATATATATATATATATATATATATATATATATATATATATATATATATATATATATATATATATACATATACATATATATATATATATATATATATATATATATATATATATATATATATATATATATATATATATATATATATATATATATATATATATATATATATATATATATATATATATATATATATATATATATACATATACATATATATATATATATATATATATATATATATATATATATATATATATATATATATATATATATATATATATATATATATATATATATATATATATATATATATATATATTATATATACATATATATATATATATATATATATATATATATATATATATATACATATATATATATATATATATATATATATATATATATATATTTACTCGTGTTTTCACAAGCTTTCATTGGACATCACACTCGATGACCTAGTAAAAAAAAAATTTTTTCACTTCCGATTTCACCCCTCAAAACGAACCCCTTAAGTCGAAATTATGTTACGGTGGTATAAAATGATCAGTGACTTCACAAAACACACCCAAAATGAGTTTTCAACAAAGTTTGTTTCCAATCTTCACTGAAATCTGATGACCTTGAAATTTTTGTTTTTTTTATATACCATATAAATTATTAAAGGTAATGCACTCGTGATAATTTTCGTTCAATATACATCCCGTGGAGAATATTCCAGAATTTTTTTTGAAATTTTTTGATAAGTACTTTTCGAGATAAGGCCCGGGACAGCGATTTTTCGCGAATTTTTAAAAATAATACAAAGAAAAGTGCGCGCAAGTATAATATTATATATATATTTTTTACTCGTGTTTTCACAAGCTTTCGTTTGACACCACACTCGATGACCTAGTAAAAAAATTTTTTTTTCGCTTCCGACTTCACCCCCCAAAACTAACCCCTTAAGTCAAAATTTAATTCTCAAAACTACATGGCTCTGATGAGGCCATCAATTCCTATATTATTACCAAATTTCACCTATCTATGTCAAATAGTTTCGGAGAAAATCGGGTGTGACAAACAGACAGACAGACAGACAGACACCGAAGTGATCTTATAAGTGTTCCGTACGGAACACTAAAAAGAAGACGAACTCGCTCTCTGCAAAACTAAAGTCCGTCCTCCGACTAGCACAGTCAAGTATCTCTATCCCGGTTATGACTTTTATTTCTGGTTTAGACGTAACTTTGGAATCTATCTTTTTGTCAGCCGTGATTTTTCTTACCAGAGAGAGAGGCTCTGAAGTCATCTGCGGCCTCTATCGACCACCAAGCTACAGTAACTTTAGAATATTTTTCGCTTCTCTTGCAGACACCATCGATCATTTACAAATTAATTATACAAGTGTCGAAATTGCCATAATGCGACTTTAATGTCGACAATATTAACTGGTTTAAGTATTCAAATACCACTGACAAACAAGGCAACAACAGAATCAATCTCAATCAGTTGTGGCTTTACTCAACTTTACTCAGAATTTATCAGTCTTCTTACCTAGTTTTTAACCACTGATCCAGAGATTTAACTTGCCGCCTTCGTTCTTTTCTCTGTCAATTCTATCTTGGCTGATGAGTAGTGATACGACGAAACGCGCGACGAGATGGATTAACAGATGATGGAATAACAAATAACGTCTGAAATATGGACTAATTTTAACTTCATTTTAGATAAAAATCTGTTGGCAGCGTTGGTATAGCAACTAAAGACGAAACGAAAAGAATCGCATTTTTAGAAGTTACCAAAAGTGTTCTTCGTATTTGCTGAACCATCCCAAGACGCGTTTCGCCGTATCACGGCTCATCAGCTGGGCTAGGTTCAGCGAATACGAGAACACATTTTTAGTCCTTTATCCAGGTAACTAACGGAAAACTAGAACAAATAGATGCTTATACTGCACTCTGTCGGCGACTTACTAAGCCTATTCAAACAGAGCGGCACAGCACGGCTGGCACTTATTGCAGAAACGCACCTTTCTCGAGCTTACTGCTTGAAGGCATAGATGGCAGCATTGGTATAAGAACTAAAGACGAAACGAAAAGAATCGCATTTTTAGAAGTTACCAAAAGGACTAAAAATGTGTTCTCGTATTTGCTGAACCTAGCCCAGCTGATGAGCCGTGATACGGCGAAACGCGTCTTGGGATGGTTCAGCAAATACGAAGAACACTTTTGGTAACTTCTAAAAATGCGATTCTCTTCGTTTCGTCTTTAGTTGTTATATCAATGCTGCCATCTATGCCTTCGAGCAGTAAGCTCGAGAAAGGTGCGTTTTTGCAATAAGTGCCAGCCGTGCTGTGCCGCTCTGCTTGAATAGGCTTAGTAAGTCACCGACAGAGTGCAGTATAAGCATCTATTTGGTATAGTTTTCCTAAAAATCTGTTATTTTTAGTGTTCCGTACGGAACACTTATAAGATCACTTCGGTGTCTGTCTATCTGTCTGTCTGTCTGTCTGTCTGTCTGTCTGTCTGTCTGTCACACCCGATTTTCTCCGAAACTATTTGACATAGAAAGGTGAAATTTGGTAATAATATAGGAATTGATGGCCTCATCAGAACCATGTAGTTTTGAGAATTAAATTTTGACTTAAGGGGTTAGTTTTGGGGGGTGAAGTCGGAAGTGAAAAAAAAAATTTTTTACTAGATCATCGAGTGTGGTGTCAAATGAAAGCTTGTGAAAACACGAGTAAAAAATATATATATAATATTATACTTGCGCGCACTTTTCTTTGTATTATTTTTAAAAATTCGCGAAAAATCGCTGTCCCGGGCCTTATCTCGAAAAGTACTTATCAAAAAATTTCGAAAAAATTCTGGAATATTCTCCACGGGGTGTAGATTGAACGAAAATTATCACGAGTCCATTACCTTTAATAATTTATATGGTATATAAAAAAAACAAAAATTTCAAGGTCATCAGATTTCAGTAAAGATTGGAAGCAAACTTTGTTGAAAACTCATTTGGGGTGTGTTTTGTGAAGTCACTGATCCTTTTATACCACCGTAACATAAATTTTGACTTAGGGGTTCGTTTTGAGGGTGAAATCGGAAGTGAAAAATTTTTTTTTTTTACTAGGTCATCGAGTGTGGTGTCAAATGAAAGCTTGTGAAAACACGAGTAAAAAAATATATATATAATGTAATACTTGCGCACACTTTTCTTCGTATTACTTTTAAAAAATCGCTGTCCCCTACCTTATCTCGAAAAGTACTGATCAAGAAATTTTGAAAAAATTCTGGAATATTCTCCACGGGGTATAGATTGAACGAAAATTATCACGAGTACATTACCTTTAATAATTTATTTGGTATATAAAAAAAATATATCAAGGTCACCAGTTTTCAGTAAAGATTGGAAACAAACTTTGTTGAAAACTCATTTGGGGTGTGTTTTGTGAAGTCACTGATCATTTTATACCACCCTAACAAAAATTTTTATTTTAAAAACAATCAACGTACGGAACACTAATTGTGCAAATTCAACTTGCACTTGACCGGTTTTTTTTTTATAATTCTTGAATTCCATCCAATAGTTTTTAATACGTATCTGACTGGATTAAATATCGATAAAAATCACCTTACCCATTTCTATAAAAAAGTTTTGCAACTATTTATAATATCTATTTCTCAATGATACCCGTTCATTAATTTCGTTACAACTTTAATTACTTGATAATTACAAATCCAAAGCACTCGAAAGTATTTTAAACGTGCCAAATTTCAATTAACTGACAATTTTCGTTATTTTTACATGTAGTCGTGAAAATATTTTGGCAAACGACTTGTCTTAATACATCAACAATACAGATAAACAAATAAATAATGATTGAGAAATGTCCGACATCGATTTTAAACACGGAATCGTAAAGTATATCTTAATGACGTTACCGAAAAAAAACCTTTGGCCTTAATAAAATACCTATCGTCGTGTTTAAAAAATGGATCTGTAAACGAACGTCATTATTTTATAGAGCGGCTAATTATTCACGGAAAAGAAAAATTCTTCCTGCTCAAAATGCATTTGAGTTACAGAAAATATAGTTATCGCTACAGAAAGACAAGCAGGTGGAACACAACGTCGCCGCAAAACGAAGCCGGCTAGCTAGCGCAGGATGGTTAAAATGTACCTCAACAAGTTTTTTAAATATATAGTGCGCGAAGAAGTTGCATTATATGCAACAATAATAAGAACAAATACCAGCGGCATCTTTGAGAAACGCGAAGAGGTATATTTTCGCAATCCGCTGGTAGTCAGCTGGCTTCGTTTTGCGGTGACTTTTTTTTTTCATGTGTTTGCCTTTCTGTAGCGATGGTTATATCTTATATACTTGAATTCTGCCAGTACAAAAAAGGGGCGAGCAGAACATGCCAAATAAATCTACCCATGACGTTGCTTACCGCAGTACCGATAGTGTGTATTTGGGGAAGGCTATTAATCAACATTTTTTAAAGAAAAATTTTAGTGATCACCAAGGTAAATCACGCACTAACATGGTAAATTTATGCTGCTCAAAGATCAAAGTAATCATCTAGAATTAAACACTACCTATTTTCTTTACTTTTAGGGATATCTGAAAAATGTGTAAAACAAGAGTTGTAACATATCTAACGAAGTGATATTTTTCGTAAATAATTGTGCCTGTCAAAAAAAGTGGTTAATCTTTTTGTGTTCACTTTCAAACTTCATAACCAAATAAGACAACTTTCTTCACGTTGTGGGAAACACTTTTAATTCATGTTCTCATAAATGTTGCTCATTAACAACTAATTCTTCTCTGTGAAGAGTCGCTCTGATTGTGCCACCTAGGCCGTCTGAAAATTTCTCGGCCTGACACATAGATGGCGTTAGAAACTATGAAACCATAATTGTATTGAAAAGTTTCATCCTTTATATAAACACATGTAAAATTTTATTTCGATCTGTCAATTCATTCGAGTAGTAGCAGCTGTTTAATATTGACCACCTTCACTTTTCACTGGTCGAAATAATGGATTGAAGCAGGTGAAAGTGCACCAAAGAAAGCAAGGACGATTTCATCAGCAGGAAAAGTTATAGCAACAGTTTTTTGGGACTACAAAGGTGTTTTCTTGATCCATTATCTCCAGAAACATAAAAAAATTAACTCTGAATATTATTGTAAACTTTTGGATCAGTTGGAAGCAAAAATTCGTGAGAAGAATTATGTTTCATCAAGACAATGCACATGTTCACACAAGTATATTGACGCTGGCAAAATTCAACGAATTAAAGTACGAATTGCGTGAACATCCAGCGTATTTACCAGATTTGGCTCCCACTGACTATTATCTGTTTCCAAACCTGAAAAAATTCCTGGTTGGAAAGCGTTTTACATCAAATGACGAAGCTATTTCAGCCGTCGATGGATATTTTGGAGACCTTCCGGAATCACGTCTTAATTACTCAATATATATCACCACTACACCAAACACTTTATTTTTGCACTTGACGCGCGTTTCGCTGACCATGTTAGCTTTATGAGAAGCGATGATTCACTAAAGCTAAACTACAAATCTACCCTATTTATTCTTAGCCTAATCCTTGAATTACTTAGGCGGAACTAATGGCATAGGCGAGGCAATCAGTTCCAGTCAAGTAACCAGTAGAGGGGACCATAAGGAATAGGCCCTCTGTCTTTATTTGAACTACTTTTACATTTTATAATTTCCGTACTTTCGTATGCGTTCAACAATCTCCTATTAGATACATTTTCAATTAATCTTAGATTATCTAATGTTATGGTATGATCAGCTTCAAGGGCATGTTCGGCAATGCTAGACTTTTCTGTTCTACTGTATTTTAGGTGTACTAAATGTTTTTTAAATCGTGTTTTAATTGACCTTTTAGTTTGCCCAACATACTTTTTGTCGCAATCATTACAACAAATTACATAAATTCCACTTTTCTCACAATTAGGAATCCACGATCTTATCTTTAGGATTTCCTAAGATATTCCTCAGATTGTCTAATAGACTAAAGTGAGGCCTACCTTATTAAATACCTTATTGAGTCCCCTGCTATATTTTGGATTATATGGTATGAAGATATACTTGGTCTTATTTTCCTCGCATGTAAAAAAGGTGGAATTCTGAATATTTAACCTGAACTTAAGTCTATTTATTAACTTATTTACTAAGTCTTCGTCATAACCATCAATTCTAGTTATATTTCTAATGCAATTCCGTTCATTATTGAAGTTGCTGAAGCTATTGAGAGAAAAAATTACCAAACGATGAACTAAAAAAAATGTAATGTGGCTAATTTGTGTTGTTTGCAATGAAGTGAATCATTAGGAATATATCTATCTGATACCTTGTGTTTTTCTATAGGTATCAAATTTCAACCTATTATTATTTTTAAAATTAAAATACCTAGAAAAGGCAGTAGTCAGTCCTTTGTTCTCAATTTCGTAAGTGAATTTAATGGAATCATACCGGCTATTATGAAAGGTCATCAGCAATTACCCATAGCTGTTCCTTCTTTCTGAACATAAAATTGACTGTTATATTGAAAATAACTTTTTTCCATACAAAGTTTAGATAATGTTAAGTATTCATGAATAATTTCGTCCTCAAAGTCGTTCATCCTAAGTAATTCTTCGAGATATTGTAAAGTTTGTAGTATTAGCACACTTGGAAACAAAGAACTGACATCAAAAGAAATTAAGATTTCACCTTCATTAAGAACTAGATTTTTTGTTTTGAATTCTAAAGAATTCTTCACTGCAAAAGTATTTTATGGCAAATTCTCAAGTTCTTGTGATAACCATTTGGATATCAAATACGTGGGTGATCCGCCCGTGAAACAATGGGTCGCATTGCTTTTCCAGGTTTGTGAATTTTGGGCAAAGAACATTTAGTATATTTAAAATACAGTAGAACAGAAAAGTCTAGCATTGCCGAACATGCCCTTGAAGCTGATCATACTGTAACATTAGATAATCTAAGATTAGTTAAAAATGTATCTGATAAGAGATTGTTGAACACATACGAAACCATGGAAATTATAAAATGTAAAAGTAGTTTAAATAAAGACAGGGCCTTTTCCTTATAGTTTACTTTACTGGCTACTTGGCTGGAACTGATGGCCTCGCCTATCCGCCTGAGTAATTCAAGGATTAGGTTAAGTATAAATAGGGTAGATTTGTAGTTTAGCTTTAGCAATCATCGCGCCTGATGAAGCTAACATGGTTAGCGAAACGCGCGTCGAGTGCAAAAATAAAGTGTTTGGTGTAGTGGTGACATATACTGAGTAGTATCATTGTGCCAAAGATTCCACATTCCCAACATAGTACACGTTTTAATGATAGTATTGAATTAGTGAAAAAACGTTGAAATAATAGGTTTCAGGAGATTATATTGAAAAATAAAAGATCTTTCACGTCAAAAAAAAATTCTTTCATTGTTAGGCCGAGAACTTTTTACACCGCCCACGCATCTTGGAGGTGTGAGGGTGTTCTTTTAAATTATCCATCTAGTCATGAAAATTACGTCGCACAAAAAGTACTTAGCTGTCAAATTACTATCCCTGTTCTAACATACTTGTGGAAATTTTGTACGAATTGGTTTCGTAAGGGATGGAAAAAATATACAGAATAGATCCGCAAACTCTTTACTCGAGAGCAGAAACCAGCGAGAAAAGAAATTTCTCAAGAATATTTTCCAAATTGTCACAGGCGACGAGACTTAGGATCGTCTCACAAAGTAGAAATAAATGCGATGGGTTCATAAGTACCCTCCATCTTCAGGGAAGGGAAGAATTCAATTGTCTTCTGGAAAGTTCTGTCAGTTTTCCTTCATAGGTAGATGAGTAAAATACCGCCATTTATCACGCCTTCAGCAATCATCTTATGTGGCAATATTCCTTGTACTTTTTTTATTAAAGTAATACTATTGGCTCCAATAATTTCACATAAAAGTTAGAGAACTCACCCTATCCTAGATATAAACAACGCAGAGCTTATTAAACAACAACAAAGTATGGAAAGCCGAAAAGTTTTCCAATTTAATCGGGAAATTTTCTCCATACACAAATGTTAAAACTAAAAGTACTATAAACAAACCTGCCGGGCATTAAAATGCGCAAAACGAGGCCCCAATATTGTTGCTTTTATATTAAAATCCCAATAATTAACTTTAACTTTACTTATTTGAAATTTATTCGGGGAAACTAAAACTGTGAATTTGTGAAGTAAAGACTATTTCAGATGAGTTTTAACGAGATGTTCGTATTTTTAGAACGTGTTAATCATAAGTTTGATGTATCAAAAAAGATACATAATTAAACTCCTTCTTTTTTGGACTGTACAGGGTGAGTCAAAGATAGAGTAAAGTTCATTATCTCATTTGTTTCGGGAATAACGAAAAAATGTTAAATACAATAGTTTTAGGGAATGTTAAGGTGCACAGTATAAAATTATTTTTGAGTATACAGAGTACTTCAAAAAAGTGTGGCCGATATAACATATGTTTTTTTAAATGGAACATCCTATTTTCTAATTTATTTTTAAATTCTGCGTAAAATTTTATAACTTTTTTATTAATAATGTTATATACCTCAACCTAGTAGTTTTTCTAACATTTCAATTAAAAAAACCGGTCAAGTGCCAGTTGAACTTGCACAATTAGTGTTCCGTACATTGATTGTTTTCAAAATAAAAATTTTTTTTACGGTGGTATAAAATGATCAGTGACTTCACAAAACACACCCCAAATGAGTTTTCAACAAAGTTTGTTTCCAATCTTTACTGAAAACTGGTGACCTTGAAATTTTGTTTTTTTTATATACCAAATAAATTATTAAAGGTAATGCACTCGTGATAATTTTCGTTCAATCTATACCCCGTGGAGAATATTCCAGACTTTTTTCAAAATTTTTTGATCAGTACTTTTCGAAATAAGGTAGGTGTCAGCGATTTTTTAAAAGTAATACAAAGAAAAGTGTGCGCAAGTATTAAATTATATATGTATATATATATATATATATATATATATATATATATACATATATATATATTACTCGTGTTTTCACAAGCTTTCATTTGACACCACACTCGATGACCTACTAAAAAAAATTTTTTTTTCACTTCCGATTTCACCCCTCAAAACGAACCCCTTAAGTCAAAATTTATGTTACGGTGGTATAAAATGATCAGTGGCTTCACAAAACACACCCCAAATGAGTTTTCAACAAAGTTTGTTTTCAATCTTTACTGAAATCTGATGACCTTGAAATTTTTGTTTTTTTTATATACCATATAAATTATTAAAAATAATGCACTCGTGATAATTTTCGTTCAATCTACACCCTGTGGAGAATATTCCAGAATTTTTTCGAAATTTTTTGATAAGTACTTTTCGAGATAAGGCCCTGGACAGCGATTTTTCGCGAATTTTTAAAAATAATACAAAGAAAGGTGCGCGCAAGTATAATATTATATATATATTTTTTACTCGTGTTTTCACAAGCTTTCATTTGACACCACACTCGATGACCTAGTAAAAAAATTTTTTTTTCACTTCTAACTTCACCCCCCAAAACTAACCCCTTAAGTCAAAATTTAATTCTCAAAACTATATGGCTCTGATGAGGCCATCAATTCCTATATTATTACCAAATTTCACCTTTCTATGTCAAATAGTTTCGGAGAAAATCGGGTGTGACAGACAGACAGACAGATAGACACTGAAGTGATCTTATAAGTGTTCCGTGCGGAACACTAAAAATAACCGGTCAAGTGCAAGTTGAACTTGCGCAGTTAGTGTTCCGTCCGTTGATTGCTTTTAAAATAAAAAAATTTAATACAGATGTATAAAATGATCAGTGACTTCACAAAACACACCCCAAATGAGTTTTCAACAAATTTTGTTTTCAATCTTTACTGAAATCTGATGACCTTGAAATTTTTGTTTTTTTTATATACCATATAAATTATTAAAAGTAATGCACTCGTGATAATTTTCGTTCAATCTACAGTCCCTGGCCAAATTATTAGACGCACTGCAAGATTTCATGTAAAATATTAATTACCGAGTGATATTGTACCGTTTAATTATTTTAAATTGATTGGTTTTTTATTTTTATATTATCCAATCAATTACCTATTTATTTGACATAAATAAAACAGCATTAATTTAGAAAAGCATAAGTTTATTAAGTTTTAAAGAAAAGTGAAATTAATGTTAGTAAAAGTCAATATTTAGTTGAGCCACCTTTAGCCGCTATCAAAGCTTTAATTCTGCGCGGCATGCTATCAGTGCAAGATTGTACTGTCTCCTGCATTTGAGGATGATGATTCCACACATGAATAATCTTTTCTAGGAGCTGGGTTTTGTTGGTAATCACATCTTTAGCCACTTCTCTTTTCATCAGCTCCCACACATTTTCAATGGGGTTCATATCAGGGCTATTACCCGGCCAATCCAACAGAGGGATATTTTTTTCTGCCAAAAAAGCTTTAACAGACCGAGCAGTGTGGCAGGGAGCTCCATCTTGCATGAAAGTGAATGGTTCCCCATTTGGAAACCATTCTCTGAGCTGCGGAATCAACCGATTTTGTAATACTTCTTTGTACTGATCTTGCCTTATTATTCCTTTGACGACGTACAGACGTCCAGTGCCCTTGCCGCTGATGACTGACCAAATCATCACTTTGGTGGGATGTTTAACCGTCGGGACGACACAATCAGGATGAAACTTTTCTCCATGACGACGACGCACATACTGAGCTTTATTCTGCAAAATTTCGAATGTGCTTTCGTCACTGAAGCAGACCTGTCAAAAATAGGAAAAATATATAAACTTCCATGTTTATTAGCTTTATTTAACTGAAAATGATAATAATGTATCAATTATTGATTAAATTGCTGTATCTTACCGATCTCCAGAAGTCCACATCTTTGTCTTGCCATTGTTTGGCCCACTTCAGGCGCTTTGCTTTCATTGCAGCTGTTAACTTGGGCTTCCTGGCGGGGCGACAGGCCTTAAAATCTAATTCTTTCAATTTTTTTCGAACAGTGCGCTCAGAAGCATTTACGCTAGCATCCTGGAGTTGTGATTTTATTACCTTTGTGGTAGCAAATCTGTTTTCTACACAAATTTTCTTCAAACATCTCTCTGACCGTGGAGTGAAAATTGGTTTTCTACCGCATCTTTTCTTTCTTTTCGGGCTTAATTCCTTCCTTGACTCAATTTTCTTTTTTATGCGTCGTACACTAGCTTCAGAAACCTCCAATCTTCGTGATATTTCTCGGTTTGTAAATGTTTTCGCAATCACAAGGGCCTTCACTTCAGCTTTTTTACGTGGTGAAAGATCGCCTTTTCTACCCATAATGAAAATAGTCCAATTACTTTTTTAAAACACTGCATACAAAATAAACTAATAACTGAGTAGTATAAAACTGTTAAACAAACAATCACAGTCCATAAAGTCACAGAAACACGTCCGTACCTGACTCGATTCCGATCGCGACTGATACAGGTTTGTACTTGTTTACGTTCATGTATCACTTTGTCAACACAGTGTTGCCATATGTTAAAAATAAATACAAATATGTAGTCTACAACAATTCTTTTAAATAAAAATCAATAATATTGTAGTTTAAATATACCATTATTGCATAAAAACTCTTAAGAAACATAAAATTACTAAAAAAAATACATTGCGTCTAATAATTTGGCCAGGGACTGTACACCCCGTGGAGAATATTCCGGAATTTTTTCAAAATTTTTTGATAAGTACTTTTCGAGATAAGGCGCGGGACAGCGATTTTTCGCGATTTTTTAAAAATAATACAAATAAAAGTGAGCGCAAGTATTACATTATATATACATTTTTTACTCGTGTTTTCGCAAGCTTTCATTTGACACCACACTCGATGTCCTAGTAAAAAAAAAATTTTTCACTTCCGATTTCACCCCCCAAAACTAACCCCTTAAGTCCAAATTTAACTCTTAAAACTACATGGCTCTGATGAGGCCATCAATTCCTATATTATTACCAAATTTCAACTTTCTATGTCAAATAGTTTCAGAGAAAATCGGGTGTGACAGACAGACAGACAGGCAGACACCGAAGTGATCCTATAAGTGTTCCGTACGGAACACTAAAAAAAAAATACTATTTTCAGTTTTGTAAAAAATTGTTAGTAGCGCCATTGTTTCTAAAGGTGAAACAATCATTGGTACGAACATTCTATAGAGATGAACAAAAATGTTCAAAATAAATTTATACATTTCGACTATTTTAAATTGAAAAATCTCAAATTTTTTAAATGACACACCCTGTATATTATTATTTTTTCTGTTAGATTTTACAAAACCCTCCAACTTTTATTGAGTATGTCATATACCTATTTCTAATAGTTTTCGATTTTTTTGATTTTTCAATTTTTACCCTTGTTTTTAATACACTTACGGTATTGCGAAAACATAAACAAATAGTTAATTATAATTTTAATATAGTTTAACTTATCTAATGATTAATTATTATGAAGTTATAAGTGTTCAAAAATATGCCCGTCTACTTGAATACACATGTTTAGTCGTTTTACTATATTTTCCTTCACTTTCCTTGGCATAAAGGGCGTTATTGTCCTGCACGCATCCCGTATCCTATTTTCCATAGGGAGATTCACATAAACACAAACTTTAATGTAGCACACAAAAAAAAAGTCTAAAGGTGTTAAGTCACATGATCGAGGGGGCCACTGAATCAATCCATCCCTACCGATCCATTTTTGTGGGTAACGATCGTTTAAAAATTTCCGAACTTCCCGGTGGTAATAAGCAGAAGCTTCGTCTTGTTAAATCCACATTTGTTCTTTTCAAAGTTATCAACTTCTTCCAGAAGCTGGGGTAATTCGTTTTGCAAAAAATTTAGATATCTAGGCCCGTTAAGTAGTTCGCGGAAAAAATATGGACAAGTAATTCGAAAATTTAATATTCCACACCATACATTAAGCGACTAATGGTTTTGGTTTTGAACTTCCTGGACCCAAAACAGATTAACTGTTGAATGTTATGGCCGTTAACTGCTCCATTACTGCGAAAAGTAGCTTCATGAAAAAACATTATTTTGGATAAAAAATTTGAATCGGCCTCTATTGCTCCATTCATGGTGATACAAAAGTTTACTCGTCGTTCAAAATCACGGTCTTGAAGTTCTTGGTGTAGTTCCATATGAAAGGGATGATACTTGTATTTTCTCGTGGTGCGATTAGCCGTAGATTGGGATAAGTCAGCTAGCTGACGGCTGCTGAACTAGGGATTATCTTCAACATGAAGTAAAATCTCTATTTCTTTTTCCTCATTGATAGCATTCTGGTTTATTACTTTCCGTTTCGTATACTCAACGCTACCACTACCATCAAACCGTTCCGTTAAGCACTGAAAAGGTTTTCTAGATGGCATACGTCTATTAGGGTACTCCGCTCTGTAAAGCCTTACTGAGGAGAGACAATTTTTTCCAGCCTCGCCCAGTGTATAAACCATATCAATTAATTAATTTTTAGGGAAATCCATAACTATTACCTTTATACGTCACTTACTACAACAAATTAAACTATGTTTACTTGCTTAATAGACATGTCAAAATTTGACAATGCCTACATTTTTGTTTTGTCTTGGCAACTATAATGTTATAGCGTAAGGGTATTAAAAACAAGGGTAAAAATTGAAAAATTCAAAATAAATCGAAAACTATTAGAAATAGGTACATGACACACTTACTAAAAGTTGGAGTGTTTTGTAAAATCTATCAGGAAAAATAATAATATATAGGGTATGTCGTTTAAAAAAATTGAGATTTTTCAATTTAAAATAGTCAAAATGCATAAATTTATTTTGAACACCCTGTAGCATGTAACTCAAATTTCTTTACATGTATCTTTTTTTTATCTCTATAGAACGCTCGAAACTGAAAACTAGTATTTTTTTAAAAAAATTGAAATATTAGAAAAACTATTAGATATAGGTATATAACACTATTAATAAAAAAGTTTACGCAGAATTTAAAAATAAATTAGAAAATAGGATTTTCCATTTAAAAAACATATGTTATATCGGCCACACTTTTTTGAAGTACCCTGTATACTCAAAAATAATTTTAAACTGTGCACCTTAACATTCCCTAAAACTATTGTATTTAACATTTTCGCCATTCCCGAAACAAATGAGGTAATGAACTTTGCTCTATCGTTGACTCACCCTGTACTTGATAAATTTCCAGTCTCCGACCTTTTTAAAGTTCTAAGTGAGTTCGACGTTTCTCATTATTCTTCTCTGTCAAAATCTATCTTGAGATACTGTCTTCGTAATCTTACTCCCTCTTATTATGTATTCCATACATCCAGCAGAAACCTTTATAAACACTGAACGAAAATCGACTGAACTGAAACACATCTAAGACGAGACTGAATTCTTAAGATTTTTAAATGGCTTAAAGTCTCCTTCGGTACCACCCATTTTCCCCTTTCTTAGGGGTTAACCGTATACAAAACTACTCTTCAGCCAATGGCGATACAAGTTTCATTCTTAAAGCAGCCGCTCTTCTTTGGTTGTTTTTCGTAATTTCTAGAGTGTCTGCTTTAGAAACTAGGTATAAGTAAGTATGGTACGTATCAGGCCAGTCAATAAGTTTTGAAAGCGACACCTATGGAGCATCACTCGAATCAAATATTGGACACCATTTTGAAGCTTCATCTGTTATATGAACGCACCCTAAATTTCAAGTCGATATATCAAGTCCTTCATTGTTTATCAGCTGGTTAAAGTAGACATTTTTAAGTATTTTTTAAAAAAGGAAAAAGTCGAATATCTGCTCCTTCATTTCCAAGTGTTCATAGATGAAATCTAGAGTTTAAACGTGGTCGTACAAGCGTCAATGATGATCCACGTTCAGTACGTCCAAAAACCGCAACAACTGAAGAAACTGTTGTACAAGTACAATATATTGTAATGGAAAACCGTCCATTAACCGTGGATGATTTAGCTGAAGCTATAGGCATCTCATATGGATCAGAACATGAGATCTTAACTAATGTTTTGGGTATGAAAAAGCTATTCACAAGATGGGTGCCGCATTTGCTAACATCGTGCGGCGATTTATAGCTATGGATGAGACTTAGGTTTACCAGTATGATCCTGAACTGCGACAACAAACCGTACCGTGGACTGAGCTCGGTTATTCAGCTCCAAAGCAGCCAAAGTAGTCAAAAAAATTATGGCACCAGTTTTCTGGGTTGCAAAAGAAATTTTGTTAATTGATTACCTTCAAACCGGTAAAACAATCATATTAGAGTATTATTGCAACCTTTTAGACCAACTGGATGAGAAAATTCTTAAAAAAGGTCCGGTTTACAGAAGAAAAAAATCATCTTTCATCATTAACAATGCACTTTCTGACAGAGGGGCTTTGACAACGCAAAACTGGTCGGATTAACGTACAAATTGTTGGAACATCCACCCTGTTCGCCAGATCTGGCTCCGTCTGACTTCTGACTGTTCCCAAGCCTCAATATGCGGGAAGCGTTTTTGAACAAATGATGAGGTAATAGCATCCGTAGATTGGTATTTTGAAGGTATTCCGGAAAACTAATTCAGAAATGAGGTAAATGAATTGGAAAATCGCTGGCAAAAATGTATTGAGCTTAAGGGAGATTATACTGAAGAATAAATGTATTTCGACTCATAAATTCATCTTGTTTCATTTCTGCTTTCAAAACTTATTGACTTAGCTAAATTCGAAATATTTTTAATTTACAGAAATATTGGGCTTTCTAAATTTAGTCAGAAATTTATATAATATTTGATGAGAAGCCTACATTAAAACCTTATACCAAGAGAATTCGAAGAGTGTTTGAAAAAAACCATTATCTTCTTTTTTTCTGTTCTTTTCTCCTTCAGTTATGGCAAGAGAAACGGATTAGACAAGGCGAAATCGGCGCCATCGTTGGAAAAAATTTTCTAATTGAATTTTTTTTCATAACCTTCTCCAGGAGATGCCCTGAAAGAGGATCAACATGTTGCCGGGCGGTAACCTGGTCCGAATTTGTTTAAACAAATTTTTTTTAAACAAAGTCCAAAAATTGAAATTTTCGCCCCGGAACAAGTAGGTTAGGTAAATTGGACCATTTTGAACAAAAAATGTCTCTTGTGAATTTTCTCTAAAATGCGCCGTTTTCGAGATATCGGCGATTTTAGGTGCGAGAAAACGCGAAAATGGCCACTTTCACCTCCCAATATTGGGGTCAAAAATTAAAATTTTCAATGTTGCCAAGTGTCCAAATTAAAGTTTGAGATCTCTTCTACAAATTACCGTAGGAAATATTGCAATATCTTTATTTTTAAACATTGTTTTTTAACAGTTAACAAATTGCGTTCGAGCGCCCGCGGCCGCATCGAAACTGTATACATAGATATATACGCAACGCCCGTACGTAGGCGCGAATATATTTATTCAAAACTGTGATACAAAAATTCCAAAAAATATTAAAACTTTAATGATGAATACAAATAATAAGTTTCAATTGGTTCAATATTTATCTAATAATGCTGTAAATTACGTTGCATTAAGTCACACTCAACAATTAATAATATCAGGTGGATTCTATAACATTGAAAAGTGCTATTGTATACAGGGAAATAATATACATGAAATTATTGAGTTAGAAAACAATCACTTAGAGGCTGATACAAGGATATTTTGTCATGCTCGATATATGTTACCTTATAATTCTGAAATAATAATTCATTCCGTTGATACCGACGTTTTTATATTAGCAATTCATTATTGGAGCTTTTTCAAATTAATTGGTTGTACAGGATTGTATTTTAAAGTAGTTGGTCAGAAGCCAAGATTATTGTCTTGTAATGTAGCTGCTGAATATTTAACTAGTCAAGTTTTGCCTGCTTTACATGCGTTTACAGGCTGTGATACTACTAGTAAAGTAGGTACTAAAAATAAAGCTTTAGATTTAGTCTTTGATTTAGATACTCAAAATGCATTAACCCCACTTGGTACTGGCTTACAATTAAATGCCATGGAATTCAATGCATTAGAAAAATTGTATTTGAAAATTTTGAATAAAGCTGGAGAAACAGCAGATAATGCTAGACAAATAATTTTAGAACGTTCTTGTGGGATGGGTATTAATTTTGGAAAAATTCCATGTACATCCGATGCTTTAAAATTGCACATTTCACGAGCTTCACTACAAACGTACATATGGAAAATGTCATTGTATTCTCGGTATCGACATTTAGATGCAACAGAATTTGGTTACACTATAGAAACAGGTGAATTGTTACCCAAATTCATGTTAAAAAATTCGATACCAGATTCGTTAATTAGGCAATGTAAATGTACAAAAAATTGTAAAACTAATGCATGTAATTGCAAAAGCAACAACGTAAGTTGTATACTCATGTGTGGGTGTAATTTAAATATTTGCGAAAATTCTATTAAATATATATAAGTTATATTTCATAAAATTGTTTTAATTCTTCTACCATCCTAATCGAATATTGAATTTTTATTTATATTCATTTGTTATAATAATTAAATTTGATATAACAATTACTCTTTAATAAATAAATATTTTTTACATACTTTTCAAATATATTAATTTTAATAAGAAATCAAGAAACAAAGCTTTATAGAGCATCGCAGTGCGTATACAGTTCCGTGCGCCTACGTACGGGCGTTGCGTATATATCTAACATATGTATACAGTTTCGATGCAGCCGCGGGCGCTCGAACGCAATTTGTTAACTGTTAAAAAACAATATTTAAAAATGAAGATATTGCAATATTTCCTACGGTAATTTGTAGAGGAGATCTCAAACTTTAATTTGGACACTTGGCAACATTGAAAATTTTAATTTTTGACCCCGATATTGGGAGGTGAAAGTGGCCATTTTCGCGTTTTCTCGCACCTAAAATCGCCGATATCTCGAAAACGGCGCATTTTAGAGAAAATTCACAAGAGACATTTTTTGTTCAAAATGGTCCAATTTACCTAAAAAAACTTGTTCCGGTGTTGGACTTTGTTTAAAAAAAAATTGTTTAAACAAATTCGGACCAGGTTACCGCCCGGCAACATGTTGATCCTCTTTCAGGGGCATCTCCTGGAGAAGGTTATGAAAAAAAATTCAATTAGAAAATTTTTTCCAACGATGGCGCCGATTTCGCCTTGTCTAGATACATCACAGCGGTAAATGAACAATTTTCTTCTTTTCCCATAATTTTTCTATACTATACGAGGAAATGCCTTAAAAACGTATTTTGTTTATTTTGACGGTTTGTCATTATCAGTTATCGTAAAAATGTCTGTTTAAGGGTAGAATTTTATTGCATATTTCTTAAAACTTTATTAAAGTATAATTTCCGGAAAATATTGATCTCGGAAAACTTGAAGTTTATAAGTCTTTTAATTCTTATGAGTTGTATATTTTTTCCGAGTGTTAATAAACAAATTAACAAAGGAATGCTACCATTTGTTTCCCAGGCCGCTCTTACTCCTGTATATTTTCTAACAAAAGTTAGACTTCAATTATTATACATAGTGATAAATTATTAAGGATATATGTTTTAAAATAAATTAAATAAACCCTTACAACGTAAGGTTGCCATTTTAAACACACTATTTTATACTTTGTCTCTTTTTAGTGTTTTGTTGATGACTTCGGCGTCTGTCTGTCTGTCTGTCTGTCCGTCTGTTTGTCTGTCCGTCTGTCTGTCACACCCGATTTTCTTCGAAACTATTTGTCATAGAAAGTTGAAATTTGGTAATAACATAGGAATTGATGGTCTCATTAGAGCCATGTAGTTTTGAAAGTTAAATTTTAACTTAAGAGATTAGTTTTGGGGATGAAATCGAAAGTGAAAAAATATTTTTTTTTTACTAGGTCATCGGGTGTGAAAACACGAGTAAAAAATATGTAATGTAATTCTTGCGCACAATTTTCTTTGTATTATTTTTAAAAAATCGCAAAAAATCAGTGTCCACCCTCCTTATCTCGAAAAGTACCTTTCAAAAAATTTTGAAAAAATTCTAGAATATTCTCCACGGGGTGTAGATTGAACGAAAATTATCACGAATGCATTACCTTTAATAACACAGCCCCACAAAAAAAAAGTGGGGTATACTTTTGATGCGATATATCAGATCCGTAGTATTTTTGCCCGCTGATCACGAATCTGACGTCAGAATATCGCCATCACATCTCAATTTTTTTCTAACCTCAAAAAATAGGTAAAAATTAGTAAAAATTAAGAAAAATATACTCCTAAAAAATTGATTCAAGCTTTTTCATGAATCCAAAGATGTATTAATATGTATTCGGACACGCTAAGCTTGTCATCGGTTGGATTGAGCCATACAGTTCTGTTTTCTTTCTAACCTCAATAAATCAGACAGATATAGTGCTTCTCGAATGCAAAAACGAATTCAAATTAAGATTCAACCGATCCTTACCAAATTTGGTACACGGGGATTTTTTGGGTCGCTGATCACGAATCTGAGGTTGGATTTGCAAAATTCAAGATGGCAGATGTTTTCGCGCCATTTTGAACGCCGAGAAAATTCATCGGTCGATTTTTATTCTTCTACCTGCATCCAGGGCACTTCCACGTGGTGACGGTGGGCAACGGTGTTACTCCACTAGCCGGCAGAGTCCCTGGATAACGGCTTAGATGCCGTCATGGCAGGTAGAAGAAAGAGAATTACGATGCAGGGACTCGGAAACCCAGTATCGGCGGTTGGCCAGGGTGGGAAAGCGGGTCCGCAGCCGTCGTCATCCAGCGACCGTAGCTCTTCATGTGTGGGTGACTTGGCTCATGTAGAGTATAATGCTACAAGAAAACGGTCTCACGGTACAAGGACTTTTCATAAGTGCGATAAAAACAGTGATTCATTTTGTTATATTTGCTGTCAACACGTATTGAGTAAAATGGGGTCACCGATAACGGATAAGATTAAAACCTTATATAAGGATTGTTTTAACATTGAAATACAGCACCAGGATACAGATTGGGTTCCCCACATCATTTGCAGTTCTTGCAAAATAATGTTGTACATCAATAAGAAGGCGATTAAATATTCCAGATCAGCAATATGGAATAGACCATACAGTGAAAATGATTGCTACTTTTGTATGAATGTTGTATCTAGGCATAAACGAAAAAAAAAAGCCCTATTACTTATAACGATGTTTCGACAGTAACAAGACCAACTAAACTAATTCCGCCTCCTGAACCACTTGATGCTGATGTTATGGAAACAAATGATTTCACCTTATCAGTTCATGCCGAAAACATTGAGACTGTCGAAAAAGATTCAAACACTGTTACTAATGAATGTTCTAGTGACAACCTATCATATACTAGTGACACAGATAAAGAATTTCTACCATACAACCGTAAACCAGAACCAATACTCGTATCACAGTTAGAACTTAGTGATCTAGTCAGAGATTTAGGCTTATCCAAAGACGGTTCAGAGCATCTTGCTTCCTTTTTAAAGAAAAGACATTTACTTAAGCCAGAAGCTAGGATTTTTTATTATAGAAACAGAGATGAAGAATTTCGAAAATATATCACAATGGACGAGGAATTGTCACTTTTATATTGTACCGATGTAAAAGGTCTAATGAATGAATTTCAAAATAACTCATACGATCCTGAAGAATGGAGACTGTTCATTGATTCTTCTAAACGGAGCATTAAGGCAGTTTTGCTGCATAATACCAACGTTTACGCTCCCATTCCGATTGCTCATTCCACAGTTATGGAAGAGCAATATGAAAAAATGAAGCAGCTTTTGATAAAAATAAAATATGCTGATCATAACTGGAAAATTTGTGGAGATCTGAAAATTGTAACAATACTGCTTGGCCAACAGTCAGGGTTTACACTTTATCCCTGTTATAAATGTCTGTGGAATAGCAGAGACAGGGAATGTCATTATAAGAAAAAAATTTGGCCAACAAGAGAATCGTTCACTCCTGGTGAAAATAATATATTGTGTCCACCATTGGTAGATCCAGGAAAAGTTCTTATTCCCCCGCTTCACATTAAGCTTGGACTTATGAAGCAATTCACAAGAGCATTAGATACAAACGGCCCATGTTTCAAATATTTGCATAAAAAATTTCCGAAATTTTCTGAAGCTAAAATTAAGGCAGGCGTATTTGACGGGCCACAAATAAGAAAATTGTTTCAAGATTCATTATTTGTTACTAAAATGAATAAAGTTGAAAAAGCTGCTTGGCTTAGTTTTAAAGAAGTCGCAACAAACTTTTTGGGAAATAATAAAAGTCCTAAGTACAAAGAAATAGTCGAGAAAATGGTAAAAAATTTTCAAACATTAGGTTGCTTAATGAATCTAAAATTACATTTCCTGGACTCCCACATCGATAATTTCCCAGATAATCTTGGTGACTACAGTGAGGAGCAAGGGGAACGTTTTCACCAAGATCTGAAAATCATAGAAAATCGGTATCAAGGACGATGGGATGACCATATGCTAGCGGACTATTGCTGGTCGCTAAAAAGAGAAACAAGTCCTCAAAAGCGTTTGGGCAGAAAGCCTTTGAATAGGTCATTCGCGGAAAAAAGAACAAGATACAGCCAAAAAAAGGAAAGTTAGGCGCGGGTCTAACCTTCGCAATTCTAGGGCTTAAGGGTCTACTATTTGAGAGTATATGGTTTAAAAGTCCTGGTTTTGAGTTTATTGGGTCTCATTTTTAAAGTTACAGGGTTATTGAGGTCTATTTTTTGAGGTTACAGGGTGTGGGAGTCTAAGGTTTCAGGGTTTAGGGTTTAAGAGTATCAGGTTTGAGGATTCCCCAACTGTATACCAAATTTGGTAGGAATCGGTTGGTTTTCAAAAATTTTGTCCGCCATCTTGGATCCGCCATTTTGACTTTTGCAAATCCGACCTCAGATTCATGATCAGCAACCCAAAAAACCCCCGTGTACCAAATTTGGTATGAATCGGTTGAATTTTAATTTGAATTCGTTTTTTTGCATTCGAGAAGCACTACATCTGTCTGATTTATTGAGGTTAGAAAGAAAACAGAACTGTATGGCTTAATCCAACCGATGAATATTAGCTTAGCGTGTCCGAATACATATTAATACATCTTTGGATTCATGAAAAAGCTTGAATCAATTTTTTAGGAGTATATTTTTCTTAATTTTTACTAATTTTTACCTATTTTTTGAGGTTAGAAAAAAATTGAGATGTGATGGCGATATTCTGACGTCAGATTCGTGATCAGCGGGCAAAAATACTACGGATCTGATATATCGCATCAAAAGTATACCCCACTTTTTTTTTTTTGTGGGGCTGTGATAATTTATCTGGTATACAAAAAAACAAAAATTTCAAGGTCGTCAGTTTTCAGTAAAGATTGGAAACAAACTTTGTTGAAAACTCATTTGGGGTGTGTTTTGTGAAGTCACTGATCATTTTATACCTCCGTAATAATTTTTTTTGTTTTAAAAGCAATCAACGTACGGAACACTAATTGCGCAAGTTCAACTTGCACTTGATCGGTTTTTTTTTATGGGTCTAGTACACGTGCCGCAGGGAAGTCCCTAAAGCGCTCCAGGAGCGGCATATGTGCGGAAAGAGCGATTTACGTTGTTCTTAAATCGCTGTAAATTGTACTCGGTGGGAAACACAGCCCTGGCAAATTATTCCAAAGGAATGATGTTCTCCATATAAAAGACTGCTTGAAAAGCGTTGTACGCGGAGTAACAAGTTGAACCTCATCCCTTTTCCACTTTTAAATACTAAATTTTCATTTCACATTTCACCCCTCCTTTTCTGTAATATTATTCAGATGATTAGATATTATACACCTTATATATCTAACTAAATTAGGTTTACGTCGTAACTTATTACAACGCAATAACGTAGACTTTACCTGCATCTTAGAAATCCAAAACGCCGTACAATATCCTTCGTAAAGTATTAGAATTATAGTTTAATAAAGTTTCCTTGGAAAATACTTGTGGAACTTATTAAAATGAAAACACCGTGAAAGTTTACCCGTGACTCTACACCCTATGATGAGTTTATAAATGAATATAAATTTTAAACGCACTGTCTTGTTTCATTATTACAAAATTTACACTACGGTTGTCTTGATAAGATCCTCATATTCTTTTAAAACTTTCAGACTCCTACATAAGTTCCAACAAACAGCAAAAGTGTTTAATATGCAAATATCTGTAAAGAAAACAAAATCCCTTACAATAGTTATCTAAAGAACCGACAAGATGCAAACTCGCGATTTATGATCAGAGTGTAGAACAAGTGATGTCCTTCAAATATCTAGGGGCAAACATAACAAGTACCAGGAACCTTAAGGAGAAAGTAAAAACTCAAACAACAAAGGCATCAATATATAATAAAAGACTGTTTTTAGTCAATTTCCACTGGTTTATTTAAATTGCGATGACGCGTTTCGCTGTCGATGCAGCTTCTTCAGATCTACATTTTACACTGTCAAGTTAGGTTTAATATTCACAGTTTTATATAATTTCTTAATTATAATATTACACCTAATTAAATTACATTGATAGTATTGGAAAATCCACACAGATTTGGAGCTAAGAGAATAAATTCAATAATGGTGAATTGCTTAAATCTACCTGGTCGTTGAGTAAAGTACCTGTAGTCCTTAATCGATTTATTTGCATAGTCTCTAAAAGGTTTAGTTTTAAACCTTTTTGTTGGGTGTGTAAAATTTTGAAATTCTTGTTAAATGTGTGATTTTCTGTTAATACATGATTAGCATATGTTGAATTAGATTTTCTATGGATGAAACTTTTTTCGTGTTCTGTAATTATTTGTCTAAATGTACGTCCAGTTTGTCCGATGTATGTTTTAGGACATGACCCACATGTTAATTGATAAACCCCTGATTTATTGTCTTTATTGATTTGTGGTTTGTAGTTTTTAAGGTATTTCCCTATAGTATTGTTAGTCTTGTAAGCTATGTTGATATTTTTTTTTGATTTAAAAATTTCCCCAGTTTTTCCGTTGGTTTGCCGAAATAGGTTAAGCATTTAAAAGTGGTATTTCTGTCCTTAAAACGTGGGTATATTTCTGAGATAGCCTTGTTTCTAAGTTTTTTCTTAACGATACTATTGATTAAAGTAACCGAATAACCGTTGTTAACGACTACTTGTTTTATGTAGTTTAATTCTTTAGTAAAATTTTCTTCTGATAAAGGGATATTAGTTAGTCTATGTATAAAACTATGATAAGCGGCAAGTTTATGATGGTTAGGGTAGTGAGAACTATTGTGAATTGTGGTATCCGTATGACAAGGTTTGTGATATATTGCAAATTCATGTTTTTTCCTGGCTTTACTGATTGTTAAGTCTAGGAAATTGATTTTCCCTTCGACTTCTTCTTCCATTGTAAAACTGATATGTAAAGAATTAATATACTGTAAAAAGTGAGTTAATTGTCTGTCCGTGCCTGTAAAGCATACAATTATATCGTCTACGTATTCTCTTAGCTCCAAATCTGTGTGGATTTTCCAATACTATCAATGTAATTTAATTAGGTGTAATATTATAATTTAAGAAATTATATAAAACTGTGAATATTAAACCTAACTTGACAGTGTAAAATGTAGATCTGAAGAAGCTGCATCGACAGCGAAACGCGTCATCGCAATTTAAATAAACCAGTGGAAATTGACTAAAAACAGTCTTTTATTATATATTTATAATGAATTTCCATCAAGTAGAAGCTACAACAATCCAAAATTTGAAACAAAGGCATCATTAATATCAGGATACTTAAGAGATATAATTTGGAGAAACAAATATATGAGCACCAGGAGCAAAGTAAAAATATACAAAACATGCGTAAGACCGATCATGACGTACGCAATAGAAACCAGAGCGGAGAACACAATAACAAAACGACTCCTAAGAACAACAGAAATGCGAACACTTAGATCGATAACAAGACATACCTTATTTGACCGGAAGAGATGTGAAGAAATAAGGGAAATGTGCGAAATACAGGATGTGGTGAGATGGGCAAGGAATAGGAGAAGAGAATGGAGAGACCATGTGGACAGAATGCCAAATGACCGGTTGGCTAAGGTTGCAAAAGAGAAGCGACCAAGCACACCTCGACCGCTTGGAAGACTACCAATAAGATGGTATGAGAGCTGGTCTTCATCATCGTAATTGTTTCTGGGAAACCTTTGAAGTGAACACAAGACATGGTCCTAACGTAGGAAGAAGAAGAAGAAGGCTTCATTTATTAGACTGCACTCATGTACCCACAAACTAAGCCATGGCTACAGTTCACATTTTATCTTCCACCCTCAATGCATGCTCGACACTTTTTCTCCAATTTTCTGTGGAAACATTAGATATGGCATTCCGAAAAAGGTGTTGTACGTCTGCTAATTTATAGGTCGTATTGTCCCTGGCGACTTCACTTTTAACCTGTGCCCATATATTGAGCTCGCAATGATATAATAACAAGCGATAAACAATAATATTACGTTTTTTTGCCATTTCGTCGATGACAAAAGTTGTGTACCTTGTAACATTCATTTTTTTCTTAGATTTTAAGATCATGTTACGACACTGATTTTCTTCCTATAATTTATATTTTATTACATTTTTTTATTTATTGCAGTGCTTTCAATTTTTGAGCAGTGCAGCTTAAAATAGTGTTTTAAATTTTTGAGCAGTTTAATTTAAACCGGCAGAGTGTAACGCATGTTGCCGACTTGACTTATTTACTTCGCACCGAATGCGTCGAGATTTGCACGCCGGGAAGTGACCCAAGGAGAAGGGACGAAGATATTTAAGTAACCATTTCGAATTTTGAAGTGCTTTTTTCCGTCAGTAGGCCGTAGTGGCTTTCTTATCCAGCACGCCAGAGTGTTTTTTTTTTGAGTGATACAGTAGTGCAGTAACGATTTCTAGCTCTTAAGTTTAAGGCATTTTTCTTTTCTTGAAATATCCTGCTCATCCTCAAGCATTTCGGGTCACAAAGTGTTTAGCTACCCAAATGAAACTAGGATGGTAGTGGCTGAGACAATATTTTTATGAGAATCTCACCAGGAGAGGCCAAGTAACTTATGGAAAACCCACGAGGAGAAGCCAATCAGTAAGTCATAAGCACACCAGTCTAAATATCTCACTTCCTGTCTACAAGTGTGTTTCCAACGACCACTCAACACGCGTAATCCGCGGAGTTAATTTCACAAACTTTTAATATAGTCTAAGTTGGGAATGTGGAATCTTTGGCACAATGATACTATTCAGTATATAAAAACACTACACCAAACACTTTATTTTGCCCTCGACGCGCGTTTCGCTAACCATGTTAGCTTCATCAGGAGCGATGATTGACTAAAGCTAAACTACAAATCTACTCTATTTATACTTAGCCTAACCTTTGAATTACTCAGGCGGAACTAATGTCATAAGCAAGGCCATCAGTTCCGGTCAAGTAACCAATAGAGGGGACTATAAGGAATAGGTCCTCTGTCTTTTTTTAAACTACTTTTACATTTTATGCGTTCAACAATCTCCTATCAGATACATTTTTTATTAATCTTAGATTATGTAATGTTACAATATGATCAGCTTCAAGGGCATGTTCGGCAATGCTAGACTTTTCTGTTCTACTGTATAAGTAAGTGTGCTAAATGTTCTTTAAATCGTGTTTTAATTAACCTTTTAGTTTGCCCAACATACTTTTTGTCACAATCATTACAACTAATTTCATAAATTCCACTAAATAAACTAATAAATAGACATAAGTTTAGGTTTAATATTCAGAATTCCACCTTTTTTACACGTGAAGAAACTAACACCAAGTCTGTCTCCATACTATATAATCCGAAATATAGCAAGGGACTCAATAAGGTATTTAATAAGGTAGGCCTCACCTTAGTCTATAAGTCATCAGACAATCTGAGGAATATCTTAGGAAATCCCAAAGACAAGATTCCTAATTGTGAGAAAAGTGGAATTTATGAAATTAGTTGTAATGATTGCGACAAAAAGTATGTTGGGCAAACTAAAAGGTCAATTAAAACACGATTTAAAGAACATTTAGCACACTTAAAATACAGTAGAACAGAAAAGTTTTGCAACATTGCATTGCCGAACATCCCCTTGAAGCTGATCATATTGTAACATTAGATAATCTAAGATTAATAAAAAATGTATCTGATAAGAGATTGTTGAACGCATACGAGAGTATGGAAAATATAAAATGTAAAAGTAGTTTAAATAAAGACAGAGGGCCTATTCCTTATAGTCCCCTCTACTGGTTACTTGACCGGAACTGATGGCCTTGCTTATGCCATTAATTCCGCCTGAGTAATTCAAGGGTTAGGCTAAGTATAAATAGGGTAGATTTGTACTTTAGCTTTAGTCAATCATCGCTCCTGATGAAGCTAACATGGTTAGCTAAACGCACGTCGAGTGGAAAAATAAAGTGTTTGGTGTAGTGGTGATATATACTGAGTAGTTTTAATATAGTGTTTTATAAAGCCTTTTATAAAAAATTTAATAATCCTAATTTAAAGACTAGTGTACACTCTTCTAACATAAGGGGTTTTTATTTAGTAGAAGTAATTTTAAGAGTGTAATAAAGTTAGGAATTTTTATTTTGTTTATATATATATATATATATATATATATATATATATATATATATATATATATATATATATATATATTTATATACCCTTCTATATTTAAGTTTAGCGTTTCACTGAACCGCCCGCTTTATCTTTCAGGACACAACGGTTGTACCCAATTTAAGTTTATTTCAACAACTAATCAACTCCAGTATTTTTTCATTTTTTGAGCTGAACCTAGATTCTTTTTATTCTAAAATGAATGGTGCCCAAAAACAGTACAACCAAATTTTAAACAACTATAGAGACTATTTTCAAAATTCGTACAAAAATTACCGCGATCCCATGTACCAGCAAAAAACGAGCTAGCTTATATTTAGTTTTTGCTCTATCAGTATTAATATTCACTCAATCCATTCTCAAAAATTAAGATATACATAAGGAGCAAATAACGGCTTCTATTTAATAAGCAAAATATTTATTAAAAATAAAGAAAGGCTATAAAAACGGCCCCCGCTTCTGCCACGTTACAACTTGTCTTTATTTCTGAGAAGTTTAAGGTTTATAAGTTAAAAAAATTCTTTTTTAACGCTGTCTTTTGAAAATGTAATATTTCTCTCGGTCATCCAAGATTAGATGTCATTTTTCAGCCAACACAATGATAACTTGCGTTATCTATTACAACAACAGAACCGTCTGGTATTAAGTCTATCATCTGCGAAAACCAATCTTCGAATACATCGGAATTCACATCTTTGTAATATTCTTCTGTTTTCTTGGATACGAATGTTAAAAAACCTTCGTCTAAAAAACCACTTTCGCTTCCAACATGCGTAATAATTAACCTACGTCCCTTACCAAATGGCGATTTAAGACCAGTAGAGAGTCTCTATTTTGGAGAGTCTATACCCCCTTCCTTTTCTCCTCTTTTAATTTTGTAAACTATGGCTTTACCAACTCCGGTCATTAAGGAACATATTGTCACACAATCCTCCATACTTAAATCACAGTTTTGATCGTTTTTAACGTAGTCAAATACATTTTTAACTATAGGCTTTTCATTATAGCTTACCTGCCCAAACTTCTGGCGTTTCGCTGGAGAAGACATTTTGTGAACACACTAACTGACTTGTCACTAACGGGCTTGACACTTGGGCATGCTGATCTAAATATGTATTTATAGCTGGGGCAACAGGAAGGTATGTAAATAAAATAATTTGATCGGCAATAAAACTTCGTTACAAAAGAGCATTGTTACCTGAAAAATACCCTGGAATAGGTAGCACGCCTCTGTTATAGGACCGCAGGTCAGTCCACTGGCATTTTTATTACTATCAGTTTCAAATAAATAGAGTATAACACCAATTTTTTGTAGAGTCTTCAATTTATCCTACAAAAAGGTAATATTTCCCACTTGCACGCGAGTTTTGCCGATACCTAAGAATTTAAGACGGCTATCGACCAGTCGCATTATTTGCAGTAATTGGGTCTTGCCTGCTCCGACAATCTCAGGTCCTTTTGATCACTCGCCAAGGCCATTAGTCAAAATTTCACTAAATCCACTCTACCACAACTCATACGGCCACACTATTGCAACAATACCTATTGAGAAAGCCAACTTGCCGGCTAAACTCCGCGTCACATTCTACTGTCGAATTCCAAGGAAAAACACCAACAACTATTCCGATAGTACAGTCCATGATCCTCGATATTGTCTCGAGATAGCTTATCATAAAACGTATTTTAATAAAACTAGAAACCAAAAATGCTTCTGGCGCTGAGGAAATGCGCGAACGAACTAATATCACTTTTTTGTACAGGGTGAGTCAACGATAGAGTAAAGTTCATTATCTGATTTGTTTCGGCAATGACGAAAAAATGTTAAATACAATAGTTTTAGAGAATGTTAAGGTGCACAGTTTAAAACTATTTTTGAGTATACAGGGTACTTCAAAAAAGTGTGGCCGATATAACATATGTTTTTTACATGGAACATCCCATTTTCTAATTTATTTTTAAATTCTGCGTAAAATTTTATAAGTTTTTTTATTAATAATGTTATATACCTAAACCTAGTAGTTTTTCTAATATTTCAATTTTTTTAAAAAAATATTAGTTTTCAGTTTTGTAAAAATTGCCAGTAGCGCCATTGTTTCTGAAGGTAAAATACTCATAATTGGTATGAGCGTTCTATAGAGATGAAAAAAAAAGATATATCTAAAGAAATTTGAATTAGATGCTACAGGGTGTTCAAAATAAATTTATACATTTCGGCTATTTTAATTTGAAAAATCTCAAATTTTTTAAATGGCACACCCTGTATTATTTTTTCTGATAGATTTCACAAAACCCTCCAACTTTTATTAAGTATGTCATATACCTGTTTCTAATAGTTTTTGATTTATTTTGAATTTCCCAATTTTTACCCTTGTTTTTAATACACTTACGCCAGGGGTGCTCAAACGGTCGATCGTGATCGACAAGTCGATCGCGAATGCTTTTTGAGTCGATCTCGAGAAAAAAATTCCGATATAGAACTATTCACAGATTTTGTTTTAGGTAACTAAAACAAAATGTAATGAATAAACTACTAAAATTTATTCGATCCACAATTAGGCCAGAATAACCCCCTCATCACTTTCTTTTATCGTAATAACCTCCTGCTAGCGGCAAAAGGCGGCTTTATCAAAGGAACGCGCGGTACTTGTCAAAGAAAAGCCGCGTTTTTGATGCCCGCCGATTTTTCTAGAAACTTCGGGCGGCGTGTTTGACAGGAACATTCGAGTCTTCGTTCGCGCCGATATAAATGTTGCGCCTGCAGGAATAGGAGTCAGTCTGAGTTGTAACTTGAAGGCGATACATCGATACAAAGTTTATTATAAGTGCATTTGTCTCATTTGTCGTACGTCAGTTGCAATACCTAAGCGTGGGAACTTAGAGAGGAATCATAAAATGGTTCATAAAAACTATGATGGATTGGTTGTGAAGGAAGCAGTTATTGAAGCGGGCGTCCGACTGTCACAAGGCGTGTTGAAGTCATGAGTCAGGACGTGGCTGATAAACTAAAACATGATATCATAGAATGTACATACTTTTCTTTACAGTTCGACGAATCACCGATATGACAGACACTGCCCAGCTGTGTATTTTTATTCGAATGGTATTCAATGACATGTCGACTAAGGAAGAGTTTTTGACAATGATTCTTCTGAACGGAAAGACCCGTGGCGAAGATATATATGACGTTTTCTTCAATTTTGTAATAAACTACAAGCTACCAATATATAAAGCAGTGTGCATTATAACCGATGGAGCACCAGCAATGACTGAAAACGAAAACAGTTTTGTGGCATTGTGTCGAGCTAATGATGATTTCCCTTCATTTTTCTCCTTCCATTGCATTATACATCAACAAATTTTGTGTTCAAAAGTTCTAAACATGGAGGAGATTATGGGCATTGCAATAAAAATTGTGAATTCTATCCGTGCACGTAGCTTGCAACGACGGCTCTTTAAATTGCAGTTGGAAGATAGTGAGTCAGCTGAACACACTGATTTAGTTCTTCACACGGACGTCAGGTGGTTGAGTCGCGGAAAATTCCTAGAAAGGTTTCAAGAATTATTGCCCGAAATAACAGCTTTTCTGGACGAAAGAGGTGATGACACTCAGATGCTGAAAAACGGAAAATGGCTGACTTTTTTGGCATTTTTGACAGACATCACAATGCATTTAAACACCATTAATTTGGAGCTTTGAGGTAAAGGAACAACTATTATTGAGAAGATTAGCGCAATAAACGCATTCAAAAGTAAATTGCAACTTATGATAGATCAACTGAAAAGAAAGGATCTAAGAAATTTTCCGTCTTTGAAAGCAAGGATTCCTCAGTTGAATTATGATATTTATGAGGCAGAATTATCAAATATTTTGGGCCAATTCGAAATACGTTTTTATGATTTCAGTAAATTGGCAAATATCGCATCATTTATGAGTTATCCTTTTTCGTGTAAAAATATTGAGGAATTAGCTACTGAAATAGCAAGTCAGTTTAACATGGACTCATGTTCTGTTGAAAATGAGTTAGTGCAGATTATATCAGATATACATCTCAAAGCCACAGCATCTGATACAAAATTCTGGTGTTTTATATCTGAAGATAAATATCCGAATCTAAGGCAAATCGCCCTTCAACTGACGGCAATGTTTGGGTCAACTTACTTGTGCGAGTCTGCATTTTCTGAAATGAAGATAATTAAGTCAAAATATCGCAATCGACTAACTGACGAACATTTGTCATCATGCTTGCGATTAGCACTCGGTAATTACGTACCATCTTATGAAAAGTATGCTGAGGACATGCAGTGCCACGCTTCAACATCCAAAGTCACTCTTTAGTTAAGTTTAGACATTAGAACTCGTTTGTTTTGTAAGAACCAATAAACTCGCAATTTTGAATAATTATGAGTTTTTTCATTGACATTTTAGAGCAGACCTACACTTACCTTGACTAAAAAAATGCATATTGTGCGGAAAACTAATATCTATGCCACGATACACCCTACCTAGACGACAATCCTGCATCACACTTACTTGCAGCCTCTCAGAGTCGATCGATCGTAGTCTAACAATATTGAGGTAGATCGCCAGCAGTTCAAGTTTGAGCACCCCTGACTTACGCTATAACATCATAGTTACCAAGACGAAACAAAAATGTTTTTGCCGGTTCTTTCAATTTTGTAGGTTATTTACGAACTTGAGCGACCTAAAACGGACGGTGATTTGTTAGAAATTTCATTACGAAGAGTTTGATTATTTTTTGTCTCGATCCAACTTATATAACCGGAGTTATTCACATTTTAAGCTCAAAAAACGCCTTTTGAAAACTTAAATTGTTTATAAACAAAAGAGCACAAGTTTTTCGAGGTCCAAAACCCAGGACAATACTCCTGGTGATACCCTAGAGAGGTTAAAATCATAATATTGCTGTATCGAAACTAAGCCTATCTCGTCATTATTTTGATCTGTTTTTACTGCACTAGTATAATTTCCTTTAATTAAGTTCACACTCATCGTTAAAATTAAATCAGATTCGGTATGTATTATTGCTTTTATTGAAATTTTATTATAAATTTGACATTGTAACCTTTAAAAAATTGCAATATATGAAACTGGAATTTTTAATGTAGGCATTTTTGTATACTATTAACACACAAATACAAAAAAAAAAAACGATATAGAGTATAGCGTATTGCAGTAAAATATTAATTTCAATTTTCTGCTTCGAGAGCAACAGACCATAATACCTAACTACACGCAACTTCGTAAAAATGTAAATTTTATAGTATAGGTGTTGTACAATTGCAAGATTTCCTTTTTAAATTTATAATTATAAAATAGTAAATACCAGGTGTATGCATAAGTTTTTGCCGGTTTCACTAAGAGATGGCACCAGCGAACATTGCGCAGTGTATGAATTTGATAGATACGTCAGTTTGTTCATCTGACATTAACCTAACCAACATACACAAGTTGAGTCCGCCAAACATTAGCGTCTGTATTGTATCGTTCAGTGATCATGTCGCCTTTTGTGCCTGAAAAAGAAAATTTGCGGCACGCATTGCTTTTCTTATTTTATCAAAAGAAAAATGCTGCGGAAAGTCATCGTTTGCTGGTAGAAACATATGATAAACACGCTCCATCGATTAGAACATGTGAGACATGGTTTCGACAATTTAAACGTGGTGATTTCAATGTGAAAGACAGTGCGCGCTCTAGTAGACCACAAAAGTACGAAGACGAGAAATTGCAGGCGTTACTGGATGATGACCCAACAAATGATTAATTTAAATCAGGCACTGATCGAAAGACGACCGGAATGGACCAGAAGACATGGCAAAGTGATTTTGTTACACGACAACGCGCCGTCTCACACAGCAAAACCAGTGAAACCTTGAAACCGCTTGGATGGGACATCCTTCCGCACCCGCCGTGCTCTCCCGACCTGGCGCCATCTGACTATCACCTCTTCGCATCATCTTCGAGGAAATTGGAAAAAGGTTCGACGAATGGGTTGCTGTAAGAGACAAGGAGTTTTTTTGGCATGGTATTCATAATTTACCTGAAAGATGGACGAAATGTGTAGAAGCCAACGGCCAATATTTTGAATAAATAAAAAATGAATTTCCCTTAAACATTACGTGTTTTCTTTACCACAAAAACCGGCAAAAATTTATGCATATACCTGGTATATTGAAGCCTGCATAGGCAGATACGAGTATTATAATATATGGTCACTCCGCTTCATATCTCAAATTTTTCTTTTCTAAGTCTGTCCTATTTGTGATAATAGCCGTGCCCACGGCTCCGCTCGCGTGGTATTCATTCACTATTATCGTCACTGCTCATTCCTTATATTACCTAACGTAATAAAATATATCCTATAACCTGGCCAGAGAACATATGTGTCAATTAAAAACACGTAAATCGGATAAGTGGTTCTCAAGTCACAGGCGCGCTAACGGACAGATAGATAGAGAGACTTTTATATATATTATATAAGTTTTTTTAGAATAGAGGAATTAATAAAAAGACAATAAATGGAATAAAATATCTATATAGACAAACAACAAATTATATTAGAGTAAGATATGAAAAGTCAGAGAGTTTCGAAACATCGCGCAGGCGTCAGGCAGGGG
Source organism: Pachyrhynchus sulphureomaculatus (assembly GCA_019049505.1). Lineage (NCBI taxonomy): Eukaryota > Metazoa > Arthropoda > Insecta > Coleoptera > Curculionidae > Pachyrhynchus > Pachyrhynchus sulphureomaculatus. The sequence continues at coordinate 8,056,467 of CM032451.1, forward strand.
TGTATACTGAGACCACTGCTGTTCTCAGTAGTGATAGACGAGGTTATAAAAACAGCAAAAAGGCAAACAAAGAAATACTGGGTAGGGTTCCGAGACGAGGAGGAGAGAGTTGGAATAACAGAGATAACATACGCTGACCATATACGAGGCTGGTTTGAAAAGTCCGTGCAAAAATAAAAACTACTTATGTGTTTGGGGTAAACCTTTTTTATTTTTCGACATAGTCTCCTTTTAGGCTTATATACTTCGTCCAACGATGTTCTAGTTTGTTGATCCCTTCCGAATAATAGGATTTGTCCAAGTCTGCAAAATATCCATTAGTGTCTGCAATCACCTCCTCGTTTGAATTAAATCTTTGTCCCACCAGCCATTTCTTCAAATTGGGGAACAAATAGTAGTCCGAGGTAGCCAAGTCCGGAAAATAGGAGGGATGTGAAACGAGTTGGAATCCTATTTCCATTAATTTTGCGACCACAACTGCTGAGGTATGTGCTGGTGCGTTGTCGTGGTGGAAAAGGACTTTCTTGTGGGCCAATCGCGGGCGTTTTTCTTGCAGCTCGGTTTTCAAACGGTCCAATAACGATGAATAATATTCACCTGTAATAGTTTTACCCTTTTCCAGATAGTCGATGAGGATTATCCTTGCGAATCCCAAAAGACAGTCGCCATAACCTTTCCGGCCGAAGGAACGGTCTTCGCCTTTTTTGGTGCAGATTCCCCCTTGGTAACCCATTGTTTAGATTGTTGTTTGGTCTCAGGAGTATAGTAATGTATCCATGTTTCATCCACAGTGACGAAACGACGCTTAAAGTCCTCCGGATTCTTCTGGAACAGCTGCAAACCATCCTTGCAACACTTCACACGATTCCGTTTTTGGTCAAGCGTGAGCAATCGCAGCACCCATCTTGCGGATAGCTTTCTCATGTCCAAATGTTTATGCAAAATATTATGTACCCGTTCAGTCGAGATGCCCACAGCACTAGCAATCTCACGCACCTTAACTCTTCTGTCATCCATCACCATATCATGGATTTGATCAATGATTTCTGGAGTCGTAACCTCCACAGGCCGTCCAGAACGTTCAGCGTCACTTATGCCCATATGGTCAGTCCGAAAATTTTGAAACCACTTATAAACTGTTCTAATCGAAGGTGCAGAGTCACCATAATGTTTATCAAGCTTCTCTTTAATCTCCTGAGGCGTTTTGCCTTTCATAAAGTAATGTTTAATCACCACACGAAATTCTTTTTCGTCCATTTCTTGAAAAATCACTCGACTTCCTTGATTCACACGAATGCCAAACACAAAGAAATAGACCAATATGGCTGAAACTTGGTGTGCGTTCATTCAAGAGATGCTACTAACTAAACATGACCTCGATACGCGCCGGTGGTGCCATCTCTCGGACTTTGCACGGACTTTTCAAACCAGCCTCATATATTTTGGTGCAATGGTGACGAGAGATGGAGGGCTGGATGAGGAGATTATTGCGAGGACAGAGGCAGCGGGAAAACTCTTTAATAGTATCAAGAACACATTCCTAGGCAAAAGAGAAATACCAAAATCAACAAAACTACAAATCTTCAAAAGGGTGGCGACACCAATAATTACTTACGAATGTGAAGTAACACAACAACACAAAGTCACAGAAGTAAGATACAAAGCATCGAAATGAGATTCCTCAGAAAGATTGAAGGAAAGACAAGACTGGATAGGATAAGAAACGTTAATATACAGAAGCTTGATAAACATTATGGTGACTCTGCACCTTCGATTAGAACAGTTTATATGTGGTTTCAAAATTTTCGGACTGGCCATATGGGCACAAGTGACGCTGAACGTTCTGGACGGCCTGTGGAGGTTACGACTCCAGAAATCATTGATCAAATCCATGATATGGTGATGGATGACAGAAGAGTTAAGGTGCGTGAGATGGCTAGTACTGTGGGCATCTCGACTGAACGAGTACATAATATTTTGCATAAAAATTTGGACATGAGAAAGCTATCCGCAAGATGGGTGTCGCGATTGCTCACGCTTGACCAAAAACGGAATCGTGTGAAGTGTTGCAAGGATGGTTTGCAGCTGTTCCAGAAGAATCCGGAGGACTTTAAGCGTCGTTTCGTCACTGTGGATGAAACATGGATACATTACTATACTCCTGAGACCAAACAACAATCTAAACAATGGGTTACCAAGGGGGAATCTGCACCAAAAAAGGCGAAGACCGTTCCTTCGGCCGGAAAGGTTATGGCGACTGTCTTTTGGGATTCGCAAGCGATAATCCTCATCGACTATCTGGAAAAGGATAAAACTATTACAGGTGAATATTATTCATCGTTATTGGAACGTTTGAAAACCGAGCTGCAAGAGAAACGCCCGCGATTGGCCCACAAGAAATCAAATATCAAGCCGATACAGGAAAAAATAGAAGAAAGTCATATACAAAGAATGGAACAGGAACGACTGGTAAGAAGAGTGTATGAAACAAGACAGAATAGAAAACGAAGTCGAGGAAGACCACGAAGAACATGGAGGAGGGAAGTAAGGGGAGCAATAGAGAAGAGAGGAGAGAGGTGGGAAGAGGCAACAAGGCTAGCCCGAAATAGAGAAGGATGGGGAGAAATATGGAAGACACCTAACCCTAAATTTAAGTATTCTTGAGAATATTTTCTTGATTTTATTTTCAGAACCAGGCTCGTCTGTGCACTTGTTGATGCTTCACTATCGTCTAATGCTCGCATACGCCCACTTAAAAATTTATCCATGATTTTGTATAAATTTATTGCCGTGAATACTTAACACCTTGAATTTCAATTCACACGTAAATTACAACATACACATTCACGATAAATCCGATAGCAGTAGAAGGATCAACTCGATTGAGATGGGCTGTAATTGAACGAGGTGCAACATTTATACACTTTTGGGCAGACTTTCCGAATGGTCGAAACAACTCACGAAGCCGCTACCGATATTGTGGACGTGACAGAGAGCAATAAAGAGGCAACGATTTTACTTTTGTCAACGCAGCAGATATATGTTGTCAAATAAATTTACTTATTCTTGGTAGTTTGTAAGGTTTGTAATTAAGGTCATATTGTAGCTTTAGCATCAAAATACTGAAAATACATTATTAATGCATGCATTGTTATTGTATGAGAGGAGGGGAGGCGCGATGAAAGTTATGTTTGAAAATTGGGTCGCAAATACTGAAAGGTGGAGAAACGCTGTGGTATAGCCAAAAATAACTAACTGAACTGTCTGACCTGGCAGAGATCGAACCCGGGACCCTGCTGTCACAACACCCTCCTCACACTCGTACTCCTAAGATTCGCTACTCGTCCTGCAAAGTACCATTTTCTGTATTTTTAAATATCAATTTTGCTTGTAAAAGGTATTTCAACAAAAGGTTTAATTTTAAATTGTGCGCTATTTTTCATGTTTCAGATTTGCAGCTGTCATTCTTTGACATTTGAGTAGTAAAAACTATACGGTTAAGGAAAATGATATCTAGTTGAACAACGCACTGAAACTGTAAAAATTCACCTCAAAAATGGTGAAAATTTCCCAGAGACAGTTCGCAAAGTTTGTAGTGTTTTCGGTCGATATAAAGCGCCTTCTCGTCCAGCAATTGTGAATTTAATTGGTAAATTTTAACGTCTCGGTCAAGTTTCGGATGTAAAGAACCCTACCCGTGCTCGCCCAGCCAGATCAACTGAAAATATTGCTGCTGTAGCTGAAAGTGTTGCGGAAGACCCGCGTATGTCAATTCGAAATGCTGACTAACTTTTTTTGGCCTGAAGTGGATGCTTGGGATGCGTATGACTTTTATTTTCAACAGGATGACGCTACATACCACACGAATGGTAAAATAATCAGATTATTACGCGAAAAGGTTCCAGGTCATGTAATTTCCTGAAATGGTGATTTCAGCTGACCACCCAGATCGTGCGATTTAATACCCTTAGACTTTTTCCTTTGGGGCTATGTTAAAAATAGAGTCTACTCCAATGCTTCAGCAACGATTAACGCGCTTAAAGATAATATCAGAGCAGAAATACGCGTACTTTGGAATCACGAAAATTTAAAAAAAAAAACTTCATTTTTCCAAAAGTTTAAAATGAAACTTCTTGTTGAAACATCCCTTATTAAAGCATTATTATGTAGCTACTAATTGCCGAATCATTCGGTATATACGTAATTTTATTTACCGACATGAAACTTCAAAAAGTATTAAAAAAAGTCAGTAACAATCAAAGAAACAAACTTTAAATTTGAGTTTAAGTACTTCGAAATAAATAATAAATAAACATATTGAAGTTCTGTGGAAATAAGCCTGTTACATTGCACAAGATGTACAAAAATAGATCGTTTTAGAGTTTAGATTAGAAAATATACTTATTGCCATGTGGTTTCGAGGTGGACAATATAATTCTCGGCCTTCATAGATCAACTTTGACATTTATTTATTAAAAAGTTAATATAAATTCAAGCTTCAAAGTAATCTTCTTTGCTTTGTATACCTTTTTGCTTTTTTTCAGGTAGTTTTCGTATTTCAAATCGGAAAAATTATATTTGTCTTAATGCGATAAATTCATCGAGAATTTTTTCGACCTGCTGTACTAACTTGAACCAAGAATCGATCAGGTGGGTTCGGAGAGATCGTACTATGTGGTAATCTGAAGGAACCGAGTCTGAACAATACGCTGTATGAGTAGGGCTTTCCCCGGCAAAAGCCGAGATAGTTTCCAGGATATCTTTTGCTCTATAGATCTAGACGTCATTATCATTCTTCTCCCACAGTCAGTAAGCAAGTTTTTTCTTCAATTGCTCAACTTACACACATCCACTGTTACTAGTGAAGTCCAGAAGTGATGTTCTGATCAAGTCGGAGCATGTTTATAGCAATTCACTTCCCAACGATCGAACACATAACAAGCGAATGCAAAATATTTGCCGGAACGGAATACACAGCCAGACAAGTAGTTCACCAAGCACTGGCCACAACATACAAATTCATAGAAAACACAGATCCGTACTACAAATACACACCAACAACCATACTTGAAAATAAAGATTACAAGCTCCACTGGGACATCAGTATCCATACAGATAAAACAATCCCCGCTAATAGACCCGATATTATTTTTCAATGCAAAAAAGGAAAAGTCACCTATCTGATTGACATAGCTGTCCCCAACTACACAAACATCCAAACGAAATACACGGAAAAAAATCTCCAAATACACAGACCTCACAATAGAAATAAAAAGGCTATGGAATCAAGAAAAAGTCATCATTGTCCCCCTCGTCATATCAGCCACGGGCCTTACACCAACAACATTCACACCACACCTAGTACAGTTAGGACTCAACACAAAACATTCAGAAGTCAGTGATTTTGAAAACATGTAACATTGTCAGGTCATTCCTTAATACGTAATGGTACTAGCGTTTGTGCTGACTTGGCTTAGGCCCGTCAGCCAAACATGGAACCACATTGACCAAATGTGAGAAAGAAGAACAAAAAGTAAGAAATATACTTACTTACTTAATCCTTAGCTATGATACCTCCGGTGTAGGCTGCTACTGAAGTAAATGAAGAAGAAAGGCCCCTGTGTGTTATTTGCTCAAAAATTTTGACAGCAGACAGCATGAAACCAAATAAACTTAAACGACATTTGGAAACGCTTCATAGTGAGTACCTTAACAAACCCCGAGAATTCTTCGAATTAAAATTGAAATCATATGTAAAGCATAAATCATTTTTTAAAAAAACTTTGTCTGTGAATGAAAAAACTTTACTTGCCTCTTACAAAGTTTCATATAAAATAGCCAGATGTAAAAAGCCGCACACCATTGGTGAAGAACTTCTTTTGCCAGTAGCAACTGAGATTGTAGAAACTATGTTTGGAGATAATTGGTGATATAGCTGAAGCTTTTCGGGAAGTTGCGTGACAAATTGTTTTCAATTCAGCTTGATGAGGCAACAGAGATCAATAAAGACCGGTTCGATTTTGTGATGGTATGTCAGCAGTAGAAGAACTATTTTTCTGCAAACCAATAGAACCCAAAACAACATCGCTCGCATTATTTACTATCTTAAATGATTTTATAAACGAGGCAAATATGGAGTGGAAAAATTGCGTCTGAATATGTGCCGATGGTGCTCATTCAATGTCTGGAAGATTTGAAAGTGTACAAGCACTTGTGAAACAAAAATCTCCACTGTGTGTGTGGACACATTATATGATCCACAGAGAAGCTCTGGCTTCCAAAGAAATGAGTTCTGGTCTGAATATTGTGTACAGTTGTAACCGTAGTAAATTATATTAAAATGAGACCTCTAAAATCTAGAATTTTTTCTGCACTTTGTAAAGACATGGGCGACGAACTATTTTAGTGAATGAAGAGATTTCTGCACTGAAAACAAGAACATTTCGTATTTCTAGATGGTAGATGCCCAGATCCCACCAGTATCGCCCGGTGTGATACCATCGCATCGGCTTAAGCTGCGTGAAGTTGCTTTAACGTTTCGTGGCTGTGCCGATGTCCCGGTCTGTGGGACCAAATAGCATGATGAGGCACCTGGATACAAAAAATTCCGGAGGTAAAATAGCCCCCCGTTCGGATCTCCGGGTGGGGGCTGGTTCAGGGGCGTCGTCATGCAGAGAACAGAATTTCAAAATGGATTTTTGCAACATATGAGGTTTAAATTCGAACATAAATTCAGTGCACCAACACCTGCAATCAAATAAACCTCATGTACTCGCTCTCTGTGAAACTAAGGTCAGTTCATCGACCAGCACAGTAAACTATCTTTATCCTGGGTACGATTTCTATTCCCGATTTAGGCGTAACTTTGGAATCTGTCTTTATGTCAGAAGCGACCTCTCTTGCCAACGAGAAGAGGCTCTGGAGCCCCCAAACTTTGATGTTATGTGGTTAAAAATAACGACTCAACCAACCACAAGGTTCGTCTGTATCCTCTATCGACCACCAAGTGATACAAACTTTAGAACACTTTTCGCTTCTCTTGCAGACACCATAGATCATTTACAAATTAACTATCCAAATGCCGAAATTGCCATTCTGGGCGACTTTAATGTCCACAACATCAACTGGCTTAAATATTCAAATACTACCGACGAACAAGGTCGTGAAGCCGAATCATTTTCAATCAGTTGTGGCTTGACTCAGCTTATTGATGAACCAACACGGATCCCTGATCGAGACGGAGAGTTCGCCAGTCTTCTTGATCTGTTTTTAACCACCAATCCGGAGATTTACACGGTCAGCGTAAATCCGCCGTTAGGTTCTTCCGACCATAAACTACTTTCGACATCGAGTATTATACCAATCAGTGACAGAGAGGCGCCCAAACCGCGCAAGATTTGGCACTACAAATCTGCTAAATGGGAAGATCTCATGGAATATTTTCGAACTTTCCCTTGGTTGGACGTTTGTTTTCGATCCGACGACCCATCTGACTGCGCCAGGGAGGTTTCCGATGTTATTTTGGCCGGTATGGATACTTACATCCCTTTTTCGAAGAAATGCCCTTCCAACGGCAAGCCTTGGTTTGACCTAAAATGCAAAGAAGCTGTTGCTTCTAAACATCTTGCATACCGACAGTGGCGTGAAGATCCTAACACCATAAATCGTAACATCTTTGTTCGTGCCAGGAACAGATGCAAAGAAATTATCGACGAAACCAAGGAGGTACACAATCAACGGATTAGAAACAAACTTCTCGCTTGTCCCGGCAATTCTAGGTCCTTTTGGTCAGTCGCTAAGGCAGTTAGTCAAAATTTCAACCAAATCCACCATACCACCACTCACACGGCCAGATAATTCTATTGCAACGACACCTGTTGAGAAAGCGAACTTGTTGGCTGAACTCTTTGCTTCACATTCTACTGTCGATTTCCAAGGAAAAACACCACCTACTATTCCCATAGTGCAGTCAAGGATGCCCGATATTGTCTTCAGACAGCGTATCATAAAACGTATTTTGATGAAGCTAGACACCAAAAAGGCTTCAGGCGCTGACGGAATACCTGCCATAGTTCTCAAGAACTGTGCGAGGGAACTAACACCAGTTTTCTGTAGACTTTTCAACCTATCCTACAGAAAGGGAATATTTCCTTCCTGCTGGAAATGTGCCACAGTTCAGCCGATACCTAAAAAAGGCAAGAAGACCTTGCCAAATAACTACCGACCAATCGCACTACTCTCAATAACATCGAAAGTCATGGAAAAGGCTATCAATCAGCATATTCTAAAATATCTTGAAGGATTCAACATTATTAGTGATCACCAATATGGCTTTCGTAAAAATAGATCAACAGGAGATCTTCTGACTTATGTAACACATGTTTGGAACAACGCAATTGAACACTTTGGAGAATCTCGAGCGGTTGCTCTTGACATATCCAAGGCATTTGACCGTGTTTGGCACGATGGGCTGTTGGCTAAGCTACGTTCTTATGGTATGTCTGAAAAGTTCTGTTTGTGGCTCTCATGTTTCCTCAGAGAGCGTTCTTTACGAGTGGCAGTTGACGGATTTCTTTCTAACACCTTCACTATCAACGCCGGTGTGCCCCAAGGTTCCATACTGTCTCCTACTCTCTTCCTCATTTATATTAACGATCTGCTGGAGAAGACCGAGAATCCAATCTACAGCTTTGCAGATGACAGTACACTTATCTCTTCATTCACTTTGAACGCTCGGACATCGACTACTCAGACGAATATCCGCAGACAGCAGGAAGTCATTCAACTTAACAAAGACCTGGAAGAAATTCTATCTTGGGTGACAGTAACCAAGTGGAATTTAACGCTACAAAAACCCAGGCAGCAGTTTTTTTTTCTAAAAAAGTTAACGTTGCAGAACCCGACATAGTTATGTCGGGGCACTCCATCCCTCTAACATCGTCACTCAATCTGTTAGGCGTTAATTGGGAGCAAATATGTCCTGGCATGAACATGTTGCAGGCATAGCAAGAAGAGCTTCTCAAAAGTTGGGAATATTGTTTTTCGAACCAGAAAGCTTTACACTCCACAACAACTGTTAATTCTTTACAAAGCTCAAATTCGACCAACTATGGAATACTGCTCCCATGTTTGGAGCTCCGCTCCCAAACATACACTGCATTTGTTGGATTCTATCCAGAGAAGAGCTGTTCGTCTGATTGGACACCCGGAACTGACCGACGGCCTTGATTCGCTGGAACATCGAAGAACGGTTGGCGACTTGAGCCTATTCTACAAGTACTTTCATGGAAAGTGTTCGAAAGATGTGGCCCGTTTAATTCCTCCCAGAGCGGTGCATATTAGAAGTACACGTCGCGCTAATGCTTCACATCCGTATGAGGTTCAGCTTGTTACTCCTCGTACAACGCTTTTCAAGCAGTCTTTTATATGGAGAACATCATACCTTTGGAATGGTTTACCCAGGACTGTGTTTCCCATCGAGTACAATCTACAGCGATTCAAGAACAACGTGAATCGCTTTCTCCGCACACGTGTCGCTCCTGTAGCGCTTTAGGGACTTCCCTGTAGCACGTGTGCTAGACCCATAAAAAAAAAAAAAAAAAACTATTACCATTTTTAAACATCGTTTGCAAAACCGGATTTTCTGGGGTAGCTGCTTTGAAAACAAAATATAGATCTCAACTAAATATAGAAAAATAACTCAGAGTATCTATTTCTAATATTAAACCATCCTTCGAAAATCTTGGCTCTGCAAAACAGGCCCAAGGGAGTCACTAATAAGTATTAAACTTGTTTTTGATATGTTAATTATTAGGTAAATACATTGTTCAGTACTAATACAATCCTATTTATAGGTGTATTATATCAGTATAAATGTGTATTTTATTTTTTATTATGTCAGAATGTATTTTGTCTTGCTTTCCTTTCAATAAATTATATTAAATTTTTTTTAATAAATGTTTTTTATAATAATTTATTTTAGATACGCTCGCGCCCCCCCAATAGTGCAATCACGCCCCTCTAGTGGGGCGCGCCCCACAGGTTGAGAAACGCCCCTACACCATATACCACACGTAGTCCCTAACATTCTCGAAGCAAAGATACGGGAGTGTGTTTCAGATTGCAGCATCACAAGCAACCCAACGATAGTAAATGCAGCAGCAGACCGACAGACAGATCGTTTGTTCCCCGAAATGTAAAGGGAGAGTGATTTTTTAAAACAAACTCGACAAGGCAAATAAAAACCAATAATTTGTGGAATTCCTACCCTTTTTTCGTATTTTAATAAACATCAACCGAGTCCTAAACATCCCTTATTTTGTAACTAAAACAACATGTTTGGGGGCTGGTAGATAAAGGGCCGGAATTTATTAAATTATGGGGTAGCAGTAAGGTCTTTACGGGTCTAAAAATTAATGGAATTTTAAGAGATTTACATAATAAAGATGTTCGAGGCTTGATTTTAAGTGGGATTATGTTTTTTCGGTTAATAATTTGCTTAGCGAAAATTTCTTGCGAGTCGACAAAAAATATTTTAACTCTGTCGGTCTCAAATGTTAAAACGCTGCCACTCAGAATAGTAATGGTAAGTTGTAGTTATAAAACGTTACCGTTTAAACCCATATTTAGGACCGCCACAGACAGTTAATCATCTCTTCAAAAATCATCATTATCATCATCATTAGCTTACTTCATCCATAGTCGGAGGTAAGCCCCCCCTAATTGTCTCCAATGAGCTTTGTTATTTGCTTTTTGCATCCAGTCCTGTCTGTGTCTGTGGTCTACCTCTGCATTTTTTGTTTATTTGTTATCATTCAACCTTGTGATATATCCCCCCCCCCCAATTCCACCTTAATATACATATTCGTTATATTACAACTGTCACTTTTGATCTTCTTCGAATCTCGATGTTGGGAATATGATCTTGGAGTCTTCTCTTTGTTGTTCAAATATTTGGTTTTGGTAAAGTTTATTTTTAGACCTATTTCTTGAGACTTTTTCTTTAATTCCATCAGCATGTCTTGTAATTCTTCTTTTGTGTTGGCGATCAGAGTGATATCATCTGCGAACTATAAGTGATTTAATCGTTCACCGTCCATTAACTCTTAAATGTTACTAAACACGAAGTAAATATTATCATGGGCGACTTTAATGCAAAAGTAGGAACAGGAGCTGTGGGGGATGTCATGGGGGATATGGGCTAGGCGAAAGAAATGCGCGGGGTGAAAGCCTTATCGAGTTGTGTCAAGAAGAGAGTTTAGTAGTCATGAATACATGGTTCACGCTGCCTAAGGAAAGACTGTATACATGGATATCCCCCAGGGACCATAACGGTAATGTAGTCATCTAGTCTGACCATGTCCTTCTGACCGGCATAATTAACATCAAACTGAAGCATATTCAAACTGCAAAAAATGTAAGGCCCAACTTTCGATTGCTGAGGAATCCAGAAATTCGATCGCAAGTAACCGAAACACTCAACCAAGAAATAAGTCAAACAATTTCAGTAGGCCACTTGCTATCAGTCGAAGCCACATTGGAGTCATTTAAAAATATCTGTGTCAAAGTTCAAAACAAAAAACTTAATATGCCAACAAAGACAGCGAAAATGAATGACCCAGGAAGTATTGAGACTTATGGATGAAAGAAGACGGTATAAAAACAATAACAAAACTAAATATAAAGAGATCAGTAGACAGATTCTAGAGCTTATAAGAAAGGCTAAAGAAATTTGGAGGGAAGAACAATGTCAGGAAATGAAAGAATTACAGCTAAAGCATAACTATTTCAGTATTTATAAAACAGTTAAAGAAGTTACCGGTCAAAACAGTACACGAACACCAACATATTTAATAAACGGTAATAATCAGATATTAATCTAACAAAAAAAGCTAGAAGAAGAATGGGCTCGATACATTAAAAATACCTTTGATGACAACAGAGAATTACCAGAACTCATTACGGACGGAATTTCTTTAAATATACTCCCAGCAGAAGTTAGGGATGCAATAAAACATGCAAAAACTGGAAAGGCTCCTGGACCTGATAATCTTTATGCGGAGATGTTTCAACTTTTAAATGAAGAAAATATTTCTATCTTGTGCAGCTGCATAAATTCCATCTACAGTACAGGAACTATACCAAAGGATTGGCTTAAGTCTATGTTCATACCGTTACCTAAAATGCCAAATGCGAACAGATGTGAACAGTACCGTCTTATAAACCTAATTAGCCACGCTTTGAAAGTAATGCTTAAGATCATTCACCATAGAATACGCAATAAATGCGAACAAGATGTTAGCCAAGAGCAATGCGGATTTAGACAAGGATTTGGAACTCGAGAAACACTTTTCGGGCTGAGTGTATTTTTACAGAAATGTAAAGATCAAAGGAAGGACGTTTACTTGTGTTTTATCGACTACGAAAAAGCATTTGACCGAGTCAAGCATCCACAATTAATACTAATGCTTCAAAATACGGGCCCTGACGAAAATGACATCAGATTCATTACTCATCTATATTGGAATCAGGTGGCGACAATACGAGTAAATAACAGAGAGACTGAGGAAATAGGAATAAGAAGAGGTGTTCATCAGGGATGTGTTCTTTCCCTGCTCCTGTTTAATCTATATTCTGAGCACATATTTCAGAAGGCCTTAAAGAATACCACAGATGGTATCAAAGTTAATGGCAAAATCATTAGCAACCTAAGGTACGCTGATGATACCGTTATTATAGCAGATACAGCGAATGGACTTCAGCGTCTTACGAACAATATATCTAGGGAAGGCGATATTTTGGGCATGAAAGTAAACGTTAATAAAACAAAAGTAATGGTCATTTCAAGATCACCCGGGTTGCAAACATATATTCGTGTTTACGATCAATTAATAGAACAAGTAAACAACTTTAAATACCTAGGGATAACTAATGATTTGAATCCTGAAGTTGAGGTACGAGTTCGCATTGAAATGGCTAGAGTGGCTTTTCTCAAAATAAGACACCCCCTCACATACTCAACCCTTTCTTTGGATACTCGTTATCGTTTTGTAAAGGTCTATATATATCCAGTGCTTTTATATGGAGTTGAGGCCTGGACCTTGGGAGTACGATCAATGAATCGTTTGGAGTCTTTCGAATTATGGATCATGCGCAGAATATTGAAGATCTCTTGGCCAGGCATCTTACTAATGAAGATGTACTTCGTCGAATGGGTAGAGAAAGAGAACTATTGTCATTTATTAAAAGACAAAAAAACTCGTTACTTGGGACATACGAGGCTGGTTTGAAAAGTCCGTGCAAAAATAAAAACTACTTATGTGTTTGGGGTAAACCTTTTTTATTTTTCGACATAGTCTCCTTTTTAGGCTTATACACTTCGTCCAACGATGTTCTAGTTTGTTGATCCCTTCCGAATAATAGGATTTGTCCAAGTCTGCAAAATATCCATTAGTGTCTGCAATCACCCTCCTCGTTTGAATAAAATCTTTGTCCCGCCAGCCATTTCTTCAAATTGGGGAACAAATAGTAGTCCGAGGGAGCCAAGAATAGGGGGATGTGAAACGAGTTGGAATCCTATTTTCTTGCAGCTCGGTTTTCAAACGGTCCAATAACGATGAATAATATTCACCTGTAATAGTTTTACCCTTTTCCAGATAGTCGATGAGGATTATCCCTCTCCCAAAAGACAGTCGCCATAACCTTTCCGGCCGAAGGAACGGTCTTCGCCTTTTTTGGTGCAGATTCCCCCTTGGTAAACCCATTGTTTAGATTGTTGTTTGGTCTCAGGAGTATAGTAATGTATCCATGTTTCATCCACAGTGACGAAACGACGCTTAAAGTCCTCCGGATTCTTCTGGAACAGCTGCAAACCATCCTTGCAACACTTCACACGATTCCGTTTTTGGTCAAGCGTGAGCAATCGCGGCACCCATCTTGCGGATAGCTTTCTCATGTCCAAATGTTTATGCAAACTATTATGTACCCGTTCAGTCGAGATGCCCACAGCACTAGCAATCTCACGCACTTTAACTCTTCTGTCATCCATCACCATATCTTGGATTTGATCAATGATTTCTGGAGTCCTAACCTCCACAGGCCGTCCAGAAGGTTCAGCGTCACTTGTGGCCATATGGCCAGTCCGAAAATTTTGAAACCACTTATAAACTGTTCTAATCGAAGGTGCAGAGTCACCATAATGTTTATCAAGCTTCTCTTTAGTCTCCTGAGGCGTTTTGCCTTTCATAAAGTAATGTTTAATCACCACACGAAATTCTTTTTCGTCCATTTCTTGAAAATCACTCGACTTCCTTGATTCACACGAATGCCAAACACAAAGAAATAGACCAATATGGCTGAAACTTGGTGTGCGTTCATTCAAGAGATGCTACTAACTAAACATGACCTCGATACGCGCCGGTGGTGCCATCTCTCGGACTTTGCACGGACTTTTCAAACCAGCCTCGTATTTATAGGTGTCCACGTTACTCACTGCTCCGGTTGTTGATGGTAGGGAAAAAAATATAGGAGATTGGACAAGTCTGGATACCCACACTTTATTAGAATTGCCTAGGATAGGGAAGAATTCGGCGTGATTACAGTCCAACTTCAGTAATGGAAATGGCACTATAAGAAGAAGAAGTCCATCAGTATTCCTTTATTTTCCCACTTTAAACGATTTGAACATGTCTTCTATAGTCAACGTGAACAGCTTTGGAGATATAGAGTCGCTTTGTCTAATTCCTCTTTTAATTTTGATTTTATATGTTTCTTCTTCAAGCATTATTTGTAAAATAGCATTTTTATATATGTATTCAAGAAAAGTTGTGTATCTTTCATCGACTCTGCTCTTACTTAAGGCGTTAAGGACTGCCCATATCTCTACCGAATCAAATGCTTTTTCGTAGTCAACCATTGCTATCCATAAGGTGACCTTATATTCATTTGCTGTACCCCCGTCTATATCCCGCTTGTTCACGTGGTTGGTCTAATTTGCTCGTTAATTATTTGTTACAATTCTAGCGAGTGTTTTGTATAGTATAGTATTTTTTCAGATCTAATAAAGTGATTTGGCAAATTGATGCAATAAAAACGTTAAACGACCGTTAGGATTTTTGAACGAATCTGGCCGTAGCAGGGTTGATATATATATATATATATATATATATATATATATATATATATATATATATATATATATATATATATATATATATCTCACTTTTAATCTAACAGTTTATCGGCTACTTCGTATTTATAAAAATAACGAATATTCTTCATTTTATTTGCAATATTATACTGAAATAGTGTGTATTATAAAAGTTCAATAGTGTCTTAAAATGCCGGAAGCCCTTTCCAGCAGAAGCAGCAAATGTTTGCCCGTTGAGGCAAAAGTGATTTGAAGTTGGTAGAGCGAGGCCACGAATAGTACTTTTCATTGATGGAGACATCAGCTTTAACAAGCATCCCTGAAAGTACAGTTTGGAAAATTGTAAATAATTCGATAAACGCCTAAAAAAAAACACGAAAAGACAAAGGTGTGTCGAAATGTATTGATTTCTATCAAGAAGACTTAATCCGCCGCAAAACTTATGAAATGCATGCAGAACAAAAAGTTCCTACGTTACTGTCACTTTTACGGAGGCTGTCCGAGGATAGTGGTGACATAAAATGTTCCACTGCAACTTTATGGCGTATTCTACGTCGTTTGGGGTTTTTATTCAAAAAAATGGGTACAAAAGGCAACTAAGTTGGGAATGTGGAATCTTTGGCACAATGATACTACTCAGTATATATCACCACTACACCAAACACTTTATTTTTGCACTCGACGCGCGTTTCGCTAACCATGTTAGCTTCATCAGGAGCGATGATTGACTAAAGTTAAACTACAAATCTACCCTATTTATACTTAGCCTAAACCCTTGAATTACTCAGGCGGAACTAATGACATAGGCAAGGCCATCAGTTCCGGTCAAATAACCAGTAGAGTGGACT
>CM032451.1:8072562-8195933 GCA_019049505.1 Pachyrhynchus sulphureomaculatus
CCTAAAAATCATATGGATTTTTTGAAAAGGGCGACATCTATGTGTCAGACCAAAAACTTTTCAGTCTATGTGTTACGTATTAGCAACTTGTCTTTGTCATTAATAACGAAATTTATTGTAGGTTGACCGTACGCAACAATTATCAATCACGACAAGTTTGTGTCCGAATAACTACTAGACCAGGGGTCGGCAACCTTTTAACTAAGGGGTGCCAGTTTTCATCCATACAAACAACTTAAAATATTGCTTTTAGAAGGTTTAATTACAAAAAAATTTTAACATTTAACAAATAATTTTATTATACTAGTTCTAGGACCTAGTGTGAACCCTGTGCTTGAAGTTCTTTAGAGAGTTTTCTTATATCTGGTTCATGCCTGGTTATTTTCAGTGTCACACATGCTTCCGAGTTGTCTGTTGTCAGCCTGCTTCGGTACGGATTTAAAATCACTCTCATATGGGAAAAAAGTTCACAGATGTAGGATGATCCGAAAGCTGTAAGCATGGCAAACGCTACTTTCTTAAAACAAATAAATTTCTCTGGTAAACTCATCCAACAACTGAGTATCTCGTTTGAATGGTTCTAGCAGTCACCTTCTAATACCCTTCTTAATTCTACAAATTTCGTGTTCCATAACTCGGAGCTTTTAAATTCAATGTATTGAAGATGAAAATTATTAATGTCCATCCATGAGAAAAGAGATATGTCAAAGCAACTGCTCGAAAATTCCATTAAATCTGGTTTGATGAAAAAAGCGAACCTAGGACCATGTTTATCAAAATCCTGACCCCTCTCGATAAACTCCTCTTTTAAATTAGTCATATATTTAAGAATTTCGTCTATTAGTGCACCATCGTCGACACTGGATATATAAGTTTTTAAATTTGGAAAATATTTATATGTGTTTGTAGTAATGTCGCTGATAAATAAATTTATTTTTAATTTGAATGGTTTCCAGGATTCGTATAAATCCATAACTGTTTTGCCTGAACCTTGTAACTTTAAGTTGAGTTCACTGAGATGGTTTGTAATATCAGTAAGAAACATTAACATACAGATCCAGTTCTTATCTTCTAGTTCAGGATAAGCATCCACTTGATTTTTTTTCCAACAAGAACGATTTAATTTCGCCCAGACATTGCACAAATCTAGAGAGCACTTTACCACGGCTGAGCCAGCGCACATTATTGTGCAATGGTATATCTGAATATGCACTTTCTAATTCCTGCAGAAACGCCTTAAATTGTCTATGGATAAGTGAAGAACGACCGACAATGTAGTTAACTATTTTAACCACCCTATCCATCACGGATTTTAAACATCCAGCGGAGATTTTAGCGCACAAACTCTCTTGGTGAATTATGCAATGAAAATTCAAAACTGATCAACCCCTACGTTCAATAAGAAGGGAAACAAATCCTTTATGTCTCCCAATCATAGCAGGAGCGCCATCTGTCGTTACGCAAAAAATTTTGGAGCAGACAAATCAGCTCTTCATACACACTGTCATCATCGAAGTATCGCGCAACGATTGCCAGACGGGCAATGTCATTAATATCGACACTTTCATCCAATGCTACACTAAATACAAAACTCCGTTTGATACCGTCTCTCTGCTGTTTTTGGACATTTTGTGTCATTTCGGTAATTCGTTTCTCGATGGTCCGCGCTGATGCCGGTATATCCCTAATCCTGGCCAATATTGTATCCTTATTGGGCAAGTCGTCGAATAAAATCTTGCCAGTACTCAAAAACGTTTGCTTCATAAATTCTCCGTCAGTGAACGGCCTACCCTTTTGTGTCATGTCGCAGATTACAGAATTAATGTGTAATCTTTGAATAGGTACGCGTGCCACTCAAAATTGCTTGGCGTGCCAGAGATGGCACGTGTGCCATAGGTTGCCGACCCCTGTACTAGACGTTTCAAATGGTGTGGTTTCGATTCAAGGGCAATTAATTGGATCTAATTTGGACATTTCAGTTCACTAAGAAAGCTACAATATTTTCGTACCTTAAAGTTTATTTTTAGACCGACAAAAGATATACCGAAAACACGAAGCGTCTCATCTAGTGATAATAGTGCATAATTACCGGTGATGATACATGAATCTATTCGTATAACCCAGACACAGCTCAATAATCAAATAAATGGTAAAATAAAACTGAAAAAAAACACCTCAAACAGAAAATGTAATGTTACCGTTCACTCCAATTATTTCAGAATTCCTTCCTCACGGAGTGTGGTAAAATTGATGGGGTAAAGACAATTTGAAGCAGAGCTCAGGGAAGATGGCTGTTACTTGAAGAAATGATTCGCGGATACGGGCCTGGTATATTCATTTATTAATAAATGTCACTTTTATTTTTGAAACTCCAGTTTAGTTCATTTGGATGAGCAGGAGAATTCACATTAGTATTTATAGAATTTTATTGGATTTCGGACAACACAAATAAATTTATTTCTCCAGTTTATAATTGGCGGGACTTTTTAGGCGAAGGTTGTAAAATTTTGAAAAATAAATATTTTTTTGTAATTTTAACCCGATTTTTTTCGTTTAAATAAACAGATATGCGTATTTCTTGAGTATTCGTTTATGCTTACTTACTAAAAACCAAACTATTTTAATTTTATATCTTATTAATTGATCACTTAAGATTAGTGACTAATTATTCTTATTTTCGTTACATCAATAGTTATATCTACAACATTTTTTTTTTTATGGATCTAGCACACGTGCTACAGGAAAGTCCCTAAAGCGCTACAGGGGCGACACGTGTGCGGAGAAAGCGATTCACGTTGTTCTTGAATCGCTGTAGATTGTACTGGGTGGGAAACACAGTCCTGGGCAAATTATTCCAAAGGGATGATGTTCTCCATATAAAAGACTGCTTGAAAAGCGTTGTACGAGAAGTAACAAGCTGAACATCATACGGATGTGAAGAATTAGCGCGACGTGTACTTCTCACATGCACCGCTCTGGGAGGAATTAAGCGGGCCACATCCTTCGAACACTTTCCATGAAAGTACTTGTAGAATAGGCTCAAGTCGCCAACCGTTCTTCGATGTTCCAGCGAATCAAGGCCGTCGGTCAGTTCCGGGCCTCCAATCAGACGAACAGCTCTTCTCTGAATAGAATCCAACAAATGCAGTGTATGTTTGGGAGCGGAGCCCCAAACATGGGAGTAGTATTCCATAGTTGGTCGAATTTGAGAATTAACCGTTGTTGTGGAGTGTAAAACTTTCTGGTTCGAAATAATATTTCCAACTTTTGAGAAGCTCTCCTTGCTATGCCTGCAACATGTTCACGCCAGGACATATTTGCTCCCAAATTAACGCCCAACAAATTGAGTGACGATGTTAGAGGAATGGAGTGCCCCGACATAACTATGTCGGGTTCAGCAACGTTAACTTTTTTTTAGAAAAAACTGCCGCCTGGGTTTTTGTAGCGTTAAATTCCACTTGGTTACTGTCACCCCAAGATAGAATTTCTTCCAGGTCTTTGTTAAGTTGAATGACTTCCTGCTGTCTGTGGATATTCGTCTGAGTAGCCGATATCCGAGCGTTCAAAGTGAATGAAGAGATAAGTGTACTGTCATCTGCAAAGCTGTAGATTGGATTCTCGGTCTTTTCCAGCAGATCGTTAATGTAAATGAGAAAGAGAGTAGGAGACATGGGTAATTTTAGCTCGATTTTTTTCGTTTAAATAAACAGATATGCATATTTCTTCGGTATTCATTTATGCTTATTTACTAAACACCAAACTATGTTAATTTTATATCTTATTAATTGATTACTTAAGATTATTGATTAAATATTCTTATTTTCATTACATCAATAGTTATATCTACAACACGGGGTGAAAAGCCCTAAGATTTTCCGAGAGATAGCACAAACAAAAAAATCATACGATTTTCAGTTAGTGTTAACTCTCACAAGATTCATGTAAAATTGCCCTGACATTTCGTCTATTAGTTTACGAGCCACAGCCGTTTGAGTGACGCTACTTTTGATTATACTGCAAGATGATGAAACAAAAAGAGTTTTGGTATGTTGATTAAACACTATTTAGTGTTATGGCACTTCTGCTCCGTCGAAAACAACTATGGTGGTGTACAAGTATAAAATGCGGATTTCAGGCAACAGATAGTGCACCAATGCAGTTTGTGCTATAAAATGTGCGCTATTTTGTTGTCTCATCAACAAGTGTCAGACGCGCACGAGTGATAAATTGGAAAAGTATGTGCATAGTGTTGTGTTGTTGTGTTTAATATGTCCAAATTTATACCGAACAAAGAGCATTCGCGGACATTAATTTTTTGTTTTCATTTCAAAATAAAACTGCTGATAAATCATACCGATTACTTCGTGAAGCTTATGGTGAACATGCTCCATAGCAAGATACGAGTGAACGATGGTTTCGGCGTTTCAAAAGTGTTGACTTCGATGTTGCAGACAAGGAACGTGGAGAACCGCCAAAAAAATACGAAGATGTGGAATTGCAAGCATTGTTGGACGAAGATGATTCGCAAACACAAAAACAACTCGCCGAGCAATTGGGCTTTAGGCAACAAGCTGTTTCCAATCGGCTACGAGAGATAGGAAAGATTCAGAAGACCGGTAGATGGGTACCACATGAGCTGAACGACAGGCAAATGGAAAAGCGCAAAAACACGCGTGACATTTTGCTCGCTTGGTACAAAAGGAAGTCGTTTTTGCATCGTATAGTTACAGGGGATGAAAAGTGGATTTATTTTGAGAATCGCAAACGCAAAAAATCATGGGTAGACCCAGGTGCATCATCCACATCGACCGCAAGACCGAATCGCTTTGGCAGAAAGACGATGCTCTGTGTTTGGTGGGACCGGAGGGGCGTGGTCTATTATGAGCTGTTTTAAAACCTGGGGAAACGGTTAATACTAAACGTTACCAACAACAATTGACCGATTTGAACCGTTCGCTGCTTCAAAAAAGGTCAGAATACCGAAAGAGGCAACATAAAGTCATTTTTCTTCATGACAATGCTCCATCACTTACGGCAAAAACCAGTTCGCGACACGTTGGAAGCACTCAGCTGGGAAGTTCTACCCCATGCGGCTTTACTCACCAGACTTGGCTCCTTCCGATTACCACTTGTTTGCATCTATGGGTCACTTGCTGAGCAGCGCTTTGGTCCGTACGAAGATGTGAAAAAATGGCTCGATAAATGGTTCGCAGCAAAAGGGGAAGATTTCTACTGGCGTGGTATTCATAAATTGCCCGAAAGATGGGAATAATGTATCACAAGCGGTGGAGCATACTTTGAATAAAGCACTTTTTATCATTCTTCCAAATTTAACATATTTTTTTAGAAAAAAAATCCGCATTGCATACTTGTACACCTGTGTATATCGATGGTTTAGTGAACTTAAATGTAGTCGTACTGATGAAGCACCACGTTTCTCCATATTGATCTGAATGACCGCAAAGTGAAAGTGAGAGAGATAGCTGACAACGTGAAGATATCAGCAGAACGCGTCAGGCATATTTTGCATGAATATTTGCATATGAATAAGCTATGTGCCCAATTGGTGCCGTACACTCTCACGATTGATTAAAAACAGCATCATTTCAAAGATTCAGAACGCTGTGTAGGACTGTTTCGCCGTAATCCAAAGGAGTTTTTGCTTCTATTCATAACAATGGAGAAAACATGGATCCATCACTATACGCCTGAGTTCTACAGGCAGTCCGCAGGGTACTGGAACCGCATGAAAGCCGACCGAAGCGTCTAAATTTGAAAAGGTGGCTCCAAGGCCAGAGATTTGGGTCAAATGAAGAAGTCGAATGGAAAGCTGAGGCTTATTTTAGAAAGCTCCGCAAATCGTAAAGTATGAAAGGAATCCAAAGATTGCTGGAATAAATTCTTAAAGCAAATTATTGTTGTAAATCAACTATTTTTTATTATTATATTGCTGTATTGTTTTGTCCTTTGGCTACGCCTATGAGTTTAATAGAAAGCGATAGTTTTAACAATAATCAATTTTTAATAAAAGATATACTATGTACACTTACTAATAGCTAAGTAAAACAACTACTTGCTACAATTAATTATTTTTTTTGTAAACTTCTTGATGCTGCCGAGAAGTCGCCAAACTCTGTAATCATTAGAATGATAAGTAAAGATTTGTTAGCTAAACTTAAGAGTGCGCCTGCGGTAAATTTTGGAGAGTAAATGTATAAAACAATAGGCAATTAGCGAGAGAAGGAATTATTACATTATTATTATTCTTAGTTAATTAACAAAAGACATAAAAGGCATTATTATTAACAATAGCATCAAGTGTTAAATACAGTAGAACCTCGATTAACCGAGTCGCGATTATCCGAGCCCGGATTAACCGAGCCGATCTAAAAACCTGATTATCCGAAGTACGATCGTCTATGCTGCGTATTAACAGAGCTTCTAAAATATGTATGTACATATTTCCATTTAAAATCGTCGGGGCCTTCGGGGAATCCCCCTGGCCCGTGTGACGGGTTCCCTATTTAGGTTTTTGGACATTTTCAGCATGTAAATTTGCGTGCAGTGCGTTATAGCGTTTACTACGGAGAAGTACGAGTATACTCACATAATTTATTTGGTTGGAGTTCTGGTAGTTAAGTGTAATTAATACGAACTGCTTTGTTTGAATTTTTGTTTGTCGTATTATAATGGAGCAAAACAAACGTAAAAGAATCGTCGTTCCTATTGAAGAAAAATTAAAAGCCATTAGAAGAATTGAAGCAGGAGAGACAATTAACGTTGTTGCACGAGATTATGGAGTAGGTGAGGTAACAGTTGGAGACTGGAAAAGAAACCGCACAAAAATAAAAGAGTGGTGTATAAATCAAGCCTCCTCGTCCTCAGGAAGAAAATCAATGAAAACCGGCGATTATGAAAAGGTTAACGAAGTTTTATTCATTCAACAGAGATCAAAAGGTGTGCCTCTGTCAGATCCAATTTTACAACAGAAAGCAATAATGGCAATTCCCAGAGATAGATCAGTTTACCGCCAATTCTGGATGGCTTGACCGCTGGAAAAAATGGTACAGTGTACGACAACTGACTGTATGTGGTGAAAAACTTTCTGCTGATGTGTCATCAATTGAGAAGTTTAAGCAGAACTTTAAAAAGCAAATCGAAGATTGTGGATACACATGTAATTAAATTTACAACTGTGACGAAACTGATCTGAATTATAAAAAGCTTCCATCAGAAACATTGGCATCTCGACAGGAAAAATCAGCTCCTGGGTACAAACGAAGTAAGGAAAGATTGACTATAATGGTATGTTCCAATGCATCTGGCAAGCACAAAATCCCACTGATGGTGATTGGCAAGTCTACACGTCCACGAGGTTTAAAAGACATCTCACCCAAAGCCCTACCAGTCTGTTACAAAAGTCAGAAGAGCGCATGGATGGATGCGACCTTATTTACTAACTGGTTTAGAGAAGAGTTCGTGTCACCTGTGACTAAATTTTTGAACAGAAACCGTCTTTCTATTAAAGCAATTTTGTTAATGGATAATGCCCCCTCTCACCCTGGAGAAGGACCTTATGTGGGCGAAATTGTTGTAAACTTTTTTCCTCCAAATGTAACCAGCATAACGCAACCAATGGATCAAGGTATCCTCGAAAACATTAAAAAAATATACAGATCTTGAACATCTGTTAGAATACACAGAAAAGGAGGATATTATCAATAGGATGAGAAAGGTTACACTGAAAAATGTTATTTACTGGGTAAGTCAAGCTTGGGATTCTGTGCGTACTACCACTATTCAAAAATCTTGGTCAAAAGTTATTGATTTTGAGGACTATAATGTCAGTGAAGATGATACTCCATTAAATGAATTAACTTTCAAATTGAGAAGCCATGGAGAAAAGTCGTGTTCAAATTTTGACAGTGAGATAAAAGAAAAAGAAAAAAGTTTATTTGAATTAATGCAAAAATTAAAAGGTTGGGAAAATGTGAGAAGAGAAGATGTTGTTGAATACATTACAGCAGATGATTTAGAACAAGAAATGAGTATTTCAGGAAACGGAAAAATCAGATGACGATGACGATGACGAAGCGACGGTGGATGAACAGTCTCCCACTAAGATCTCTCATCAAGAAGGTTTTACTTCTTTGGAAAAAGCTTTGAGGTATATCGAACAACAACCAGAGGCAACCCCAGCGGATTTGCTTCTTCTTAATAGATGGAGAAACATTGCAGCGAGAAAAAGAAGATGCAATATGAAACAGAAGTGCATAGATACCTATTTCACTGTTTTATAATGTATGTACCTATTTATGTGTAAAAAACGTTAATACATCGGCTTAAAGTATTGGTGTTTATTTTTTGAATGAATAAAAAACAAATCGGGATTATCCGAGGAGGGTGCCCCCCCACGTTACGTCGGATAACCGGGGTTCTACTGCATTGTTATTACAAGCGTTGATATTATATTCATACCAAACTAATAAGTATTATAAAATTTAATTATATAAAAAACAACACTATGTTTTAATTTCCAATATATTTAAAGTCACTTGACTATTGTTTCACCATACAATGGCTTCTTCAGAAGTAAATTCATTTACTTCTGAAGAAGCCATTGTATGGTGAAACAATTGTCAAGTGACTTTAAATATATTGGAAATTAAAACATAGTGTTGTTTTTTATATAATTTTATCATGAATTTCCAACAAGTATCGGCTAACACAATCAAAGAGATTATAAAATTTACTTAATAAAAAGTTAGAAATTTTATCATATATTATTTTTAATCGACTTACAAACCAGTAAAGCAAAGGCTGATTACAAAATTATGTTGAATAAAATCGATTTTTGGTTAAAAAACTTTTCACCCCATATATTTGCAGTGGTATTCCTCTCTATAACATAGAGTATTATTCATGTTGCTTTCTCGTAATTACTATTGACTTGTTTTATTATTTTTAGTTGTATTATTCTAGTTTATAATGTTGACCTATTAATTCTCATTATATATTGAATTATTAAAGGTTATAATAATTCTTCACATTTTGAACGACATAAATTTACTTCTGGAACTATGTTGTATTTATGTTAGAACTCGATTGTTGATGTTGTGTTAAGGGTTGTAAACTTTTTTGTACTAATGAAGTTTTCGTTATACCTACAGAGTTTGTTTGATTTAAGGAACGAAGTCTATAATTTAAGTCGTTTTTTAGATTTATGAAAAACATCAAAATTTTTAACGTACCGCAAAGAGAGCGCAGTTAAATCGCCATATACGAGGGTTATGTGGCAGAAAGTGAACCTGACATAGAAATCTATAGGTCATTCCATGCCAAATCGACCACTTTTGACCTCGACCCCTTTCGATTTGGCTAAAAGTTTTTTATCTTTTTCTACCCTATGAAAAACGGTTCTCAGAATTTTTTCAAATTTTTTTACCCACCTCAAAAAAAGTTATGAATTTTTCAAAAAAATGGCTCTTTTTTTTCAAATTGTCATAACTTTGTCAAAAATTGGCCGATCGAGACGTTTTTTTTTTCAAAATTTTCATAATTAAATGTACTTTTTTTAAAAAAAATACAAAAAATATTTAGGTAATAAAATCTATAAAATTTTTGCCTTTTTGAGAAAAACCGTCAATTTTTTGAAGTTCGCCATTTTTTATTTTTTATTCTTTTTTCTTAAAAAAAACTTCAATCAATTCTGCAGTTATCCCCGCCAATCCCAGAGTGGGCCGAATTTTTTTCTGTTTTTTTTTTATTGAAAAAAAAAATTCAGTTTTTCACCATTTTTTAATTTTTTTTTTTAGAAACTTTGTTTATATAATAAAATAAATGCAAGTAAATGATTTCACGGTATATTATACTTAATTTATCGTCTAAACTTACAACTAATGACTAGGATTCTACGTTTGATACGATTAACATTCACTGTTTTTAATACTAATTCAACAAATAATTTATTTCCTTTTTCTTTGGCGTTTGAATAATTTTGTTCACTATAATTGTGTTTCACATTATCAAATAATTTCCTAAGCATATTATAATAAATTTTAATCTGACATAAATAGTATTCAAATTCAGCACATTAATTAGAACGATAAGCTAGGGCTTGACAATCAGTGACTTACCTACGGCCAATTCACTAGATTCACGCGAATCTATTCTATTTCATAAGCCTATATCCAGATCACCTATGTATCTGTCATGTGTTTCAGTGTTTATAGATAAATTGTTCTTTTTCAACAAACGTGATAACGAAACACTTTCAATAAACCCTGAAACACATGACAGATACATAGGTTATGTTTTGGATCTCAATATAAAGTGGTAGTAGGCTTATGAAATAGAATAGATTCGCGTGGATCTAGTGAATTGGCCGTAGGTAAGTCTGTGATTTTCATGCCCTAGCTTATCGATCTAATTAATGTACTGAATTTGAATACTATTTATGTCAGATTAAAATTTATTATAATATGCTTAGGAAATTATTTTATAATGCGAAACACAATTATAGTGAACAAAATTATTCAAACGCCAAAGAAAAATGAAATAAATTATTTGTTGAATTAGTATTAAAAACAGTGAATGTTAATCATATCAAACGTAAAATCCTAGTCATTGGTTGTAAGTTTAGACTATAAATTAAGTATAATATACCATGATATTATTTACTTCCATTTATTTTATTACATAAACAAAGTTTCTAAAAAAAAATAAAAAATTGCGAAAAACTGATTTTTTTTTCAATTAAAAAAAAAATAGAAAAAAAATTCGACCCACTCTGAGATTAGCGGGGATAACTGCAGAATTGATTGAAGTTTTTTTTAAGAAAAAAAATATAATAATAAAAAATGGCGAACTTCAAAATATTGACGGTTTTTCTCGAAAAAGGCAAAAATTTCATAGATTTTATTATCTAAAAATTTTTTTGTATTTTTTTTTAAAGTACACTTAATTACGAAAATTTTTTAAAAAAAAACGTCTCGATCGGCCAATTTTTGACAAAGTTATAGCAATTTGAAAAAAAAAGAGCCATTTTTTGAAAAATTCATAACTTTTTTTGAGGTGGGTAAAAAAATTTTTAAAAATTCTGAGAACCGTTTTTCATAGGGTAGAAAAAGATAAAAAAAACTTTCAGCCAAATCGAAGGGGTCGGGGTCAAAAGTGGTCGATTTGGCATGGAATGACCCATATATTTGTGACCTCTAAAGCGTTCTTTTTTAATTCCAAAATAGATAATACGAGGCTGGTTTGAAAAGTCCGTGCAAAAATAAAAACTACTTATGTGTTTGGGGTAAACCTTTTTTATTTTTCGACATAGTCTCCTTTTAGGTTTATACACTTCGTCCAACGATGTTCTAGTTTGTTGATCCCTTCCGAATAATAGAATTTGTCCAAGTCTGCAAAATATCCATTAGTGTCTGCAATCACCTCCTCGTTTGAATAAAATCTTTGTCCCGCCAGCCATTTCTTCAAATTGGGGAACAAATAGTAGTCCGAGGGAGCCAAGTCTGGAGAATAGGGGGGATGTGAAACGAGTTGGAATCCTATTTCCATTAATTTTTGCGACCACAACTGCTGAGGTGTGTGTTGGTGCGTTGTCGTGATGTAAAAGGACTTTCTTGTGGGCCAATCGCGGGCGTTTTTCTTGCAGCTCGGTTTTCAAACGGTCCAATAATGATGAATAATATTCACCTGTAATAGTTTTACCCTTTTCCAGATAGTCGATGAAGATTATCCCTTGCGAATCCCAAAAGACAGTCGCCATAACCTTTCTGGCCGAAGGAACGGTCTTCGCCTTTTTTGGTGCAGATTCCCCCTTGGTAACCCATTGTTTAGATTGTTGTTTGGTCTCAGGAGTATAGTAATGTATCCATGTTTCATCCACAGTGACGAAACGACGCTTAAAGTCCTCCGGATTCTTCTGGAACAGCTGCAGACCATCCTTGCAACACTTCACACGATTCCGCTTTTGGTCAAGCGTGAGCAATCGCGGCACCCATCTTGCGGATAGCTTTCTCATGTCCAAATGTTTATGCAAAATATTATGTACCCGTTCAGTCGAGATGCCCACAGCACTAGCAATCTCACGCACCTTAACTCTTTTGTCATCCATCACCATATCATGGATTTGATCAATGATTTCTGGAGTCGTAACCTCCACAGGCCGTCCAGAACGTTCAGCGTCACTTGTGCCCATATGGCCAGTCCGAAAATTTTGAAACCACTTATAAACTGTTCTAATCGAAGGTGCAGAGTCACCATAATGTTTATCAAGCTTCTCTTTAGTCTCCTGAGGCGTTTTGCCTTTCATAAAGTAATGTTTAATCACCACACGAAATTCTTTTTCGTTCATTTCTTGAAAATCACTCGACTTCCTTGATTCCCAGGAATGCCAAACACAAAGAAATAGACCAATATGGCTGAAACTTGGTCTGCGTTCATTCAAGAGATGCTACTAACTAAACATGACCTCGATACGCGCCGGTGGTGCCATCTCTCGGACTTTGCACGGACTTTTCAAACCAGCCTCGTAGACGCTAGGGCTAGATTAAGACCAACTCTCTGTTTGTTTACATCTACACGAAACCCAACGTTAAAAACAAATATAGAAGGGTTTAATTGGGGTGAGGTAGGGGGTTAAAGGGGTTAATTCATGTATCGTGCTTCTCAAGATTTTTAGACTGTAGGAATATGGTACAGTCAAAAAAGGTCAAAATAATGATGAGATGGGCATAGTTTAGATACAGCAATATTATGATTTTATCCTCTCTGGGGTATCACCAGGCGTATTCTTCTGAGTTTTGGACCTCGAAAAATTTATGCTCTTTTCTTTATAATCAATTTAAGTTTTAAAACGCGTTTTTAAAATGTGAAACATCTCCGGTTATATAAGTCGAATAGAGACAAACAAAAAAACTAAACTCTTCGTAATGAAATTTCCAAGAAATCCTCGTTAATTTTAAATAAATAAATATCGTCTTTATTAAGATGTTAATCACATGTGATGTGAGTACATATTACCCACACACATCGTGTAGTAGAAGAGGCGAGATTTAACCATCGGTTACTCTTACATCTAACCTCTTCAACACACAACACGCTTACAAACAAAAATGAAGCAACAATTACATACTAACATAGTAAAATCAATAATCGAGAAGATACATCAAAATACAAATAAACTATGTCTGAGAATTCTGCTTATTTAACAGCTCTTCCCTATACAATCGAGGAAGTTGGCCAATAGTGCACGTTTTCAGTTCTGGGTTCATGGTATTGTGTATATTTACTACATTATATGTTACACTGCGCTGAAACAAGGCAGTGCGATGCTGAGGCATAGTCAAGCGATCAGGCTCTCTAATATACCTTTCATGCACCAAATTTCGGGATACTAGCTTCTCCCTTAAATAAATCGGGACTGAAGTTCCTAAGAGCCTCATTCAGAATATTACAAAGTGCAGTTGCACAGTATTAGCAAAATTTAACCATTTTAACTCATTTATTTTTAAAGCTATATGATTATATTTTCTCAAATGGAATATAAACCTACAGCAGACGTTCTGTACATACTTCAATCGTCTCTTTAAGAGCGCACCCAAGCAAGGATAGTACACAATACTACAATAATGAAATGAAGACAAGACCAAAGATTCACACAATTTTTTCATCTTAAAATTCAGAATAAAACGATTTGCATATAAAAATTGTCGCATAACTTTTTTGTAGGAGCACCCTAACATGTTCCCTAATTCTGAGATGTGTATCAATGCAAAGACCCAAATTCTCGGCACAATCAGAAAACAGCAAATCCCGATCAACCAGCCTAAGTCTCAAAGCCATGCTCAAGGTTGGTCGCCGATTTTCCTTGCAAAACAATAAAACTTGCGTCTTGTCTGGATTTAGCCTCAAATTAAATTCATCCGAGTAAACTGACAAAGCCATGAGATCCTGATTTAAATTTTCTGCTGCAGACTCAGGATCCGATGGTTCAAAGAAATGAAGCAACTGTGTGTCATCAGCATACGATTGAACCGATTAATATGTAGCAGTTTGAAATATATCAAAAGTATATATAAGAAACAGAAGAGGGCCCCAGTATTGAACCCTGGGGCACTCCCGAGATAATTTTACCAGCAGTTGAACAACAAACATCTTTCATTCGCGCCCTCTGCCGTCTACCCGACAAATAGTTATAGAAAAATTGTACGGAGTGATCAGCGAACCCCAAATAGTGCAGTTTAGCACAAAGTAGGTTATGATCCAGCACATCAAAGGCTTTCGAATAATCCAGCGAGACTGATATAACAGCCATGTTTTTATCAATAGCTCTGATTATGTTATCAGTTAAATTCAATAAAGCCGTTGATGTGCTATGACCCCTCCGGAAGCCAGATTGATGCAAGGGGAGCAACTCATTAGTCAAGAGATATTATGAAACCTGTGTATGTACTGCCCTTTCCAAGACTTTTGACATAACTGGTAACAAACTAATTGGACGCAAATCTCTGACGGTTAAAGGATTTTAACTTTAGCAACAGGGCACACAATAGACTCTTTCCAGCTCTCCGGAAAATACCCACTCTCCAGACAACAATTAACTATATGGGTTAGATGATACAAGATAACAGGTAAACTAGGTTTAAGCATAAAAAGTGTCAAACCATCATTTCCATCAGCATTGGACTTTATACTATTAACACACCTGCAAATTGACTCAGGGGGATCCATTAGGGAATTAAAGTTCAGATCTAAATTCCTCTTATTGTTACTGTAATAATTTATTTTACCAGCACAGTTGACAGACTTTCGGAAAACGCTCAAAAAGTATTTATTTATATCATTCACATTGGCCAAATGTGCAGGCAGACGAGGGGTATCTTTTGAACCCGTGTGAACATTGCATTGCTGAAGTCCCTTCCATAATAATTTTGCATTTTTCTGTGTCTCTAAATATGCAAGATATCCCAATTTTTCACGACGCACACCGTAAAGTGTGAGATTTCTCATTTCTTTATAATATTGATGACTCTCCTGAGTTTTATTTCCCTTAAGCTGAGCTAGTGCTCGGTCTCTTTCTATCATTAGCGCCTTCAAAGCAGGTGTTAGCCAGGGAGCTGGAGGCTTGTTTACTCTTACCGTTCTGAGAGGACAATGGTCCCTAAACATGCCTGATAAATAAAAATTAATAAATCTGACCTTGTCCTCAATATCCTCAATATAATAAATTTCATCCCACGATATGCGCTGTAGGTCACTATAAAAATTATCCTCATTTAAGTCGTCAAGTGAGTACATAACCTACAAAATTGAAACAACCCGCATAAAAACTATTTTTTTTTTATTATTTTATTGTACAGGTCGACTAAGTGAACCGATCGGCTTGAAACTGTCAGAAAATATGCCTCTTGTTATAACAAAAATATCCTGCATGTTACAGTATGATCATCTTCAAGAGCACGTCCGGCAGTGCTAGACTTTTCTGTTATACCGTAGCTAAGTGTTCTTTGAATTGTGTTTTAATTAATCCTCTAGTTTTCCCAACATACTTTTTGTCGCAGTCATCACAACTAATTTCATAAATGTCACTTTTCTCACACTTAGAAATCTTGTCTTTGGGATTGTCTGATAACCTATAGACTAAAGTGAGGCCTACCTTATTAAATACCTTACTGAATCCCCTGCTATATTTCGGATTATATATACTTTACCTGTAGACATATTTATTAACTCGTTTATTAAGTCAACGTCATAACCATTAACTCTAGTTATATTCCTAATACGATTCCTTTCATTATTGAAGTTCTCTTTCAGAGAAAAAGTGACCAATCGACGAATTCAAAAATGTAACGCGGCTAATTTGTATTATTTGCAATGAAATGAATCATTAGGAATATATATATATATATATATATATATATATATATATATATATATATATATATATATATATATATATATATATATATATCTGTTACTGTGTCTTTTCTATAGATATCAAATTCTAATCTATTATTATTTTTAATAATTAAATTACAAAGGCATGTATACCGGTTATGACATACGGCATAGAAAGCAGAGAGGACACTAGCCGAACTAAACAAATATTGCAAACTGCTGAAATGAAAACATTGCAAACAATCATGACAAAGACCTTGAAAAATCACGTAAGAAACTCCGACATCAGAGAACAATGTGGAATATTGGATATAGTAAGATGGAGACGACAGAGAAGGCGACAGTGGTATGATACGTGAGGAGAATGCCAGACGACGGATTACTCCGCATTGTATTGGAAGGGAAGCCAGCAGGCACGCGTCCACCTGGAAGACCACCGAAAAGATGGAAGGACAGTTGGCAGTCTACTTCACAGGAACTATTACGAAATCGGAACTAACAGATCAGTAGGTCTCAATCAAGAAGAAGAAGAAGAAAATACAAAAAACAATTACCACTTCTCTACCTTTAATTGCTGAATGGCCAATCTCCTTTTTCTGTACATTATTTTAGTTTCTGTTTTAATTAATTAATGCACTCCTTATATATGTTTTAGAGTTCTACGCTAAGTATTCAGTAGTACGTAAGGTTTCTGGAAAAGCGGAAATATGCGAAGATTACTTTCCGTCACACATCCCTCGTAGAAATAAAACACGTAAAAAGACATGCTTTCTATGTTGCTTTATATTTTGCCGCTATGTATTTTATTATCTTTTTAATGAACTACACTATAATAAAATATGCAATAATACGTCAATTATTTATAGTTTTATCGACTTATAATAACAATATAAATTGTTGCAAGGCGGCGAAGCGTGTTGTCTCTTGGTTATTAAACTAAAAAAATCTAATGACTACGAAGCCGATAAGTATATAATAGATTAATGATGTAAAAACACTAAAAGCCTTCAATTTGAGTTTACTCTACGAGAGTGTTTTTGGAAGTTATCATCACTTGCAGAGCTTAAAAAAATATATATTGTTCTACATGACTCGAGTTGTTTTATAAAAATAATATCATTTACGTCTCAAAAAATGACGCTACGGCTGCTCTCAATTCATTATCTGAGGAAAGTTTTCCCTCTTGGGGCTTTTGAAGTCGAAATTCGGACGTTTTGGAGCTCCATAGTGTGGAACGGTAGTCCACAAACTACCTGGTAAGGGTTCTAATCACAGAGGGTTACTAGGCGCCGGGAGGAGTGATTCCTAAAAGGTCGGTTGAGGTTATGTGGTTTGAGCAGATGGTTGAACATGTGAGGCCATGTTTTTTGTGACGGTTACGTAATCAGACCGGCGGGCTGATATAAAACGGTTATATCCAAAACCAATAAAAATTTCCAAAAGAGATCCTTTATCAATACCTACGTTTAAAAAAAAATCAAAAAAGGGGGTAGAAAATTCTGGAGCACTAGTAGAGCACAAGCTCGGCAACAGTAAATTTCCCTCGGGAACCAGAAGAAAGGCGATTTAAACTCGAGGTTTTGTAACGCACCACCGATGGGTCGACGGTGATCTGCCCGAGCACAAGAAGGATCTTGAGCTGGCAAATTCTCATGTACAATTGTACAAACTGTAGTTACGTATACTTCAGCTTCATCGATCTGACAGCACCTAATCCTCAACAAGTCCAAGATCCAAATGACTATCATGATTTTGGAAACAGCGGCTCTAAATATGTTTGTAGATGTACAATTTAAACATCTCCTCAAATCTGTCAAGCAGAAATTCTAACGTCTTCCGACCGATCTCCTTCCTTGATTCTTACCCTCTATGGCCAGTCTTAGCAGCGCATATCTATCGCCTCTCATTATGTCTCCCAGATATTAAGTTTTGCTTTCTTTAATGGTGAGTAATAGTTCTTGTCCAGTACTTCCTAGTTCCTTTCGCTTCTGTGCGTTTTAATCGCGAATGCAGCTTTCACATCCATACAATAGAACTGGATATATATATATATATATATATATATATATATATATATATATATATATATATATATATATATATAAATATATATATATATATATATATATATATATATATATATATATATATATATATATATATATATATATTTATATATATATATATATATATATATATATATATATATATATACGAGGCTGGTTTGAAAAGTCCGTGCAAAAATAAAAACTACTTATGTGTTTGGGGGTAAACCTTTTTTATTTTTCGACATAGTCTCCTTTTAGGCTTATACACTTCGTCCAACGATGTTCTAGTTTGTTGATCCCTTCCGAATAATAGGATTTGTCCAAGTCTGCAAAATATCCATTAGTGTCTGCAATCACCTCCTCGTTTGAATAAAATCTTTGTCCCGCCAGCCATTTCTTCAAATTGGGGAACAAATAGTAGTCCGAGGGAGCCAAGTCTGGAGAATAGGGGGGATGTAAAACGAGTTGGAATCCTATTTCCATTAATTTTGCGACCACAACTGCTGAGGTGTGTGCTGGTGCGTTGTCGTGATGGAAAAGGACTTTCTTGTGGGCCAATCGCGGGCGTTTTTCTTGCAGCTCGGTTTTCAAACGGTCCAATAACGATGAATAATATTCACCTGTAATAGTTTTACCCTTTTCCAGATAGTCGATGAGGATTATCCCTTGCGAATCCCAAAAGACAGTCGCCATAACCTTTCCGGCCCAAGGAACGGTCTTCGCCTTTTTTGGTGCAGATTCCCCCTTGGTAACCCATTGTTTAGATTATTGTTTGGTCTCAGGAGTATAGTAATGTATCCATGTTTCATCCACAGTGACGAAACGACGCTTAAAGTCCTCCGGATTCTTCTGGAACAGCTGCAAACCATCCTTGCAACACTTCACACGATTCCATTTTTGGTCAAGTGTGAGCAATCGCGGCACCCATCTTGCGGATAGCTTTCTCATGTCCAAATGTTTATGCAAAATATTATGTACCCGTTCAGTCGAGATGCCCACAGCACTAGCAATCTCACGCACCTTAACTCTTCTGTCATCCATCACCATATCATGGATTTGATCAATGATTTCTGGAGTCGTAACCTCCACAGGCCGTCCAGAACGTTCAGCGTCACTTGTGCCCATATGGCCAGTCCGAAAATTTGGAAACCACTTATAAACTGTTCTAATCGAAGGTGCAGAGTCACCATAATGTTTATCAAGCTTCTCTTTAGTCTGCTGAGGCGTTTTGCCTTTCATAAAGTAATGTTTAATCACCACACGAAATTCTTTTTCATCCATTTCTTGAAAATCACTCGACTGCCTTGATTCACACGAATGCCAAACACAAAGAAATAGACCAATATGGCTGAAACTTGGTGTGCGTTCATTCAAGAGATGCTACTAACTAAACATGACCTCGATACGCGCCGGTGGTGCCATATCTCGGACTTTGCACGGACTTTTCAAACCAGCCTCGTATATATATATATATATATATATATATATATATATAGCACCACATCATTATGCGGAGTCTCAGTTCGAGACTAAGATCCCGTCGTGTGAAAAACGTTTTCATATCTATGAAGATTCTTCTGGCCTGCTCTATTCTCGATCTGATCTCCTTCTTCGGGTCACATTGATAGTTAATAATTTTACCTAAGTACTAGAATGAGGATCCCTGTTCGACAGCTTCTCCATTCATGGTTAGATTACTAGTTATTCGCTTTTCTGGAGAACATTAGCACTTTAGTTTTTGAGATATTTAGATAGAATTCGAACATCTCACTATGCCGAACGATACGATCCATCGTATGTTGTAGATCTTCTGGATGGTTTGCCAGTATAACGGTATCGTCTGCCTAACGGATGTTATTTATCATAATACCGTTTACGTTGATTCCTCCTGTAACTCCATCTAGTGCATCTTTGTAAAATCAAGATCGGACAGAAGCAAAGAAAGAACACATCGCTGTCGTACGACTCTCTTTATTAGTATGGCCATACTTGATTAGTATGGACTAATATGGCGTTTACGAGCTAACAAGCCTAATGTAGTACTTCTCGATAAAACAACCAAAATGATTTGTGTACCATATTTGAGATTGCGGCACCTGCTACAACAGATATAGCAGCAAGATTTAAACTACGAACTTCACGCTATGTTTCTGCAGCATTCAGTAACAAGGGTGGTGCTAGTCTCACACAAAAATAATGTCATTCATAACATAGTTCTCCTGTTGCCGATACATACCACTGTTGTCGCGTATTTTTGTTAATTGTAATAACAGGTTATATATGGTTATATATAACTTATTAAATTAGACTTTTAATAATATGGCGAAAATCGGTGAAGCATTGAATACTTTAAATTTTAGAAACCTGGCAACACTTACAGTCAACCAAATCGTAACTCATCGTTTCCAGTCGGCCCTCCTCGAGTCCACTGTTAATCTTGTATCGTATTTAGTGAAAACCAGCGGAGCCTTGGTCCTAGTCATCGGAGATTTAACAAGAATTAAGAAATTAATTCATAAAAATTTAGCAGATTCACAATCAATATGCCAAGGGCAGTTATCCTTAGTGCACTCAGACTCGACGACCACTAACTGAACGAATGTGTAAAAACTTGTGCGGCTTGGAGTCACAGACTTTATGGCATAGGATTTTTCTTTCAGATAATATTAATAGCAAAATCGTCAGAGGCAAATTTTGACGAAAAGCTCTTATTAAATGTTAACAGGCTGTATTTTGGCGGTAGTTAACAGTTTTTTTTTGGATGTAGAATATGATAAAAAAAAAGTCTGCTGCTCTACCATAAAGTGTACGCTACACCTGCAAAATCGAAAATAAATTGAAAAATTCGTTTTTTCGCAAATATCTCTAAAAATAAAAAAGATATCGAAAAACTAACAAAAAATCGTTAAATATTTTGAAATTGACTGTTAAGGGCTTTCTCAGGGTGCTGATTAAGAATCCGATGACAAATTTGGAAAATTCAAAATGGCGGATACAATATGACGGCCAGAGAGTACGTAATTCATTTAATTTCTTTGAGTCTTTTAGAAATACGCGCATTACAGGAAACAGAAAAGAAGAGCAAAAGACAAGTGTGGCTTAGCGAATACCTTTTAATATACGAGTATAGCGGGGTTGAAAGGAATAACAGAGCAAAACAGGGTGTAGCGCTGATAATCCACAGAAAGCTAACTCAGAATATCCAAGAGTGTAAATACGTACCAGAAGACTGAAAACCGGAAAACGAAAGAACAAAATTCTACGAAAAACTACTAGGCAATTGACGCAGTCCCAAAAAGAGAACTAATTATCATAATGGGGGACTTTAATGCACGAGTAGGGAACATGATAGTATCCGGAGTGAAACAGAGTTTTAATAATAATAATAATAATAATATACATACACAGAAAACATACAAATATCTAGGCTTCCAACAAAGCACCAAACTCAACCACACTCACATCAAAACAGAGCTCAGAACCGAATTCAAAAACAGACTGACGAAACTTTTGCAAACAAAACTCAACTCTAAGAATCTCACTAAAGCCATCAACACGTTCGCTATACCTATACTCACATATTCATTTGGTATCATCAAATGGTCACAAACAGACATAGAAAATATTCACATCCTTATACGATCTCAATTCACCAAATACAGGAAATTACACCCCAACGCATGCAAAGAAAGACTTACCATCGAGAGGAAGGCAGGAGGAAGAGGAATTATAGACATCAGATCATTACACACAAAACAAATACAAACACTTAGGAAATTCTTTCACAGCAAGCAAACCAGCCTCCACACAGCGACACTGAAAGCAGACAAAAACTACACACCTCTCGACTTAGCCCGGGCAGACCACTCAGCAGACACACACAGTCACACCCAATTACAACAGGAAAAGATGAAAACGTGGTCGGAGAAAACACTCCACGGAAAACACAGATACCACATAGAACAAGACCACGTAAATAAAAAACAATCATACACCTGGTTACGGGATGGGCAGCTATTCCCTGAGACTGAAGGCTTCTTACTTGCCATCCAGGATAAAGTCATATTAGCCAGAAACTACCAAAAGCATATCATCAAAGACCCGACTATTGCAGAGGACAGATGTAGGAAATGCCACCAGCAGAAAGAAACGATCGAACACATAACGAGCGGATGTAAAATATTGGCCGGAACGGAGTACACAGCCAGGCATGATTCAGCTGCCAAAGTGGTTCACCAAGCACTGGCCACAACATACAGACTCATAGAAAAACACAGATCCCTACTACAAATACACGCCAACATCCATACTTGAAAATGAAGATTACAAGCTCTACTGGGATATCGGTATCCATACAGATAAAACAGTCTCCGCCAATAGACCCGATATTACTTTTCAGTGCAAAAAAGAAAAGTCACCTATCTAATTGACATAGCTGTCCCCAACGACACAAACATCCACACGAAATACACAGAAAAAAATTTCCAAATACACCGACCTTGCAACGGAAATAAAAGGGCTATGGAAACAAGAAAAAGTCATCATTGTCCCCCTCATTATATCAGCCACCGGCCTTACACCAACAACATTCACACCACACTTAGTACAATTAGGACTCAACACAAACATACACAAAAACATTCAGAAGTCAGTGATTTTGAAAACATGTAACATTGTCAGGTCATTCCTTAATACACAATGGTGATGCGTTTGTGCTGACTTGGTTTGCACCCGTCAGCCAAACATGGAGCCACATTGATCAAATGTGAGAAAGAAGAACTTTTTTGTAATAATAATAATAGCTTTATTACCCAACAGTTTCCCATTAATAGGGT
This sequence comes from Pachyrhynchus sulphureomaculatus, assembly GCA_019049505.1. NCBI lineage: Eukaryota > Metazoa > Arthropoda > Insecta > Coleoptera > Curculionidae > Pachyrhynchus > Pachyrhynchus sulphureomaculatus. Next base: position 8,095,355 of record CM032451.1, read on the forward strand.
AAATATTTAGATATTTACATATTCAATGACAGTCTGTAGTAATTGCTTCCTAGTACAACAGTATATATCACAAACACTACAAATATGATTAAAATTAGTACACATTACATGAATAGGTGAATTCAATAACAAATTAGTATTAAGTCTGTTACATCTAAAAAAACATACTTGATCGTGAGTGTATCCGTGGCACATTGATGTTAATACGAGACAGTATATCCGTGCAATCAATCATATTGTGCAATACTTTATATAGGAATAATATTGAGGCACAAACTCTCCTGATTCCCAGGCTAAGAATATTTGTCTGTTCACACAAATAATCGCTGCTGATTCCCCGTTCAGGATACATTCCATTAATCTTAAACAACAGAAATTTCAGAAATCTCCTCTGCACTTTTTCAAGTGAAACTCTATGCACCTCGTACATTGGACTCCAGACAATACTTGCATATTCCAGTTTCGAGCGAACAAAGCAGAAATACAAAACCTTCAGTGATGCATATATTAGTGAAACCCCTACAATTCCTAATGATGAACCCGTAAGACTTCATTGCTTCAGAAACTTTCAATGCTATATGCTGAGCAAATGTTAGTTTTGCATCAAAAACAACTCCCAAATCCTTAGCTGTGCTATACCTACTTAAATTATGGTCTTGAATTATATATTGAAACTCTATTGACGCTACCCTCCTAGTATATGTTAGAACTTTGCATTTTTGAGCATTTAGATGTAGTTTGTTGTCACAACACCAATGCACGAAAATTCAACTGGCTTTGTAGATAGGAACAATCCTCAGTTTTTTCTATTGGCATAAACATTTTTAAATCATCAGCATAAATTAGCCTGTTACATTTTAAATCCTCGCAAAGGTCATTTATGAACATAATGAAGAGCAAGGGTCCCAAATTTGAACCTTGTGGAACGCCAGAGGTAGCCACAAATCTTTCTGATTTGAATCCGTTGTAGGCTACAAACTGAGTTCGATTAAACAAGTAAGAACTTATAAGAGCCCTCGCACCATCAGTGAAACCAAAGAAAGACAACTTATTGATGAGAACATGATGGTCGATCCTATCAAAGGCCTTCGAGAAATCTGTATAAATAACATCAACCTGCCCACCATTATCTAATATTTCCGAAATGAACTGTGTCATAACAGTTAGATTTGTTACCGTAGATCTCTTACTAACAAATCCGTGCTGATAAGGAGAAATTTGATTTTTAATTTGGCTATAGATACGTGCATTCAAGACTGACTCAAAGACCCTTGAGAAGTTACAAAGTAGAACGACACCCCTGTAATTTTCAACATTTCCCCTGTCTCCATTCTTAAAAATAGGACTTAATCTACCTTCTTTCCATCGTTTCGGATAAACACCCTGTTTAATTGATAAATTGAAAATATACTTTAATAGGTCTTACAAGGACAGTCGCACAGTCCCTAATGAGAAACGAGGGAATATTATCAGGGCCAGAGGTCATCTTATTTTTTAATTTTTTCGTGGCCATCAATATTTCATCCCCAGTAATGGGCGAGAATTCCACAATTGTCAACGACGTACTAAGCGAATGACAAGTCCCTGCTGGTTCCGACAGCGCGAAGACACTCTTGAAAAAATCTGCAAACGCGTTAACAATGCCCGACGGAGACTTCAGAATGTCATTTCTATACATCATCCTACTAGGAATCCTAGAAGATTTACTTTTGGAATGGACATAACTCCAGAAGCGTTGGGGATCCAGTGCCAGAGAAGCCTGTGCATCCTCCATGTATTTAACATATGACGCTTTAATTTGCTGCTTAGAAATTGATCTAATGAAAATATGACGAATGAGAATGGCGAATTTTTTGATAAACTTCTCCGCACAAAATGAGTTTCGAATAAATAACACCTTTTTAAACGTAAAGAACAACATAAATATACATTTCAAAATACGAGAGGAGATAGATCAATACATTCTAACAAATACAGAAATACATTATACACAAATATTAGACAAAAGATGTTTATGTTCTGCAGATGTGGGAAGTGATCACAGTCTTGCATTGGGAAAAATCAGAATGATAATAAAAAATAAGCCTAACAGTTTACGAAACAAAGACAAAGGTAGAAAAACTACAAGACGAATCAATAAAAAATCTCTACCAGACAAGATTGGAGAACGAGATAAATAAAAACCCAGCGGTAAAAGAAGAAGACATAGAAGACAATTGGAGAAAGATCAAGGATAACATTATAAACGTAGCAAAGGAAGCACTCGGGGAACGTAAAATAAACAGAACATCAGAAGACTGAATAATACACCTTGGTTCTGCGACGAAGTAAAATTAAAATACCAAGAAAAAAATAAAGGCCTATCTTAAATATAGATCAAGGAAAACCAGAGAAACATATGAAGAATATAAGACAGTCCTCAATGCAACAAACGCACTAGTAAGAAAAAAGAAGATGGCACACTGGGAAAAATTCTCTGAAGAAATGGGACATTACTTTTATGGTATACAAAAGGAAATTAGGAGAACGATACGTGACGGCGAAAGAAAATGAAAGAATTAATAAAAGTAAGATACATCGAAAAAGATACATGGATAAATTACAGCCTTGGCCAAAAGTATTAGGCACCCCTAATAAACACGTGAAACTCATAAAATATTTAAAAAAAAAGACTAATTGTTTTAACAATACTATAGGCGGCGCTGTCAAAAGCTATGTTAACTTAAACAATAGACACTCTCTTTTACAGGTCCATAAAACACCTGGCCCACAAAATTGCGATAATGAGGTTTTTTGAAAAATATTTTTAATGTTTTATCAGTCTCTTTTTTTACTACTTGTAGTGTCAAGAAGCTTCAGTGTGTGTTTTATTTGTGAACTGGACATTCTTATATTTAAGAAATGCCTAAGAAAAGTGAACTTGGTATCGAAAAAACGAATTAGAATTCCAACCTTACATGAACAAGACAAGTCCCAAGTAGAAATAGCCAAGTTAGTGAAATGTACTCTGTGCGCAGTGCAATGTGCTATTAAAAGGTTTGTGGAGACTGGGGTCCCATGCCAACAAAATGATAACGGGCAGAAAACGTAACTAATGGGCGACAGGACAGAAAACTCATCCGCGAGTCTATTAAAAATCGAAAAAAAACATCATCTGAGCTCGCTGCAACTCTGTCGGAAGAGATTGGGATGTCGATTAGTTCTCGAACGGCAAGGAGAAGACTGACAGAAGCTGGATTAAGAGGGTGCAAAGCTAGAAGGAAGCCTTGGCTCTCAGAGACCAATAGGAAGAAACGCTTAGAGTGGGCTCTGAAGCATCAATATTTTAGCGAAGAGGATTGGTCTAATATTGTATGGTCCGACGAATTCAACTTTGAGGTAAGTTTTTATATGATTTATTTTAACAAATAACTACATACAATTACTCCTGATATAATTCGTTTTTACTACTCAGTATATATCACCACTACACCAAACACTTTATTTTTGCACTCGACGCGCGTTTTCGCTAACCATGTTAGCTTCATCAGGAGCGATGATTGACTAAAGGTAAACTACATATCTACCCTATTTATACTTAGCCTAACCCTAGAATTACTCAAGCGGAACTAATGACATAGACAAGGCCCTCAGTTCCGGTCAAGTAACCAGTAGAGGGAACTATAAGGAATAGGCCCTCTGTCTTTATTTAAACTACTTTTACATTTTATGATTTCCATACTTTCGTATGCGTTCAACAATCTCCTATCAGATACATTTTTTATTAATCTTAGATTATCTAATGTTACAGTATGATCAGCTTCAAGGGCATGTTCGGCAATGCTAGACTTTTCTGTTCTATTGTATCTTAAGTGTGCTAAATGTTCTTTAAATCGTGTTTTAATTGACCTTTTAGTTTGCCCAACATACTTTTTGTCGCAATCATTACAACAAATTACATAAATTCCACTTTTCTCACAATTAGGAATCCACAATCTTATCTTTAGGATTTCCTAAGATAAGATTCCCAATTGTGAGAAAAGTGGAATTTATGAAATTAGTTGTAATGATTGTGACAAAAAGTATGTTGGGCAAACTAAAAGGTCAATTAAAACACGATTTAAAGAACATTTAGCACACTTAAGATACAATAGAACAGAAAAGTCTAGCATTGCCGAACATGCCCTTGAAGCTGATCATACTGTAACATTAGATAATCTAAGATTAATAAAAAATGTATCTGATAGGAGATTGTTGAACGCATACGAAAGTATGGAAATCATAAAATGTAAAAGTAGTTTAAATAAAGACAGAGGGCCTATTCCTTATAGTTCCCTCTACTGGTTACTTGACCGGAACTGAGGGCCTTGTCTATGTCATTAGTTCCGCTTGAGTAATTCTAGGGTTAGGCTAAGTATAAATAGGGTAGATATGTAGTTTACCTTTAGTCAATCATCGCTCCTGATGAAGCTAATATGGTTAGCGAAACGCGCGTCGAGTGCAAAAATAAAGTGTTTGGTGTAGTGGTGATATATACTGAGTAGTGTCATTGTGCCAAAGATTCCACATTCCCAACATAATTCGTTTTGGTCAAAATAAGAACTAATTTTTTAATTGAGTATTTTTTCTATTTTTTACAGCTATACCAACCAGATTGCGTGGTACCTATTGTAAAACACGGAAGAGGTAGCATTATGATCTAGGGCTGCATGGCTGCTAAAGGTGTCGGCGAAATGTTTGTTTGTGAAGGCCGCATGAACAGCCAAAAGTACATAAATGTACTAGAAACTGTATTGATGCCTTCGCTGACGCGCATTTTTGGCGACACTAATTTAGACACATCAAATTCCAGCAAGATAATGCACCTTGTCATAAATTAGCGGCTACGATACGCTGGTTTAGAGACAATAACATTGTCTTGTTGGATTGGCCGGCGCAGTCTCCAGATCTAAACCCTATTGAGCATCTTTGGGGTATTCTGAAGCGAAAGATACGGGAGCATAGTATGACATCAAAAGCAGCGCTACAAAGCGCTTTGATGGATCAGTGGGATACCATAAGTACAACTGAATGTACTAGGCTTGTACGCAGCATGCCCCAAAGAATTGCTGCTGTAATTAAAACTAAGGGCGGACACACCAAATGTTAATTTATTTCATAATTTTACCTCAATGTACGATTTTACAAAACATACGAATTTAATTTTTTACCCTGAAACACAAGAAATAAAGTAAATTGTAGGATGCCTAATACTTTTGGCCAAGGCTGTGTATAAAGCAATTGTATAATACAGAAAATTTGGCACCCGAAACACCAGTAATCAATGAAACATCAGAAATAGATGACAAACAGGTGGAGGAAGCTCTTAAAAAATTAAAAACCCAAAATCACATGGTAAGGACGAAATACGAAATGAACTATTAAAGTACGGAGGAGTGAAACTGACTAAAGAATTAACAAAGCTCATAAACAAAGTAATACAGGGATCGCGAATACCAGAAGACTCGAGAACAAGCAAAATGATACCACTTTTTAAAAAAGGGGAAAAAAACCGATCCGGATAACTATCGAGGAATTAACCTCTGGTGCACAACTTTAAAACTGACGACAAAAATTGTTACCAATAAAATAACTCCACTTATACAACTTTCCGAAGAACAACAAGGATTCAGGAGCGGAAGATCCTGTAACGACGCAGTATTTGTAATCAGACTAATTACTAATAAATCAAATGAGTATAACAGACAAACGTTCTTATGCTTCATAGATTTGGTAAAAGCAATTGATAGAGTACAGCTGCAAGACGTAGTGCGTACACTTTATGACAAGAATATTCCATTGGATATAATAAAACTAACTGAGAACATTTACAAAAGAAATAAAATAGAAGCGAGAGTAAATTCGGAGTTAACTGAACCCATAGAGGTAACAACTGGTATTAGAGAAGGAGACTCTCTGAGTTCCCTACTGTTTAACATTATATTAGATAAAATAATTAAACAGGTAAAAACAAAGAAAGGCTATAAAATGGGCAATGAAGAGACACAAAGATTGTGTTACGCCGACTATACTGTCCTGGTCGCTGAGAATGAAGATGACTTGAAAATATTATTACATCAGTTTAATACAACAGCAAAGAAATTTAATATGAAAATATTAAAGTATTCAGTCGGCTAAACCGAAGCTCTTTGATAAGCTTGTCGCTCATCAACTTTCATGGATTTGTAGGAACTTTGTGAAATACGAGCAGCAGGGCATTTCTCGGGGAAGATCCACAGTCACAAACTTACTAAGTTACGAGCAGTATCTGTTGGGCGCGTTTGAGAGAGGTATGCAAGTTGATGATATATACACTGATTTCTCGAAGGCGTTTGACAGGGTTCATCATGAGCTTTTGGTGGGAAAGCTTCGAGCCCTGGGATTCAGCACGAGCGTGACTAGGTGGATCGAGAGTTTTTTGACTAAACGTGGCCAGTATATACGTATATTAAATCATATTTCAAGAAACATATAGGTATGTTCAGGTGTCCCGCAGGGTTCACACTGTGGGCCTCTCCTTTTTAATTTGTTCATTAATGATGTTGGTGAGATGTTCAACCATTCAGAATATCTTTTATTTGCGGATGACCTCAAACTATACAGAGGAACTAAGTTGGGAATGTGGAATCTTTGGCACAATGATATGGGATGGGATAGAGAAACAAATGACAACATAAGGCACATATGTGAAGTAAACGGCATTAACACGTGGATAAGAAACAGAAAACAAGAATGGAACAACACATAAATAGAATGTCCGACCGACGATTAGTGAAAATAGCTCAAGATAAATTACCGGTGGGCCGAAGGAGAACAGGACGCCCACGAAAAAGATGGAACGAAGACCTGTAGCGACGATATATTAAAGAAAAACATGCAGGAATGCCTAATATAAAGAATAAGAAGAAGAGTATTGCAGATTTTTTGTGTTTTCAGTAACTGTTTGTTTTTTTTGTGTACCTGGATGTTTAAATGAAATATAAATACTTTATACTTAAAGCTTAGACTTTTATCTTTCATTTCCCACCTTTAAATATTTTTTTTTTATTATTTTAAGTTGAAGTTGTATGAGTAATAATAAGCAAAAAATACGTTTATCATGAATACTTTTTTAACAACAAAAAAGAGAAAGTTTTTTAAGTTTTTAATGATTTTCTAGAATTAAGTATGCTTTTAACTTAATTTTTAAATAACACAGACAATGTGGGTATTTTTAATTATTCTTATATTAAAACTTAAAGTATAATAGTGATATATGCACAAGGATTTTTTTTTTCAATACTATATTTTTATTAAATATTTCTAATTTACTGTGGGAATGTGGAATCTTTGGCACAATGATACTACTCTGTATATATCACCACTACACCAAACACTTTATTTTTGCACTCGACGCGCGTTTCGCTAACCATGTTAGCTTCATCAGGAGCGATGATTGACTCAATCATCGCTCCTGATGAAGCTAACATGGTTAGCGGAACGCGCGTCGAGTGCAATAATAAAGTGTTTGGTGTAGTGGTGATATATACTGAGTAGTATACAGAGGAATAGAAAGTTTAAACGATGTTACGCGTCTGCAGGAAGATCTGAATCGACTCTATCACTGGTCAGAAAGAAATGGCTTAAGTCTAAATGTTAAAAAGTGTTTCTGCATTTCCTTTGGTAGGAAGCGGAATATTGAGCGTCATTGGTATAGTTTGAACGGCGCCCTGCTTGAGCCGGTGTCGGAGATTCGTGACTTGGGTGTGCTTTTGGACAGTCGACTTAATATTCGTGGCCATATTAATAATATTCTGAGACTGGGTCTCAGAAATCTTGGTTTTGTTACCAGATATAGTAAGCAATTGTCGGCTAGCACGTTTAGAGTGTTGTATTTTTTAGTAGTCCGCTCTGGTTTAGAGTGTGCTTCGGTAGTGTGGTCACCATATTGCTGAGATTGAGTCAGTGCAGCGTAAATTTCTACGAACTTTACCTTTTAAAGCTGAAATAAATATTTATAAAGATGCAAGTTTTCATATTGACTGTGGAGTGATTATGAACGCTTTTGGTGTGGCTACTTTGGAGCAGCGTGGGATCTTGCAGATGTTTTTATTCCTATATAAACTCCTGAATGGCTTTGTTTCCTGTCCACAACTTTTGGAGAGTGTCCAGCTTAATACTATTCATAGGATTCGTAGCAGTGTACTGCTCAGTATTCCATTTCACAGTGCTAATTATGACTATTACAGTCCTCTCACGAGAATGTGCCGATTATTTAATACATACAGCCTTGATCGCTTCAGTTGTAGGGTTAGCGAATTTAAAACGCTTGTAAGCGCGATCGGGATCTTAGGTGTTAAACTGTTGTAATGCTTGTTTTTTTTTCTCCTTTTTCACGTTATAAATTGTATATGTGCATTGTGTTTTAACATTATTTTGTTTTTATATTAGTATTGTAATTTTGTTTTTATATTACTATTGTAATTGGCTTGTCCGTTAAAATAAATAAATAAATAAAAATATCGGCAGAAAAAAACCAAATCAGTAGTTATCTCCAAAGAACCAATTAGGTGCAAGCTGGAAATCGGTAATCAGATTATAGAGCTGGTGATGACAATTAAATATTTGGGAATTAAATTATCATATAACAACAACATAGAAGAAGAAATAAAAGAACAAATAGTAAAAGCCAATAGAATAGCAGGATATTTTAATAGCACTATTTGGAAAAATAAATACGAGGCTGGTTTGAAAAGTCCGTGCAAAGTCCGAGAGATGGCACCACCGGCGCGTATCGAGGTCATGTTTAGTTAGTAGCATCTCTTGAATGAACGCACACCAAGTTTCAGCCATATTGGTCTATTTCGTTGTGTTTGGCTTTCGTGTGAATCAAGGAAGTCGAGTGATTTTCAAGAAATGGACGAAAAAGAATTTCGTGTGGTGATTAAACATTACTTTATGAAAGGCAAAACGCCTCAGGAGACTAAAGAGAAGCTTGATAAACATTATGGTGACTCTGCACCTTCGATTAGAACAGTTTATAACTGGTTTCAAAATTTTCGGACTGGCCATATGGGCACAAGTGACGCTGAACGTTCTGGACGGCCTGTGGAGGTTACGACTCCAGAAATCATTGATCAAATCCATGATATGGTGATGGATGACAGAAGAGTTAAGGTTCGTGAGATTGCTAGTGCTGTGGGCATCTCGACTGAACGGGTACATAATATTTTGCATAAACATTTGGACATGAGAAAGCTATCCGCAAGATGAGTGCCGCGATTGCTCACGCTTGACCAAAAACGGAATCGTGTAAAGTGTTGCAAGGATGGTTTGCAGCTGTTCCAGAAGAATCCGGAGGACTTTAAGCGTCGTTTTGTCACTATGGATGAAACATGGATACATTACTATACTCCTGAGACCAAACAACAATCTAAACAATGGGTTACCAAGGGAGAATCTGCACCAAGAAAGGCGAAGACCGTTCCTTCGGCCGGAAAGGTTATGGCGACTGTCTTTTGGGATTCGCAAGGGATAATCCTCATCGACTATCTGGAAAAGGGTAAAACTATTACAGGTGAATATTATTCAACGTTATTGGACCGTTTGAAAACCGAGCTGCAAGAAAAACTCCCGCGATTGGCCCACAAGAAAGTCCTTTTTCATCACAACAACGCACCAGCACACACCTCAGCAGTTGTGGTCGCAAAATTAATGGAAATAGGATTCCAACTCGTTTCACATCCCCCCTATTCTCCAGACTTGGCTCCCTCGGACTACTATTTGTTCCCCAATTTGAAGAAATGGCTGGCGGGACAAAGATTTTATTCAAACGAGGAGGTGATTACAGACACTAATTGATATTTTGCAGACTTGGACAAATCCTATTATTCGGAAGGGATCAACAAACTAGAACATCGTTGGACGAAGTGTATAAGCCTAAAAGGGAGACTATGTCGAAAAATAAAAAAGGTTTACCTCAAACACATAAGTAGTTTTTATTTTTGCACGGACTTTTCAAACCAGCCTCGTACTTGAGAACAGAAGTAAAATCTCGTATATATAAATCTGTAGTTCGACCAGTTATGACCTACACAGACCAGAAACACGCAAAACTCAGAGATACTTACAAACAAATGAAATGAAAACATTAAGAAAAATTGCAGGAAGAACACTTTGGGATAGAGAAACAAATGACAACATAAGGCACATATGTGAAGTAAACGGCATTAACAGGTGGATAAGAAACAGAAAACAAGAATGGAACAACACATAAATAGAATGTCCGACCCACGATTAGTGAAAATAGCTCAAGATAAATTACCGGTGGGCCGAAGGAGTATAGGACGCCCACGAAAAAGATGGAACGAAGACCTGTAGCGACGATATATTACAGAAAAACATGCAGGAATGCCTAATATAAAGAATAATAAGAAGAGTATTGTAGAATTTTTGTGTTTTCAGTAACTGTTTGTCTTTTTTTGTGTACCTGGATGTTTAAATGAAATATAAATACTTTATACTTAAAGCTTAGACTTTTATCTTTCATTTCCCACCTTTAAATATTTTTTTTTATTATTTTAAGTTGAAGTTGTATGAGTAATAATAAGCAAAAAATACGTTTATCATGAATACTTTTTTAACAACAAAAAAGAGAAAGTTTTTTTAAGTTTTTAATGATTTTCTAGAATTAAGTATGCTTTTAACTCAATTTTTAAATAACACAGACAATGTGGGTATTTTTAATTATTCTTATATTAAAACTTAAAAGTATAATAATGATATATGCACAAGGATTTTTTTTTCAATACTATATTTTTATTAAATATTTCTAATTTACTGTATGCCCGTTAAATTCATGCAAAAAAAAATTCCGTTTTAAGTTTTATAAAATATAAAGCAACAAAAATAAAAACTATTAGTATCATCGGAAAGCTGAAAGTCTCCTCTTTTATATTCTGAAAATAAGTAATATCGATTAACCTTCGAGCGGCGCACGTAGACTTTCAAATTAACCTGTTTGGCGCGCTACCCTTTTTGAATCACCTGTCCGAATTTTTAATAAATTCTGAAATTTTTAAAAAATCTAAAAAAAATCTATATACTATTTTTTTTTGTAAAATTTCCCGCTTTTTCATGTGGTGCTATTAATTTTGCGATATCTTTTTTATTTTTCGAGATATTACCGAAAAAAATTTTGATTTTATTTATTAGCGTACATCAAACTTTAGCAAACATTTTTCTTGTCGTATTCTACATCCAAAAAACTACCTGTGGGCTAAATGTAGCCTGTTAACATTTAATGAGAGCTCAAAACCTCTGGCGACTAAGCTATAAACAAAAACCGTACCCTAAATTTAATGTATGCCGAATGCTCTAAAAATAAATAAACATTTACAAGAGAACACCCTGTATGTTATTAACCTAAAAGACAAACTAGCTTGTAATAGCTTCTTATGAAATATTAAAACATCGGTAATTATTGAAATAGTTTTGCAAAATGTGTTAGTTTCACTTCGTTCGTTGTTCAACACATTGTATGTAAATATTTTCATTAAGTAGTTTTTATAATAAATTATCTATGTTCTATAATATATACAGACGTGTTAAGAGGTCTATAACAAATAGAATATACTAATATTTAGATATTATATCACTAGTGATTAATATGTTTTTAAACATATTATTATGTGGTTCTTATGGAAGATATTTCACATAAATTAGTATATATTTTAAATAAATTGGGTTTTCTCACATATTTTTGCAGAATTTTAGAGAGATTACGATTCAAACTATTCATTAAACCGGCTTCCGCCGATGACACCGTTTATTTTAGGGTTGTTACGACGATGTACGCAATTTTTTAATTTTTTAGCTATTCTTTTTTGATTGTTATGTACTAGCATTGGCCCACCTGTTAGACAGGCGGGCTTCAGAAAGAGATTTAGCAGATCGGTGTAACAGAAAAATATGCAGAATATAAGGTATCAATATATTTGGCCTTCATTGATTTTCATAAGGCATTTGATACTGTTGAAATCCGGTCAGTTCTAAAATCCCTAGCGAATGCAAGAATAGATTCCAGATAAATAAAAATAATAGAGAATATCTATACATCTCTAACTGGAGATTCGATGCAGAATAGAAAAAGCAAAAGCAGAAGTCATGATATCAATTTAAAAATCAAAATAAGACTTCTCGATTGCTACGTCTTTCCGGTGCTTCTGTATGGGGCGGAGTTTTGGACTGTAACTACGGGATCATGTAAAAGGTTGGAAGCATTCGAGATGTGGCTCCACAGGCGCATGCTTAGAATACCTCGAACAAAGCACACTACCAACAAGCGATTGCTAGAACTCTTGAACAAAGACCTAGAAATTGTTAATACAATTAAAAGAAGGAAACTCGAATATCTGGGCCACACCATGAGAAATGAAGAAAGATATGTTCTACTCCAATTAATACTGCAGGGCAAGGTGGACGAAAGAAGAGGACCAGACAGGAGACGTGTTTCGTGGCTGAAAAACCTGCGATCATGCTTCTCAACAACAACAACGGGAGTATTCCGGGCAACTGTAAATAAAGTCCTCATAGCCAGGATGATCGTCAATATCCGATAACGGGTCGGCACAAGAAGCAGATACATATTAAAACTGACGAAACAATTACCACTAAAAACTTACCATCAAAAGAGGAGTGCGACAAGGAGATACTATCTCACCTAATTTATTTACGATGGCCCTTGAAGACGTCTTTAAGGAGTTAAATTGGGATGAGAAGGGCATCAACATCGAGGGCACTCGACTGAGTCACCTTAGGTTTGCAGACGACTTAGTAGTGATAGCTAATAACACCGATGAGCTACAGGAAATGTTGAACCAGCTGAATGTGGCCTCTGTAAGGGTAGGTCTTAAATTGAATTTAAAAAAAAACTAAATTTTTGAGGCCTACAGATACCACCATACAGATAGGAAATAAGTTCATAGAACACGTCGACGAGTATATCTAGTAAGATCACACTATCAAGATCGGAAAGGAGAACCAGCAGGCAAAAATCGCCAGGCGAATAAGGCTGGCATGGGCAGCTTTTGGGAAACTAGTACATATCTTAAAAAATACTACAATACTCATAAGGCAGCACATTATGGGCTGGAAATGATGTGTCTCACTAAAGGATTTGTTAAAAAGCTCGTAAGTTCACAGAGAGCTCCTTAGGGATAGAATTCATAACGAACAGATAAGGAGACGAACCAAAGTCACTGACATAACTTTGGAGGCGATGGGCAGGTTATGTGGCTAGATCATCCGGAGACAGATGGATGTATAGGATTACGAAATGGAGGCCCAGAGAAACAGGAAGAAATTTTGGACGTCCACAGAAACGATCGGTCGATGATATAAGAGTAGTAGCGGGCAAGCAGTGATTATAGATGGCAAAAAAGATAGGGGAGCATGGAAACATCTACTGTTTTGGTCTCTGCAAAAAGAAACATCTAGAGATAAGATTTTAAATATACCATATAAAACCTGGCCAGATGATCTATTAGCCTGTAAAAACTTGCGGACTTCTGCAAATACAAATACATTTTTACGTACATGGAAATAGTTCCCAAAACCCAAACAAAGTCCTGAATTTTACTGTATTAAATAAAGCCTTAACAGATGTGGAAGTCCTTAAAAGAACCGATTTGGGGATTTGTCAAATCGTATTCGTAATCGTAATCGAAAAAAGTTTGCTAGTTTAAAAACATATTTTCTGAGGGAAATATCTGAAAAACTAGATTATAAAGAAATAAATTTACTGCAAAAATTTGAATCACAACAAATTTTTTTTTTTAATCTTGTAAAATTATTATGGTTTTTAATTCAAAAATAAATCCAAAAATTTTAAATTAAATAAAAGCAAAACTTACTTTGATCATTCATTTTTGATATTTCTTCCTTTATCAGACGTATTTCAATTCATACAAAACTCAAAAACAACAAACAATGTGTAATTGAAAGTTTCGCGCTATATTTTCATTTTTCTCGATATATACCGCGATATCTACGCGCCACGGCAGCGTCGTAACGAGAAGCGTCCCGACGCGACGCCAAGCGCAAATCAACTGGTGGATTTCATCCATTTTGATGCTACGAATATTTCGAGTTGTGGGAGATATACGATTCTGCGTCGCGCTGTGTCTTGTAGGACAACAAAAAGGAAATGATGATAGTATTATTATTTATCTTTTAATTATGTACTTTTTTATTTTATTATAGTTGTGTAGGGTCAATAATGCTCATTACCTGCAACAAATTGTATCAAATATCTTCTTTTCCGTCTATATTAGACCTGCTACTTAAGACGTCCTCACTTTTGGAATCAGTATAGTTTATGCATTAGTTTCTAGTTCTTTGAGGTCTTAGTAAACATTATGGAGAGATCACTTTAGTTGTTTCCTATGACGGTTTTGGAGAACGGCTTGAAAGCAACTGTATCCATGCATACATGTGGTGCTGGATCTGCTATTTTTGAATAGATTCGCGAATTTGGAATAGATCAAATGAAAAAGAAAGCAGAAAAATAGATATTACAAGTGGGTTTAAGGAGACATCAAAAATAAACTCTTCTTTTAAAAGCCACCGGCTTAGCTTTAATATTTTAAGAATATAGTTTTTTTTTTAGTTTTTCAAAGCAGTATTGCATCTTGTATGCAATTAACTAAAGTCAACATCATTTCTAGACTTCTTGAGATATTTCTTGTACGAGGGTCGTTCCAAAAGTTGCCGGCCTAACCAAAACTTTTTTTTAGACATTCACCTTGCCCATCAATATATTTAGTCCAAGGATTATCCCACTTTCTAATACCCTCATTATAAGAACATTTATCCAACTGTGCAAAATAAACGTTCGTCTCAGCTTTAACTTCGTTCGAAGTGAATCTTCGTGCAGTCAGCCATTTTTTCAGGTTTGAATACAATAATTAATGGCTGGGAGCTAAATCGAGCGAATACGGTGGTTGTGGGAGCACTTTGAAGCGAAGGTCATATCATTTTTGTAAGATATGGACGCTTCCCCTGAATAGCACCCTTCAATTAGTCTAATAGTAAAGCATAATACTCCCCGTTAATCTTTCTGCAGGTAGTCTATGAGCACAACCTTTTCTGCAGGTGGAATCGTTTTTGTTTTCTTGGGCGCACTTCCACCTGCTCCCACCCACTCTTTCGACTGCTCCTTCGTCTCTTGTATGTAATTACGAATCTATGTTTCATCTGCTGTTATAAATCTATTATATCGACTTCTGCTTCGTGAAAGGATCCCAATAGAACACTCAAGCCGCATACCATCGTACTTTAAGGCAGCCAAATGTTCTTGGGATATTTCTTTCCTCTCTAGTTTCTATTCTGGTGTAAGGAAAATAGTCATCCGTCGTACATAAACTTTTTTCATTCCTAAATCTTTATCCCCAATCTTGTTTAGATACTCTAGATCAGGGGTGCTCAAACTTGAACTGCTGGCGATCTACCTCAATATTGTTAGACTACGATCGATCGACTCTGAGAGGCTGCACGTAAGTGTGATGCAGGATTGTCGTCTAGGTAGGGTGTATCGTGGCATAGATATTAGTTTTCCGCACAATATGCATTTTTTTAGTCAAGGTAAGTGTAGGTCTGCTCTAAAATGTCAATGAAAAAAACTTGGTTCTTACAAAACAAACGAGTTCTAGTGTCTAAACTTAACTAAAGAGTGACTTTGGATGTTGAAGCGTAGCACTGCATGTCCTCAGCATACTTTTCATAAGATGGTACGTAATTACCGAGTGCTAATCGTAAGCATGATGACATATGTTCGTCAGTTAGTCGATTGCGATATTTTGACTTAATTATCTTCATTTCAGAAAATGCAGACTCGCACAAGAAAGTTGACCCAAACATTGCCGTCAGTTGAAGGGCGATTTGCCTTAGATTCGGATATTTATCTTCAGATATAAAACACCAGAATTTTGTATCAGATGCTGTGGCTTTGAGATGTATATCTGATACAATCTGCACTAACTCATTTTCAACAGAACATGAGTCCATGTTAAACTGACTTGCTATTTCAGTAGCTAATTCCTCAATGTTTTTACACGAAAAAAGATAACTCATAAATGATGCGATATTTGCCAATTTACTGAAATCATAAAAACGTATTTCGAATTGGCCCAAAATATTTGATAATTCTGCCTCATAAATATCATAATTTAACTGAGGAATCCTTGTTTTCAAAGACGGAAAATTTTTCAGATCCTTTCTTTTCAGTTGATCTATCATAAGTTGCAATTTACTTTTGAATGCGTTTATTGCGCTAATCATCTCAATAATAGTCTTTCCTTTACCTTGAAGCTCCAAATTAATGGTGTTTAAATGCATTGTGATGTCTGTCAAAAATGCCAAATCAGTCAGCCATTTTCCGTTTTTCAGCATCTGAGTGTCATCACCTCTTTCGTCCAGAAAAGCTGTTATTTCGGGCAATAATTGTTGAAACCTTTCTAGGAATTTTCCGCGAATCAACCACCTGACGTCCGTGTGAAGAACTAAATCAGTGTGTTCAGCTGACTCACTATCTTCCAACTGCAATTTAAAGGGCCGTCGTTGCAAGCTACATGCACGGATAGAATTCACAATTTTTATTGCAATGCCCATAATCTCCTCCATGTTTAGAACTTTTGAACACAAAACTTGTTGATGTATAATGCAATGGAAGGAGAAAAATGAAGGGAAATCATCATTAGCTCGACACAATGCCACAAAACCGTTTTCGTGTCCAGTCATTGCTGGTGCTCCATTGGTTGTAATGCACACTAGTTTATATATTGGTAGCTTGTAGTTTGTTACAAAATTGAAGAAAACGTCATATATATCTTCGCCACGGGTCTTTCCTTTTAGAGGAATCATTGTCAAAAAACTCTTCCTTAGCCGACATGTCATTGAATACCATTCGAATAAAAATACACAGCTGGGCAGTGTCTGTCATATCGGTGGATTCGTCGAACTGTAAAGAAAAGTATGTACATTAAATGATATCATGTTTTAGTTTATCTGCCATGTCCTGACTCATGACTTCAACACGCCTTGTCACAGTCGGACGAGATAACTGAAGTTCTCTAATAGCAGACATAATCTCTGTTTTATTTTTAAAATTCCAAATAAAGTCTCACCCGCTTCAATAAATGCTTCCTTCACAACCAATCCATCATCAAATGGTTTCTTGTGTTTCGCCAATATATGAGATATTTTAAATGACGCGATCGTTGCAGCTTTTGTTTGTTTGGCTGGTCTTGTGAACATGGTTTGTTCTTTTTTCAAACAATTATCAAATCACGTACTTTTCGTTTTCTTGATTCACTCTGTGACGGAAAATCCTTTTCATAGTTTTTATGAACCGTTTTATGATGCCTCTCTAAGTTCCCACGCTTAGGTATTGCAACTGACGCACATGAGACAAATGCACTTATCCTTTACCATACAAAAGAAAAATTCTTCCTCCCAATCGTTATTAAAATGATAAGTTTTACTTTTCTTCGCCGCACTCACTATTTATTAATAAACTTTGTATCGATGTATCGCCTTCAAGTTACAACTCAGACTGACTCCTATTCCTGCAGGCGCAACATTTATATCAGCGCGAACGAAGTCTCGAATGTTCCCGTCAAACACGCCGCCCGAAGTTTCTAGAAAAATCGGCGGGGATCAAAACCGCGGCTTTTCTTTGACAAGTACCGCGCGTCCCTTTGATAAAGCCGCCTTTTGCCGCTAGCAGGGAGTTATTACGATAAAAGAAAGTGATGAGGGGGTTATTCTGGCCTAATTGTGGATCGAATAAATTTTAGTAGTTTATTCATTACATTTTCTTTTAGTTACCTAAGACAAAATCTGTGAATAGTTCTATATCGGAATTTTTTTCTCGAGATCGACTCAAAAAGCACTCGCGATCGACTTGTCGATCGCGATCGACCTTTTGAACACCCCTGCTCTAGATTCTTTAACAAACGTCAAAAATTTTTATTCCTTGTGGATATAGATATAGTCCGCCGTTAGTAATAGCTGGTTCTGGGGCGACCATACTCTTCGTACCCCTAATGGCATTTAAAATTTCTTAATTTTTAATCACCTAGCTAACTTTATAACAGTTCCCTGTTGTACCGAGAGCGGTGTTTTTTGATTAAACTTTGTTATTTTCAGTAAATTTAACTGACTTTGCAATGCTAAAGCCCGTATTCAATGTAGGTTTGATGCTTTTTAAAGAGTCTTTCGGAAGTGTGTGATAAGTATAACGTAGCTCAATAGCTACTTTCTTCACCTATGTTGTTAATAGTCATCTAATTGTTCAATCGCATATTGAATACAAGAAATTTCCTGCCAGGATTCACCTGGCCTACATACTTTTTTATTTTTCTTCATTATGTTATCTCTAAGTCACTGTGTTATTGATATGGTAACAATTCTGAAGCAAAAGAGTGAACAGTTTGGCTCAGAGTCTCGATTGTCTTATTGCCTGATACTTCATTGCCAAGACGTTCAATAGCATTTGGCAAGTTTTGTGAGTTCACATCGAGCTTTTCATTAATTTTGATATTTTTTCAGTAAAATTCTGTATCATTACCAGGGGAATTATATTTTCAGGATGGTCTATTTGCTGAGCTACTGCTTCAGGTTGTTCCCGAGGTGTTCAAACACTGCCGGATCTACAGGAACACCATTAGAGATATTTAGATAATATAGATGTTTGTCCCACCAGAGTACAATCATACGGACTACATATCCTCTTCGCATTAATTAGGACTTTTCATAGAGATACGACAAGTCATCCTTAAATTCATCAGTCTACCAGAAGGATCATCATACGTTGCCAAGATCGTCATTTAGAGACAGCTTTCTAACAGCTCTGTCACCTAGTCCACTATCTCTAACCAAACGAGTATCTACCCCATTATTTCTCGTAACAAGAAATTTATCAACCTAAACGACAGGATAGTTCCCCATACTTTCGATTGTTAATTTTGTACCAAATCTTCCGCACGACTGCAGACGTATGTACCCCAGTCCAATTTTATAATTCCACATTTCCCCTTTTGTCGAAATAAGTATTTTACTATTGGAGATTTAATATTAAGAACTTAATACCAAAAGTTCACATACCGCCTAAAGGAATAAATCCTACCTAGAAGCTATTCTTAAGAATACATTAATCCCCTATTATGGTTTGTATTATACGTTGAAACATGAGAAGACAATAGAAAAGGAACTTAGAAAGCAGGAAAGTTAAATAAGTGGAACGTAAATACGATACAGATTGATATAAATGGTAATAATCTGAAAATATTACTTTACTAATAAGGGAAGTTGCAAAATTTATTACAAATGGAGAATTTAGAAGCTTTCTCTCAGATGCTATTAAGTATATCCCAACAATACTCCGTTTGAGTATTATGTTTTTACAATCTGCAAATATCGTTTCTTTTAGATTTTTTAATCTCTCAGGGGTTAAATTGAAGTGCTTACTAAACTTTAAATTTACTGTAAAATTTTATTTAAACAACTGGTTAAAATGTAGGGAATTTCAAGCGGTATATCATATACCCTAAGGAAAAAGTTAGGTTATATTTTGAAATTGAAACGTCAAAATTTGTTTATTTTTCAGAAAATTTAATACAAAAGCCCCAAAATATCAATAAAAATGAACGTAATAGCGGCAGTTAAAGCCTACGTAGACAAAATGACCGACGAGAGTGAGCCAGGCATGAAAGTTCTGCTCATGGACAAAGAAACGACCAGTGTTATAAGTATGGTATATAGTCAAAGTGAAATACAGCAGAAAGAAGTGTTTTTACTGGAAAGAATAGACTCTCAGAATTATGCTAACTCTTCAGGTTTGCGCTACCTTAAATGCCTTGTATTTTTGAGGCCTACACAACAGAATATTGAGCTGTTATGTGGCGAGCTGCGTAACCCAAAATATGGAGCCTACTATATATACTTTTCCAATATTGTTGCCAAAGCAGACATTAAAATCTTAGGTATGTCCTTATTTGTCTATTTATTTTCCTGCATATTCTGGGTGCTACTTCATAATAATATTTTAGCCGAGAATGATGAACAAGAAGTAATAAAAGAAGTCCAGGAGCTTTATATGGATTATTTGGCAGTAAATCCACATTTATTTTCAATAGGAATTCCTGCATGTATGAGTGGAACAACAGAATTGTCATGGAACCATGGGGCCTTACAGAGGACTGTACAGGGTTTGGTGTCGGTGTTGTTATCATTAAAAAAGTCACCAATCATAAGGTAAGGATTTGAATAATCACTCGGACAATTTTTATAATAAAATTATAAATTGATTATAATTGTTTTAGATATCAATCAAACTCAAAACTTACTAAAGACTTAGGTAACCGTGTGGACGAAGTTATGAACAAGGAATCATCTTTGTTTACCTTTGGTCAAAGTGGGCACAGTCTATTGCTCATTTTAGATAGGAGAGATGACCCGATAACTCCGTTGCTGAATCAGTGGACTTATCAGGCTATGGTGCATGAATTATTGGGAATTTATAACAACCGAGTGAACTTGTCTGGAATACCAGGTAAGAAATTAAAATTGGTTTTTTCTAAAATAAATTGATTAAGAAGGAAATTTATTTCCTGATAAATGGATATACAGAATCACAACAATATTTCTCAATGAGTCTAATCATCGTCTCTGCATATAAACTCAATGTTTATATGGGTATATCAGCATATAACATCTAGTTTTCAAACAGTTTTCTTTTATGTCCAGATATGCCATTTCTCTGGGTTTTCCTTTACATTTAATTAAAATTGGTTTAGGAACATAGGAAATATTGCAAAAATAGTATGTAGATTTGCATTCTAAAGTAATTAATAATAAGATTTATTAATGTTTTAATAGTTAATGATGGATGACATAGATGACGAAAGTTTTTATTGGGGGAAATTTCATTCATTTTTAAAACTTTGTAACTTCAGGCTAAATCAATAAATTTGACTACTGTTTTATTTCATTTGTTCTCTGAAATGTTATTCTTGTAACACGTGTCATCATGACCCAATCTGATTATTATTACCACAGACTTTAAACCAACACCTAATGTACAGCCTCCATCTAAAGTATCTGCCACCTAACAAGAATTTAAAACTCTGTTGCAGTAGAACAAAGTGAAAGACATGCATTAAATTAAACTAGTATATTTATGGTATTATAAAAACCAATATTTAGAACAATTTCCTTTGGCTTTTATTACTGCTACAATTCTTTTGGAAGGCGTCTTTTTGCGATTTTTCAAAGAAACATGTCTCAACTGTCAGTCTTGTCTAGCATTTTTATATGTTTTCAACCACTCTTATTTAAGTTTTTTAGCTTTTTTTACCTTCTTAAAACTTTTCTTAAGATTATCCACAACAGAATATACAAAAAATGTGAGACCCACATATCCCGTACTCAATTCGGTTTCCGGAATGCGCTGGGTATTCAAGGTGCTCTTTTTGCTGTTCAGGTCTTGTTTCAACGCTGTAGAGATGTTAACTGTGATGTCTACGTTTGCTTCATAGACTACCGGAAAGCTTTCGATAGAGTTAAACATGACAAACTGCTCTCAATACTAAAGTCTATTGACCTCGACGATAAAGACATAAGAGTTATAAATAACATTTACTATAATCAGACAGCAACCATTAAAATAGATGGACAATACACAGAGGATGTTGCAATTCAGCGTGGAGTGCGCCAGGGCTGGATCCTGTCGCCTCTCGTTTTCAATATTTATTCAGAAGAAATTATAAGAATGGCATTGGAGGAGATTGATGAAGGAATTCTGGTGAATGGAGAACGTCTAAATAATATAAGATATGCGGATGATATGATTATCTTTGCAGACAGTCTAGAGGGTTTGCAGTCTCTTGTTTTAAGTCTGTTGGAAAAAAGTCAACTCCTTGGTCTCGAGTTTAACATCAAGAAAACTAAGTACATGGTTATTGGTAAAAACCAGGTACCATCCCGAGAATTAGTGGTTGAGCAGCAACCAATAGAAAGAGTCAGTGGCTTCACTTATCTAGGCACCACCTTAAATGATCGGTGGGATCACTCAGTCGAAATAAAGCGACGCATCGAGATGGCAAGAACTTCATTCACTAAGATGAACAAAATCTTCAGGAGTCGAGACATACTACTTAATATTAAGGTTCGATTACTTCGATGCTATGTCTTCTCAGTGCTCATGCACGGAGTCGAATCTTGGACCTTGACCGACGCCACCATGAGGAGACTTGAGGCCTTCGAAATGTGGTGTTATCGTTGAATACTGAGAATTTCCTGAGTGGACAGAGTAACAAATGTAGAAGTTCTAAGAAGAATGGACAAGCAATGTGAAATATCTTTTAGTGTAAAGAGGCGAAAACTTGAATACCTGGGCCACATAATGAGGAACGAACAGCGCTATGGCCTACAACAACTGATACTCCAGGGAAAGGTGTATGGCAAGAGAGGTCCAGGATGACGACGAAATTCTTGGCTCCAGAATCTGAGAGTGTGGTTTTCCCTAGGCGCTGCAAAAAAGGATGTATATTTAAAAAAAAAATTGTAAAGGTTATTAAGAGATTAATACACAAGAATGGTGATTATATATTTTTAATGTATTTTAAATTAACACATAGACTGAAAAGTTTTCGGTCTGATACATAGATGTGACCTTTTTCAAAAAATCCGTGGCAAGCGATAGGTGGCAAAATTTCATGACATTTCGACGATTAGTTTACAAGTTACAGTGGTTTTAGTGACGCTACTTTTGATATTTTTAAAAAGAATGGAAGAAATCGAATTTCGCGTGTTGATTAAACACTGCTTTTGACGGGAAAAAATACCGTTCAAGCAAAGCATTGACTTGATAAGTATTACGGGGGCTTTGTCCCTGGAAAATCACTCATTATTTACTGGTATGCTGAATTTAAACGCGGTCGTACAGATACAAATGATGCTGAACGCTCTGGACGCCCAAATGAGGTGCTTACACACCGGAAAACATCAAAAAAAAATCCACAAAATTGTTTTGGATGACCGTAAAGTGAAATTGCGTGAGATAGCTGACATCCTCAAAATAATCATATTTTGCATGAACATTTGAGCATGAGAAAGCTCTATTCGAAATGAGTACCGCGTTTGTTCACAGTGGACCAAAAACAACAACGTGTTGATGATTTTGAGCGCTTTTTGGACCTGTTTAAGCGCAATGTGATATGTAACAATGGATGAAACATGAACCCACCACTACACACCGGAATCAAATAGTCAATCAGCTGAATGGACAGCAGCTGGTGAAAGCCGCCCAAAGCGACCAAAGATACAACAGTCAATTGGGAAGGTTTTGGCCTCTATATTTTGGGATGCGCATGGAATAATTTTCATCGACTATGCTGAAAAGGGAAAAATCATCAATAGCAAATATTAAATATAAAGTTATTGGTACGTTTGAAGGCAGAAATCGCAAAGAAACGACGAGTCCAAATGAACAAGAAAAAAGTGCTCTTTCATCAAGACAGTGCAGCGTATCACACGTCAGTGGTTACGATGGCAAGATTGAAGTTCGAATTGCTTCCTCATCATCCTTATTCGCCAGATTTGGCCCCCAGCGACTATTATCTATTTGCAGAAATGCTCGCGGGAAAGAGATTTGGCTCCAATAAAGAAGTTATCGCCAAAACAGATCTATTTTGAAGGCATAGACAACCCCTTCTACAAGAAAGGCATAGAAGTGTTAAAAAAGCGTTGGATTGATTGTATCGCTATTGAAGGAGATGTACTGATGAAAAAGAATATAAAGGAGACTATATTGATAAATAAAATCGAATTTTGCAAAAAAAAAAATGTGTTTTAAGTAGCTAGACCAAAAACTTTTCAAACTACATTTTTTTTTTAAATATGTTTTAAATGTTCACATTATTTTTTTATCTGGTTAAATGGACCACTGATGAAAACTATGACGCCTCCTTGTCTGCAGGATAACTTCACAAGAAATAATCCAATCTGCAAAAATAAAAATTAATCTTGTAAAATGTCGTAGTAAATAACTGGTCAAGTGCAAGTTGAACTTGCGCAATTAGTGCTCCGTACGTTGATTGCTTTTAAAATAAAAAATGTTGTAACGGAAGTATAAAATGATCAGTGACTTCACAAAACACACCCCAAATGAGTTTTCAACAAAGTTTATTTCCAATCTTTACTGAAAATTGATGACTTTGAAATTTCTGTTTTTTTTTTATATACCAGATAAATTATTACAGGTAATGCACTCGTGATAATTTTCGTTCAATCTACACCTCGTGGAGAAGATTCCAGAATTTTTTCAAAATTTTTTCATAAGTACTTTTCGAGATAAGGCAGGTGGACAGCGATTTTTTAAAAATAATACAAAGAAAAGTCCGCGCAAGTATTACATTATATATATATTTTTTACTCGTGTTTTCACAGGCTTTCATTTGACACCACAGTCGATTACCTAGTAAAAAAAATTTTTTTTCACTCCCGATTTCACCCCCCAAAACTAACCCCTTAAGTCAAAATTTAACTTTCAAAACTACATGGCTCTGATGAGGCCATCAATTCCTATATTATTACCAAATTTCAACTTTCTATGACAAATAGTTTCGGAGAAAATCGGGTGTGACAGACGGACAGACACCGAAGTGATCTTATAAGTGTTCCGTACGGAACACTAAAAATTGTTAAAGGGTTTTTTTTCAAAAATAAAAAAACTATGGGTTGTTTCAAACTTTAGTATGCAATTTTCGACCAAAAAAATTATGTTTAATTATTTATAAAGAATTGTCTATTAGAAAAATATTAAAAATTGACAGTAATATTGCAGACAGTGTCTGAAAACAGGTAGCGGTTCCAATCCGACGTCAGGTCTCTTTTAACGCTATAACTTTGTAATGGAATGGAATTTTCTTAATTTTTGTTGAATAATTCTTAGAAGTATAGAGAATAAAAATCTATAAAAAAATCGAATTTTTGAAAATTCAAAGTGTATGTAACCCCTTAAAACGATTTATAGTATATTTCACCATACTGTGTGGAAATTTCATTATTTTTACAATATATTTTCATACGTTTTTTTAATTGCAATTGGATTTTTAAATAAAAAATAATTATCGATTTTCTTACTTTATTTTAAAACTTTATCATAAATAATGTTGATAATCGTTACGAAAACCTTTTTAAAAATTTTTTACAATTATTTATCACTAAATTAAAATTTATAAAATTAAAAAAAAATCACGTGACTACGAAAGCGCCACGATTGGCTGCCATGTTTGTGACGTCATTATGTTAAAGTGTTTTCACGTAAGTACTGTCAACAGCTTCTACCTGCGTACATGCTGTCAAAATTATTGAAGTATCCTATATTTTGTTATATTTGTTATAAATGTACATGTAAATAAGAAATTAAATATTTTTATTAAATACTAGGCGTGCCCGCGGCTCCGCTCGCGTGGCCTTGATTCACTATTATCGTCACTGCTTATTCCTTATATTACCTAACGTAATAAAATAGATCCTATAACCTGGGCGGAGAACATATTTTATAAAAAATAAACGGTCAAGTGCAAGTTGAACTTGCACAATTAGTGTTCCGTACGTTGATTATTTTTGAAATAAAAAGTTTTGTTAGGGTGGTATAAAATGATCAGTGACTTCACAAAACACACCCCAAATGAGTTTTCAACAAAGTTTGTTTCCAATCTTTACTGAAAACTGGTGACCATGAAATATTGGTTTTTTTTCTATACCAGATAAATTATTAAAGGTAATGATAATTTTCGGTCAATCTATACCCCGTGGAGAATATTCCAGGATTTTTTCAAAATTTTTTGATCAGTACTTTTCGAGATAAGGTAGGGGACAGCGATTTTTTCACGATTTTTTAAAAGTAATACGAAGAAAAGTGTGCGCAAGTATTACATTATATATATATTTTTTACTCGTGTTTTCACAAGCTTTCATTTGACACCACACTCGATGACCTAGTAAAAAAATTTTTTTTTTCACTTCCGATTTCACCCCTCAAAACGAATCCCTTAAGTCAAAATTTATGTTACGGTGATATAAAATGATCAGTGACTTCACAAAACACACCCCAAATAAGTTTTCAACAAAGTTTATTCCAATCTTTACTGAAAATTTATGACCTTGAAATTTCTGTTTTTTTATATAACAGATAAATTATTACAGGTAATGCACTCGTGATAATTTTCGTCAATCTAATCTACACCCCGTGGAGAATATTCCAGAATTTTTTCAAAATTTTTTTGATAAGTACTTTCCGAGATAAGGCGGGTGGACAGCGGTTTTTTCGTGATTTTTTAAAATAATACAAAGAAAAAGTGAGCGCAAGTATTACATTATATATATATTTTTTACTCGTGTTTTCACAAGCTTTCATTCGACACCACACTCGATTACCCAGTAAAAAAATGTTTTTTTCATTTCCGATTTCACCCCCCAAAACTAACCCCTTAAGTCAAAATTTAATTTTCAAAACTACATGGTTCTGATGAGGTCATCAATTCCTATATTGCTACCAAATTTCAACTTTCTATGACAAGTAGTTTCGGAGAAAATCGGGTGTGACAGACGGACAGACAGACGGACAGACACCGAAGTGATCTTATAAGTGTTCCGTACGGAACACTAAAAACACGTAAATCGGATAAGTGGTTCTTAAGTGCTAAGCGCACTAACGGACAGATGGACAGACAGACAGAGAGACATTGCGTTTTATATATTATAGATCTTTTTGATAAATATTAAGTTAAGAATTTAAAAAAAAAACACAAATCGGACGAGTGGTTCTCGAATGATAAGCACACTAACGGACAGACAGACAGACACAGAGAGACGTTGCTGTTTATATATAGATCATTATTATTATATATATATATATATATATATATATAACAAAAATTGTGAGTTTCGCAGGGTTGCAGCCAGATTATAAAGTATTTTTTAGGGCATTCACAAAAAATAATACTCTTTTTACTTAGTGAAAGCTTTCGGATATATTCAATCCTTCTTCAGTCACTCTACAAAGGGAACGGTGGTCATTAAAAAAAGCTTTAAAAAACAAAAATTATTAAAAAAAAAAACTTACTGTAAGTGAGGTTACAAACATAAACTAGGCTCTTCCAGCATTCTTTCTTTCTCCAAAAAAAAAAAAAAAAACCCTTTTTTGTCTCTTTCACCACACAGTGTACATGTAAACAATAAGAACATTCAAAAGGAAAAACAGTCATTAATTAAAATTTTTAAAATTTTACACCATTATACATGTATATACTCGGGACGCACAGAGAGCGGTATAGCACTGCCAGTCGTGGCAAATATGCACTTTTTTTGAAGATGTTTGTTAGATTTAGGAATTTCTTTCTAGAAGAAGATAGAGGATATACGGTTTATTTTAAAACTAATTATAATTTATGTTATATAATAAGATGTCCATCTTTTTATTTTTGAAAAACATATATGAGAAGATTGAAATTAATTACACACACAGTGAGAAGAAGAAGAAAAGAAAAAAAGGAAATGTAAAAAAGGGAAGAAAAAAGGGGAAATATATTTTATGCTAAGTTTGGGGTAGCTGAAGGCATCTCACTTCCTCCTTATTACTAATCTGAAGCAGGTTGGAGTAAATTACGTTTAAATGTTGAACATCTGATCTTTTGTTCATGCAATTTTTTGGTTATTGATGTAAACCATTTCAAGAAAATTTCTTTTAAAGTAGTTTTTTTCAAAATCTATTATTTTTACGTTTTCAAAATTAGGCAAGTGGCCGGTATTATTTGTGTGTTGAGACAGGGCACAAGCATCTGGTCTCAGTCTGATATCAATTTAAGTGATGCCAGTCTATCCTTTAAGCACCTGGAAGTCTGCCCTATATATTTTTTATCACAGTTATGGCAACTAATTTGATACACCAAGTTAGATTTGTTAATGTTGTTTGTTTTATTTTTTAAACGGGTAAAAAGTGTTGTCGTGGTTTTTAATGTTTTGTTGGCTACAATCAGGTCCTTGCCTTGAAATATATTTGCAAGTTTGGGGGTTAAGTCTCTTATATAAGGAAAAGATACATAATGCTTTCTTGGGTTAGAATTGGCTGTTCGGTTTTGATCAGTGTTATCAGTTATAACTCTTTCACTTGTAGAGAAAAGAAGTTTGTTTAAAAGATGTTTCGGATAGGAGTTGTCTAAAAGTAAGTTATAGACCCTTCTTAAGTTGTTGACTCTTAATGTGGGGTGGCTTATAGAAGTCACTCGGTCTTTTAAACATAGAATTAAGTTTATTTTCATTCTTTCTGGGTGGTATGAGAAGTAATTAAGATACCTACCAGAACTACTTGGTTTAATGTACCAGTCTAGAATGATTTTGTTGTTTTCTTCGCATCTGATAAGTTTAGTATCTAGAAATGGCATGCTATTGTTGTTTTCTGTTTCCATTGTGAACTGAATATATTTGTTATAATTGTTAAAGACTCTAAGTATTTCTTCTTCGCCATTAAGTGGTATTGCACATATCAAATCATCAACATACTTTTTTATAAATGGTAATTTATAAGATAATCTTGGAATACATTCTTGTAGTAAATCATCTAACACGTATTGTGCCAGAATGGGAGAAATTTTTGAGCCCATTGGAGTACCAAATGTTTGTTTATAGAACTGATTGTTGTAAGCGAAGCATGTATTATTAAAAATGAACCGAATTATTTCAAGAAAATTGGACTGACTTATGTCAGTATTATTTCCTATTCTTGTCCAGTTTTTAGTGATGCTTTCGAGTACCAACTCCAAAGAGAGATTCGTAAATAGGGAAACAACGTCCAGACTTATAATTTGAAAATTGTTTGGTAATTTGAAATCGTTGATGAAGCTTGAAAATTTGAAAGAATCCGTCACATAATATTCATTGTCATAGGATGTAGCTAAAATTTGAGTTATAAAACCAGTTAGTTTTGATGTTGGGGAATCTATAGAGGAGATGATTGGTCGCAAAGATAAGGTCGGTTTATGAACCTTAGGTAAACCGTAGAATTTTGGGCATATCGAGTTATAAATTGTTAGATTTTTTGCATCAACATCAGTGATTTGTTTTTGTTTTTTTAAATCAGAAACTATTTTATTTGCTTTCTGCTGAATCGTCGACGTGGGATCGCGTGGAATTTTTTTATAATAAGTCTCATCATTCAACAAAAGTTCTGCAAGTTCCATATATTGCTGTTTATAAAGTGCAACTGTTGAGTTACCCTTATCGGATTTTGTAATATAAACTTCTGGATGATTTTTTAAAAAGATTTTTGTCTTATTGAAATATTCAGTCTCTTCAGAAAAAACTTTCTCCTCTTTATGCACGAAATTCGTTATAATGTTAGTAGCTTGGGCACTGTAAATGTTTTTTTTTGGTTATTGTCATTGTTACTGATTAGTGAAATTGAGTATTCTATGTCTGCTAAGATATGAGGAATAGAAATGTCTTTAAGGGTTACAGGAAGGCTGAAATTAGGTCCCAAGGATAACATATCCTTTACCTCTCTTGGAAAGTCTAAATTTGTTAGGGTTTTTAAACCAAGAATCTTTAATTTTGATTCTCGATCTTCTCTCACCCTTCAAAGCCTCCAACTTCCCCTGTGCGTGTCTCGAATTTTGTAAAAATATTTATTATATCTTATATTTTGTCTACGCAAAAATTCGTTGAAAATATGAGGTGGTAGTGCATTTTTAATGTCATTACGTAATTTGGCCAGCACCCCCTTTGTTCTCTCTATATGTCCATGAGTTACCCTAATTTCTAAGTTAAGAACTTTACAATTAAGTTTGTGACTAAAAGTATTGATCATCTGTCCGGTTCTTCCTTCATGTATATCAATTAGTTTTGATACACCCTTTGTTTGGTCAGTTATGTGTTTTGGGAAAAGACCAAATCTTCGACACTGCAGTAGGAAAATCTTTCTATTCTTCAGAGGAGCCAATTTGATATTCAATTTTGCCCAATTTTTTAAGTTGTTTGTACAGACTATCCCATAAGTAGTAGATATTACTTGGTAAAACCCCATTCCTTTTAACAAGAGTTATCAATTTCACGGCTGTGTATTTAAACAAAAATTGTGAGTTTCGCAGGGTTGCAGCCAGATTATAAAGTATTTTTTAGGGCATTCACAAAAAATAATACTCTTTTTACTTAGTGAAAGCTTTCGGATATATTCAATCCTTCTTCAGTCACTCTACAAAAGGGAACGATGGTCATTAAAAAAAACTTTAAAAAACAAAAATTATTAAAAAAAAACTTACTGTAAGTGAGGTTACAAACATAAATTATAATTAGTTTTAAAATAAACCGTATATCCTCTATCTTCTTCTAGAAAGAAATTCCTAAATCTAACAAACATCTTCAAAAAAAGTGCATATTTGCCACGACTGGCAGTGCTATACCGCTCTCTGTGCGTCCCGAGTATATACATGTATAATGGTGTAAAATTTTAAAAATTTTAATTAATGACTGTTTTTCCTTTTGAATGTTCTTATTGTTTACATGTACACTGTGTGGTGAAAGAGACAAAAAAGGGTTTTTTTTTTTTTTTTGAGAAAGAAAGAATGCTGGAAGAGCCTAGTTTATGTTTGTAACCTCACTTACAGTAAGTTTTTTTTAATAATTTTTGTTTTTTAAAGCTTTTTTTAATGACCACCGTTCCCTTTTGTAGAGTGACTGAAGAAGGATTGAATATATCCGAAAGCTTTCACTAAGTAAAAAGAGTATTATTTTTTGTGAATGCCCTAAAAAATACTTTATAATCTGGCTGCAACCCTGCGAAACTCACAATTTTTGTTTAAATACACAGCCGTGAAATTGATAACTCATATATATATATATATATATATATATATATATATATATATATATATATATATATAACCTGGCGAGCGAACATATGAATGAATTTTAAAAATACACGTAAATCGGATAAGTAGTCCTCGAGTGGTAAGCGCACTAACGGACGAACCGACAGACAGAGAGACGTCGCATTATATATATATATATATATATATATATATATATATATATATATATTATAGAAGATTATAGATAACCTGGCTAGAGAACAAATGTATGAATTAAAAAAAAAACACGTAAATCGGATAAGTGGTTCTCGAGTGATAAGCGCACTAACGGACAGACAGAGAAACTATGCATTTTATATATAATATAGATATTCTTTGCTACATGATATTGTTCCATATTTAATGGTTTAGACATTGTATTACAAGATAACGCGCTAGCGGCGACCTTTTTTTTCCGACTTGATTCACTATTATCGTCACTGCTTATTCTTTATCTTACCTAACATAATAAAATATAGCCTATAACCTGGTAAGAGAACATATGTATGTTTTTTTTTAAACAAAGCACGTAAATCGGATAAGTGGTTCTCCAATGATAAGCGCACTAACGGACAGACAGAGACGTTGCATTTTATATATTATTTATAGATAATTAAATTTTTTGTAGGGGTGTCACGCTAAAGTTACGGTGACAGGGCTGTGTTATATTCAACTTAAAGGCAAAAATGATTATTATTATATTACAATACTTACATCGAAGTGATCTTCACAACAGAAAAAATTTGATGTTGTTTTAGGATTAATACGTCGTGCTGCTTAGAACCATTGAGTTCGACGTTTAAAATCTTGTGGCATATTTAAAAACATTTTTTCAGGAGCTGTTTTTGTAGTGTTCGTACAAAATTCGTACGAAACATGCACGATAAATTTTTAGATTAGACATTTTCAATCAATTTATCAATACACTACTCTTGTCGATGTCAAAACAAAGGTTACGTCTGAGCATAGGACACTTTACGGGAGATGTGACACTACAGGCCCATCTATATAACCTCAAACTGGCTGACCGGAAAACATGTCGGCTGTGCGAGGGAAAAAGCGAGGACAGTATACATATTCTGTGCCAATATCCTGCACTAATGGTCAAGACATATAGATAAAGATCTACAAGAGGTCAGGATGAGTAGCCTATGTCTTGGCAGAAAAATGCCGGGCTAGGGCTGCGATCCTGACACCAGGGACTCAACGTACCACTCACTCACTTTACTACTACTACTACTATCAATACACTAATGATAATAACAAGAATAAATTGATTGAAAACTAAAATACTCGTATCAGCTCTGTGTGATGTTGGGGAAAATAAACATTTTGACGTCACACGCGCTCGGGGTTTTTCGGCGCGTCATCGGTAATTAATTTAAAAATTTATTACCGATATTAAAATTATAAAACTTATATATGATCTTTCCATTTATGACAATAAAATGGTTTGTTCGAAACCCCAATTCACACCTTTTTGACTTTTTTTTATAAAAAAATACACTTAACCTTTAGAGGAAACCACTAAAATAAACACATTATTAACAATGTGTACACTACGAGATCTCACAGTAAAGTAAATAATTACAGGAATAAACAGGTTAGCCATTGTTGACTTCCAAAAATTTGTTCTTTTATTTTTTTAATGGGTGTTTTGGTTACTTTATTTGTAATTTATAAGAGTCATTAGTTTCTAAGAGTTAAAGGGGTGGCAAATACTTTTGACCGCGGCTGTATAACTAAGAGTAATTTTATACACTAGTACAGGTGTGCTCAAACTTGAACTGCTGGCGATCTACCTCAATATTGTTAGACTACGATCGATCGACTCTGAGAGGCTGCAAGTAAGTGTGAAGCCGGATTGTCGTCTAGGTAGGGTGTATCGTGGCATAGATATTAGTTTTCCGCACAATATGCATTTTTTTAGTCAAGGTAAGTGTAGGTCTGCTCTAAAATGTCAATGAAAAAACTCATAATTGTTCAAAATTGCGAGTTTATTGGTTCTTACAAAACAAACGAGTTCTAGTGTCTAAGCTTAACTAAAGAGTGACTTTGAATGTTGAAGCGTGGCACTGCATGTCCTCAGCATACTTTTCATAAGATGGTACGTAATTACCGAGTGCTAATCGCAAGCATGATGACATATGTTCGTCAGTTAGTCGATTGCGATATTTTGACTTAATTGTCTTCATTTCAGAAAATGCAGACTCGCACAAGTAAGTTGACTCAAACATTGCCGTCAGTTGAAGGGCGATTTGCCTTAGATTCGGATATTTATCTTCAGATATAAAACACCAGAATTTTGTATCAGATGCTGTGGCTTTGAGATGTATATCTGATATAATCTTCACTAACTCATTTTCAACAGAACATAAATCCATGTTAAACTGACTTGCTATTTCAGTAGCTAATTCCTCAATGTTTTTACATGAAAAAGGATAACTCATAAATGATGCGATATTTGCCAATTTACTGAAATCATAAAAAACGTATTTCGAATTGGCCCAAAATATTTGATAATTCTGCCTCATATATATTCAACTGAGGAATCCTTGCTTTCAAAGACGGAAAATTTTTCAGATCCTTTCTTTTCAGTTGATCTATCATAAGTTGCAATTTACTTTTGAATGCGTTTATTGCTCTAATCATCTCAATAATAGTTTTTTTCCTTTACCTTGAAGCTCCAAATTAATGGTGTTTAAATGCATTGTGATGTCTGTCAAAAATGCCAAATCAGTCAGCCATTTTCCGTTTTTCAGCATCTGAGTGTCATCACCTCTTTCGTCCAGAAAAGCCGTTATTTCGGGCAATAATTCTTGAAACCTTTCTAGGAATTTTCCGCGACTCAACCACCTGACGTCCGTGTGAAGAACTAAATCAGTGTGTTCAGCTATCTTCCAACTGCAATTTAAAGAGCCGTCGTTGCAAGCTACGTGCATGGATAGAATTCACAATTTTTATTGCAATGCCCATAATCTCCTCCATGTTTAGAACTTTTGAACACAAAACTTGTTGATGTATAATGCAATGGAAGGAGAAAAATGAAGGGAAATCATCATTAGCTCGACACAATGCCACAAAACCGTTTTTGTTTTCAGTCATTGCTGGTGCTAAATCGGTTGTAATGCACACTAGTTTATATATTGGTAGCTTGTAGTTTGTTACAAAATTGAAGAAAACGTCATATATATCTTCGCCACGGGTCTTTCCTTTCAGAGGAATCATGGTCAAAAACTCTTCCTTAGCCGACATGTCATTGAATACCATTCGAATAAAAATACAGAGCTGGGCTGTGTCTGTCATATCGGTGGATTCGTCGAACTGTAAAGAAAAGTATGTACATTCTATGATATCATGTTTTAGTGTATCTGCCATGTCCTAACTCATGACTTCAACACGCCTTGTGACAGTCGGACAAGATAACTGAAGTTCTCTAATAGCAGACATAATCTCTGTTTTATTTTTAAAATCTCCAAATAAAGTCTCACCCGCTTCAATAAGTGCTTTCTGCACAACCAATCCATCATCAAATGGTTTCTTGTGTTTCGCCATTATATGAGATATTTTAAATGACACGATCGTTGCAGCTTTTGATTGTTTGGCTGGTCTTGTGAACATGGTTTTTGTTCTTTTTTCAAAGAAGTTATCAAATCACGTACTTTTCGTTTTCTTAATTCACTCTGTGACGGAAAATCCTTTTCGTAGTTTTTATGAACCGTTTTATGATGCCTCTCTAAGTTCCCACGCTTAGGTATTGCAACTGACGCACGGCAAATGAAACAAATGCACTTATCCTTTACCATAGAAAAGAAAAATTCTTTCTCCCAATCCTTATTAAAATGATAAGTTTTACTTTTCTTCGCCGCACTCATTTTGGACTATTTATTAATAAACTTTGTATCGATGTATCGCCTTCAAGTTACAACTCAGACTGACTCCTATTCCTGCAGGCGCAACATTTATATCGGCGCGAACGAAGTCTCGAATGTTCCCGTCAAACACGCCGCCCGAAGTTTCTAGAAAAATCGGCGGGAATCAAAAAAACGCGGCTTTTCTTTGACAAGTACCGCGCGTTCCTTTGATAAAGCCGCCTTTTGACGCTAGCAGGGGGGAGTATTCTGGCCTAATTGTGGATCGAGTAAATTTTAGTAGTTTTATTCATTACATTTTGTTTTAGTTACCTAAAACAAAATCTGTGAATAGTTCTATATCGGAACTTTTTTCTCGAGATCGACTCAAAAAGCACTCGCGATCGACCGTTTGAGCACCCCTGCACTAGTAGATATTAGCACGTATACGTAATGTTTTTATGCTTTTCCCTTAGGTGTATCAAAAGAACTTTCCGAAGTAGTTCTTTCAGCGGAACAGGACGCATTCTACACAAAAAACATATTCATGAACTACGGTGAAATAGGACAAAATATAAAACAACTAATGGACCAATTTCAAGCGAAAGCAAAGAGCCATCAAAAGATAGAAAGTATTGCCGACATGAAGAACTTTGTAGAATCGTACCCACAATTCAAAAAACTGTCCGGTAATGTCACTAAACACGTTACTGTAGTCGGCGAATTAAGTTCCATGGTTAACAAGTATCATCTGCTAGACGTGTCTGAGGTCGAGCAGGAGCTCAGTTCTCAGAACGACCACTCCGGCCAACTATCAAGCGTTAAAAAACTTCTCCACGATGACAAGATTAGACCGTCTGATGCCGCCAAATTAGTCATGCTGTACGCTCTACGCTACCAAAATCACAGCGGTAATGAAATCAGCGGTCTTATAGAAATCTTAAAGAAAAAAGGCGTGTCAGACAAATTAGTTAAAGATATAGTGTACGTCTTGGAGTATGCTGGTTCCCACGCGCGCCAAAGCGATTTAAACGTTGAAAACGCAGTAAAAATCACCAAAAGATTCTTCAAAGGACTCAGTGGAGTCGACAACGTCTACACCCAACACAAACCGTTACTCCACGACATTTTAGAAGACTTAATCAAAGGCCGTCTGAAAGACAATTTGTATCCAATCGTCGGCACTCATTCCAGTGGTTTACGCGCTCAAGATATAATTGTATTCATTGTTGGAGGCGCCACATATGAGGAGTCACTGACTGTACACGCTTTTAACAAGAATTACCCCAGTTTTAATATACTTTTAGGGGGCACTACCATTCACAATTCGTCCAGTTTTTTGGAAGAAGTTGAATTGGCGTATAGGGGAGTTGATATGAGGCTGAGGAAGCACACCAGACAGATAAGGAACGTAAAATTTGAGTAAATTGCACTTCGGTTTAAGGTTGGAGTAAATTTGATTTAATTTTAGTATTTTAAGATGATAATATATTATAGAGTACGAAGTCATTCCTCCTCACTGTATAATACGTGTTTTAATGTTGAAAATGCCAATTTTATTTATTTATTTTTGTTTTTGGAGCTTTAATTATATAAGTATTAAGTTTTTTTTTAAATATATCTAACTATAAAGGAAAACTCGCTGAGATAACTGCTTCTATCTCATCAAACACAAGTTTGTACGTTCACAGCTAAAATTTTAAGATATTGTGTTGCCCCTGAGATCTCGCAAGTAAGAGAGCAAATGAAGTACAGCATTTCTAGAAGTTTTTCTTTGGATAATTTAAAACCACCTTTGTTATTTACTATTTTTCAGAATTTTAGTTTTAATAAATATTAATGGATGGATGGACTTTTTTTTGAGCTGAAACATATCTTAAAAGTAAAAATGAAATTGTTGGCACTCTAGAATACCATAACATCACAAAGCGATATATATATATATATATATATATATATATATATATATATATATATATATATATATTATTTATATATATATATATATATATATATATATATATATATATATATATATATATATATATATATATATATATATATATATATATATATATATATATATATAAATATAAATATATATAAATATATATATATATATATATATATATATATATATATATATATATATATATATATATATATACATAAACAACATAAAATGAACCCAAAGCCCAAAAATTGAATATATATGCATATATATATATATATATATATATATATATATATATATATATATATATATATATATATATGTATATATATATATATATATGTATATATATATATATATATATATGTATATATATATATATATATATATATATATATATATATATATATATATATGTATGTATATATATTCAATTTTTGGGATTTGGGTTCATTTTATGAATATTTAGTATTCAAAATTAAACTTAAACTGACGTTTCGCCCTTTGGTTTAGGGCATTTCAGTACCTTGTGCAGATTACCCAATGCATTTATATTGGTATGACGACGATATATATATATATATATATATATATATATATATATATATATATATATATACATAAACAACATAAAAATGAACCCAAAGCCCAAAAATTGAATATATATGCATATATATATATATATATATATATATATATATATATATATATATATATGTATATATATATATATATATATATATGTATATATATATATATATATATATATATATATATATATATATATATGTATATATATTCAATTTTTGGGATTTGGGTTCATTTTATGAATATTTAGTATTCAAAATTAAACTTAAACTGACGTTTCGCCCTTTGGTTTAGGGCATTTCAGTACCTTGTGCAGATTACCCAATGCATTATATTGGTATGACGACCCAATTATTAAAAAAACAGACTCAGTGGACACAAAATATACAAAAAAATGCAACATTGGCACTTCACAAACACACAACGGAACTTGGACATGATTTCAACTTTAATGAAACAAAGATTTTAAACAGAGACATTAGTATCGGAAAACTTGCAATAAAAGGAATGATCGAAATTTAAAAAAAATGAGAAATTTACAGTCAGTGATAAAAGTGATATAAAAGGAATTAGCCATATTTATACAAATTTAATCAGCTAAGTTGGGAATGTGGAATCTTTGGCACAATGATACTACTCAGTATATATCACCACTACACCAAACACTTTATTTTTGCACTCGACGCGCGTTTCGCTAACCATGTTAGCTTCATCAGGAGCGATGATTGACGCTCCTGATGAAGCTAACATGGTTAGCGAAACGCGCGTCGAGTGCAAAAATAAAGTGTTTGGTGTAGTGGTGATATATACTGAGTAGTAAATTTAATCAGGTA
This sequence comes from Pachyrhynchus sulphureomaculatus, assembly GCA_019049505.1. NCBI lineage: Eukaryota > Metazoa > Arthropoda > Insecta > Coleoptera > Curculionidae > Pachyrhynchus > Pachyrhynchus sulphureomaculatus. Next base: position 8,133,546 of record CM032451.1, read on the forward strand.
ATATTTTAAAGTGTATACTCGTCCTTAATATATTAACAAAAAGACTACCTTCTTACTATTCAAAAAAAAGTAACCACAGATCAATAATACAAAATAAAATCTACATCGATAAGAATGCTACTGTAACGTGAGTAGTAAATAAAACATGTGGGATGCAAGGTAGGCCCCATGTGATTATAATTTTTAAAGATCAAACTAGGAATATATTTTAAAAGTTTATTGTTGTGTAAGTTAAATAATTTGTATGTACTAGTTGTAGTACTAGTAACTAAATGTAATTTATTTTTATACTTTGTAGAAATAAAGAAAAAAATGAAAATGCCCTAAACCAAAGGGCGAAACGTCAGTTTAAGTTTAATTTTGAATACTAAATATTGATAAAATGAATCCAAATCCCAAAAATTGAAAATAAATATTAATTGATGGTCAAGAAAATTTTAAAGTAATATATATAAATATATATATATATATATATATATATATATATATATATATATATATATATATATATATATATATATATATATATATATTTATATATATATATATATATATATATATATATATATATATATATATATATATATATATATATATATATATATATATATATATATATATATATATATATAATATATATATATATATATATATATATATATATATATATATATATATATATATATATTATATATATATATATATTATATATATATATATATATATATATATATATATATATATATATATATATATATATATATATATATATATATATATATATACATATATACATATATACATATATACATATATACATATATACATATATATACATATATATACATATATATATATATATATATATATATATATATATATATATATATATATATATAAATATAATGGGGCATTCTTTGTCAAAAAGGCCACCCCCACTGTCCAGAAAATAAAGGAACTAGGAAATTTTCCTTCAGCTTATTTTGTTACTATATACTATATGTGTAGTTTTTATTGAGCTGTGGCCATTTTGAAAAATCAATATGGCGGAGCTCAAAATGGCCGTCAATCTGCAGAGTTAACAAGATACGAGAGACGAAATATTTGTTTATAATCAAGAACCCTGTTTCAATTCACATAAATATAATAGTTAATGAGCCTGCTAAGTTGTAAAAATCTAATACGTGATACAACAGAAGCCAATATGGCGACCAGAACCGTGTAGTATGTACTTTGTTGTGTGCCGACAACAAACCCTTTGTCGGTATCAAGAGCCGCGAAAAAATTCTTTGTCGGTTTAAAAAAAAATTAAAGTAAAATAAGATGAACGCTTTCTGACCTACCTTACCATTTTGTTTCTTGTGCCGTCATGGTTTCAATGAAGGAAATAAAATTTTAGTAAATTACTTGTGTTAAAATGTTTACTAATTATAATAAAATATTGAAATATGTAAGTAATGAATTTTTTGGTGTCACGAAGTAATTACTTTAGAAGGTAACAATTTTTGGAAAAAGCCAGTCAAATCTGGCAACAGTCGACACCTTACGTTATGGTTAACGATGGGCGATATTGTGGTGTTGTATGGTTTTCACCCGCGACGGCGTGAAAAGAAATAACATCATTTCTTTAGAGTCGAATTTTCTTTTATTATTGTGATCCGCTATTTAAGGTGAATTTTCTGCAATTGACCTTGCTACAAGGAGGCGCCAGTTCCAATATATGCAGCGAATTTCAGAACATCCCGTATGTATGTATGTATGTATATATATATATATATATATATATATATATATATATAGGGTGTTTTTTATAGAGGTATAAAACTTTAAGTTGGCAACACTTTTTTAACTGGCGGCCATTTTGTCAGCTGTCAAGTGATTTATGTTTAGTTTGGTTTGGCATTTCAACATGAATAGACTGACGCCTGAACAACGCTTCCAAATTTTGCAAATTTATTTTGAAAATCATGGTTCTGTTCGAAATACGTATCGCGCACTACGTCCATTTTACGGTGAACATAATCGTCCATCAGAGCAATTAATTCGATTAACTATGGAACGTTTTCGCACCACGTTTACTCTAAATGATAATACGCATGCAGAGAGACGTCGTACAGTGCGTACAGAAGAAGTCATTGCTGCTGTAGAGCGTAGCGTAGAGGAAGACCCGAATCAGTCTATCCGCCATCGTGCACAGGAATTGGATATGTGTCCATCCACTTTATGCAAGATTTTGAGGAAAGATCTTGGTTTGCGTGCTTACAAAATCCAACTCGTGCAACAATTGAAGCCACACGATCACCTAGCAAGGCGTAGATTCGGTGAATGGGCCCAAAACAAGATTGCTGTTGATCCCGATTTTCATAAGCGAATTTTGTTTAGTGATGAAGCTCACTTTTGTTTGAATGGATACGTCAATAAGCAAAACTGCCGTATTTGGAGTGATGATAATCCTCAAGTGTATGTTGAGACACCGTTACATCCAGAAAAACTGACTGTTTGGTGTGCTTTATGGGCTGGTGGAATCATTGGTCCGTACTTCTTTAAAAACGATGCTGGTCAGAACGTTACAGTCAATGGTGACCGCTATAGAGCCATGATTACTGACTTTTTCGTTCATCAATTGAACAACCATGATGTGCAGGAGCTGTGGTTTCAACAAGACGGGGCAACATGTCACACAGCTCGTGCCACAATTGATTTATTGAAGGAAACGTTTGGTAACCGCATAGTTTCACGTTTCGGACCCGTGAATTGGCCTCCAAGATCGTGCGATTTAACGCCGCTAGACTATTTTCTGTGGGGATATGTGAAGTCGCTAGTCTACGCCGATAAGCCCGAAACGATTGACCACTTGGAGGACAACATTCGCCGCGTTATTGCCGATATACGGCCACAAAAGTTGGAAAAAGTCATCGAAAATTGGACCTCCAGATTAGACTACGTCCGAGCCAGCCGTGGCGGTCATATGCCAGAAGTCATATTTAAATTATAATGCCAGAAGATTATCTTTGGAATAAAGTAAATTTCATGTCAATTTAAAAAATTCATCTTTGTTTTATTCCATTTCAAAGTTCTATACCTCTATAAAAAAACACCCTTTATATATATATATATATATATATATATATATATATATATATATATATATATATATATATATACGAGGCTGGCTTGAAAAAGTCCGTGCAAAAATAAAAACTACTTATGTGTTTGGGGTAAACCTTTTTTATTTTTCGACATGGTCTCCTTTTAGGCTTATACACTTCGTCCAACGATGTTCTAGTTTGTTGATCCCTTCCGAATAACAGGATTTGTCCAAGTCTGCAAAATATCCATTAGTGTCTGCAATCACCTCCTCGTTTGAATAAAATCTTTGTCCCGCCAGCCATTTCTTCAAATTGGGGAACAAATAGTAGTCCGAGGGAGCCAAGTCTGGAGAATAGGGGGGATGTGAAACGAGTTAGAATCCTATTTCCATTAATTTTGCGACCACAACTGCTGAGGTGTGTGCTGGTACGTTGTCGTGATGGAAAAGGACTTTCTTGTGGGCCAATCGCGGGCGTTTTTCTTGCAGCTCGGTTTTCAAACGGTCCAGTAACGATGAATAATATTCACCTGTAATAGTTTTACCCTTTTCCAGATAGTCGATGAGGATTATCCCTTGCGAATCCCAAAAGACAGTCGCCATAACCTTTCCGGCCGAAGGAACGGTCTTCGCCTTTTTTGGTGCACATTCCCCCTTGGTAACCCATTGTTTAGATTGTTGTTTCGTCTCAGGAGTATAGTAATGTATCCATGTTTCATCCACAGTGACGAAACGACGCTTAAAGTCCTCCGGATTCTTCTGGAACAGCTGCAAACCATCCTTGCAACACTTCACACGATTCCGTTTTTGGTCAAGCGTGAGCAATCGCGGCACCCATCTTGCGGATAGCTTTCTCATGTCCAAATGTTTATGCAAAATATTATGTACCCGTTCAGTCGAGATGCCCACAGCACTAGCAATCTCACGCACCTTAACTCTTCTGTTATCCATCACCATATCATGGATTTGATCAATGATTTCTGGAGTCGTAACCTCCACAGGCCGTCCAGAATGTTCAGCGTCACTTGTGCCCATATGGCCAGTCCGAAAATTTTGAAACCACTTATAAACTGTTCTAATCGAAGGTGCAGAGTCACCATAATGTTTATCAAACTTCTCTTTAGTCTCCTGAGGCGTTTTGCCTTTTATAAAGTAATGTTTAATCACCACACGAAATTTTTTTTCGTCCATTTCTTGAAAATCACTCGACTTCCTTGATTCACACGAATGCCAAACACAAAGAAATAGACCAATATGGCTGAAACTTGGTGTGCGTTCATTCAAGAGATGCTACTAACTAAACATGACCTCGATACGCGCCGGTGGTGCCATCTCTCGGACTTTGCACGGACTTTTCAAACCAGCCTCGTATATATATATATATATATATATATATATATATATATATATATATATATATATATATATATATATATATATATATATATATATTACATTAAAATTCTTGGTTTCAATCCATTCGTCTAACAATGAATTTGCATGACGTTTCGCCAAAATCTCATTTGGCATTTTCAAGTGCACCCGCTATTGCTGCTACTTGATACTGTGATCCTGCTGCCAGTATCAAGTAGCAGCAGCGGGAGCACTTGAAAATGCCAAATGAGATTTGGCGAAACGTGCAAATTCATTGTTAGACGAACAAATTGAAACCCGGAATTTTAACGTATTACCTTCCACCATCCGTGAAAAGCTCTATAATAACAAAACGTATTCTTATGTATGTACATATTTTTAAAATAAACAAAAATCTTAAAACTTCAGGAAAAAATAAAGATTTGTTACCTTTAGATACATATAAAATATAATAGGATAGAGTTATACCTATGAAATGAAAGATTACTTTAATGACACAAAAATTCATATATTGTTGTTTGTCTCCTCTTTTTCTTTAAAATGGCATCCACAAATCGTATTTCTGATTTGGAAAGAAGCTCTAAAGACTCTGCATCTCCGTGATCTTCGGCAAAACTTTTAAGCTGCTTGGTTAGGGTAATAGCTTCACCATAATGTTTGGGATAGCATCTGTTGGTACTGGAACCTCATCGACATCAGAATCTTCGGGAGGTCCTTGTATTTCAACTGGATTTTCAATTTCTTGTTCTGAATCTGGATTTTCAACATACAAATTTTCATCTGTGTTTAAAAAATCATTAAGGTCTTCATTATCAGTCAACTCCAACATTTTGAGGATATCTGCAAAAACGTTAAGCAACAACCTCAGTTAACTGGTCTTCACTTTGCATATTTTCATGCATGCTTAAATACCTCTTTACGGAAGCAATTTTTAACTGTTTCCTTGGTTACTTGTTCCCAAGCGGTTTTTGCGAAATAAACGGCATTCAGTGGCGTAATTTTCTTAATTAACTCAGAACCTGTACCAGCAGTTTCAGTGGTTGCTATCAAGTGTTTTAGTATTAGACTTCGGTAATAAATTTTAAAATTTTTATAATTCCCTGGTTAAGTGGTTGACAAGCAGATGTACAGTTAGGGGCAGAAATAAGATTTTTATATTTTTTAAGCGGACATCTTTTGGACGAGATTCTGCATTGTCTAAAAATAACAAAATGTTTCTTTTTTCTTTTGTCATTTTTCAATCAAGATCTTGCCACCACTCTGTCATAATTTCTCCTGTCATCCAAGCTTTCTTATTATATTTCCAAGTTACAGGCAGATTGTTTATGTTAATATTTTTAAATGCTCTGGGTTTAGTCACAGTAAACACACTATACAGTAGCGAAACTCAAGGATAATCGCATAGGAAAAACAGGTTCGTTTTCAGAAGGTCACGTGGCGATCCGCCATGTTAAAAGTGGACCAGCGCGAGATTTGAAATACAAATAAAGTTGTGCAAAGTTTTATCATTCAAAATCATAGATATAGAAATGTTTGAAAATTTTTGATTTGTTATTTAATACAGCATGAGTAATATAAAAGTTAAAGCAGCATGATAAATTAAAAAAAAAAGAATGGAGCACTTTGTTAGAAAATAAATGAATACAGGTGAAAAACTTGATAGGAAGGTATTTGATGGAATTCTTCATATTCAACTTCAGTTTTTAATAACCTTATCCAAAAATTCAAAAGTCTATCAAAGTTAAACGTCACTGTTTGAGGTTAAAGTTTTATTTACATCATTTTTCAAGTAAATTTGCGATTAAAGATGTTTTTTAAGGACTAAATTAATTTAATTTTAACATACGTAATACCTAATGCTATTTTTCTTGTACCTTGAAATAAAGACATATTGTCATTACTAAGATGTCAACATCTTCTAAAATAAGAGCATTTTTTTCTAAGCAGTGTTGTGTTGTTTGATGTGATAGATCTCTTGTTAATTTAAAAAACACTGTATCTACTTTTTTGGTACTTATTTTTTTCTTAAACTACAAAACTATATTGTGTAACTTCGAGAAAGGTTAATATAATATTAATGAATTATGAATGTATATATATAGACCTCTATTTTCTACATGATGATTCTTCGAGGTTCTTTTTTTTTTTTTTTTTTTTTTTTTTTTTTATTGGTCTAGCACACGTGCTGCAGGGAAGTCCCTAAAACGCTCCAGGAGCGGCACGAGTGCGGAAAAAGCGATTCACGTTGTTCTATACCTTGTGTTCTGTTATCCGTATTGCTTTTTGATAACGTAATTAACGCTTGCTTTTATTTACAATGAATTAATATTTAGATCAAAGAGTCAATACAGTAATTTCCTAATTATATTTACATACAATACTTATTATGACCAAGCTGACTTGTCAATTACAACTATGTTGGGAATGTGGAATCTTTGGCACAGTGACACTACTATATATATCACCACTACATCAAACACTTTATTTTTGCACTCGTTTCACTAACCATATTAGCTTTATTAGGAGAAATGATTGACTCATATACACTGAGTATTGTCAGTTACAGTTTAAAAGGAAAATAACTATATTTCATTTATAGTATAGGTATACAACAATAGAAATAAGTTCTTTATAGGAGGAATATTAATAACAGGTAACTAAATCTTCAAAATTTTAATAGTAATCATAATTACCATCAAAATGGACTTCAATTAAGTGTACTGTCCATTTAACGAACTTATTTTGAGAATATTTTACCCTCTGGCACACACCGTCTGACAAAATCATATTAGAAAAATTTCGTTGAAATCACATTAAAATTTTTCTTATTTTAATAGCATATTTGATTCAATAATCGATTTATATCATTTATTTCAATAATCCCATTCCCCAACACGACACTTAATATTTAAACTTTCAAAGCCAGCTTATAAGAAAATAAAATATACTGTCTAAAATTTGAAAATAATAAATATGTTGTTATAGGTTCTGTATTCCTTACAATATATTCACAGAAACTTTTGAAAGATTGGCATGAAAAAGGAGCAATGTAATTTATAAAGAAAAATAGAAAAAAAGGTCACTTTCAGGGTATTAATTGTACTTGCAATAAAACAGTGTTAAATTTATCAGGTTTATTATTAGAAAAGGTGTGTCAAACAATTAATACAGATGAAGTTATTGAAAACTAGAAGCCTCTTGAGAATACACCTTTTAGAAAAAAATATGTTTTATTTATAATTTACACAAATATAAATAGTTTTAAATAACTGAATACTAGTTTACACAAAAATAAATCTTTCTAAAAACCAGAATTTGGAGGATTATTTATTAATCATAAAAAAATTACACAGGCACACAAAAAAAGGTTTGCACTACCGAACAGACCGCTATACCTATATGTATTTTTGGGCACTGAAACCGAGTCTGAGGTCAGAATTGAGCAATCACGTCAGGATTTTTAAATAACCAGCCGAACTAAGTTTAGAAATAAATTTCAAGCTTTAATGACCAAATGACTCTACCAATACGAACGTTTTATTAAATCAATCAAGGTTCCCTGGAAGGCCGTCTCTTGAGCAAATACACCTAAAAAAATGTACATTAGTAATGATAATATTGTTTCATGCATATGTATTTTTTCAAAAATGCATTTAAGATAGTGAAAAGTTGTCTCGTGAAAGCCAGCAATAGAGGTTTATTAAAATAATCATCAACTCCAACAACTTTAATCGCATACCATGATTTCTATGAAATCATTGTTTCAACTAAAAACAGAGGAACTGCAAAAAAAAAAATCATTAATGCAGCAACTTAAACTTTGATGGATAATACTGTTGATGATTACATATGATGCAAATAAAGCATAATTAAATTTAGTTATGATTTAGAATAATAGTCTTAGCGCGCCCTGATTGAGTTAGAAATTTCTTATTTGCAAATTTTAGAGCATAAAAAAGTGTGACTCGAGCAAATAATTTGCGAAAATAGTGAAGTCACTGATCATTTTATACCTCCGTAACAAAATTTTTTATTTTAAAAGCAGTCAACGTACGGAACACTAATTTACGCAAGTTCAACTTGCACTTGACTGGTTTTTTTTTCAAAGATTACAGTAAAAAAGCGTCCAGTTTTTTCAAATATTTGTAAGTTGTAATAATTGATGTGCAATACCTGAATTATTTTGCATTCCATTCATCGCTCCACGGCCTGTTTCAATAGGTAACTCATTTGCAGGAACTCCAATATCAGTGTCAGTTAACAATTGAGCAATGTAATTTATAAAGAAAAATAGAAAAAAAGGTCACTTTCAGGGTATTAATTGTACTTGCAATAAAACAGTGTTAAATTTATCAGGTTTATTATTAGAAAAGGTGTGTCAAACAATTAATAACACATGGGCTGAAAAGTCCCGGGCCTAACAAAGAAAACACGGTTTTTTTGGTTCAAAATTAGCTTTATTCATCAACGTAATCTCCATCAAGAGCAACGCAATCATTCCAGCGCCGCTCTAACAATGGCCAAACACTGCTCAGAATCATCAACACGTTCTTGTTTTTGATAAACAGTGAGCAAACGCGGCACCCACTTTGAACAGAGCTTTCTCATAGTCAAATGCTCATGCAATATAAAGCCAACACGTTCTTTTGATATCTTTACGATGTCAGCTAACTCACGCAACTTCACTTTTCGATCATTCAAAACGATTTTATGGATTTTTTTGATGTTTTCTGGTGTTACCGCCTCATTTGGACGTCCACTGCGTTCTGCATCATCGGTGTCTCTACGACCACGTTTGAAGTCAGCAAACCAACGTTTTATTGTTGTTTCTGATGGAGCGGAGTCCCCATAACACTTTTCAAGCCATTGCTTCGCTTGAACGGTATTTTTTCCCATCAAGAAGCAGTGTAAAATTAAAACACGAAATTGTTTTTGATCCATTGTTTTGAAAATAACAAAAGTAGCGTCACTCTTAGCACAATAACTCACAAACTAATGAATAGAATATCATGAAATTTTAACAGCTGTCTTTTGAAGGTTAGTATTAACTGAAAAAAAAGGTGACTGCAATAAAACTAGCGCCATCTATGTGTTAGGCCCGGGACTTTTCAGCCCATGTGTTACATGATGATGCAGGAACTCCAATATCAGTGTCAGTTAACAATTGATCTACATGGTTTTTTCAAATCATTTTTAAACATTTTCTGAGAAAAATGTGAGGCGCCTATTTTATATTTTTTGCGCAAATTTTCAATTGGACAATTAATTACGCGTTTAGTTGCTGCAAGCCAAATCTTTGCCATATAACCAAAATAAACTAATTATCTGCGTACGATTTCTTACGCAATTGATATTCTTTAATTAAATCACTTACCTTTCAACATTTTTGGGGAAGAAGAAGAAACTAACGCCCCGAGTACAGTTTGAATTATTTTTGCAATTCTCAACGGCACAACAATAACCTCCTTTCCCCATGATTATATAAATTATTTCTCAACCTTTTCGACTCTCTTCACTTACAAACGTTTTTAATTCTCTTTTTCTACAAACTCTCTCTTCTTTCTGTCTTTATATTCATATAAACTGCAGTCACATCAAGAAACGATGGACAATACATTTCCAAAGACACATTCCGAGATCGGATGTAAACACTGAGCGGCCATTTTGAAAAAGGACCCGTCGACGCACGCGCCGTCAAAATCTCGTCACCAAATTGGAGCTCAGTTTCGCTACTGTAGTATGTTTACTGTGGTTTAGTTGCCTTACCAATGACTAAGAGTTTTCTTTTTCTCCCGCCATATTTGCACAATGCAAAATTGTAAACCTCTCTTTGGGATATTTACCACCAACACATTTTTCTTTTTTTAATGTTAGCGTTTTGTTGGGTAGATCCCCAAAATACAAGCCTGTCTCATCGGCATTATAGATGTCTCTCGGTGAATATCCCTTAATTAAAGAAGGGCATTTTTCCCAGAATGATGAATCATCTTCAGCAATAACCGAAGCTCCTTCTCCTGTAATCGCTTTAAAACTTATGCTGTGGCGGATTCTAAATTTATTAAGCCAACCAGAAGAAGCACTGAATGTAGGATCTCCCAGAGACTCAGCTATTTCTTTTGCTGATTCTGAGGTCTGATTTGGATACAGTGCACCAAAAACCTTCGAAAAAGTATAGTCTGGTCTCAGGGTTTGAAAAATGCTAGCCTGTGTAATCTACGAATTTTTAGTTCACGCTATACATCTAAACTGCGACCCAATTTTAATAGACCATAAAAGGCGGACTTTATCGTAAAAAAAACAGCTGATTATTTGACCCAAATTTACATTGATTAAATTTATCTTTATTATAATGCTGAATTATGAAAATTAGTGGAATATTCAAAATATTCATGTTTATTATTATAAAGCTAAAACAATTTTAAAATTTTATAACTCTTTACTTAGATCGCAATTTAAATTATTGTTTAAAACTTATTTTAAAGTAATTTATCATACCAAAATTATCAGAAAAAAGTACTTATCTAGCTTAAACTAGCATTCGCACGTTTTTCTGCCAAATATACGAGGCATGTTTTTTAAGTAAGTACCGTTTTGCAATTCCGCCGCCGCAGCGATATGGTCGGCGATCCGCGCATGCGCGCTGGTAACCCACATCTCATGTCTACGCACTGACGCCATTACAGTCTGATTCTTCATTGTATACGTTGTTTACTGAGTGTTTAAGATGCCTCCGACAATCGTGAGTCCCGCCGATTGTGAAGTACGGGCTGTTATACGATTTCTTAGTGCTAAAGGCGTAAAACCGATCGATATTCATCGTGAGATCTGTGAAGTTTACGGACAAAACATTATGAGTGATGGAATGGTAAGGAAATGGGTGAGAGCATTTAAAGATGGCCGCACAAATGTGCATGATGAAGAACGGAGTGGGCGTCCTTCGGTCGTTAATGAAGATTTGGTGCAGAAAGTGGACGAAAAGGTGAGAGAAAACAGACGCTTTACAATTTCATCATTGTGCGACTGCTTTCCTCAATATTCTCGTAGTGTTTTGTATCGCATTGTGACCGAGAACTTGAATTACCGGAAATTGTGTTCACGTTGGGTTCCAAAAATGTTGACGGATTTGCACAAAACCCAACGTTTAGGCAGTGCATTGACTTTCCTTGAGCGGTACCACAATGAAGGTGAACATTTTTTAGACCAAATTGTTACTGGTGACGAAACATGGGTGGCCTACGTCACACCAGAATCGAAACAACAATCCATGGAATGGCGACATTCATCATCACCCAAAAAAGTGAAGTTTAAGCAAACAATTTCTGCCCGCAAAATCATGTGCACAGTTTTTTGGGACAGAAAAGGAGTATTGCTAGTGGAGTTTCTGCCTCGTAATGAGACAATCAATGCAGCGTCTTATTGTGAGACATTGAACAATCTGCGTCGTGCAATCCAGAACAAAAGACGTGGCAAGTTGAGTAAGGGTATCGTTTTGCTGCATGACAATGCCCGTCCACATGTGGCTAATCGGACCAAAGATCTCATCAAATCTTTTAAATGGGAAACTCTAGATCATCCTCCATACAGCCCTGATCTGGCGCCCAGCGACTACCATTTGTTCCTGCACTTGAAGAAGCACCTGGGTGGTCAGCGTCTTCAAGACGATAACGAAGTCAAAACATTTGTGATACAGTGGTTAACAAGTCAGGCGGCAGAATTTTATGAGGAGGGTATCCAAAAACTGGTGCCACGTTATGACAAGTGCCTCAATATTCACGGAAATTATGTAGAAAAGTAGATTAAGGTACAGGCTTTCATGTAAAAATAAAATTATAGCGATATCTTTGCACGTCTTTTTTTAATTCCAAAACGGTACTTACTTAAAAAACATGCCTCGTAATACAGAAACGGCAATATAAATGAAAGACCCGTACATTTATAAGTAAAAACAAATATATTACAATAATATTTAATAAATACGTACAATATATTCGACATAAAATACATATACAACAGCACCTTACTAGAAAAAAGAACAATATTAAAAATATAATAAATATCAATGCCCTATAATCGCCTACATAGATTTACTGTAGAAGAATGTACATTATATAATTAATTATTGACCCTCGCATAGCATTAACAGAAAATAAAACTAATTTTTACATGTTATAAATATTACAAAAGTGCGTGTGTCCCGCTATACAGGGTTACAACATGTTTCTGTAATATACCGGAGACGTTCAATTTTTAACGAGACAAACAGCAATAGTGGGAAAACTACTAAATATCTTTAAATGAAACTTTCTGAGGGTCAAGTTGTCAACCTTGGCGACGGGTTCAAGCAGCCGTTTGAAAAAAAAAATAGTAAACATAACCTGATTCGTTCACTTCAAAATGTCAGCTCCGCTCGAAACGTGTATGCCATTAACATAGAGGATGGACTAAGCATTAACCTCACAAAATTGACCACTCTCTAGAAAAAGACAAACCGACTGTGCGGCAATACCTGTCTCTTTTTTGTAGGCCTCTAATAAACAAGGCGCAGTACCCCGAGACGGAATCCGAGGCGAGAAAAGCCCTCACCCGATTTTAGTTCAAATAGAACACTTAGAAATATTATTTTCGAGAGCGCCGTAGCTTAGCGATATTCTAGAGACAGCTACTGGTCGCTCTTTCTCATTGTCTCTCACACTTTTGCATCCATTTTTACTTCACAGCGGGATACGGAACACTCAGTTCATCCTCTATGTCTATGGTGTATACCGTTCAGTGCTAGTACCGGAAGGTGTGAAATCGGCCGCGATTTACTAGACGATGTTGAAATAGTATGTTGAGAAATGTTTACGCCGCGGAAACGTCTATAAGTAGAAGGTATAATAAACTGCAGTGAAACGTGGATTTTGAACCTAAATCCAAACGGTAAAGTCGGCAGTGGAAACATCCGAATTCTCTCCGCAAAGAAAAAAAATTCAAAAGTGATGTTAACGGGGTTCTGGAACTGTCAAGGCCTCTAATTTATTGCGCTTCTCTCTCAAAAGGTGTGATTTTGCTGTATGATAACGCCCGACCTCATACGACTCAAAAAACGGAAGAGACGACCGAAAAGTTGGATTGTGAGGTGTTGCGACACTCACTTTATACTCTTGACTTCGCAACGTCCGATTTTTATCTGTTCGGCCCGCTTGAAAAGTTTTTTCCGTATACACGGCTGGCTCAAACATGAAGGTGATCAATTCTTCACTACAGGAATTCGAAAGCTTACAGAACGATGGAAAAAGTGCCTAAATCTCATTGTTATTAAATAAACCGTTTTTTTACAGCCATTTTCTCATTAATTATTGCACGTCCCTAGTATTTTCTCTCGACGAGTAAAATCCCTTGTATATAATTATTTCAAATAAAAATAATCTTGCCAAAAAGTTGTTTAAAAACATCTTCTATTTGTTATAATTTCAAGAGAACTAAAAATATAAATAAAAACCGTATTAATTAATCGAATTTACAATTTTTACACTGATAAAATTGGCAAAAAAAAAATAGAATATATATTTTCAACAGCGTAAAAAAGACCCTTTTGAATTAATTTTTGTCATAAAAAAACAATAATAAAGAAAATAAATGCACACATGCATACAATTTCACTACCTTGAGAAAAATTCATTTATTGGACTTCCATGGCTTTTACCACAGAAAATATAGCTGCTGCTACAGAAAAACAAACACGTGAAATAAAACGCCGCCGCAAAACGAAGCTGACTGGCTACCGCCGAATCGTTGACTTTCGTAGAAACTCGGCTCATATTTTTTACTATCGTGGTGACATAATTATACTTATACTTAAACGGCATCTCTGACAAGCTCGACGAGGCAGATTTTGACGATCCTGCTTGTAGCCAGCCGGCTTTCGTTTTGCAGCGACATTTCGTTTCACCTGTTTGTCTTTCTGTGGCGATAGCTATATTTTCTGTGCCTCTTCATATCGAAATTATACCGTTTCACCAAATATATCAGGAGTACAAGTTAATTCGGTACATTTTTGCGTCAACCGTCTTCTTTTCAAATTATAAAGGCACTAGCTCTAAGACTAGCCAGAAATCTGCTACAGCCTGCCGGATATAACCGGTTTCTGTCAGACTCAAGATACCCGACCAACACCGACAAAAAATACGGCCCGAGTACCCGAACTGTGAATCTCTCTTTATGGTACTTCGTTTTCCGTTGAATTGTTGTACTCAAGTACAGTAGTATTAGACGAAGTGCGCCGTAAAACTCCATATTTTGCGATTATATGAAAAGCAGCATCACAGCTTTTGTATTGGTACGGCGACTCGTAAAAGTGGCTGGCAGGAAATAGTTTAGATTTAAAATTGAATTTTGAGATTCTTATTTCAAAGGTACCAAAATAATTCGTCCACCTAATAAATGCTGTGTGATGATCTTGGATCAGACAACTAGCATCAGTTTACAGAGTATTATAAAATGCAGAAAATTTATTACTGGTGGCAACACCGTTAAAATCGTCTTTACCCTCTTTGAATCAAAGTGGCCAGATGCTTCCTCAACCTTGCCAGCTCTAGAAAAAATAAACCGGTCAAGTGCAAGTTAAACTTGCGCAATTAGTGTTCCGTACGTCGATTGCTTTTAAAATAAAAAAAAAATTGTTACCGAGATATAAAATGATCAGTAACTTCACAAAATACACCCCAAATGAGTTTTCAACAAAGTTTGTTTGACACCACACTCGATGACCTAGTAAAAAATTTTTTTTTTCACTTTCGACTTCACCCCCCAAAACTAACCCCTTAAGTCAAAATTTAATTCTCAAAACTACATGGCTCTGATGAGGCCATCAATTCCTATATTATTACCAAATTTTCACCTTTCTATGTCAAATAGTTTCGGAGAAAATCGGGTGTGACAGACAGACAGACACCGAAGTGATCTTATAAGTGTTCCGTACGGAACACTAAAAAATGGAGAGACTTCGACAAAACTGTAACCAGTTTGAATTGATGTAAGATGGTAAGTCCAATTTAGACAATGAAAGTCCAACAAAAATAAAATATATTACGCACACTCTGTATCACGTTCGTTACACCACAATGTCATAAATTGTAGTAAAATGCATAAACAGAATAAAAAAATTATTCCTTTTTAGACGCTTCCACAAATCAGTGTTTATTTTGTTGTAAAATCAATTTGCTCAACACATTTACACGATTCAAGGTCAAGTACCTAGTTTGTTAATACATCTCCGCAGTATATAGGGTGTTTCAAAATGAAAGAAGTAAGATACGAATCTGAAAAGTTCTCGGCTCGGACTACAGATACCAGCACTATTTGCAAGATTTTTTTTTTGGTCTATATAGAATTGCAAGTCATCCTGTGCAGTAGTTTGTTTTATGCAACCCTCTGAAATAGGAGTACGGTCTCTGTTTCTTAAAATGGATAAAATTGAGTAGCATGTTGTTACAAAATTCCTTGTAGGGGTCGGTTTGACGCCAAATAAAATCCATTTGAAGCTCAAAAAAACTTTTCCAAATCAAGAAGTGATTGCAGCTGTAGGGCTGTATTATGCAGATTTTACAAAAAATCACTACAAAGCTAGGATAATAACGATAGTCCATCGATGGAATAAGTGTATAAAAATAAATCATAATATCGTTTTTTTTTTCATTATTAGGCCAAGAACTTCCCAGAACATCTAGTATATGATAATTTTAAGATACATTGTACCTCTCAACTAGCCTAACTTTGTATGTCTATAGAATATGCAAAAAAACAATATGTTTATGGCTAGAATAAGCTTATTTTAAGATTCTTTGGTTATAGAATTTCCTAAATACTTATGAAACAAAAAAATGTCCATTCACAGTCACAAAAAGGCCTCACGGCAAAAATTGGTGCTACGAAAAACAGCAAGCCAATATAAAGCTTCGTAATTTTCGCTTTGAGAGAGCCTTTAAGAGAAAAATCAGCATTAAAAAATGTTTAAAAAAGACATAAATAGTTTATCTACTTGCCTCTTACTTTATCCAAAAATCTCCGATAAAATAAATTGTAATAAACCTAAAATAAAACCTATAAATATATTTTACACTGCCAGACCCTTCATTTTTAATGCATTTATGAGAGCTACTTCTTTCTGTTCCTTTTTCTTATTCCTTTCCTGGAAATCCAGACGATTTTTTATTATCCTGTCTACGATTTTTTCTGTGGTCATATCGTTGCCTAAATAAGAGAAACAAACTTATTTACAAAAAATATATTAACCCAATTATCAATCGGGATGAGGTACTAACAGCTTACGATACTCACTAATTAAATAACTTGAACTAACCTGAATCCACGCTCAGGAACTTTCCAAGGTACTTGGGGATTTCATATGGATCTGTGTCGTCCACATCGGCCATTACCGGGGTCTGTCCGTGAATTACTATGTCCACCTTAAAGTGGTCCATCAAATCCTTCGTTACCTGGAAGAATTAGGGTATTTTAATTCAGGATTAACTTTATGTTTATTTAATTGACTTATGTCCGTCGAGTAAGTAAGTCCAATTTGCGGATGTTCACCAAAAATTAGACCAGTTTATTGACGTCCACCAGTCAGAAATATGAGTACAGGGTGAGTCAACGATAAAGTAAAATTCATTGTCTCATTTGTTTCGGGAATGACGAAAAAATGTTAAATACAATAGTTTTAGGGAATGTTAAGGTGCACAGTTTAAAATTATTTTTGAGTATAAAGGGTACTTCCAAAAAGTGTGGCCGATATTATAACATATCTTTTTTTAAATGATTTTGATTGATTGATTTGAAGTTTTTTGGCGCATCGACTACCAGGGTCATATAGCACCTTTAAATTGTTTGGTGTTAAAACTTTTCTCTTCAATTACTAAATGTTGTTTAGGAGTTGAAAATCTCTAAGATAGTTTATTATTTTAATTATGTTTTTTTGTAATTTGATCAGCAGATAATAGTTGAGAGAGACTGTTCGTTAAGATATTATGTCTGTTTCTATCGGAAGGGTGTATTGGGTCTTCAAAGAGATATTTTACCGCGAGGGGACTATTACATTTTAGACATATCGGAGGGGGCTCTTTTTTGAGTAAATGACTATGTGAGAATTGCGTATGACCTATAGACAATCTCCTCCAAATACAATTTTCTCTTCTGGAGAGACAGTTTTACTGTAATGGAAGATATATCAGAGTTTGATATCCCAAAGTTTATTTGGTTGTTCCAATAAATCCCATTGTATTTGAAAGAGTTCTTTATGTTTTGATTTCAGGAATCTGTGAAATTCACTGGGGTGATTTTCACTAATTATACTAATTCCTTCTGATAGAGCTAATTTTGCTAGGCGATCAGCTCTTTCATTTCCCAAAATGCCTACGTGGCTCGGAATCCACAGAAATGATATCTTCCTGTTTTTTAATTTGGACATGTAAAGGAGATCCATGATATGTCTGATGTATGCCTGTTGAGTTTTCCCCGAGTTTAGGGCGTGAACAGAACTATATGAATCAGAGGCTATTGAATGAAACATTAAATGAAACATCCCATTTTCTAATTTAGTTTTAAATTCTGCGTAAAATTTTATAACTTTTTTATTAATAATGTTATATACCTCAACCTAGTAGTTTTTCTAATATTTCTTTTTTTTAATTACTAGTTTTCAATTTTGTAAAAAAATTGCCAGTAGCGTCATTGTTTCTGAAGATAGAATACTCATAATTGGTACGAGCGTTCTATAGAGATGACCGCTTAACGGGCCTAAATATCTAAATTTTTTGCAAAACGAATTAGCCCAACTTCTTGAAGACGTTGGTAACTTTGAAAGGGAACAAATGTGGATTCAACAAGACGGAGCTCCTGCTCATTACTACCGGGAAGTTCGGGAATTTTTAAACGATCGTTACCCAGAAAAATGGATCGGTAGGGATGGATTCATTCAGTGGCCCCCTCGATCATGTGACTTAACACCTTTAGACTTCTTTTTGTGGGGCTACATTAAAGATCGTGTTTATGTCAATCGTCCTACAACACCAGTAGATCTGGAAAATAGGATACGGGTTGCGTGCAGGACAATAACGCCCTTTATGCTAAGGAAAGTGAAGGAAAATAATAACGTCTAAATATGTTGGAACATTCATTTTTTCCTAGATTTTAAGACCATATAATGTTACTGATTTTTCACTTTATTAAGTAGTTCTTTTCATTTTTGTATCGAGCGGTATATTAATCAGAAATTCCTAGCCGCTCGTTATATAGTGTGCTGTGCGGGTTTGCGGCCGAATCTATCAATACGCCGGGATTGGTCAAATGTTTGTATCCGGAGTTTTGGTTCCGGCGTCGCCATATTACAGACAGAGTGCCCACGGCTTATTTAAGGGTCCGGAGGACGCGAATCTTGGCTTAGAACACCGAGCCGCCGCCAGGCTGAGTACCATCGAGCCGCCGCCAGGCTTAGTAACATCAAGCCGCAGAGGCTAATTTCCACCGAGCCGCAGTAGAGGCTTACGACAATATCTACGAGAGCCAAGTTAAGCACGAGTTTTTTTATCATAAAGCCGTAGTGGGCGTTGTGTGTTTTCTAAATGGAGTAGCTAAAGTAGGCTCTTCTCAAAAGTGTGAAATCGGTTTTGTGTTGCATTGAAGGCCTAGAAGCCCATAGGAAGACCGTAAGTTACCAGAACATACATCAATAAATATATTCCCCGCAAATAAGTGTATTAACAGCAATTTGAACTGAAAAATCGCGAAGTGAAAATCACGACTCTTCGATTTCGGGTGTAGTCAAGATTTAGAAGTAAAATCTCTGATTTAGGGACTCTAATTTATAAAAACTACTTTTAGGCTAGAATTTTTTTTTTGTATTCCTTAAAACTGCAAAGGTTGGAACTTTTATTTTAAATCATGAATAAATTTTCTTTTTTTGTTGATTAAAGCTAGTGTCTCACTGAATACCTATTTTTCTTTTCAGGATAAGAAAAGTTGTACTAGAATAATTCTTCTTAGTAATAACCGTAAAACACTTCAGTATTTTTTCATTTTTTTTAACTGAAGTTAGATCCTTTCTATTTTAAAATGAATGGTGCCCAAAAATTTGTACAACTGGAGCTTTTTAAAAATAGAAAATAATTCCAAAAAGACGTATAACAATTATCTCTTACCCATATTTCTCTACCAAGGAAAGCTGAGCTAGTGTTTGTTTAATTTCTTTAGTTCTTTTAAAATCATTATTCACTCAATTCATTCTCAGAAATTAAAAAGAGGTTGCAAGAAAATTGCGCCCAAGCGTGGGAAAAACAATTTTCACAGGGTACAAAATGACGCCTCAAAAAGCGGGCAAGTGCAAAGGTTACAAAATGGCGCCCAACGTGGGGCTTTTGGAATTTTATTTTTTAAAGGGTTCAGTGTACTAGCTTTCGAACAAAGTAAAAGCTCTAACTTTTCAGATATTTTTATTTCATAATATTTAATTAAACGAAACTACACTATAGCAATAAGACAAAAGCAGGAAATTTGTAGAATTATTTATTTCAATTTATCTGATGGTGGTATAGATATTTGAATTTTGTTAATCGACTCTAAGATAAGAGATTCCTACTTTTTTCTTAAAAGCTACTTTTATAGTTCAGATTAGCAGATGTGCTGGTTTAGTTTAATTTTTGCAGTGTTAGATTTATTTTGCGGTTAACCGAAGAAAAAACTGTACTTTTTTCTCACCGATGTTTTGCATGAATATTAAAAATACTTTGCTGATATGAAACGATATTTGGAGATTTTTTTTGTTGAAAATTCTTAACATATTTGGTAAAAGAATTTTAATACAAGGCAATACTTAGAAATTTTTTTGAAATTGTTGAAGATTTTTTAAATGTTTGGTAAAGAAGTTTACATATTTTAAGTGCCTTTACATATTTTTTATTTTGACTATTGGGAGCACAGGAGAAATATTTTCACGACCTTTTAAACAATTCTTTTAAATTGTATTCATTTATCATGGAAGCTTTCAATTTGAAAGTCAATCACCTACTGGAATATGAGTTAGACTATGAAATGAAAATCCGTCGTATTTTCTCAGAACGTCCGGTCGCGGATAAAAGAAAGATTCCAACGAGGATCTTAAGTAAAGAAATAATCCAATAGATCAGATTGGACTAAATAGTTACAAAAGTTTCTGATTTTTTTTTAAGTCTAATAAAAATCCTCCTTCTCAAGTTAAAACTCCTGCTTCTCCAAATGGTCACATATCTCCTTTATTCGTGCATAAATATTTAGATAATAGACCGCATATAAAGATAAATCCATTAAGTGTCCATTTCTCGGCTTTATTTGACTCTCGTGCAAATACCTCAGTAGGTCAGAATGGTATTAAAATTTTAAGTCGTTTAAGAATAAAAATATGCCATATCGAAAATAGAAGTGTTACCACTGCAGATGGCAGCCGTCTAAAAGTTTTAGGTACGGTTGAGTTGCCGCTAGTCTGCAATAGTCATTGTTTAGTAATCTCTGCTCTAGTAGTACCTTCTCTATCACATACTTTGGTTTTAGGATGTGATTTTGCACAAAAATTCGGAATTTTAGTAAATTTTAATTTCACCGACGTGCGTAGTAGGATACATAAGGCTTATGAACGGAACAGTAAGTCTTACAACCTTAGAAAAAGGGATTTTGCCTTTAATATAGGTGATCACGTTTGGCGAAAAAATAAAATTCTTTCCAGTGCAGCCGATAAATTCACATCTAAGTTGGTACCTAAGTATGTGCATTGCGTGATAAGAGAAAAGATTTCAGATTTAGTTTATGGTTTGGTTAATTTAGATGAGACTAAAATAGGACGATGGCATATTAAGGACTTAAAACCATTCAATGAACCTAACCCTAATGAAAGTTTGTCAGAAGAAGAATAATTTATATTTACATTATCTTAATTGCTTTACTTTATTTTTTTGATGTTGCTCTGTAGAGGTGACGACCTCGTTTTTTTGACTGTTATAAGAGTTGAGCAGAGAATAGCTTACTTTTATTGTTTAATGCTAAGGTTTTGGGTATTGGACATATCCCAAACTTAGGTTGATTGTGGTTGATGTTTAGCATCGACTCAGTTTTAGCGAGCTTGCGAAGGAGTCACACTCAGGATTTATCATAAGACTGGTATGTCGGTGGTCGCGGGATTTGATTTGCTTATGACCCCATATAATATCCAGTTCTTGACACTTGGAAGCGAAATTTTGATTAGAGGCAATCCAAGGGGATCTTGAGTTAGGACAAGCGCAAGATGTAGCTCGTGTAGTGTGATGTAGAGTCAAAATTTTTATGAGCAATTTCAAAGTTTGTTACCCGAGTGGGTGGATTTCTATTACCTTAGTGGTATATGTTGGGTGCAATTAAGAGTAAATTGATTTTGGTTTATCCAGTGAGTCTAAGACTTGGATTATTTTGATTTAGATCTTCTTCTGAATTGACAAACTGAGGGTATACTCTATTCTTTTCAGGGCCGTTTAAACGTTACCTTTGAGTCACTAATTTTTTAAAAAAAAATTTTTGCATAGACTCATAGGTGTATGTTGAGTTTTTTCGGTATACTATCAAATTGATAGGAAATTGAAGTCCTGCAGGAGAACTAAAGGCTGATCATTTACAGGAGATGAGAGCAGAGTAAGACAGTCGTTTCCCAAAAAAAAATGATCAAAATCTGATACCGAGATGAGAACCTTGTCAAGAGAGGCTAAGCGCAGTGAAGGAAGATTCCTAACCGAATTTTTAGATTTCCAAGAGGTAATTTTCACAGGGTACAAAATGACGCCTCAAAAAGCGGGCAAGTGCAAAGGTTACAATGTGTATTCAAGTAGACGGGCATACTTTTGAACATTTATTACGTCATAATAATTAATCATTAGATAAGTTAAACTATATTAAAATTATTATTAACTATTTGTTTATGTTTTCACAATAGCGTAAGTAAAAACAAGGGTAAAAATTGAAAAATTCAAAATAAATCGAAAACTATTAGAAATAGGTATATGACATACTTAATAAAAGTTGGAGGGTTTTGTAAAAATCTATCAGAAAAAATAATATACAGGGTGTGCCATTTACAAAATTCAAGATTTTTCAATTTAAAATAGTCGAAATGCATAAATTTATTTTGAACACCCTGTACCATCTAACTCAAATTTCTTTACATATATCTTTTTTTCATCTCTATAGAACGTTGGTACCAATTATGAGTATTCCACCTTCAGAAACAATGGTGCTACTGGCAAATTTTTTACAAAACTGAAAATACTAGTTTTCAGTTTTTTTAAAAAAATTGAAATATTAGAAAAGGTTTAGATATATAACATTATTAATGAAAAAGTTATAAAATTTTACGCAGAATTTAAAAATAAATTAGAAAATAGGATGTTCCATTTAAAAAAACATGTAATATGGGCCACACTTTTTTGAAGTACTCTGTATGCTCAAAGATAATTTTAAACTGTGCACCTTAACATTCCCTAAAATTATTGTATTTAACATTTTTTCGTCATTCCCGAAACAAATGAGTTGATGAACTTTACTCTGTCGTTGACTCACCCTGTACAAGTTAAATAAACCTACAGTTGGAAAAAAAGAACAGTTCTGGCTCTTTGTTATTCAATGCAAGAATATTTTTTTAAGGATCGTTCTGATATCATCTAGACAAGGCGAAATCGGCGCCATCGTTGGAAAAAATTTTCTAATTGAATTTTTTTTCATAACCTTCTCCAGGAGATGCCCCTGAAAGAGGATCAACATGTTGCCGGGCGGTAACCTGGTCCGAATTTGTTTAAACAAATTTTTTTTAAACAAAGTCCAAAAATTGAAATTTTCGCCCCGGTAAATTGGACCATTTTGAACAAAAAATGTCTCTTGTGAATTTTCTCTAAAATGCGCCGTTTTCGAGATATCGGCGATTTTAGGTGCGAGAAAACGCGAAAATGGCCACTTTCACCTCCCAATATCGGGGTCAAAAAATTAAAATTTTCAATGTTGCCAAGTGTCCAAATTAAAGTTTGAGATCTCCTCTACAAATTACCGTAGGAAATATTGCAATATCTTCATTTTTAAATATTGTTTTTAACAGTTAACAAATTGCGTTCGAGCGCCCGCGGCTGCATCGAAACTGTATACATAGATATATACGCAACGCCCGTACGTAGGCGCACGGAACTGTATACGCACTGCGATGCTCTATAAAGCTTTGTTTCTTGATTTCTTATTAAAATTAATATATTTGAAAAGTATGTAAAAAATATTTATTTATTAAAGAGTAATTGTTATATCAAATTTAATTATTATAACAAATGAATATAAATAAAAATTCAATATTCGATTAGGATGGTAGAAGAATTAAAAACAATTTTATGAAATATAACTTATATATATTTAATAGAATTTTCGCAAATATTTAAATTACACCCACACATGAGTATACAACTTACGTTGTTGCTTTTGCAATTACATGCATTAGTTTTACAATTTTTTGTACATTTACATTGCCTAATTAACGAATCTGGTATCGAATTTTTTAACATGAATTTGGGTAACAATTCACCTGTTTCTATAGTGTAACCAAATTCTGTTGCATCTAAATGTCGATACCGAGAATACAATGACATTTTCCATATGTACGTTTGTAGTGAAGCTCGTGAAATGTGCAATTTTAAAGCATCGGATGTACATGGAATTTTTCCAAAATTAATACCCATCCCACAAGAACGTTCTAAAATTATTTGTCTAGCATTATCTGCTGTTTCTCCAGCTTTATTCAAAATTTTCAAATACAATTTTTCTAATGCATTGAATTCCATGGCATTTAATTGTAAGCCAGTACCAAGTGGGGTTAATGCATTTTGAGTATCTAAATCAAAGACTAAATCTAAAGCTTTATTTTTAGTACCTACTTTACTAGTAGTATCACAGCCTGTAAACGCATGTAAAGCAGGCAAAACTTGACAAACTTGACTAGTTAAATATTCAGCAGCTACATTACAAGACAATAATCTTGGCTTCTGACCAACTACTTTAAAATACAATCCTGTACAACCAATTAATTTGAAAAAGCTCCAATAATGAATTGCTAATATAAAAACGTCGGTATCAACGGAATGAATTAACACATGGGCTGAAAAGTCCCGGGCCTAACACATAGATGGCGCAGTCACCTTTTTTTCAGTTAATACTAACCTTCAAAAGACAGCTGTTAAAATTTCATGATATTCTATTCATTAGTTTGTGAGTTATTGTGCTAAGAGTGACGCTACTTTTGTTATTTTCAAAACAATGGATCAAAAACAATTTCGTGTTTTAATTTTACACTGCTTCTTGATGGGAAAAAATACCGTTCAAGCGAAGCAATGGCTTGAAAAGTGTTATGGGGACTCCGCTCCATCAGAAACAACAATAAAACGTTGGTTTGCTGACTTCAAACGTGGTCGTAGAGACACCGATGATGCAGAACGCAGTGGACGTTCAAATGAGGCGGTAACACCAGAAAACATCAAAAAAATCCATAAAATCGTTTTGAATGATCGAAAAGTGAAGTTGCGTGAGTTAGCTGACATCGTAAAGATATCAAAAGAACGTGTTGGCTTTATATTGCATGAGCATTTGACTATGAGAAAGCTCTGTTCAAAGTGGGTGCCGCGTTTGCTCACTGTTGATCAAAAACAAGAACGTGTTGATGATTCTGAGCAGTGTTTGGCCATGTTTAAACGTAACAAACCGGAATTTTTGCGTCGATATGTGACAATGGATGAAACATGGATCCATCACTTCACTCCGGAATCAAAACGATCGTCATCTGAGTGGACAGCAACTGGTGAACCTCGTCCAAAGCGCCCGAAAGCACAACAATCGGCTGGAAAGGTTATGGCCTCGGTATTTTGGGATGTGCGTGGTGTAATATTCATCAACTATCTTGAGAAAGGAAATACCATCAACAGTGAATATTATATAGCGTTATTGGAGCGTTTGAAGGCCGAAATTGCAAAGAAACGACTGCCTATGGCAAAGAAAAAAATTTTGTTTCATCAAAGACAACGCACCGTGTCACAAGTCAATCAAAACAATGGCAAAACTACATGAATTGAACTTCGAATTGCTCCCACATCCACCGTATTCGCCAGATTTGGCTCCCAGCGACTACTGGCTGTTCGCAGACCTGAAAAAAATGCTCGCCGGTAAGAAATTTCGCACGAATGAAGAGGTTATCGCTGAAACTGAGGCCTATTTTGAGGCAAAAGATAAATCGTTCTACAAAAGTGGTATTGAAATGTTAGAGCGGCGCTGGAATGATTGCGTTGCTCTTGATGGAGATTACGTTGATGAATAAAGCTAATTTTGAACCAAAAAAACCGTGTTTTCTTTGTTAGGCCCGGGACTTTTCAGCCCATGTGTTATTATTTCAGAATTATAAGGTAACATATATCGAGCATGACAAAATATCCTTGTATCAGCCTCTAAGTGATTGTTTTCTAACTCAATAATTTCATGTATATTATTTCCCTGTATACAATAGCACTTTTCAATGTTATAGAATCCACCTGATATTATTAATTGTTGAGTGTGACTTAATGCAACGTAATTTACAGCATTATTAGATAAATATTGAACCAATTGAAACTTATTATTTGTATTCATCATTAAAGTTTTAATATTTTTTGGAATTTTTGTATCACAGTTTTGAATAAATATATTCGCGCCTACGTACGGGCGTTGCGTATATATCTATGTATACAGTTTCGATGCGGCCGCGGGCGCTCGAACGCAATTTGTTAACTGTTAAAAAACAATGTTTAAAAATAAAGATATTGCAATATTTCCTACGGTAATTTGTAGAAGAGATCTCAAACTTTAATTTGGACACTTGGCAACATTGAAAATTTTAATTTTTGACCCCAATATTGGGAGGTGAAAGTGGCCATTTTCGCGTTTTCTCGCACCTAAAATCGCCGATATCTCGAAAACGGCGCATTTTAGAGAAAATTCACAAGAGACATTTTTTGTTCAAAATGGTCCAATTTACCTAAAAAAACTTGTTCCGGGGCGAAAATTTCAATTTTTGGACTTTGTTTAAAAAAAATTTGTTTAAACAAATTCGGACCAGGTTACCGCCCGGCAACATGTTGATCCTCTTTCAGGGGCATCTCCTGGAGAAGGTTATGAAAAAAAATTCAATTAGAAAATTTTTTCCAACGATGGCGCCGATTTCGCCTTGTCTAATCGAAGAACTTGGAATCCGGACGCAAGATATTTTTTTTTTGGATACCAGTCAATTCGGCCAACAGTTAAAAAAAAAATAAAACTGGATCTAAGTCAGTTGGACTTACAGTTAAAAAAACTTTTTGGGTACAAGCTATAGTTGATAAAATATTCTTACCTTATAAGGTGCTCCAATGACAACTTCTGACACATATTTACAAGCTAGAACGCTCAGTACGCGTTCATGTAGGTTCATTATTGGATAGTTTGACCCTTTATACCTGTTGACAACTGGGTCAGTATGTAATCCCACTATTAAGTAGTCACCCTGTGCAAAAAAAAACAGCGGTTTTTTTTTTAGGATTCTCAACATTAAATTTCCCAAATATGACGTCATATAACCGTCAACATGACTAAAAATTTTTACCTGTGTTCTAGCCTTCTCAAGAAAATCCAAATGGCCGACATGAAACAGATCGAACGCACCGGCTACGTACACAATTCTATCCCCTTTCTTTGGAGCCTTTCCGTCTGAAAACTGTATAATCTTCTGTGTAGTAGGGAGGAATTGACTACAGCCCGTCCACGGCGACCTAGCAGAAGAATCTTGACCCATAGTTGTTGAATGCTCTTTAGCAACGCTGTACTCATACTGACCTTGTTTGAAGTGATTCCTCGTGAGTAGTAGCATCCGTCCTACTAGATCTGTCGTTGATACGCCCGCTGTCCGTTGAACTTCCCTGAAAAAAACACAATTTTTGTAAATACCATGTAGTATACCAAACGTTTACTAATGTACGCTAATAAAGAATTTTTATTCAATGCTAACCTGTACTTGTCTGCAGCTTTAACTAAGTGATAGGTGTCCACTCCTTCAGCAGTCATTGTAATATCATCGCCATGTACACAAAAGTCACAGTCATACTTGTCTAAAGTTTCCAAAGTCGTTACATACGGAGCCCCTTCTACAACTTCATCTACCCATTTGATTCCCCTCACCATTTTATATCTACAAGAAAGAAAAATGTATTAAAAAACAAATATTGCGATAGAAAAACTATCAATCTGAGTTTGTACTCTTAAAGGAACAAACCTTTCTTCTTGAGTAAAAACAGGCGGTCCTTTATGTTTAGTAATCTCCTCATCCGTATGGACACCTACTATAAGATAGTCTCCCAGAGCTTTCGCCTGTCTCAGCGAATTGGCGTGACCAAAATGAACCATATCATAACTGAAAAAGAAAAATTGAAATACTGATCATATACACACATTCAAAAAGTCCCACTGATAATTAATAGTATGTTAAAAATGAGACAGTCGTTCTTCTTACCATCCATCACACCATACTCTAATCTCTCTCTTTTTGTTTCCGGAAGTGCCATTTCCGCACCCGTTTTGAGCCCTTTCATATCCGTTTTCAGTCATTTTTCCTGTTATTTCAAGTCTGACAGCAAATGACAGTTAATTAGGGTTTCGACTGGTGATTTCTTTTTTATTAATCGGTTGCTAGATAGGATCCTTTCTACAAGAAAACTATAAAATTTGTATTTGTGTGCTATTTTCATTCAAAGAAATTGAAAAAATCAATCCAGTGAAATAAAAAATAACTACCCCGATGAGAAAAAAATCGACTCAAACGATTTGGTTTCATTTAACACCGATTCTTAAATTTAAATATCACACAGTGGTATTGTTTTTGATATCATTAAAATTCTAATTTTCTACTCTTTCCAATAACACCAAAAACATTTGAATTTCCAAAAAGTTTTACTGATTAAAATGATTTTATTCAATAGGACCGTTTTGCTCGGTCACCAACGTACTCGTTGCGCGCTATTCATCCCTATAAAAACACATGCAACTGCATTTTCCTATCATTTCTTTATCGGAACGTGAACCATCAACATCTCTGCTATATCTGCTCACTAATGGAAAATGGATACCACCTCGGAAGGAACAGCACAAGTCATCCAAAAAGAGCATAGCCAACGTGCAGTCGCTGCGCAACTGCACCTAAGCCAGTCAGCTGTCTACAGACGACCGCGTCATTGTCAACACAATTCTAAGAAATCGTCACTTGACCGACGCTGAGGTCCACCAGGAGCTCCGACAAGTTCGTGGTCGGGATATCAGTCATCGGGTAGTCAAACGAAGACTTAAAGAAGTTAACTCCGAAGAGTCCAGCTAACGGACCCAAATTGACAGTAGCTCATCAACAAGCGCGACTCAGATTTGCCTGAGAACATGTCGACTGGACCTTAGAGCAATGGCGCCGTTTTATTCACCGACGAATCCCAAATGTGTCTACATTGCAATGGCAGAAGACGAGTCTATAGGAAACCTGAGGAACGCTATACGCAGTGCCGCATGTGGGATGAGCTCAAAAGAAAGGTTCGATCCAGAAATTCAGCCCCTGCATCTCTTTATAAGCCCTCATCTATCCACTTTCGGGTATAGGCATCTCTCATATTACGCCATGCGTTTCGGTCTTTCGCTTTTCTATACCATGATAATCCTGCTTGTTTTTTGATATCGCCTGCCCAATGTTGAAAAGATCTACCTCTATTCCTGCGATCCCCCCAGGACCGCCATTTCATGACTTTGGTGCACCATCCTTCTCGCTTCCTTGCAGCGTGTCCCGCCCAGTTCCATTTTAGTGTGGTTATTCGTTGAATAATATCTGTCACCTTAGTCTTAGGTCTAATCCACTCCTTAGTTTTGTGATCTTTTAGGGATATATTTAGTATTCGGCGTTCGACCGCTCGCTGGTGTACACGTAAATTGTTTGTTTTTCTGGGTGGATGTCCAAGATTCACAGGCATACGTCGTTACGGGTAATATGCATTCATTGTAGATTTTTTGTTTCTAAGTGTAGCAGGATATTCGCCGTCATAATGTCTCTGACTTCTTTTCCGTAAGCTGCCCCTGTTTGATTCTCTCCCGTCATCTCAAGTACTTGTCCCAGATGTACGAGATTCTCTGTTTTTTCTATGACTTTATCGGGTACTACTACATCTTCTTGATTGTTCTTATCGTTTCTGCAAACTTTGGTCTTGTTCATGTTCATTTTTAAACCAATCTTTCCGGATTCCTTCTGGAGTTCGTTCAACATCGTCAGCAATTCCTCCCTGCTTTGAGCTATTAGGACTATGTCGTCCGCAAAGCATAAATGGTTCAATCGCTGCCCTTCTATCAAGATCCCTTTCTTCTCCCAATTTAGATTCTTAAAGACGTTCCCTAGAGCAATTAAGAATAATTTTGGGGGTATTACATCGCCCTGTCTGATGCCTTTTTGTATTTTTATTTTTTCGGTGTTACTATGAAGCTTTATTTGCATAGTAGCGTTGTCATATTTTTTGCTATTATTTTACTATATCTGTGGTCTATTCGTGCGTCTTTGAGTGCTTTCATTACCGCCCAAATCTCAATGCTGTCAAAGGCTTTTCTGAAATCCACAAAGCCCCGCCACAGCGGAATGTTGTATTCTCTGGTTCTTTCAATTAAAATTCTCATCGTCTGTATATGCTCTAGAGCAGGGGTGCTCAAACTTGAACTGCTGGCGATCTACCTCAATATTGTTAGACTACGATCGATCGATTCTGAGAGGCTGCAAGTAAGTGTGATGCAGGATTGTCGTCTAGGTAGGGTGTATCGTGGCATAGATATTAGTTTTCCGCACAATATGCATTTTTTTAGTCAAGGTAAGTGTAGGTCTGCTCTAAAATGTCAATGAAAAAACTCATAATTATTCAAAATTGTGAGTTTATTGGTTCTTACAAAACAAACGAGTTCTAGTG
This sequence comes from Pachyrhynchus sulphureomaculatus, assembly GCA_019049505.1. Classification (NCBI taxonomy): domain Eukaryota; kingdom Metazoa; phylum Arthropoda; class Insecta; order Coleoptera; family Curculionidae; genus Pachyrhynchus; species Pachyrhynchus sulphureomaculatus. Next base: position 8,164,041 of record CM032451.1, read on the forward strand.
TCTAAACTTAACTAAAGAGTGACTTTGGATGTTGAAGCGTGGCACTGCATGTCCTCAGCATACTTTTCATAAGATGGTAAGTAATTACCGAGTGCTAATCGCAAGCATGATGACATATGTTCGTCAGTTAGTCGATTGCGATATCTTGACTTAATTATCTTCATTTCAGAAAATGCAGACTCGCACAAGTAAGTTGACCCAAACATTGCCGTCAGTTGAAGGGCGATTTGCCTTAGATTCGGATATTTATCTTCAGATATAAAACACCAGAATTTTGTATCAGATGCTGTGGCTTTGAGATGTATATCTGATATAATTTGCACTAACTTATTTTCAACAGAACACGAGTCCATGTTAAACTGACTTGCTATTTCAGTAATTAATTTCTCAATATTTTTACACGAAAAAGGATAACTCATAAATGATGCGATATTTGCCAATTTACTGAAATCATAAAAACGTATTTCGAATTGGCCCAAAATATTTGATAATTCTGCCTCATAAATATCATAATTCAACTGAGGAATCCTTGCTCTCAAAGACGGAAAATTTTTCAGATCCTTTCTTTTCAGTTGATCTATCATAAGTTGCAATTTACTTTTGAATGCGTTTATTGCGCTAATAATCTCAATAATAGTTTTTCCTCTACCTTGAAGATCCAAATTAATGGTGTTTAAATGCATTGTGATGTCTGTCAAAAATGCCAAATCAGTCAGCCATTTTCCGTTTTTCAGTATCTCAGTGTCATCACCTCTTTCGTCCAGAAAAGCTGTTATTTCGGGCAATAATTCTTGAAACCTTTCTAGGAATTTTCCGCGACTCAACCACCTGACGTCCGTGTGAAGAACTAAATTGGTGTGTTCGCTGACTCACTATCTTCCAACTGCAATTTAAAGAGCCGTCGTTGCAAGCTACGTGCACAGATAGAATTCACCATTTTTATTGCAATGCCCATAATCTCCTCCATGTTTAGAACTTTTGAACACAAAACTTGTTGATGTATAATGCAATGGAACGAGAAAAATGAAGAGAAATCATCATTAGCTCGACACAATGCCACAAAACCGTTTTCGTTTCCAGTCATTGCTGGTGCTCCATCGGTTGTAATGCACACGAGTTTATATATTGGTAGCTTGTAGTTTGTTACAAAATTGAAGAAAACGTTATATATATCTTCGCCACGGGTCTTTCCTTTCAGAGGAATCATTGTCAAAAACTCTTCCTTAGCCGACATATCATTGAATACCATTCGAATAAAAATACACAGCTGGGCAGTGTCTGTCATATCGGTGGATTCGTCGAACTGTAAAGAAAACTATGTACATTCCATGATATCATGTTTTAGTTTATCTGCCATGTCCTGACTCATGACTTCAACACGCCTTGTGACAGTCGGACGAGATAACTGAAGTTCTCTAATAGCAGACATAATCTCTGTTTTATTTTTAAAATCTCCAAATAACGTCTCACCCGCTTCAATAAATGCTTCCTTCACAACCAATCCATCATCAAATGGTTTCTTGTGTTTCGCCAATATATGAGATATTTTAAATGACGCGATCGTTGCAGCTTTTGATTGTTTGGCTGGTCTTGTGAACATGATTTGTTCTTTTTTCAAACAAGTTACTTTTCGTTTTCTTAATTCACTCTGTGACGGAAAATCCTTTTCATAGTTTTTATGAACCGTTTTGTGATGCCTCTCTAAGTTCCCACGCTTAGGTATTGCAACTGACGCACGGCAAATGAGACAAATGCACTTATCCTTTACCATACAAAAGAAAAATTCTTCCTCCCAATCGTTATTAAAATGATAAGTTTTACTTTTCTTCGCCGCACTCATTTTGGACTATTTATTAATAAACTTTGTATCGATGTATCGCCTTCAAGTTATAACTCAGACTGACCCCTATTCCTGCAGGCGCAACATTTATATCGGCGCGAACGAAGTCTCGAATGTTCCCGTCAAACACGCCGCCCGAAGTTTCTAGAAAAATCGGCGGGAATCAAAAACGCGGCTTTTCTTTGACAAGTACCGCGCGTTCCTTTGATAAAGCCGCCTTTTGCCGCTAGCAGGGGGTTATTACGATAAAAGAAAGTGATGAGGGGGTTATTCTGGCCTAATTGTGGATCGAATAAATTTTAGTAGTTTATTCATTACATTTTGTTTTAGTTACCTAAAACAAAATCTGTGAATGGTTCTATATCGGAATTTTTTTCTCGAGATCGACTCAAAAAGCGCTCGCGACCGACTTGTCGATCGCGATCGACCGTTTTGAGCACCCCTGCTCTAGAGTGCTATAATTTTTCCTGAACCTGGCTTGTTCTGTGTTTATAAATATATTTAGCTTGTTTTCTAGTCAGTTCAGTATTACTCTGCTAAACAGTTTGTATACCTGTGAGAGAAGGCTTATTGGACGGTAATTTTCGAGATTTTCCGTATCGCCTTACTTATGGATCAGAATTACGATCGCGTTCTCCCATTCTTCAGGGATGTCTCCTTTTTCTATAGATATGTTGAACAGTCTCGCAAGTTCTTTCCATAATTTACTTCCTTCTTCCTTTAACATCTCGGGTATTATTTGATCGTCTCCTAAGGGTTTCCGTTTTTTGTTTTGTGTAGCGCGTATCTTATTTCATCCTCGTTTATGGGTGCTATATCTTCTGATCTCTCTCATTTACTATTTTCCTTTTTAATTCCATTTTTGTACTGTTGTTTCTCTTTTGGGCCCTGTATAGATCTTGATAGAATTCTTGCGCTGTCTTTAGAATTTCGTTTCTATCCGTGATTGTTTCTCTTTTTTTGTTCTTTATCCTTATAATTTCTTTCTTTTGCTGGTTCTGTCTTCTGAATATTTTTAAGCCTCTGTTCTGTTGTATTAACCTTTGTACTTCCTTTTCTTTGAATTTTAAAATAGCTTCTTTAGCCATTCTGCGAGCTAGTTTATTTATCTCTGCATATTGTACTGTATGTCTTCTCTGTCGTAGTAGATGTTTTGTTTTGTCACTAAAGTTTTCTTTCCTTGCTTGTGTGTTCTTTGCATACTGATTTGCTGACTCTTTTAAAGCCTTTATTATATATATACAGTAGAATTTCGATTATCCGAAATAATATGGACCAAAGTGATTTCAGATAATCGAAATTTCGGTTCATTCGAATTTTTTATAAAATAGAAGTTTAGAATGAATACAACATTGCAGATTGACTTAAAAGCATATATGAGGCGTTGCGGATAGTAAGGGCGAACTCAACATTGGGTCAAATTTTTTTTTTTATATAATTCTATTTTATAGTACTTTTCCTACATCACATACCGATCTAATTGTTGAGTTCGCCCATGCTTCGCCTTCAAATTTCAGTATCAAATAAATGAAAAATTTCGAACAGGCGATAGCCGGGCGGGTAGTAAGGGCGAACTCAACAATTTCGCGCGGAGAGCAACCGCCGGTATTGCGTCACTAAATGAGGTTTACTTGAAATTTTACGCTTTCTGCGTGTTAGTTCAAGTTAATTTTGAAGTTAATACGTTTATGTTTTGTTTGGTTTTGTTGCTTCTTTTTTTAAGAAAAGTATGGCGCAACCTGGACCTTCTAGTAGTGAAGTAAGTGTACAACATTTAGATGGTAGTGCTGTGTCGGGTTATTCGCGAAAGAGACCTGCTAAGATGAATGATTGGCAAAAAAACGAGTGTAAGTTGAAACGAAATTCAGGAAGTGCTTACATTTCAAGAAATAACAAAAGGCACGTTGTTGCCCGCAAAATTGGACCTCCTTGCAAGTGTGGATGTTTTGAGAAAATAGGCGCTGAACTGGTCACCAATATTTTTGACTCTTTTTGGCAAATTGGAAACTATGATCTACAGAATGCTTACTTATCAAAATTGTTGATCTGCAATGATGTAAAAAGATCTTACGTAAAGGGGCGTCCAAGTCGTACCCTGAGACGCATTCAATATAATGTGACTGTTGATCACGCTAATCGTGAAGTTTGTCGTACTGCGTTTTATAACATTCATGGCATCTCTGAAAAGCGCGTTCGAGTCGTACTTGACAAAACCAGCAGAACTGGAACTGTTACAACGGATCAAAGGGGGAGGTGTGAACCCGCGAAGAAAATAGGAAATGACGATCTTTCTAAAGTAAAAGAACACATCATGTCACTACCTACTGTCACCAGTCATTACAGTCGCGCCAAAAGCCCTCATCGAAAATACTTACCTGTTGGACTTAATATTAAAAAGCTCTATTATCTTTACAATGAATGGCTTACGGAAAATTACCCTGGTTACAGCCCGGTAAATCAGCACTATTATCGTGATACGTTTAATATGCAGTTCAATATTGGTTTTGAGCCCCCAAAAAGTGACACCTGTAATTATTGCGATAAAGTAGACATAAAAATTAAAAGTAGTCAAATGCACGATTCCGAAAATGTTGCTGAAATCGAGAATCTTAAACAAGAGAAGGATTTACATCTGACCCGTGCAAAAGCTGCTCAGTCTCTTCTTAAGGGATTAAGGAGTAATGCCGATGACTCTTTTCTGGTCATAGCTTTTGATCTGCAGCAGGCTTTGCCAACCCCAAAGCTGACTACTGGGATTCAGTATTACAAAAGGAAGCTATGGACCTATAACTTTTGTATCCATAATGTAAAAACCGGTTCTTCAACGATGTACCTTTGGGATGAAAGTACAGGGAGGCGTGGATCATGTGAGATTGCAAGTTGCTTGTACGATTATTTGTGTAAAGTTGATGTTAAAAAAGTTATTATGTTCAGTGATAACTGTTCTGGACAGAACAAGAATTTAAATCATGTTTTGGCAAATCTATACTTTATACACAAAGACCAGTTCACTGAAATTAAAAACTATTTTATGATACCTGGGCACTCATACCTTCCCTGTGATAGGGATTTTGGGAACATTAAGAGAGAAATACGGAATAGCACTGTGTATACCATGGATCACTATAAGTTAATGATTGAAAGCTGTCGCCGAAAAAACCAGTTTTGCGTTGTCCAACTTAGACAGGACATGATTTTCAATTTCTCTAATTTTCAAAAGAAAATTACTAAAATGCAGAGGGCTGGTGCTAAGTTTAAAGATGGAAAGATCTTTGAATTTACAAATAACTTTAAGCAAGGTTTCTACATTCATTCTGCTTACAATTTGGATGTCAAAACGGCAGTCAAACTACAAAAAGGCAAGGTGAAAAACTATGATCCTGATCATTTTCATTTGGCCAGTGAAACACTGACGAGACTTTACAGTGCTCCCATTAAAATACCAGCCCCCAAATTAAAGGACATTCAGGACTTGTTACCGTATGTTCCCCTACCTTGGAGTCGGTACTTTACTAACATTATAGCCTCTCAAGACGCAGCAACGAATAAGAGCACCGAAAATGAAGATGTTATGGACGATGACCAAATAGATTACAACTGAACTTGGCTAATTATTTGTTTCTTTTCTTTAGTTTTTTTATGTTAGTTTCAATACCATATTTCCACTGTTTTGTATGTTGTATCAAGTAACTATTTTGTAATAACAAAACCTTTAATTAAAACAATAACCTTAAAATTAAATAAAATGTGTTCAAAATTTTTAATACCGGTCTAATTTTTTTCCAGGTATTGCCAATTTTAGGTGATAGTGTAGCATCAGAAACGAACAGTAAAATATGAAAAAAAATACACAAATAAATATTTAAAAAACATTTAAAAATTCACGGAATACACTATTCTACTTAAGTAAATAATAAAAAGCTAATAAATTATAAATAAATAATAAAAACCTAATTTTGCCAATATTTTGTTGAGTTCGCCATTTAGATTTTTCTATAAATTCAATTTTTTCGAAACTTCATTTTGTTGAGTTCGCCCTTACTATCCGCAACGCCTCATATTTACTAAAACAAAGAATAGAGCAATTAATTTACTTATTTTATGTATATGTACGGAAAATCGAAAATAAAACAGTTTCATTCTTCTTCAACTTTAATGTCTTAAAAATGAGGTAATTTCTAACGGCACTCGTTTTGCATTAGTTCGGTTTTTGGCTACAATGTCTCTCCAACGTTTGATAAGCAAAACGTCCGCGGCGGTTGCATTTTCTTGTTGTTCTACATAAGTTAACGCCTCTTCTAGGGCCTTTAGTCCTTCTGAATGTGACATTTTTACTGGAATATTGTCAGTGGCTTCTACTTCGTTATCATCTCGTTATCACTGTCTATTTTATTAGCATTTTTGCATACACTTTTAATTAATTCTTGGTCAGTCATTTCATCTTCCACACTATCACTGTTTAACCATTCACAAACATCGGTTTCCGTAACACTTTCACAATCCTGATATTCTTGTAATAATTTGATGTGATGTAAACTTTCAGTATCTTCTGTTTCTGCTTCTGAGTAATGTCTCTCCTCATGTGGAATCAATTTTGACCAAGATTTTTCTAGAGTACTACTCTTTACGTGATTCCAGGCTGAAGCTATCCAATATATAACATTTTTCAAATTTATCTTTTTTAGAGGGGGGGGGGGGGGGGGGGCAATCAGTAAGATTGCCACCTTCATCTACTTCTTCTAAAATATGCTCCAATAACAACGCCTGTAATTGCGTTTTAAATTTTCCAGTACACCTTGATCCATTGTAAACCATGTTCTTTCATAAGCTGCTCAAAATTCTCTGCAAATTTTCTTACAGTAGATATATCAGCCGACAATCTTTCTCCACAAACTTTCAGTTGACGTACACCATGTATTTTTTTCCACCTGCCTAGCGATCCATCACTTGCAGAAAAATTTACAGGCGCTTCAATAACCGGCAACACTTGGCTTAAACTCACTGCCTTATGTTTTAAAATTGTTCCTGAAATTGGTATTCCACGTTCTCGATTCTGTGTAAACCATAAAAATAAAGAATCATCCACTTTTTGGTATTCACCGCTTTTCATACTTTTTCGTGCCTGTGTGGGCGATGACAAAACACACTACACCATTTTTCAAGTTTTTCGCGATGTTTTCTCCACTCTGAAACAATACTCACGGCTACACCTAAATCCTTCGCTATATTTTTAAGAAGGTCACCATTATCTAAACGTTGAATTGCTTCAAGTTTCTCTTTTAAGGTAATAACAACACGTTTACGCTTATTATTATGACGCTCCATCTATTAAAACGAACCTCTGCGATAATAATAGACGTAATGAGTAACTTATAACTCTCGTCGACTAACCAAAACATAGACAGCGATAAAATTCTAGACGTCGGGGAGTCCCCGACGCGTTAAGGAAACCACTCATCGTCTGTTTCGAATAATGGAGATTTTTCGTTTAATGGGAATACAATTTACTTTTTAACAGTTTGTTTCGGATAAGCCGGATTTCAGATAATCGCAATTCAGATAATCGGGATTGTACTGTATATATATACATATATATATATATATATATATATATATATATATATATATATATATATATATATATATTTATGTATTATACATATTTTTCACCCCTCAGCAATAAATGTTATCTTAATTATTATTTAATAAAATTCCAAAGAAATAAGTTTTTGATTTTTATCTATTTGAAGGAATGCGTGTGTATAATTAACGACTGAGATATCAATAATCGCGTAAATAAAACGACTTAAAATCAAAAATTAAAAGTATTTACTCCTATCTTTACAATTAATGGCATTGACCGTTACTAATTTAAAATTAAATAAATAAAATAAGCTATTCCGCACATTTTCTCCATTATCAGTAAGTTTGTTTTTACGCCCTTATCACTCCCTATGCATGGAATTTCGATAGACATATGACCTTTTCATTCAACTAATACGGCAAGTCACGTGTCTATTAAAATTTAAAATATGAAGAGAGCGGGAAGAGAGCAGATACGAATTTGATTGGTAAAAGCTAGCCACGTGTTTTTAACTCTGCCAACCATATTAATGATGTGTTTTATTGAGCCAATCAAAAAACATTATTGAATTTTCAAAATTGTAAGCTAAAATACAGTACGGCCCAAAAACCATGTACCATAGAAAACATTATTTTTAATGGGAAATTAAACGAATACTAAAAAATTTAATCAAAAGAAAGAAAAAATATATTAAGTTCACATAAATTTAGTGAGGTGGCGAGGTTGGGCGTCGGTCCGGAATTTACGTAGAAAAAATATATTTTCTCTAACCAGAGCAGCAAGAGGAGCATTCTCGCCTAAGGGCTAAATTCGCTAAAGCGACCCCTCATTGGAGTGATTTTAATATAGAAGGTTTTCCAAATGGAAATGATATATAAAAAAAAAGATGATAATGTTTATTTGGAAAATAGTTTCCTAAAAAGTAACATTTATTGCCTATTAAATTTTTAAAAAGTTTTTTACAGGGTTAGTATTTTACTTGTTCACTGAGAATGATTAGCTTTTCGTAAATTATTTTTTCGACGCAAAGAAAAACCTCAAATTACAAGAGACGTATATAAATAAAATCTTTGGCTTACCCTGTATAATGTTTTAAATAAATATATGAATGAAATCTTCAGATGTCAGAAGCCGACTATTTACGAATCACTAGATCACGGAACAGACGCGTTATTCCGCTTATGTGGTCAAGCAAACACTGATATTTCTGGATTTATAAATGAATTTTTATTTAAATTGACTAAAAAATGTTGTTTCGTTCAGAATGTAGAAAATTTTATCGTAAAATTACAAACGTCACAATAATGACGCCCCTGAAATCATCACACCATTACGCGACTTTGCCAAATGTACGAACGTCAATATTGATTTCATAACAATAATTGCAAAAACATTTGTACTTCTTTTTGAAATAAATTAAGTTATTAAACATTTGCTTCGCTTCATCATACAAATTTATTTACTAAATGTGCAGCGAATATTTCTTTTTCGTAGTTTTAGTCATTATAACACAGACCATAAACATTCTCAAATTAAGCCACTTCTTTAAATCTAAGGATAATTTGTTTCATGTGGCAATGATGGTTACCACGTGTATTCCCCTCTCGATGGAATTTTCCGCATTGCCGATACGACGTAAAAAGATAGTTGTAGTTGATAATTTGATAGAAAAGGACGGAAATACACCAGAAATGTTAAGATGAGGTCACTGTGGGGTTATGGATTTTCTGTCAAGGCAAAGAGGCTCCACGGAAATGGCTTTGATCTTTTATAAGCGAGTTTGAAAATACTTTTTGTGTTATACTAAAAATGAGTATTGCCATCTGAAATCTTTTATTTTCGTTTTATGTTGAAAGGTTTAACGTAACTGAATTAAAAAGAATGTAATTTATTATGAATCAGAAATTTATACATGCGTTAATACTTTAGAGATACTGCATACTGGAATATAAACGAACTTAACTATTTAAATTTGTCAAATTTAGGATTACATTATTAAAATCTTCATATTTTGAAAAAGTAGCTTCTCATTAATAGATGTCAGCGTAATCATTGTAGATAACCCATTCCGATTGTGTATTTGGTTACCTGAATTAAAAAATTTCTAACGAGTATTTTGGTCGCCGTTTTGTCATTTTAGCCCACGTCAAAAATCAAACTCTTAACCTCACTTTTCAAATTGGTCAGTTCGATGAATTAGGAAAAATTAATTAGCAATTAAATTGTTAAACAAAATGAGTGAGCCAAAATTCAGTCCTAGGGCGTTCTGTAAAATAATTTTACATGCAGCCAAATATCCACATTGTGCTATTAACGGCGTGCTGTTAGCGAAGGCTCATACAACATCGAATAAAGAAATAGAGTTCGTAGATGCTGTGCCCCTTTTTCACATTTGTATTAATTTGACGCCTATGGCAGAAATAGCACTTATGCAGGTATAACTTTACGCATTTTCACCGTGGAATTTAGTTTATTTAGACAGAAAGCAGTAATTTATTTGTATTATATGTAATTGAAGCCCTAGCTTTTTCTAGGACGTTTTAGTATGTTCAAGCAATTTTAAGTTGTATACAATGGTTTTTTACATCAATTTATAAAACTTATGAACCTCAACATATTTAATAGTGTGCTAAAAGTAGTAAATACTTGTACTAAATATATTTTTTTACAGATTGACGAATTTGCATCAAATAAAGGACTTGTTATAGCAGGTTACTATGCTGCAAATGAAAATTTAAGAGACAATAGTTTTGAAAAAGCTTACCACAAAATAACAGAGAAGATTGTTGCAAATTTTAGTCCTTCATATATGGTAGTGGTAAGTTGTTTTAAATAATATCAATAAAATAAGATTAAATAGAATTCTGGATGGAGACGGGGTCTTACTTGTTTGCTGCTAATTTGCTTAATAAAATGGAAATGTCACATATTTTTTCTTAATGGTTATAGTTTAAATATTATAATGTTACTACTCTAAAACTGTCTAAAACAGAAGCATTTGATAAATCATCTATTTTTGTAGGTTACCAACACAAAACTGAGTAATGACTCTGACGAGTCAGTCTTAAAGGTAGCCCAGCTACTTTCCAACGGGAAATTTAAGCCCCTAGAAGAGCAAGACATTTCAGAAGGCTCTAGTGATGTAATGTCATATTTGCTTCAACAGAAATCTTTTGTAGATTTGGTTGATTTTGATAACCACCTCGATGATATCAGTCTAGATTGGATGAATGTTAAAATAAATAAAGAAATTGAAAGTTTTTTATATGAGAAATAGAATTTCAGATGTTTTTTTTGTTAGGTAATATGGAAAAAAATGCCAGGGCTTAGGTTAATTGAGAAGTCTTAATTGTTGAATCTATGTACATTAGAACTACTTTTTCAAAATTTCATCTATAATTGCAGGAGTCATCCTGAGGGATCTATATTCTACAAGATTAAAAACACTGAAAGAGTGTGTGTGTTCTAATCTTGATAAGCCAAGATGCTTGAAGATACCCTCGTGTAAAAGTAATGTCACCTGAAGTTAGGAACTATGATTTCTCACATTTAGTTAGTATTTAGGTAATGGAATGCATATTTTTTGTTGGTAAATGAATATAGGGAGTGTCTAGTACTAGTAACGAGTGTAAAAAATAGTGTTTTTGGTGTTAGGATTTAGGGTAAATTTAACAGGATGAACTGATTCAGATCTAAGCATCGGTTCAACTTTAATTAATGTTTATTTATAATAACCTGCACACATAAAACAATATGGTTCATTTTCAGTTTCTAATAACTGATATATAAAATATATATTATATATATATATATATATATATATATATATATATATATATATATATATATATATATATATATATATATATATATATATATTTGTATATATGTATATATATATATATATATATATATATATATATATATATATATATATATATAGATATATATGTAGGGTGTTATGAAATTCAGTGCATATATTGAAATGGGTGGCTCGTGGGGCCTTATAGAGGCAAATTCAATATTTTTTTAAATTTGAAAATTTTTAAAAACATTACCTTGCCCATGAAAGACCGACCTTGGCCTTGGTAAAGTGTGAGAGACAGTATGTCATTTCCTGTTTAACAGTTGTTTTCAAGTAGAGAGAGTAACTTTAAAAAAATCGTAGATTAAAAATAAATTTTCGTCTATTATATTTAACGGTGATGAAAGTGGATTTTCCACCATCCAGAAAAAAACGCAAAAAGTTTTAGGATTAAATGTTCAAAAGAATGAGACTAAATCTTGAATTGGGGAATGGCACGCTTTCTGAGAGTGTTGTCACCATTCCATGCATTGGCTATATTAACTCAAACTTGTTTGTAAAATAGATGAAACATTTTATAAACGTCGTAGAAACAACCCCTAAAAATAAAGTGTTACTTCTGCTCAATGAACATACAACGCATTCAAAGAACCTGGAAGCGTTGAACATAGCAAAGGCTAATGATACAACTGCCAGGCCTTCTACTCACTAGCTTCAGCCACTCGACGTTTTTTCTTTTTAAACCTATGAGCTTTGATTATATTCAAGCAACAAAAAAATGATTGAGGACAAATCCAGGTCGTCAAGTAACGCAATATCAAGTTAAAAGTTTATTTGCAGAATCTTACAGATTTCAAGTGGCTGGAGTTTGGCTCATGGAAAAAAAAGTCTTTCCTGAACTTTTGTCTAAAGCAGCTGAAAATATAAACGCTCTCTCTCTCAAACAAACTCAAGTAATGAAAGCACATCAATCTTTTAAGACTACACATTTAAATAGTGAACCATCTGTTTCGGAATTTAACGCTGAAGCGTTAAAAAATATTGTTAAATCTTTATGCCCAGTACTACGAAAAATACTGTACAAAAAACTGTAGAAATTACATCAAGTCCTTACAAAAATATGTTGAAAAAATCAATAAAATAAACAAAAGACGTATCGTATAATATACACGAGCCTCCCCGACAGCAACGATGTTAAAGTAACCTTTTTTGTCGACGTTTGACCCAATTCTTTCTAGTTTAAAATAAATAAAGGGGAACATTCCATCTCAACGTTTATTTATATCTTTTTTTACAAAGTAAATAAAATTTTGGTGAATTACCTGTTGAAAAATTTTTCTTATAATATTGTATAATAATTTATTGATGAGTATTAATAAGTAATTATTTTAAAATATAATAATTTTTATATATTATTCTTTTATATTAAATTGGTTTGGGGTTGATTTTTTCCTTTATTATTGACATCCGCTATTTTTTATTTAAACAGCTGTGTGGAGGCAAAATAAAAACAGAATTTCAAATAGGTTTTTCACTGAACTTTTTCAAGACCTAAATTGTAAACGATTTTTTGATGTACCTTAAATCGGTATCTTACTGGTTGTTTATATTTTTATATAATTCATTTGTGCTGTGTGTTTGAATGTGTAACGAATCGCCATATAAACTATCCTAAGTTGTCTGTGACAAATTTAAAACTTAACCAAATGTACCAATGACACAATCTATCTGCACTTTGTTGTACACTTTCTGCAAATTTCTCACACACTCAGTCCATCTCTCTTTAAAAAAACGACCTTTACGACACCTTACCTCCGTAATTGGTAAACATTCACTGACGGGATCAGCGTTCATCAATGGGGTGCGAAAAAAATATTAATGACATTTCTTTAGGGTCAATTTTTTCCTTTATTATTGAGATCCGCTATTGAAGGTGAATTTTCTACAATCCATCTTGCTACAAGGATCCACCAGTTCCAAAATATGCAGTGAATTCCATAACACCCGGTATGGTGTTATGAAAAATAAATATAAAACTCTTGCACCACCCTGTATATTGTATCGTTGGTTTACCAAATGTTGTAGAATGTAATTTATTAAAATAAAGTTGTTTGTTAAAAAAATTAAGCATAATAAAAATCTATTGACCAACATATTTTATTATTTATTTATTTTTTAAGAATTCAGTAAAAATATACTACCACTCTGCATAATGAAGATCAATAAAAGACCAAACTAATCATAAAAAACTTATTTTATTTCGCTAAGTTTTTCACTCGAATAGGAAAAATAATGTAAAAAAAAAAACTACAAGAATTAACAACTTTCGAAAAAAAATTGACATATTTTTTCCGCCATGTACATCTGTCGGAAATGGAGGGGTGTCTGGGGTTTGTGAGTCAAAAGAATTGCCACTTGCCTAAAACGGCATCTTTTATAGCGTCCACGTATTGGGCTGGAACCCAGTAAATCCAATATCTTGATGCTTCAGTGGGGCCCAATTGTAAAACCCTTTAAAATAATAAAAAAACAATTATATTTTGTCTCATTTTACACCAATACTCGCCTGTCATTTCGTTAAATTTGTATAGAATTTGAATTAATAATCAATATTAGGCGTGCAAAATTAATTCTCGGCTTTATACGTTTAGGGGGCTCCAGAAACTGTTCAAAAAATAAGGCTCGGATCCACATAGTAAAAAAAACACCATGCTGGAAAATTCTATCTTGTCAGCAGATCCTTCAGATCACCACCTGACTTAATCCCAGCTCAAGTGAGATGAATAGGTCAAACAATTCCTGTCGAAATATTGATAAAATATCTTTCTTGCTCATGTTATGAATCCTCCAACATTAAAACACTACATAGGGGTGATCTGCCTGCCTCAACAATAAAAAACGTAGCCGGTATGATACCGTTTCTGTTGGCTAATATAATTAATGACTGCTTCGAAACAGATTATTTTCCAAATCTGCTTAAAATAGCCAAAATGGTACCTGTTTACAAAAAAGGTGACTGAGGAGACATATCCGAGAATAGATCTGTTTCCTTGTTATTAGATATTATGACATATATCCCTATTCTCTAAGATTTTTAAAGAAGTTTAAAATTTTTAAACTATCTTATTTCAAATAAATTATTCTCCGTGGGTCAGCAGGGGTTTTTCCCAGAAAACTCTACAATTACAGCCCTATTTCAGTCCTTTAACTAGATTATTGAGCAAATATATCAAAAGAATCATGTTTCAGGAGTTTACTTTGATCTAATTTTTTCACAATAATGAAAAAATCAAAAACTTATTTTTTTACAGAGTCTCTCCTGTTCAAAACACATTTTTCCTACCGAAAAAGAATTTTTTTCATACCGTCGTCGTAAAATGAAGCACGTCGCACCTTCGTAATTTTCGAAATGCTTGCCTCCCCACGCCCGGGTCGTAGGGCGGATGTTTCAAGAATTTCCAGTGCATTTATTCCAATTTCTGTTGAGTCAATGCAGCCGTGTGGGGCAGAACATCTTTCGGCCGTTTACAGCGCTGTCGTGAAGCCGTTCGACACTCCGAACGGGCATGTCTCGCGTTTTTGTCGATAAGCTAGTTGGCAATAGTAGGCGTTATTGGTACGACACTCATGGAAAAAATCAATGAGTAATATGCCCCTATAATCCCAAACGACGGTCATGATAACTTTCCCAGCCGAGAGCCTAATTTTTGCCTTCACAGGTGCTCTGAGTAATAGTGTACCCATATATCATCACAAGTAAGGTGCCTCAAAAATTCTTCCGTCTTTCTGATATCGTGTCAAAGGCCTTTCACAAGTTCCGAGAGGCGTTTCTTTCTGTGAGCATGTCTGTAAGCCGATACTTTCTGCAAACCTAAATCACCCGTGATAAGTTTTTGTGTATTTCCGAAGGATATTCCAACCTTCAAAGCAATTTCAGAAATTGTCAGACGCCTGTCACCATCAATAAGCTCGCGAACCGCCTTAATGTTCGAATCCATGATGCAGGTCCGAGGTCGACGAGAATGACTCGGATTAGTCATAGACTTTCTTTTTCGAAAGCGTCTTTTTACCAAACTGTTTCGTCAGTCTCTGCAAATTTTTTTTACGTTTTTTACCGTTAAAACTTGATAATAATCGACACTGATACTTCCTGCTGACATGGCGCTACTGACGACAAAATCGATCGACTATCGAGTTGTCCCTCCCACTCCTCACATCCCTACTCAACTAATAAATTTGATTTTCCCTCGCACATCTTAAAATATTGGTGTGTAAGCAAGAAATTCATGGCTTATCTCATTTATTATTACGATCCTACATGACTAATAGATTTATGACTAATTGCATTAGTTCTGCGTAGAACAAGTCATATTCCTCTTATAGATTAGTTAACAGGAGTACTTCAATACTTGGATCAATCTTGGTTTTAATTTTTGTCAGTAATTTAAATAACCAAATTAACATCACTGTATCAATTCACAGATGATAATTTATCTTTTATATCTTCTGCCAACAAATTATTATTGTCTAGAAGCTCAGCTGAAATTCTTAAGAAAATGCTACATTTGTGTTTTATTAAAATAATAAAAATACAATAATCACAACAATAAAAAATAACCCGGAATTTCTATATTTAGTAAAGTATGGATGGGAAGCCAAACAAACAGACCAGAAGGGATCCTTTTGGTAGTGTCAACAAGACGGGACCCACAGTTTTTACCGTAGGATCCGAACCACATAGTACTCTCTCAGCCCCCTGTTTAGCGGTTTTAACTATCTTTTAACTCTCTCTTTTAACTCCCTGCTAGTTACGAATCTCGGCAGGCTGCCAACCTTTTAATACCATAAACAACTTCATGGCATTGCGTCGAAGTAAGTTTGTTAGCGACGGCGTTCGAACCTTCCAGCTCGAATTTAGGCTTGTGTCTCAGTTCAGAGAACACTATCAACTTGGTCTGCCTTCCGGCCCAAGCGACCCGGCGCTAAAAACATGCCGTATGCACTATTTTAGGTATCCATCCCACCCGTGAGGGGAAATGCCTTCATCGTCAGCCTTCCACGGTATGAGCAGCTTTCCACCGTTAACTGACTGCATTTTTTTACAACGCGCCGGTTTTTTCTTGATAAGCAGCTTGTTGTGGAATGTGACCTAACCATTTTTTTTAAAAGTAAAAGTGTAAGCCGGAACTACAAAAGTTGCCATAAAAAATAACACAAATGTGTAGAACGCGAAGGTGAAAATTGATATATTTATAGCATAGAGAATTAATTTTTACTCCTAATAAAATTAATAAGTAACCTACAGAAGTGTACTGCTAAAAAGTAGGACCACTGATCTGGTTTTTTCTTATATTGGAGATAACCCTCCATTCTGTAGTAAATCTAACATTGCATGTTTACTTGGTCATGACTAACATTTGAGGAAACTCTAATAAAAAAACATTTCTGGTTTAACCAACCTTAACGAAAATCAAAAAAATGGTTTTCCCTAAAATTTTTTTGCTTTTTCTTCAATGTTTGTTAAAGGAAGCAGGTCCTCTTTGCAATAAACACTCCATACTCGACTTGGAAGCTAAATCTACATTCAAAATTGTTAAAGTTATTTTTTAGCTCCATTTTAACAGGTATGGCTATTTAGGTGGAACACAAATGTAAAAAATATTTCTTACCATTACATGATACTGTTCATATCCTTCTATTGGTTCAGATATAACGCTTTTTATAGATCCCATTGCTAATTTCTCTGTACGTTCTTTAGTTCCTAACCATAGCTGATCACTTTCGAGTTTAAATGTTAGTCTAACTTTTCCGCCGTTTATTTAGCATACCGGAAAGGGGTACAGGCGGCAGACCTTCCTATAAATTAAAAAAAAGTCATTGAAAAAAAAATTAACAAAAATGTTAAAAATGTGGTGCAAAAATTAAAATGTCTACTAAAGTAACAATAAGATGGTCAAAACGCGTCTGGTTAGTTTTCTTATCAAAAGTGTTTTTAAATACCTCGTTAGTCTCTTCAGAGTAACTTAAATAAACCTTTTACCTTAATATTTTTAATACCAGGCATCACATCATCAGGAATACCCTTATCCAAAACTTTCCTGTGTATTTTTTGTTTACAGAGGGGTTCCTTTACAGTTTGGGCCTTCTCCATCTCAGCAACATCCTAGAAAAAAGGTTTTAAAAAGCTTAATATGTAGATTATATATGCATATAACAGTAATAACTTGCTCAAGGAACATTACACTTTCTCGGGTTGGAAAAATCGACTTTTTAGAAAGGATCTGATTGGAAAGTAGTATATTTCAATAATATTCTCTAAAAATTTCATAGGAAAATTTCAAATACTTTCGAAGTTATAGACGGTTATAGCGCCAAGTGTAAGGCAGGCCAAATCGACCGCGCGGCGTGCCAACTTACCTTTCGGCCGTTTACAAAGGTTTGGCTCTACCTGTTGCTACTTTTGTGATTCTAAGAAAGATAGAAGCAGGTAAAACGAGAGCTTACTATAATGGGTATAATATCTTTTTAGTTTGAGGTAAAACTGTAGCTCCAAAGCAAACGGTGCGCCGGCCTGCTCAGTTCGAAAATATCGCTCGCAGGGCTAACACCACTCAGTAATCGTCTCGACTAATACTGTGAAAAATGGATAAAAAAATACAGGAAATTTAGTTCGAAGCGAGTGTGCAGACCACGTAAAAGACAGTTTATGGTAATCAATTTTCAGTTGAAAGTAATTCTAATTTTGCCAGTACAACTGCAGAAAAAATTGTAAAAACTTCTAATTTTTCTAGTTATTGAATAGTACAATTTTTAGTTGTTACAACTTTATGACAAAAGTTGGAAGTGCAAAATTTGTGATGGATTGGATGAGATTACTCAGCTGTGAAATTGCTGGAGTGAATAATTTTTGCGGCCTGATGGATTTAGGAACGGGCTTTTATGAGGAAAGAACATGATTTATTTATTTACATATTTATTTATACATTCAATTCCAACAGGCCAGGGCCCAATTACAGGAATAACGTTTATACTAATGAGCTACATATAAAAGAAGAACATGATACAATTAAAATAAAATTAAAATGTTTGAACAATCTCCAAAATAAAAAAAAATAAAAATAGTAATAATAAAAAAACTACAAATTTGAGCAACCTCTAAACACTGAGCAGAGAACCAGTGAATGTCCCTTCTCTTTGCAAAAGGCAACTCATTAAACCTTGACAAGATTAGTCCGAGATCAACACCGCGGTCGGGATCCCTCTTGAAAATAAGATATTTAATGAAGCGCCTCTGTATCGATTCGATTGAGTTGTTATGGCAATTGTATATTGGATACCAAACAATAGAAGCATAGTCAAACTTAGACCTAACGAAGGAATAATAGAGAAGCTTGATTGCAGATATGTTAGTAAAGCCTCTACGATTTCTAATCAGGAAACCCAGCATCCTTGATGCACCAGCAACCATTTGTTCAATATGGTCAGCAAAAGATAATTTTTCGTCAAAGATGATACCCAAATCTCTAAATGAACGAAAATTCTGTAGAACAGTATCACCTACGGAATAATTGAAAAATATAAGGTTGTTACGACAGGAATATCGGACGACATTGCATTTGGAAACGTTTAAGGTGAGCCTGTTAGTAGAGCATTAATGCTGCTCTGTAATTCCTGGCAATCAGAAACCGAGTCTATGCCTTTAAAAATCTTAAGGTCATCGGCATAAGCAAGCTTCCGGCAACCTATCTCACTCAGCAAGTCGTCAACAAACATACTGAAAAGAAGAGGTCCCAAATTGGAACCCTGGGAATACCTGAAGTGGGAACATGAAGAGGCGATCTAAACCCATTGATTTCTACAAAAAACCTGCGATCCAGGAGGTATGAATTTAAAAGATCAATCAGGTTATTTGAGAGCCCGAAACGAGATCCGAGCTTATCCAACAGTAAGTAGTGATCAAGTCGATCAAAGGCTTTGCGAAAATCTGTATAGATCACGTCAATCTGGCTCCCATCATTGATACCGTCGCACACAAACTGCGAGAATGGGGCAAGATTTGTGGTGGTGGATCTGCCAGGCATAAAACCGTGTTGGTCACTAGAAAGCGTATTTCTCACTTCTGAGAATATAAATTTATGCAAAATAATTTCAAGAATTTTAGAGGAATTACATAAAATAGATATATTATATCAACCACACCTGGATCCTCAGACTTCAAGATAGGTCGGACCTTGGCAACCTTCCAAGTAGCAGGAAACGTATGAGTCGTCAACACTAGATTAAATATATGGAGTAAAGGACTGGATAGAGCGGACACGCAATCCTTGACAACAAAACTGGGAATGCCATCGGAACCGGAGGTCAGTTTATTCTTGAGAGACCTACCCGCAGTTACAATATCCCTCTCGGAAATTTCGGGAACGTCAACAAAGAAAGGGGGAGCTTCCCAATAATTATACTCTTAATAAATACGCTGTGAAAGCAATCACCAAAGGCAGTGACTATGCTAGATGGGTCATTATGAAACAACTTATTATAAAATCATCGAAAATATTAAAATCGCAGTTGAGGCTGTATTCAGAGTTGTTATAAATAAAGCCGCCAAGAAAGTTAAAAACAAAGGTAATAAAGAAAATGAATTATCGGTATCAGGTGACGGATCATGGGCAAAACGTGGCTTTACGTCTCTTTTGCGCATCGTCATTAGAAAATATAGTAATAAGAGTTTAGAAGTTACTGTAAAATCAAGTTTTGGTCACGTTTGTCGAAAATGGAAAAGAAAAGAAAATACTGTTAAATTTGAGGCATTTTGGGACGAGCATGAAGCGCATTGTTCGGCAAATCATAAAGGAAGCGCCGGAAAGATGGCGGTCGACGATGTTCTTGAGATGTTTCAGGGATTGAAAGACTTGCAGGGCGCAAAGTACAAATATTATATCGGTGATGGGAACACTAAAAGATTACTTCAATTTTAGATGTTCAGCCTTATGGAGATGATTTTGTTGTAGAAAAAAAAATGTGCCTTGCATGTTAAGTATTAACGCAAACAAAGAAGTAATATAAATAACCGGTCAAGTGCAAGTTGAACTTGCGCAATTAGTGTTCCGTACGTTGATTGCTTTTCAAATAAAAAATTTTGTTACAGAGGTATAAAATGATCAGTGACTTCACAAAACACACCCCAAATGAGTTTTCAACAAAGTTTGTTTCCAATCTTTACTGAAATCTGATGACCTTGAAATTTCTGTTTTTTTTATATACCAGATAAATTATTAAAGGTAATGCACTTGTGATAATTTTCTTCAATCTACATCCCGTGAAGAATATTCCAGAATTTTTTCAAAATTTTTTGGTAAGTACTTTTCGAGATAAGGCGGGTGGACAGCGATTTTTCGCGATATTTTTAAAATAATACAAAGAAAAGTGCGCGCAAGTATTACATTATATATATATTTTTACTCGTGTTTTCACAAGCTTTCATTTGACATCACACTCGATGACCTAGTAAAAAAATTTTTTTTTCACTTCCGATTTCACCCCCCAAAACTAACCCCTTAAGTCAAAATTTAACTTTCAAAACTACATGACTCTGATGAGGCCATCAATTCCTATATTATTACCAAATTTTAACTTTCTATGACAAATAGTTTCGGAGAAAATCGGGTGTGACAGACGGACAGACACCGAAGTGATCTTATAAGTGTTCCATATGGAACACTAAAAAGAAAATCCAACACTGAAAAAAGGGGAAATCTGAACCTAAAAAAATTCAGCTAACTAATAAATTAGTGCAGGATTTATCACTTTACTCTGGCTTAGCTATTCGATGTCATCCAGATTCAGTGGAAGAAATGAAAAAAGAACTTTGGTCCATATTTACCATAAGATTTCAATCGACGAAAGGCCACAACATACGTATTGCCCTCCTGGAGTTAAATTATGGTGTAAGTAACGAAAACACGAAGCTGCAGGTACTTTGAGTGATTTCAAGTACCTACCTCCTCTGGATGATGATAGTCAACAAGTTCTTAAATCTATTCATGAAGATTTGAGGGTAGACAATCTTCTAAAGCGGTGCTTGGAGAATAACACACAAAATAACAATGAATCATTCAATTCTTGTGTTTGGCACTTAGCCCTAAAACATATTTTTTGTAGCAAAAACAGCATTGAAATTGCTACTTACACATCTGCGTGTATTAAAAGTAATAAAAATTATGTAGGTCATGGGAATGACAATCGAACCTGCAGCCGCTGAGCTTGCCCGGAAAGCTGACGAAGCGCGCATCAGGGATGCCCAGCGCAACCTCACCGATGCCGCCAGAGAGGCCAGAATCGCACGGAGAGACGAAAGAACACTTGAGAACAAGGCGTATGAGGAGTCGGAAGGAATTTTGTATGCAGCAGGCATAGCTGATTGAACGTAAGTAGATTCTATATGTGGAAATTCGTTTGTCAAAATTTTAAACGCGTATTTCTCAAGATAACGTTTTTGTAATTGGCGTGCACGATAGCTTAAAAACTATTTAACCAATCGGTCTGAAATTTTAATATGTTCTTCTACACAACAATAGTTACAGTATAAACTAGAATAAAAAAGATCGGTTAATTTTTTCCCTAATTTTTACGAAAAAACAATGCTATTTTTGAGACCACCGACTTTGGAGATCCACCATTTTGTAAATTTTTGGTCAAACAAAATAATTGTAGTCTACACTGAGGCCATAGTTATACTTTTTCTAAGGGTATATTTCTTTTTTTCTGACGTTCCAGTGAGCCGCAATCGTGCACGCCAGCGAATCAAGATTTTCAAAATGGCTTCCACGAGGCTGCAAAAAAATCCCTATAAAAAATCATTTGAAAAATTATATAGAAATTTTTTTCTTGTATTTGAAGACTTAAACTATATGTCGGAAAAATTCCAGACTCAAAAAATGTTTTTTTATTAAATTATCAGTCCCATAAAAATTATTAAAATTTTCGACCGAGAAAGTGTAATGTTCTCTTAAAGCAAGCTTAGAAAGCTGCCTAAAAATTATTTTAAAGTTTTAAGAAATCCTCGAAACATCTTTGAATACTTCTAAACACTTGGTAACACCTCAAATACTTTCCTTAAGTTTTCAAACTCTTTATATAAAGCCATAGATCAAAATATTCAACAAACAAAAAGATCCTAATTGACAAACTAGAAAGTGTGGATATTAGAGGAAAAGTAACAATGTGTGTAGAATCTTTTATGACTAACTATTTACTTCTTGTGAAGTGTAATAGAAAGGAGTCAGAAAGATTTAGTACAGGTTTGGAAGTTTTTTTCCTCATTTACATCACACACTAACTGAACTGTTTTTTTTTGTTTGTGCTACCATCAAGACTTTTCAACCTATGTAGTAAATTCCACACTTTGATCAGTCAAGAATGTTACTCCATCTGTTGTAGTGGACTTTAAATCACCACTTAAATTGACACAATGGAGGTAAATGGAAGTGTGGGTCCTGTGTATGAATATTTCTTTGACCTAACGTACCTGTTTACTAACTGAAGATACTGCTAAAACATCATTTAAAGTTGAACCCACCAACATAACTTTGGATCCCTTTGTAATACCGGAACTAGCTATGGTTTGACTATCTTGTAATAGGCCTTTATACATTAACTTTTGCATTGAATCTGGTACACCTACAAATAAGACATATTTTTATCTCTTTCAGACAGTCTACTATGTTACAACATTTGTTTAGGAAAAAAAACTCTTCTACTTATAAATTTTATGCAACACAAGTAAAACAATTACTGAAAACACCTAATGCTTGCACGATGGTGGCCTTATGTAAGGCTGTTAAAGAGAGCATAGTGGAAAGTTGGTCAGCTACTGTGCTCATGCCCCGTGATGATGCATCTGTATAGACGTCACTGAAATCACATCTGTTATTAAAGAATGTAGCTTCATAGAGCCTAGTATAGGCTAGATAGAGACTTACTTAAACTCAGAATCCGAAGAAATTTATAGTTTAAAATACATATATATTATGATATTGCAATCTTAAAACTATCTATAACAAACATTTGATGATGTAACATTATTTTGACTTCAACAAAAATATTGCAGAGCTTTGGGATAATTTTAGATGTTTTTTTTTATTAGGTTATATAGAAAAGAAGTTTTAAGGTTAATTGAAAATTCCTAGTTGTTGAATTTACGTAAATTAGAATCACTTTTCTAAGATTTCATCCATAATTGCAGAAGTCATCCTCAGTGATCTATATTCTACAAAATTAAAACACTCAAAGAGAACATGTGTGTTTTAATTTTGGTAAGCCAAGATGCTTGAACATACCCTCATATGAGAGAAATAATGCCTAAAGTTAAGAGCTATGATTTCACATTTAGTTAGTATTTAATGAATACTCTTTATTGTTAAATGAATATAGCAAGGATCTAGTAATAGTAACAAGTGCAAAAATCATGTTCTCAGTATTTGCAAATGATTTAGGATGAATGAATGAAGTGAACCGATTAAGATTCGTTGGGAATGTGGAATCTTTGGCACAATGACACTACTCAGTATATATCCCCACTACATCAAACACTTTATTTTTGCACTCATCGCATGTTTTGCTAACCATGTTAGCTTCATCAGGATTGATTATAGACTAAAGCTAAACTGCAAATCTACCTTATTTACACTTAGCCTAACATCTGTTCTGATCAAGTAATCAGTAGATGAGGCATGTAAGAAATAAGCCCTCTCTCTTTATTTAAACTACTTTTACATTTTATAACTTCCATATTTTCATTCACGTTCAACAATACAGATACATCAATGGCATGCAACAATGCTAGACTTTTCTGTTCTACCATATCTTAAATGTGCTCAATGTTCTTTAAATCTTGTTTTAATTGACCTTTTAGTTTGCCCAACATACTTTTTGTCACAATTATTACAACTAGTTTATAAATTCCACTTTTCTCACAATTAGAAACCTTGTCTTATGAGATTACCTAAGATATTTCTCAAATTGTCTGATGACTTACAGACTAAGGTGAGGCCTACCTTATTAAACACCTTATCGAGTTCCCTGCTAGATTTCAGATTATATGTCAAGGAAATATACTTGATCTTATTTACTTCGCATGTAAAAAAGGTGTAATTCTGAATATTTAACCTGAATTTATGTCTATTTTTTTTATTAACTATTAAGTCATCATCATAACCAACTCAGGTTATATTCTCCCTCAAATTCTTTTGATAACTATTTTGATATAAAATATGTGGGTGATTCTGACCAATGAAACAATAGATCACATTCCTTTTTTAGGTTTGTGAATTTTAGGCAAGCAATTATAACTTTGCTATGGTTGGATTACTCTCATTTAATTTCAATTTTAGCCAAACGGCATTGAGTGTAAAAATATAGTGTGTGGTGTAGTAGTGATATATACTGAGTATTGATTTAGATTTAAGCATCAACTTGAAGAGATATCTGCATGGACATTGATTACCCTGAAATAAAGCCCACAAGGAAGCTACAACTTCTATTCTAAAAAAATACAATCATCAAATTTTATTGTAATACACTGAAAGCCCTCAATAATTTTAAAAAACTACAAAGGCACATTAATAATTTGTATTTGATATGTCACTAACTCTTAATGTTGCTTAAAATAAGTGTCAAATTATACTATACCTAGTAAACCCTGTAGTTTTTTTTTAAATTCAGATATTAATAAATCCGCTGGCACACTAACGTCGTATTTTTTTTTATTATTATATATCACTTTAATGTCAATAGATTCTATTGGCGCACTATCAGACTGTTCCACACCAGAACTGTCATCTTTCTTGGGTATTTTACATTCTGTTGGTTCGGCTGAATTGTCTTCGGATGAGTCTTTATTAGGGTTATCACTTTTTATATCACTTTTTTCATCTTTGGTGTTTGTTTCCGAATTTTTGTTTTCTACTATATTCTCTACATTATCACTTTCGCTGCCTATAAAATAAGATTAAAAATAATGCTTAATATGGTACATATGGCAATATAACACTTATCACCTCAAGAACAGAAATCTAACTGAGATTTGTTACGGTTTTTTAATTTGTAAGTAATTAAACATTTATATTCTAGGACACCAACACTGGATATTTATTAATTCTACAGAATAGCCAATAAAACTGGAAATTTAGCCACGTCAATCAAGAAGAAATTTAAATAAATTATATCTGTATAAATTTTAGCGAGAAATTTGTAAACAAGGTTTTTTTTTGATTTTTCCAAACAAAGACCTGCAGATGATTTTGCACAATTTCATATTGCAATTAAATTCATATATTTTACCTATAAAACGTTTGCTATAATTACTTAAGTTAATAAACTTGTTTACCTATGCACTCCATTTCAAATAATGTTTATTTATAAATGCTGATTATTTAATTTTTATCAAATAAATTTCTTGTTTTTCTTTTTTAACCCCTACCGAAATTTCCGATTTGACAGCCCAATGACAAGTTGTCGTTATTAACTGTCACTGTATTCCAATATTTAAATGTCAAAGTGTTTTTCGGTAATTTGTATTATTAGGATTTAGGACCGACACAATGAAATCCATAGGCTTTGTGAGTTTTGTTATAGGCCTATAGATGGCGCTATAAACAACTATATAATGTAAACTAATACAGTAAATACAAATATTTGAGAACATGGTGATCCTAATTAAAATTACTTGTTTAAAAATCTATAGTTTATAATTACTAAGAGGGAATGGACTAAATGTTAAATAACACACTGAAAAAATTAAGTGAGCATTTCCTAGGCATGGTGAAGCTGAGCCGACACATCGATTATTTTTGGAAGTTCCGTTGAAGTAAAGTAACCCCTCATTTTTATTGGGAAATTATGTTTCTTTGTATTACTCTAACATCTTTCCATTTCACAGAAAGCTCATTGTGAATTAACTTTACCGGTATGCTGGATCGACTAGTATTTCTTTTTAGACCTAGAGGGCGACCCCAAATATTGACCTGTCGACTAACCATCTGTCTGGTTGTTCATTCATTTAACCATATAAAATCAATTTGTTCTTGATAAAATAAGAGGAAACCTGCAAAAAGCAGACGCCGCTAATACCGGAGGACGAAGCTGAACCCGCTTTTTCCAGCCAAAAACGGTCGATTTTCGAATTTTTGAATAAATAACACTGTAAGTCCCAAGTTTTGGGTCCTATGCGTCTGCACAAGATATTTTTGGAAAATTTAGGCCTTAATTAATGAGATGTCACTAGGACAGACGCCTCATTTGTACATAAACAAGCCAAGGCATTTTCAAAGTTCAAAAAAGAAATCGAAATTCTGATAATATAGGTGCTATTATAGGTTCTACATAAAATTCATACTGGACGACCCATAGAATCCGAATTTGCCATTCTCAAGACCCTATAGTGTTCGGGCCATTCTCCATGGGCCCACAAAAGCCTCTTCATTTTTGGATCGATATTTTTTGGGCCCTAGAACTGGGTCCAGTCTCGGCAGCGTCTGCTCTTTGGGGCGCTCAACTTTTTTTAATGTCAGTAAATGTTATGGTACTCGATTGAAGTGGTTAAACAACAGTCTATTTTTGGGTGTAGCATTTTGGGCCTTATCTGGACATTTCAGGGCACGAGAGCCGCAGAATCAACATTAAAGGCTTTTATTTGACTCACCCAATAATAATAATATTTTATAACTTTAACTGTGGGTGATACAAAAAAACTGATACCAGATACGGTTTCAGCACCCAAAAATACACAACACTTAGATGTATTGGTTTAAAAAGTTTTTACAAATAACACATGGGCTGAAAAGTCCCGGGCCTAACAAAGAAAACACAGTTTTTTTGGTTCAAAATTAGCTTTATTCATCAACGTAATCTCCATCAAGAGCAACGCAATCATTCCAGCGCCGCTCTAACAATGGCCAAACACTGCTCAGAATCATCAACACGTTCTTGTTTTTGATAAACAGTGAGCAAACGCGGCACCCACTTTGAACAGAGCTTTCTCATAGTCAAATGCTCATGCAATATAAAGCCAACACGTTCTTTTGATATCTTTACGATGTCAGCTAACTCACGCAACTTCACTTTTCGATCATTCAAAACGATTTTATGGATTTTTTTGATGTTTTCTGGTGTTACCGCCTCATTTGGACGTCCACTGCGTTCTGCATCATCGGTGTCTCTACGACCACGTTTGAAGTCAGCAAACCAACGTTTTATTGTTGTTTCTGATGGAGCGGAGTCCCCATAACACTTTTCAAGCCATTGCTTCGCTTGAACGGTATTTTTTTTCCCATCAAGAAGCAGTGTAAAATTAAAACACGAAATTGTTTTTGATCCATTGTTTTGAAAATAACAAAAGTAGCGTCACTCTTAGCACAATAACTCACAAACTAATGAATAGAATATCATGAAATTTTAACAGCTGTCTTTTGAAGGTTAGTATTAACTGAAAAAAAGGTGACTGCAATAAAACTAGCGCCATCTATGTGTTAGGCCCGGGACTTTTCAGCCCATGTGTTAGTTTTTTTGTTGGCCTGTGTTATTAAAGGTAATGCACTTGTGATAACTTTTGTTCAATCTACACCCTGTGGAGAATATTCTAGAATTTTTTAAAAATCTGTAACAAGTTCATGCGAGGACATATTTGCTCCCAAATTAACGCCCAACAAATTGAGTGACGATGTTAACGCAATGGAGTGGCTCGACAACTATGTCTGGTTCAGCAACGTTAACTTTTTTAGAAAAAACTGCCGCCTGGGTTTTTGTAGCGTTAAATTCCACTTGATTACTGTCACCCCAAGATAGAATTTTTTCCAGGTCTTTGTTGAATGACTTCCTGTTGTCAGCGGATATTCTTCTGAGTAGCCGATGTCCGAGCGTTCAAAGTAAATGAAGAGATCAAATCAAATATTTATTAGTAATAAGTACACAATGTGCTTTTACACGTCACAAGTCAAAAGAATTGTTAAAATGTTAAAATATTAAAATATCAAAACATGTAACTACAAATCAATGAACAATTAAAACATATCAAAAGATCAAAATAAAGGTAAGACACACTAATTACATAGTTAAAAGTCATTAAAATTATGATTCAAAAACTCATCAAGTGAGTAAAATGATCTTGCAATCAGGTAGGATTTTACCTTCCTGACAAAGCTCTCGTCCGATAGCTCCCTAACAGCCACCGGTAAGGCATTAAAGAAACTGACCCCATAGTAGTCGGTGCCTCTGCGAGTCCGAGCTATTCTGTGGAAGCTAGGAATTATATTTTGGTTACCTCTAGTGGGGTAATTATGGAGATTTTCATGGGTAGTGAATAGCCACACATTTTGTTTAATGTATGTTAAGCACTGGAATATGTATACACAGGGGAAGGTCAATATCCCCAATTCAGAGAAATAGCGGCGACAACAGTCGCGATATCCCAGTCCCACAATGACGCGAATACAGCGTCGCTGAAGTGAGAAAATTCTTTGCCTATGCGATGAGTGTCCCCAGTTCACAAGAGCATAAGACATGTTGGATGCAAAATATGCATGATAAGCGATTAAGAGAACCTCTTGAGATACATTTCTAGCCAAACTTCGAATAAGGAAAATCATTCTGGAAAGTTTAGACGCCAGTTCAGAGACATGCTTCTCCCATGAGAGCCCAGGGTCTAGGAACACACCCAGAAATTTAACAAAGTCATTTGTAGGTAGATCAGATGGAGAATTTCTTAGGGTAAACCTCAGACTCGGTGTTTTTATCACGGTTTAGGGTGAGCCTATTTGCCAAGAACCAATCCCCTATGTTATGCTGCATGTCGGAAACAGTCTGCTGTATTGGATCTCCAGGATGATAGTGCTGCAGACTGGTGGTATCATCTGCAAATAGGATTAAATTTGGGTCATCAGTGTAATTTGGCAAATCATTTATATAAATTAAAAACAGTAATGGTCCCAAGACTGACCCCTGGGGAACCCCGTGTTTGATAATCTGTCTGCCAGAGACCTCCATGTTAAAGCTCACATATTGAGAGCGATTAGAAAGATATGACCTAACAAGGTCTATGCTACAAGGATCAAAGTTGTAGTATGACAGTTTCGAGAGAAGGATCTCTGAAGAAACACACTCAAAAGCCTTTGATAAGTCAAAGAACGAAGCATAGGTATCCAATCCCAACTCAAGGCCCTCCGCCACATACTCGGTAAGCCGATTTATTGCCAGGGCAGTAGATCTTTTAGTTCTAAAACCAAACTGACTCTGCATAAACAGGTTGTTGTGCTCAAAGTATACAGTCATTTGATTTTTCATGACGGATTCAAATATTTTGGAAAAAACAGGTAGAATGGATATTGGGCGGTAGTTATTACAATCATCCACCGATCCTTTATTTTTAAAGATAGGAACAACTTTGGCAACTTTAAGCATTGATGGAAAGGTGTTCTCCCTCAGGCCAAGATTGATGAGATGAGTCAAGGGGTATATAATTAGGTTTTTTAGAGTACTGTCATCTGTAGATTGGTTTTCCCCGGTCTTTTCCAGTAGATCGTTAAAGTAAATGAGAGAGTAGAAGACAGTATGGAGCCTTGGGGCACACTGGCGTTGATAGTGAAGGTGTTAGAAAGAAATCCGTCGACTGCCACTCGTAAAGAACGCTTTCTGAGGAAACATGAGAGCCGCAAACAGACATATCATAAGAGCGTAGCTTAGCCAACAGTCCATCGTGCCAAACACGGTCGAATGCCTTGGATATGTCAAGAGCAACCGCTCGAGATTCTACAAAGTGTTCGGTTGCGTTGTTCCAAACGTGTTACATAAGTCAGAAGATCTCCTGTTGATCTATGTTTACGAAAGCCATATTGGTGATTGCTAATAATGTTGAATCCTTCAAGATATTTTAAAAGATGCTGATTGATAGCCTTTTACTAGTTCCCATTTAATCAGTAGCAAGATAATAATTAGTAAATAATAGTTATATAACATATTAGTAAGGACTGAGTAAGAAGGGTCTCCTTTATAGTTAAAAAGAATGGTAAGAAGAAGGTATCATGGTATATGTCTATTTTGTTTTATTTTCATACAGGTTGTTTAGATTAATTAAAGCCAGTAGTTAGAGAAGTGAATCTATAATTTCAATAGTTTTTCTATATAATTTCTTACTATTTGAGAGTTTTTTTTCCTTATCATTTATGTATTTAGAATTAGGAAAACAGAGGTGACATTTTTATACTTGCTAAATATATACAGTGTGTCCTAAAAAGTTTTATACAAATGGAGAAAAAGTTTATCTTACATATTACAAAAAATTTATTCTTGATAAAAATTCTGCATCACATGGAAATCCATAATCAAGCATCAAAAATTTAAAATATTTGACGGTACACAGGGAAAATAAAAAATAATGATTTATAATGAAGAGTAAAGTATGTTTGAATTTAAATAGAGCATTTTTCATGAAAAGCAAAAATTTCCGTGTTCATTTTTAAGAAAATTTGTAATATTAATTTATACAGACGCTTATGACAAATTTAAAAATGCACCTCAAGTTTAAGTCCTGAAAGAACCACGAGATGTATTGAATAGGTAAGATCCCAATCAAATTTGAAATAAAGTACTAAAATTAAATAAGGAAAAACACACTTTGACAAAAATAAGGAAAGTAAAGGAACAACAAAATTAATAATAATATTAACATTTAACACCCATGAAATAAATGTAAAAATCGTGAATTTCGCTAAAAATCAAAAATATCGGTGCAAATTGACAGAAAATACAATTTTGTCGTTTACGTCTTAAGGAGATATAGGAACATGAAGGAAGAGTGTTTCTTTAAGAACGACTATAACAGCGGGCCTAAGGAACAGTGATATACCAGACATCCTTCAAAACAAAAAACTTTTAATATTATAATTGGAAAAAATCTAATGGTAGACCCTACTGGAAATAGAAAAAAGTAAATCCTAACTCGAGGATGTCTAAGACAACCCTAAGGGTCGCTGGGCCACGGCCTAAGAGCGATACGGATGCAGAAAAGATGGGTTTAAAAATCGTCCCAGAATTCTCCTAGTACTTATGACCGTAAAAGTAAATTGAAAGAAAATGATTTGCCACTATAACCTTAAAAAATAGACGTAAAAATTAGCGGAAAATCTAAAGTTTTGGGGAAATTTAAAATGCCGCAAAGTAGAAGAAAAACCCCATTTAGTGGTAAAGCGAAAAAAGAACAACTCAAAGCCAAAAGAGAAAGAAAATTGCACGGTAAGTTGTGATTAAGTACTGCGAAACTGGACTTTTTCTCTCATCTTTAGTTTAGGTTAGTAACATAAAATATTTTACCAAAAATCTAAATATGAACTTTATACTTAATGGTTACACATGAAGCCCTTTCTAACATCAAATTGTAAACCAATACCCAAATTTCACAATTTTTTTTAGGGGGCAAAAATATTCCATTTTTACATCGGCCTGCAGGAGACTCAGATGATGATTCTGGGCCATCTGTTCAAAAATTAAATTATCAAGCTACTAAAGCTGGAAAAGCAAGACCTAATAGATATGCTCTACAATTTTTTAAGGAGACAAACGAGGAGATCAGAGAGAAAAAAGAGCAGGTACTGAGAATTTTACACCACATTTCTTAAA
>CM032451.1:8196033-8300240 GCA_019049505.1 Pachyrhynchus sulphureomaculatus
TAAAAACTACTTATGTGTTTGGGGGTAAACCTTTTTTATTTTTCGACATAGTCTCCTTTTAGGCTTATACACTTCGTCCAACGATGTTCTAGTTTGTTGATCCCTTCCGAATAATAGGATTTGTCCAAGTCTGCAAAATATCCATTAGAGTCTGCAATCACCTCCTCGTTTGAATAAAATCTTTGTCCCGTCAGCCATTTCTTCAAATTGGGGAACAAATAGTAGTCCGAGGGAGCCAAGTCTGGAGAATAGGGGGTATGTGAAACGAGTTGGAATCCTATTTCCATTAATTTTGCGACCACAACTGCTGAGGTGTGTGCTGGTGCGTTGTCGTGATGGAAAAGGACTTTCTTGTGAGCCAATCGCGGGCCGTTTTTTCTTGCAGCTCGGTTTTCAAACGGTCCAATAACGATGAATAATATTTACCTGTAATAGTTTTACCCTTTTTCCAGATAGTCGATGAGGATTATCCCTTGCGAATCCCAAAAGACAGTCGCCATAACCTTTCCGGCCGAAGGAACGGTCTTCGCCTTTTTTGGTGCAGATTCCCCCTTGGTAACCCATTGTTTAGATTGTTGTTTGGTCTCAGGAGTATAGTAATGTATCCATGTTTCATCCACAGTGACGAAACGACGCTTAAAGTCCTCCGGATTCTTCTGGAACAGCTGCAAACCATCCTTGCAACACTTCACACGATTCCGTTTTTGGTCAAGCGTGAGCAATCGCGGCACCCATCTTGCGGATAGCTTTCTCATGTCCAAAGTTTATGCAAAATATTATGTACCCGTTCAGTCGAGATGCCCATAGCACTAGCAATCTCACGCACCTTAACTCTTCTGTCATCCATCACCATATCATGGATTTGATCAATGATTTCTGGAGACGTCCAGAACGTTCAGCGTCACTTGTGCCCATATGGCCAGTCCGAAAATTTTGAAATCACTTATAAACTGTTCTAATCGAAGGTGCAGAGTCACCATAATGTTTATCAAGCTTCTCTTTAGTCTCCTGAGGCGTTTTTGCCTTTCATAAAGTAATGTTTAATCACCACACGAAATTCTTTTTCGTCCATTTCTTGAAAATCACTCGACTTCCTTGATTCACACGAATGCCAAACACAAAGAAATAGACCAATATGGCTGAAACTTGGTGTGCGTTCATTCAAGAGATGCTACTAACAAAACATGACCTCGATACGCGCCGGTGGTGCCATCTCTCGGACTTTGCACGGACTTTTCAAACCAGCCTCGTAGTATAATATACTATGTATATGTAGTTCTTTCATCATCACATTTTTTTGTAACTAAATTAGTGCTTTCGTGAACTCTACTTGACCTTCCGTTTATTTATTTCAAGTACTTCTCTCCGAATTTATTTTCTAAGTAGTTTATCTTGGCCAAGCAAGACCACAATATTACATGATTGCCTTCCGTCCGAGAGGTGTAATCCTTAGAGACTACGAGATTTTTCGCAAAATATTTCAATCTGTTATGGAACGGGGGAAAAACCTATTTATAGCTTTTATTGTTGAAGGTGAAAACTCCAAATATTAATGTAAATGCTCTATTACATAATCTTTATAAGCATCGTGCATCGTAGTGATGATTTGCAACTGAAAAATAAATCTACTGCAAAAATTTAAAAATAAATTACCTGTAATAAATCTTTATTGATTACTTCAACTACCTGATGTACGTATAAATAAGTTTTAAGTGCGTGGTTTAGAACATTAATTTTTGTCAATTTTGACTGCCCACGTGCTTTATTACTTCTGTATTAACCGATCCAAAAAAGGGTTGTATGCTTATAAAAGATGAAATTTAATTAACCGTCTTACATTTAGTAAAAGCTTAGTAGTTGTACTCAAGCATACAATGGCGAGATACGCGATTTCTGAATTAATTGTGCGTCAAAGTCTTCGTGCGGCTGTTCAAAGATAGAAAAAATGTCTGATCGGCCTAATGCCACACAAGATTAGTTTATCTAAACGAAATTCACGCTTAACTACTCCTCAAATTGCTGTCTGCAGGCCCAAGAAGTTGTGTACCAGCTAGGAATCCAAAACTACTAATCAGATCCATACAACAGATTATAATTGACTAAAACAGAAAAAAGAATATTTTCACTCTGCTCAACCAACGAAAGGAATTCAGAAGTTTGCTCTGTCCAGTTGTCATTAACATGTAACCAATTTCTTAAAGTCCTTCTATGGAAGGTTGGAAATCATCATCGCTATTCGGACTTTGCTCGCAGCCGTTTGGAACAACTTGATGCTGCCGCAACCAAACCAATCTTGCAGGTTTTTCATCCATGAAATCCTACGTCGGCCAACATTTTGTTTTCCCTTTATCTTCCCCTGCATCATCACTCGTAGCAGAACATATTTAGATCCTCTCATTACGTCGCCAAAGTATTCAAGTTTATGTCTTTTTGGAAGGTTGACTGTCTCGTATTCTTTTTCCATCTTTACAATGACTTTTATTTTCTGTTTACATTATTATTTTACAAAAAAGTTCTTTTTTCTCACATTTGGTCAATGTGGTTCCATGTTTGACTGACGGGCCCAAGCCAAGTCAGCACAAACGCTATTACCATTGTGTATTAAGGAATGACCTGATAATGTTACATGTCTTCAAAATCACTGACTTCTGAATGTTTCTGTGTATGTCTGTGTTGAGTCCCAATTATACTAAGTGTGGTGTGAATGTTATCGGTGTAAGGCCTGTGGCTGATTTGATGAGGGGGACAATGATGACTTTTTCTTGTTTCCAAAGCCTTTTTATTTCTGTTGCAAGGTCTGTGTATTTAGAGATTTTTTCTGTGTATTTTGTTTGGATGTTTGTGTCGTTGGAGACAGCTATGTCGATTAGATAGGTGACTTTTCCTTTTATGCACTGAAAAGTAATATCGGGTCTATTGGCGGAGACTGTTTTATCTGTATGGATATTCATGTTCCATTAGAGCTTGTAATCTTTATTTTCAAGTATGGATATTGGTGTGTATTTGTAGTAGGGATCTGTGTTTTCCATGGGTTTGTATGTTGTGGCTAGTGTCTGGTGAACTACTTTTGCCGCTGAGACATGTCTGGCTGTGTATTCCGTTCCGGCTAATATTTTACATCCGCTTGTTATGTGCTCGATCGTGTCTTTCTGCTGATGGCATTTCCTGCATCTGTCTTTTGTAATAGTTGGGTCTTTGTGGGTG
Source organism: Pachyrhynchus sulphureomaculatus (assembly GCA_019049505.1). Taxonomy (NCBI): domain Eukaryota; kingdom Metazoa; phylum Arthropoda; class Insecta; order Coleoptera; family Curculionidae; genus Pachyrhynchus; species Pachyrhynchus sulphureomaculatus. The sequence continues at coordinate 8,199,238 of CM032451.1, forward strand.
GGTGTGGATCTATTATTATTATTGTTATTAACACATGGGCTGAAAAGTCCCGGGCCTAACACATAGATGGCGCTAGTTTTATTGCAGTCACCTTTTTTTCAGTTAATACTAACCTTTTAAAAGACAGCTGTTAAAATTTCATGATATTCTATTCATTAGTTTGTGAGTTATTGTGCTAAGAGTGACGCTACTTTTGTTATTTTCAAAACAATGGATCAAAAACAATTTCATGTTTTAATTTTACACTGCTTCTTGATGGAGAAAAAAATACCGTTCAAGCGAAGCAATGGCTTGAAAAGTGTTATGGGGACTCCGCTCCATCAGAAACAACAATAAAACGTTGGTTTGCTGACTTCAAACGTGGTCGTAGAGACACTGATGATGCAGAACGCAGTGGGACGTCCAAATGAGGCGGTAACACCAGAAAACATCAAAAAAATCCATAAAATCGTTTTGAATGATCGAAAAGTGAAGTTGCGTGAGTTAGCTGACATCGTAAAGATATCAAAAGAACGTGTTGGCTTTATATTGCATGAGCATTTGACTATGAGAAAGCTCTGTTCAAAGTGGGTGCCGCGTTTGCTCACTGTTGATCAAAAAACAATAACGTGTTGATGATTCTGAGCAGTGTTTGGTCATGTTTTAAACGTAACAAACCGGAATTTTTGCATCGATATGTGACAATGGATGAAACATGGATCCATCACTTCACTCCGGAATCAAAACGATCGTCATCTGAGTGGACAGCAACTGGTGAACCTCGTCCAAAGCGCCCGAAAGCACAACGATCGGCTGGAAAGGTTATGGCCTCGGTATTTTGGGATGTGCGTGGTGTAATATTCATCGACTATCTTGAGAAAGGAAATACCATCAACAGTGAATATTATATAGCGTTATTGGAGCGTTTGAAGGCCGAAATTGCAAAGAAACGACCGCATATGGCAAAGAAAAAAATTTTGTTTCATCAAGACAACGCACCGTGTCACAAGTCAATCAAAAACAATGGCAAAACTACATGAATTGAACTTCGAATTGCTCCCACATCCACCGTATTCGCCAGATTTGGCTCCCAGCGACTACTGGCTGTTCGCAGACCTGAAAAAAAATGCTCGCCGGTAAGAAATTTCGCACGAATGAAGAGGTTATCGCTGAAACTGAGGCCTATTTTGAGGCAAAAGATAAATCGTTCTACAAAAGTGGTATTGAAATGTTAGAGCGGCGCTGGAATGATTGCGTTGCTCTTGATGGAGATTACGTTGATGAAATAAAGCTAATTTTGAACCAAAAAAAAACCGTGTTTTCTTTGTTAGGCCCGGGACTTTTCAGCCCATGTGTTATTATTCTTATACTTATACAGTCTGTCAAGTAAGAACGTGTCCGCGATAATTTATTTTTGTTGATGCGATTCTAGCGATTCAATAAAAACTCGGTAGAGGGCACCTTTGTCTACGACGCATTTTAGTAAAAGTATCAGTCGTTTTCAAACTTTTGTCGAAATCAAAGGGGCCTAAAGTGACATATTCCGCGGCTACTAAATATATTAAAAAATCACTGTCAGTTGTCAAAACGTGGCTCGGTGGGCAAAGTCACTCCGAAAGTCGACAAACGAATCGTGTCTTTGTTTTGAGCAGCAAAATTAAGGAAATCGGGTTTGAATGTGTCCCATTCGACAACATCTTTGTGCTCATGATGTCAAATTCCGAAGAACGTTGAAGAAACTTGCGCTGGGCGAAAATCACGTCGCGAAGCGGCTCACATGGGTCCCAGGATAAGATACTAGAGTCGCCCTTACAATCGCCGGAGGCTAACCTTATTGAAAACGATTAGTTATTTGTAAAGAGAAAGCTCAGAGGAAAGACTTTGACTCAGTTGCCTCGCGAGATTCGAATAATTTGGAGATCATTGGCGCGCGATTATGCAGAAAATCTCGTCGACAGCATGCCTCGAAAATGTCAGCTGATTATCACAGGGGAACAGCTGTTTTTGGTGTCGAGGTTTTTTTGAGCTGATTCTATATCAATTTGATGTCCTGAATTCAAATAACGTATTCATTTGTACCTAGGAGCTCAAATTTTTAAGATATACAATTTTTAGAGAAATATAAGTTACATTATTGTAACTCAAATCCGTAAGTGTAGTAAACAAAAGTAGATACGAAATTTTTATTTTAGTTATACAAAATACAATATTATGTCGTACTTACAAACAAAAAAAAACATTGAAGAAATGAAATAGTCACTCAACACTTGGAAAGCTTCTTTTCCGCGACATTCTTGAATGTTTTTTTAAACAGTCCCTTTTTAAACTCCAGCAGTAATCTGCCATCATGTGCATGTCCCATCTTCCTTGGTAGCGGTCCTCCATAACTTTAATATCTTGGTGAAATCTTTCACCTTGTTCCTCACTCATGTCTCCTAAATTTTCTGGAAAAACGGTCTAAGTGGCTGTGTAAATAGTGTATTTTAATACTCATATTGCACCCTAAGGATTTGAAACTATTAAGCACCTTGTTAACCATTTCAACATAGTTTTGAGCTTTATGTTTGCCTAGAAAATTTTCTACAACTGCAACAAATGATGTCCAAGCTTCTCGTTCAACTTGATTCATTGAATTTATGAAGGCAGGATCCTTAATTAATTGTCTTATTTGTGGGCCGTCAAATATCCCTGCTTTGAGTTTTTCTGTGCTCAACTGATGCATTTTTACCCCTACATATGCAAAACTGACCCATTCTTATCAAGAGCCTTTACAAATTGCTTCATTAAGCCCAACTTTATATGTAACGGAGGAAGTATGATTTTTTTCTCTTTCAACCAAAGCGTCGTTAATGACATTCTTTTCCCCAACGTCCATGAATTATCTTGCCAGGATTCGGACCCACTTCCGTTTGAAAAAACCCATGTGTTTCCTCCAAAAAAATTACTGTTCCAAACTGTGAATTTAAATTTTCAACATACTTCCTTAAAAATATTACTCGTTGACTGGCAATATTGGGGAGTTCACACAAATATCTTCGGTTGCACTCTTTTTTATATCAAAATCTCAAATGTTTCATTAATTTTGACAAAAACTTTAGTCCAATTTTTTAAAATCTTTCTGTATCTTTTGAAGTCGTAAGAGTTATGTTCATGTTAGATTAGATACACGTCGTAAATCAAATTTCTCACATCCATTTTCACGAATTGGCTTAAATCCTTAGTTTTTTGGCTTTTCCTTTTTTCACTTTTTTCGCGGTTATACCACTGCGATCTTCATTAACAATCCTTTGTATGGTTCTAATACTTAAATTTAAAGTTTCCGATATTTGTTGCTGGATGGACTTCGGATTCATTAACTTACTGTCTTTGGTAGATTTTCTTTGCTCTTTTTCAAAGTAGCTTATTAAATTAAGCACCATTTTCTGCGTCTGAGGATTTAAAAAATCCACAAAACGCTTTTTGGCTTCCATTATTATATATATAATAAAATTTTTTGACACTATTGAAAAATAAAGAAAAAAATTGGCATTGACATTGACATAATAATGCTGCATTCATTTTTAACATCCAAAAACACTTAGAGACATTTACAAGAATATTTTGCAAATATTAAATAAATTAGAGATTTTCTGCCTCGGTTTTACTAAAATATTCTGTATATTCCTATTCGTTAAGCTCTGAATGCTCTCAGATGAGAAAGCAAAAATAATGACAACTACTAAGTTCAATAATATTTAAATATTTTGTATATTATATCATACAATAAAATAATCCAATCATTGTTCCATGGCATATGAAAAATACTATTTTTGCTTTTGTCAGTGTATTCTTTTAAACATTTTTTAAACAATTTTAAAAGTAATATTTGAAGTTTGAACGCACTAATATTTTTAATATTTAATGATTCTGAATGAGTTTTTTTCTCGAAATGTTTAAATGGTTGCTTGGAAATTATAGTTGGCTCTCTGTCTCGGACATAAAAAGTCTATTAGACTTTTTCAGTTTTCCGACATGGTATTAATTAAATTCATGCTGACTGCAATTTTAACAAGGACGACAACAGAAAAGTTTATCGCAGCTAAGACGATACACTGGACTTATTAGAATGCCATCGACTATAGTAAAGACTGCTTAGTAACAATTAACAACCCATTAGTTTTTATTTGGTGGATGGTTTTAATACAGAAGGAGCAAAAATAATAAAAAAAAATAAGTTTGACCTTCATTTAGTTTAAAATAAACGTATAACACAGGGGAACAGCTGTTTTGGTGTCGAGGTTTTTTGAGCTGATTCTATATCAATTTGATGTCCTGAATTCAAATAACGTATTCATTTGTACCTAGGAGCTCAAATTTTTAAGATATACAATTTTAGAGAAATATAAGTTACATTATTGTAACTCAAATCCGCAAGTGTAGTAAACAAAGTAGATACGAAATTTTTTATTTTAGTTATACAAAATACAATATTATGTCGTACTTACAAAAAAAAAAAAAAACATTGAAGAAATGAAATAGTCACTCAACACTTGGAAAGCTTCTTTTCCGCGACATTCTTGAATGTTTTTTTAAACAGTCCCTTTTTAAACTCCAGCAGTGATCTGCCATCATGTGCATGTCCCATCTTCCTTGGTAGCGGTCCTCCATAACTTTAATATCTTGGTGAAATCTTTCACCTTGTTCCTCACTCATGTCTCCTAAATTTTCTGGAAAACGGTCTAAGTGGCTGTGTAAATAGTGTATTTTAATACTCATATTGCACCCTAAGGATTTGAAACTATTAAGCATCTTGTTAACCATTTCAACATAGTTTTGAGCTTTATGTTTGCCTAGAAAATTTTCTACAACTGCAACAAATGATGTCCAAGCTTCTCGTTCAACTTGATTCATTGAATTTATGAAGGCAGGATCCTTAATTAATTGTCTTATTTGTGGGCCGTCAAATATCCCTGCTTTGAGTTTTTCTGTGCTCAACTGATGCATTTTTACCCCTATATATGCAAAACAAGACCCATTCTTATCAAGAGCCTTTACAAATTGCTTCATTAAGCCCAACTTTATATGTAACGGAGGAAGTATGATTTTTTCTCTTTCAACCAAAGCGTCGTTAATGACATTCTTTTCCCCAACGTCCATGTTTTCTCTCTGAGGCCAATCTTTTCTAACCCAGTGGTGTGTTTTGTCCCTACTAATCCCAGAGGCACAAGAAAACACGGATATTTCGTGTAACCACTTTGCTGCCCAAGAAGAAAGTTTACCATTTTTAAGTCTACACAAATCATCCATTGATGTTCGTAATACTTTATTTTCTGCAAGACCAAAGCTATGGTATTATATTCTTCTTTCAGTTTCGTTGAGTGAGCTAGTGGTATTGAACCATATTTATTCCCATTATGTAGAAGGACACATTTTAAACTTCGCTTTGAACTGTCAATAAATAGGCGCCAATCATCTGGAATATATTCAGAAAGTCCCATTTCTTTCATGAGTCCCCTAATTTCGTGACAAAATACAAGATTGTCTTCTTGCGAAAAGAATGGTAGCAGATCTTTTTCTCTTGTACGGTAAAAGGTAATTTTGGTTCCTTGTTCCAGTAAATTTTTGTCGTTTAACCTAGAAGCCAGTACTTCAGAAGCTTTTTTCGATAAATTCAGATCCCTGGTGAGATCATTTAATTCATTTGGATTGAAGCGTTGAGGAACTGATGACGTCCCCTCATAGTCACTGTTAGTTTCATTAGCATCAGAACTTTTATTAGCATCAGAAGAGCGATCAGAGGGAAAATATTCGTCATCAGAGATATGTGGTAGCTGATGAAATGTTGGAATCGGTATTTCATCTGAGTGCGGGATAGGGCGTATTGCCGAGTCTAAATTGGGATAAGTCCACTTACTGCGGTTATTTCGATTGATTCCATTAGTATTTACTAAACAGAAATAACAATCATTGAAGTGGTTTTTTGGTTCGCTCCAAACCATTGGTACGCCGAATTTTAGACATTTTCTTTTCCCGGTAGTCCACTGCCGTAAATGCTCTGTACAAGTTTTACATACGAGATGCGGGGCCCACGTTTTGTCCTGATCACCAAGCTTAACTCCAAAGTATCCAAGATACGCTCGCTTTACAAAGTCAGTAATAGTTTGTCTGTTTTGTTGAAACATGTATTCTTCGCATATATAGCAAAACACATCAGGTTGATTTACACAACTTCTTCTTGAACTGGAACCTAAACTCATTTTAATTCTGTTCAATAACACAAAAACACTCTTTTCTTAACATAAAATAACACGCCGAATTCGATCTACTCTCATTAGTAAGAACGCACAAACTGACGAGACTTACCCGAGTTAGGTGATTAAAAGGGTCAGTTCAGGTACCTGATAGGCAATGGTTTCACTATTTATAGATTTACCTGGAATTTACTCAATTACAGACTGACAATAAAACCATTGTACCTACATTAATGAATATATAATAATTTTAGAACTCTCATAAATGAATATACTGAATAAAAACCACATTGGTAGATAAGTTGATGTATCTAAAAAAGTAGAGCTGATAGAGAAAAACGGATTGCATGTATAGATTTAGCGTCCCAAATATAGTTAAAATCAGCTCTAAAATCCCAGGCGCCCGGCTGATTGGCGCAGTGGGTTAAGGCGTTAGACTTGCCTACTGTTGTCCGAGAGGTCCGCGGTTCGATTCCGTGTCTGGGCTGGGTGTTATGTGTGTCTTTAGGTTTAGTTTAGGTTTAAGTAAAATGTATATATATCTGAAATAAAGAGAGATGTTGGCTATTTGGCTCAGTTCCAGTGCCATAAAAGGGGTTCGCCCCTTTTTTTTTTTAAAAAAAAAAAAAAAAATCCCAGGCACCAAAACAAAAATATTTTTTTGTTGCCCTGTGTTATTGATGCAGGAAGCGTTTGGACAAGTTACTAAGGTAATTGTGCCGTTATTAGCACACCAAAGAGTACATTGATGGCAAAAAGTTTTCTCGAAATACATTTTTTCAGGAATATGGGTCACGTTCTTACTTGACAGACTCTAGATGTGAATTTCCTGCTTATTAATGATGGCAACTGTACAGGAGGTATTGTCACATTCTCGTTACAGTGTGGACTTCGCTCCGAGTAATTTGCTCCTGTTTAGATCCCTAAAAGAGATCCTCGAAGGTCAGCATTACATAGCTGATGATTAAAGTAGTTCACTCGTAAATCCATTTTTCTTAAGAATTTGATGAAATTGAAATATGATGTTAATCTAAATGTTTTTTATTTAATTAAAAAAAAATTACCGATTGTGAAGCGAGGTATTCATAACTAAAGTGCACACAATTAACATGCAATAGGCCAATGAAATATAAAAAAGGCATAGTGTCGTGTATATCTTAAGAACCAGTCTTACGAATTTTGAAATTAGAAAAATTTTGAAATATGAATATTAAAGTTCATATTTTTTTAAAAAAGAATAACCGCGTAGTGAGGGACAGATGTCACAATTTGACAACGCTATCTATCGTCATACTTTACGCGCCAACATTCAAACAACAATTAAAGTGGTTAACTTTTAAACAGAAATTCATTTATAGTTTAAATAATTTAATGGAAATAAACACAATATATTTATCAGCTTTATCTTTAATCATCAAATAAAAATATTAATTGTATTAACTAAAAATTTGAAAATATGTTTGTAGGTTCAATAATTTTCGATAATATCTTCAATTACTATTACATTTATTTATCAACATTGCTACAATACTAAATAAATAATTAATGATATTAATGGCAAATAAATAAAGTATTACCTGGTGTACAAGTATGAAAAACGCGGATTTTTTTCTAAAAAAACATGTTAAATTCGGAAAAATGATAAAAAAGTGCTTTATTCAAAGTATGCTCCATCGCTTGTTATACATTTTCCCATCTTTCGGGCAATTTGTGAATACCACGCCAGTAGAAATCTTCCCCTTTTGCTGCGAACCATTCATCGAGCCCTTTTTTCACATCTTCGTACGAACCAAAGCGCTGCTCAGTAAGTGCGTAACCCATCGATGCAAACAAGTGGTAATCGGAAGGAGCCAAGGCTGGTGAGTAAGCCGCATGGCGTAGAACTTCCCAGCTGAGTGCTTCCAACGTGTCGCGAACTGATGGAGCATTGTCATGAAGAAAAATGACTTTGTGTTGCCTCTTTCGGTATTCTGACCTTTTTTCAAGCAGCGAACGGTTCAAATCGGTTAATTGTTGTTGGTAACGTTTAGTATTAACCGTTTTCCCCCCCAGGTTTTAACAGCTCATAATAGACCACGCTCCTCTGATCCCACCAAACACAGAGCATCGTCTTTCTGCCAAAGCGATTCGGTCTTGCGGTCGATATGGATGGTGCGCCTGGGTCTACCCCTGTTTTTTTGCGCTTAGGATTCTCAAAATAAATCCACTTTTCATCCCCTGTAACTATACGATGCAGAAACGACTTCCTTTTGTACCGAGCGAGCAAAATCTCACACGTGTTTTTGCTCTTTTCCATTTGCTTGTCGTTCAACTCATGTGGTACCCATCTATTAGTCTTCTGAATCTTTCCCATCTCTCGTAGCCGATTGGAAACAGCTTGTTGACTAACGCCCAATTGCTCGGAGAGTTGTTTTTGTGTTTGCGAATCATCTTCGTCCAACAATGCTTGCAATTCCACATCTTCGTATTTTTTTTGGGAATTTTTCCACTTTCCTTGTCTGCAACATCGAAGTCACCACTTTTGAAACGCCGAAACCATCGTTCACACGTCTATCTTGCGATGGGGCATGTTCACCATAAGCTTCTCGAAGTAATCGGTATGATTCAATAGCAGTTTTCTTCAAACGAAAACAAAATACTAATGCTGTCCGCGAATGCTCTTTGTTCGGTATAAATTTCGACATATTGAACAGAACAATACAACACTATGCACACACTTTTCCAATTTATCACTCGTGCGCGTCTGAGACTTGTTGATGAGACAACAAAATAGCGCAGTGTCAAATATTTATAGCACAAACTACATTGGTGCTCCATCTGTTGTTTGAAATCCGCATTTCATACTTGTACACCTGGTAATTAATGATAGTAATGAAAAATAAATAAAATATTATGAACTGTTTGTAAAGTAATTAATTACTTTATTTATTACTCGTGTATCTTTGTTTACATGTGGTTTCCCATTGTCTTTTGGACTAGATAATAATTGCGCTATTCCTGTAGAACCTTGATTTATCATAAGAATTTTCTAGATCTTCCACAAGATGCAATTTAATCTTTGAATCATAAGATCTGAAATACCACTTTTTAAAGGCAATAATGATGGCAATATTAATTTTTCATGACGCACTTTTTATATGATACGTAATTTGTAATTACGACCTAAACGTTTCTCATGAGTTATTTTTTCTAGTGAAGGGACTTTTTTTACACAAAATTTTTTCCTAGCTCATCTCGATCCGTCGATCCCTACACAGGTTAGGCTCTTCAGTTTTCAATTTTTTTAGCGTCACTCATTCCCGAAAACTTTTTTGTTGATGAGCTTTTCCTTTGCAAATTTTTCTTTATGTCGCAACTGATTATAATCAAAAGAAATTTCTTATTTAATTGTATATTTTTTGTTTTAAAACAGAAGTAATATGGTCTAAAAAGTAAACATACACAAAGTATAATAAATATAACCTATTAAAACGGCACCTACATAGATCATTCGGTGTACACATTGGCAGTGTTGCCACATTTACTTTCATTAAGAGTGATTGTATTAGTGTGTGTCTGCATATGAAAGTTTCCATCTATCGAATACAGTGTTCGTCAAAAATAAAATACTCTGCCATTGAGTATTCTAAACTTTTTGTATTTACTATCAGATCAAACTTTTGGCTAGATTGTCACGAGTGAACTACCTTAAGTCAAGCCGGCTGATACATCGTTCCATGCCGAAGCTAAGTTAAGCGCTCGGATAAGTGTATAAATAGAGCAGGGACGTATATCAAATAATGAATGTTGTTTCCTGAAATTTATTCTTCTATAATATATATAAAATGCAACGTCTCTCTGTCTGTCTGTCTGTCCGTTAGTGCGCTTATCACTGGAGAAGCACTTATCCGATTTACGAACTTTTTTTTAAAAACATACATATGTTCTCTGGCCAGGTTACAGACTATATTTTATTACGATAGTTAGCAAAAGGAATGAGCAGTGACGATAATAGTAAATGAAGTTGGTAAAAAGTTTGTCGCTAGGGCGTTCTCTTGCAATACACAGCCTAAACCACTAAATATGGAACAATACCATGTACCAAAGGATATCTATATTATATATAAAATGCAATGTCTCTCTGTTTGTTTGTTCGTTTGTGCGCTTATCACTGGAGAACCACTTATCCGATTTACGTGCTTTTTTTTTAAACATACTAAAACCATTAAATATGGAACAATATGATGTAGCAAAGAATATCTATAATATATATATATATATATATATATATATATATATATATATATATATATATATATATATATATATATATATATATATATACATATATATATATATATATATATATATATATATATATATATATATATATATATATGTATATATATATATATATATATATATATATATATATATAATGCAACGTTTCTCTGTCGGTCTGTCCGTTAGTGCGCTTATCACTGGAGAATCACTTATCCGATTTACGTGCTTTTTTTTTTTTAAATATTCATATGTTCTCTGGCCAGGTTATAGGATATATTTTATTACGTTAGGTGACATAAGGAATAAGCAGTGACAATAATAGTGAATCAAGTCGGAGGAAAGTTTGTCGCTAGCGCGTTCTCTTGCAATACACTGCCTAAAGCATTAAATATGGAACAATATCATGTAGCAAAGAATATAATATATATAAAATGCAACGTCTCTCTGTCTGTCTGTCTGTCCATTAGTGCGCTTATCACTCGAGAACCACTTATCCGATTTACGTGTTTTTATGAATTTATACATATGTTCTATATAAATCGATATAAGGCTAGCTAATGGGAGATAAGGTGAGATAATAGGAGATAAGTATAAGTAATGGGAGATAAGGAGAAATAATGGAAGATAAGCAGGTCTAGATAATGGGAGTTATGGTGAGATAATGGGAGATAAGGAGAAATAATGGGAGATAAGGAAAAAATATTGCGAAATAAGTTGTGATAAGCCTAGATAATAGGAGATAAGGTGAGATAATGGAAGATAAGGGTAAATAATGGGAAATAAGGAGAAATAATGGGAGATGAGCAGAGATAAGCCTAGATAATGGAAATTTTGTAGAGATAATGGGAGATAAGGAGAAATAATGGGAGATAAGGAATAATAATGGGAGATAAGGGGAAATAATGGCAGATATATTTTATTACGTTAGGTAACATAACGAATAAGCAGTGACGATAGTAGCGAATCAAGTCCACGCGAGCGGAGCCGCGGGCACTGCTACTTTATTATAAAATTTAAGAATTCCATCTGAACCTAGACGTGCCTTGTATACATTATATAATACAAAATTCAATTGACACGGCACTTAAATTTTTTTTTTCCAATAACCAATTTCGTTTTAGCAACATTTACACTTCCGAAGCATTGAAAAATCATAAAAAGCTACTTGAATTTGGATTTCAATTTGAAATTCACATGTTTGCATGCAGCCCGGTTGTACAATTGCAATTTCTGTAATTTTCAATTTTAAATTTTCCTTGAAGAGGAAATTCCATTTGTAATGTTTTTCCTGTGGGTGAATGTTGCTGTTTGTAGCTGTGAATACTGCTGTATTGCCTGTAAGTGGGATAAAACATATTTTTTGTTCTGATTTATTTAAAGAAAACTGAGTAATACTACCACTTTTAACAATTAAGTTGAGTGATTAAATAACACATAAATTTCTAATTTACTTATCTATTTGTCTCCTTCAAACTAAACTCTTCACACTGCAATACGCTTATGTCAATATTTTTTTAGTGTTCCGTACGGAACACTTATAAGATCAATTCGGTGTCTGTCTGTCCGTCTATCACACCCGATTTTCTATATAAACTATTAGTCATAGAAAGTTGAAATTTGGCACTAACATACGAATTGATATCCTCGTCAGAGCCGTGTAGTTTTGAAAATTAAATTTTGAATTAACGGGTTAGTTTTTGAGGGTGAAATCGGAGGTGAAAAATTTTTTTTTTACCAGTTCATCGAGTACGGTAGAAGCTTGTAAAAACCCGATTTAAAAAATATGTATATTGTAATACTTGCGCACACTTTTCTTTGTATTATTTTTTAAAATAATGCTGGTAAATGGTCATCCAGTTAAAGAATGTCAATCTCAATCCCTAAGCTGTTCTAATTGCGTAGCGTTTAATGCAGCCGGTCGAGGTAACGCTGTAGATATTGCCCATGCTGCCTGGGAATATTCTCTACAGGGTGTAGATTGACCGAAAAATTATCACGAATGCATTACCTTTAATACTATGAATAAAAAAAAAAAAAACAAAATTTCAAGGTCACCAGTTTTCAGTAAAGATCGGAAACAAACTTTTGGGATGTGTTTTGTGAAATCACTGATCCGTACGGAACACGTATAAGATGACTTCGGTGTAAGTCTGTCTATCTGTGTGTCTGTCTGTCTGTCTATCTGTCTGTCTGTCTGTCACATCCGATTTTCTCCGAAACTATTTGTCATAGAAAGTTGAAATTTGGTAATAATATAGCAATTGATGGCCTCGTCAGAGCCGTATAGTTTTGAAAGTTAAATTTTGACTTAAGGGGGTTTTTTGGGGGGTGAAATGAAATCGGAAGTAAAAAAAATTTTTTTTTTACTAGGTCATCGAGTGTGGTGTCAAACGAAAGCTTGTGAAAACACGAGTAAAATATATATATATATATATATATATATATATATAATGTAGTACTTGGACTCACTTTTCTTTGTATTATTCTTAAAAAGTAGCGAAAAATCGCTGTCTCTCGAAAAGTATTGATCAAAAAATTTTGAAAAAAAAAATTCTGGAATATTCTCCAAGGGGTGTAGATTGAACGAAAATTATCACGAGTGCATTACCTTTAATAATTTATTTGGTACATAAAAAAAATAAAAATTTCAAGGTCATCAGTTTTTAGTAAAGATTGGAAACAAACTTTGTTGAAAACTCATTTCGAGTATGTTTTGTCTTTATTTTAAACGTACGGAACACTAATTTACGCAAGTCCGACTTGCACTTGGCCGATTATTTTTTAATCTTCAAAATGATTGTTGTATTCAATTTCTGATGTTGTTTTGAGGGCAGCCAACGATTCTATTTTAGGGTTTCTGTAGATTCAAAACGGTATCCACGGAGCTATAATTTGGCTTTGGAGAACAGGAGAAAGTTACAAAGTGTCGAATCTGGTGGATACGGTTATACTGATTTTTAAGCAACTGACAATAAGATCCGCCATATCGTGCATGACGGATAGTTTATGGGTTTCACTGTTACAGGCAATATTCAAAGTTCCAATTTAACGAAAACGGTAATTAAATTACATTAAAGAAAAAAACGCTCGAAATAAAATTTCTCTTTTATTACTGGCTTATTCGTTACTGAAAATCTAATAAAACAAATCAGATTGTCGAAAATACATCGAGTTACGACCGTTTTTTTTTTTTAATTTAGTTAAATATACCCCAAAAGAGGGATTCTAAAAAGCCGTAGTCAAATATTTTTATATTTGAATAAAGAACATAACGATGAGGGAAATTGGTATATTGCATGTATATAGCTAACGTAGCTGCGGTTGACATCTTCGGATTTTTTTTTTTGCATGTAGTAGGGCGAAGTTTTCTTCTGAGCTGAAATCGATTTCGAGACAGCTTATTTATTTATTTATTTACGGGTAAGCCATTATATAAAGAAAAGAAAAAAAAAATGTACTCTAGCAGTTAAAAATTAATGTTTTACTGATTCTAGACCATAAAAAAACCGGTCAAGTGCAAGTTGAACTTGCGCAATTAGTGTTCCGTAAGTTGATTGCGTTTAAAATAAAAATTTTCGTTACGGAGATATAAAATGATCAGTGATTTCACAAAACACACCCCAAATGAGTTTTTTCAACAAAATTTGTTTCTGATTTTTATTGAAAACTGATGACCTTGAAATTTTGTTTTTTTTTATATACCAAATAAATTATTAAAAGTAATGCACTCGTGATAATTTTCGTTCAATCTATACCCCGTGGAGAATATTCCAGAATTTTTTCAATTTTTTTTGATCAGTACTTTTCGAGATAAGGTAGGGGACAGCCATTTTTCGCGATTTTTTAAAAGTAATACGAAGAAAAGTGTGCACAAGTATTACATTATATATATATTTTTTACTCGTGTTTTCACAAGCTTTCATTTGACACCACACTCGATGACCCAGTAAAAAATTTTTTTTTTCACTTCCGATTTCACCCTCAAAACGAACCCCTTAAGTCAAAATTTATATTACGGTGGTATAAAATGATCAGTGACTTCACAAAACACACACCCCAAATGAGTTTTCAATAAAGTTTGTTTCCAATCTTTACTGAAATCTGATGACCTTGAAATTTTTTTTTTTTTTTTAAATACCAGATAAATTATTAAAGGTAATGCACTCGTGATAATTTTCGTTCAATCTACCCCCCGTGGAGAATATTCCAGGAATTTTTCAAAAGTTTTTGATAAGTACTTTTCGAGATAAGGCGCGGGACAGCGATTTTTTCGCGATTTTTTTTTTTAAATCAGATAAATTATTAAAGGTAATACACTCGTGAAAATTTATGTTCAATTTAGACCCCGTGGAGAATATTCCAGAATTTTTTCAAAATTTTTTAATCTTTTCGAGATAAAGGGGGGGGGACAGCGATTTTTCGCAATTTTTTAAAAATAATACAAATAAAAGTGTGCGCAGGTATTACATTATATATATTTTTTGAACTCGCGTTTTGACAAGCTTTCATTCGAGACCCCACTCGATGATCTAGTAAAAAAAAAATTTTTCACTTCCGATTTCACCCCTCAAAATTAACCCCTTAAGCCAAAATTTAACTTTCAAAACTATACGGCTCTGATGACTGAAACTCTTTGGCACGATTTCTGGCGATCGATACCGACAACAATTGATAAAGTAAAACCAAGCTTTGAAGGAAAAACGACCAAAATACGCCCAAAGACACGATAGTCATTTTTCAACATGACAACGCTCGGCGCCATGTTGCAAAATGTGTTAAAAACTATTTGGAAAACATCAAATGGGACGTTCTACCCCGCCCGCCGTATTCACCGGACTTAGCCCCTTCAGACTACCACTCGATGCAGCATGGACTTTCAGAACAACACTTACATTCTTATGAAGAAGTGAAAATTTGGCTTGATGAATGGTTGGCCTCAAAAGATGAGAGGTTCTTCTGATTCGGAATCCATTCTTTGACAGAAAGATGGGAAAAAAAGTCATAACTAACGATGGCCAATACTTTGATTATTAAGGTTATTCATTTTGTGATGGAAATAAACGCTTAAATGTTGCGAAAAAAAAATCGACATTATCAACTGAAACAACTTTTTATGTCAAATAGTTTCGGAGAAAATCGGGTGTGACAGACAGACAGACGGACGGACTGACGGACAGCTAGACGGAAGACACCGAAGTGATCTTATGAGTGTTCCGTATGAAGCACTAAAAATAGATTTCATTTCATTTCACGTAAAACATGATACAAAAGGACAATAAAACCAAAATAAATAAATTTTTTTTTAACTTACTTTTTCTTTTACTTTCCTCTTCTAGCACTCAAAGCTTTCCGCAATAATAAGTGTTTTAAGTCGGTTGGTGTAAAATTTGAAAAAGAATCCAAGTCCATTCTATTACTCTGAGGTAGGAATCTCGTGATGGGAGAGTGCAGACCATAGTTACGCCTACGAAAAGGTTGAGCGAAAGTATTCCTCAAAGGAACAAAAAAGACGATTTGAGCCAAAGGAGCGGAAAATTGAGTAGAGAATTAATTATTTTATACAAATAGAGCAGATCTGCATTGCATCTTCTTACTAAGCGCTTAGGTATACTCATAATAGATCACATGGCCGTGAGCAGTATTAAGCTTGAATGAAACAAAACCCAGAAATTTATTCAGAACCGCTTGAAGAAAGGAAACATGTCACATATTTTGGAGATCAAACAGGTGAAGAGCACTCCAAATAGATCCAACCAGCGACTGATAAAATAGTGTTGGAAAGACTTCTATCCGCTCTGTAAAGAAAACCCAAAACGTTTAGTGATTTATTAATAATATTATCTAGTTTGGGGTCCAATATCATAACCAAATCCCCGTCATTATTCACCGAAGTAAGAATTTGACTATTTAAATAATATAAATAATTTAATTTTTTATTTCTCCTATAAAAAGACGTTACCTGGCATTTACCAATATTAAGATCTTCTTCTTCGTCCGACTTATAGCTAGGCACTATTGCTTGTTTTCTTTGTTCCCTGCCCTATAGATCGTCGCTCCATCTCTTTCTTGGACGTCCCATTGATCTTCTTCCATTCGGTGATTTGTCTCTTGCTATCCCTACTCTCTTGTTGTTTACTATTTTTCCTATGTGTCGAGCCCATTCCACTTTTCTTCCTCTTATCCACTGGTTGATATTTTCTATATTACATTGTGTTTTATATCTTTATTTCTTTCTCTATCCCTCAGTGTCTTGTTTGTACATCTTTTAAGTATTCTCATTTCAGTTGATTCCTCTGTGTTATACTTGTATCGAGTCTTGTTTCGGATGTGTAAATCATTACTAGTCGTATTACGCTCTTGTATATTCTTGTTTTGGTCTCAACGAAGAGGAATTTATTTCTAAATATGGTATCACTGAAGTATCCCGCTATCTTATTAGCCTTATTGACTTGATGTTTTACTTCTTCCTCGATAGTCATTTTTCAACATGACAACGCTCGGGTCCATGTTGCAAAATGTGTTAAAAACTATTTGGAAAACATCAAATGGGACGTTCTACAACCCCACCCGCCGTATTCACCGGACTTAGCCCCTTCAGACTACCACTCGATGCAGCATGGACTTTCAGAACAACACTTACATTCTTATGAAGAAGTAAAAAATTGGCTTGATGAATGGTTGGCCTCAAAAGATGAGAGGTTCTTCTGATGCGGAATCCACTCTTTGACAGAAAGATGGGAAAAAGTCATAACTAACGATGGCCAATACTTTGATTATTAAGGTTATTCATTTCGTGATGGAAATAAACGCTTAAATGTTGCGAAAAAAATCGACATTATCAACTGAAACAACTTTTTATGTCAAATAGTTTCGGAGAAAATCGGGTGTGACAGACAGACAGACGGACGGACAGACGGACAGCTAGACGGAAGACACCGAAGTGATCTTATGAGTGTTCCGTATGAAGCACTAAAAATAGATTTCATTTCATTTCACGTAAAACATGATACAAAAGGACAATAAAACCAAACTAAATAATTTTTTTTTTAACTTACTTTTTCTTTTACTTTCCTCTTCTAGCACTCAAAGCTTTCCGCAATAATAAGTGTTTTAAGTCGGTTGGTGTAAAATTTGAAAAATAATCCAAGCCCATTCTATTACTCTGAGGTAGGAGTCTCGTGATGGGATAGTGTAGACCATAGTTACGCCTACGAAAAGGTTGAGCGAAAGTATTCCTCAAAGGAACAAAAAAGACGATTTGAGCCAAAGGAGCGGAAAATTGAGTAGAGAATTAATTATTTTATACAAATAGAGCAGATCTGCATTGCATCTTCTTACTAAGCGCTTAGGTATACTCATAATAGATCACATGGCCGTGAGCAGTATTAAGCTTGAATGAAACAAAACCCAGAAATTTATTCAGAACCGCTTGAAGAAAGGAAACATGTCACATATTTTGGAGATCAAACAGGTGAAGAGCACTCCAAATAGATCCAACCAGCGACTGATAAAATAGTGTTGGAAAGACTTCTATCCGCTCTGTAAAGAAAACCCAAAACGTTTAGTGATTTATTAATAATATTATCTAGTTTGGGGTCCAATATCATAACCAAATCCCCGTCATTATTCACCGAAGTAAGAATTTGACTATTTAAATAATATAAATAATTTAATTTTTTATTTCTCCTATAAAAAGACGTTACCTGGCATTTACCAATATTAAGATCTTCTTCTTCGTCCGACTTATAGCTAGGTACTATTGCTTGTTTTCTTTGTTCCCTGCTCTATAGATCGTCGCTCCATCTCTTTCGTAGACGTCCCATTGATCTTCTTCCATTCGGTGATTTGTCTCTTGCTATCCCTACTATCTTGTTGTTTACCATTTTTCCTATGTGTTAAGCCCATTCCACTTTTCTTCCTCTTATCCACTGGTTGATATTTTCTATATTACATTGTGTCTTATATCTTTATTTCTTTCTCTATCCCTCAGTGTCTTGTTTGTACATGTTTTAAGTATTCTCATTTCAGTTGATTCCTCTGTGTTATACTTGTATCGAGTCTTGTTTTTCGGATGTGTAAATCATTACTAGTCGTATTACGCTCTTGTATATTCTTGTTTTGGTCTCAACGAAGAGGAATTTATTTCTAAATATGGTATCACTGAACTATCCCGCTATCTTATTAGCCTTATTGACTTGATGTTTTTACTTCTTCCTCGATTTTTCCAATACTAGATATTTTAATGCCCAGGCAATCAACCTCCATCAGCTGTTCTATTGGTTTATCTTCCACCACCAGCTTGCACATAATTGGCTCTTTTGTTATTATTATTGTCTTGGTTTTTTTCAGTTGAGATTGACATATTACATAGTTTTGCTGTTATATAGAATTCGTATAGCAGCGTTTGCAGATCGTTCTAGGTCTTAGCCATTATTATCGCTTCATCTGCATAACATATAATTTTAAGTTCTCTGTTACCCATTCTATATCCCTTCTTTCCTTTGACATTCTTTATAATTCCATCCGTGACAATATTGAATAGAAGAAGACTTAAAAAAGAGTGTACCTGCCTGATTCCAGATTCAAAAATGATTGGTTTTGTCATTCCTTCTGCTAATCTTGCGTCTACTTTATTGATTTGATTGATAGTTTTAATTAGGTCTAATGGGACGTTCCTGTTATATATTAGATGAATAACGTCTTCTCTTTGCACATTTTCGAAATTTTTTTTTAGATCTATCAGGTACAAGGATGCTTTAATGTTGTAATCTATGGTTTTTTATTTTACCTGACTCACAAGAATACGGCATCGGTGCATGTGCGCCTAGTTCTGAATCCTTGCTGTTCTTCTTCCAGTTGTATTCTTGCGTTTATTTTTGTTGAAATAATTTTGTTGTTAATTTCAGTGTACAGTTTATGCCTCTATAATTATTTGGATCTTCTTTTTCTCCCTTCTTATGCATTAGTATAACTATAGTTGTTCTCCATTCATCTGGGATTCTATATGATTTTATAATCGTTTATATAAGTGTTGGAATTTACGCCACATTGTGAAGTTGCTTAAGTTCGACTGAATTCGACATTGTGTCAATAATTTTAATAATTTTACAGTCATCGACAAAAAGCAAAAAGAGACAAGGGTGTTTCTTTTGCTTAGGGAAGTATGATTCAAGATCATTGATATATATGTTAAATAACAATTGTTTGTCCCAGATAGTTTTTCCTGGTGGATCCCCTAGGTAACAATAAACACCTCGGAGATTGCACCCCTCAATCGTACTGACTGACTTCCAGACTCCATCCACTTTAACAGGTTTTCTCCAAAACTGAAAGCATAAAGATTGGCACAGAGAAGTTTTATGGTAATAGTGTCGAATGCTTTGGAAAAGTTCGTGTATATAACGTCGATTTGGGTGCAATTCTCCACGGCCCACAGTGATTCGGCAAGAACATGCTAGCGGGACAATATTCATGACGTAATTTCCAGGAAACCACTGATAACGACTTGTAAGCAACCCCCCCCCCATTTAAACGAATTCCAAGAATTAATTTGTTTATCACCTCATAAAGGTATCTTATCAGGGGGTCAAAGTAACCCTTATAAGAGAGGTCATTTTCATTTGCAAATCAGTTGCATTTTATGCACACTTGTAATAACATATTTTAAAATTGGTAGCAAAGTGAAACGAGTTTTTTGTGATGGAATATTCTGTTGAAGGTATGTACTCTATTATGACTTATATTTTTTATAAAAAATATGTATACTTTTGGTGTAATATCAATTTGTAAATGCATAGATAAATCCAGCAAATTTTACATTAATTGTAAACTTTAAAAGTAGCAACTTTTTTTTATTCACATATATCCACCTAGATTTTTTCTATATGTAATACCTACAACATTCAGGCACAGATTCATATATATTATAGACCCCGAGAAGGCCCGAAAGTAAAATTATTTTATTTTTTTCAGAATGAGTCGTGACTATGACGAAAATGGAGTTTTTTGAAGAATGGCAAAACATGACAAAACTGAACGAAACAGTGGCATTTTTTATTATATAAGTGAAAAATTCAATATGTCTGATGATTCTGACGATTCTCTAAAACGACTCAAAATGAAAATATCAAGCCTTTCAGCAAAATTCAATCAAAAGTGGACTTCTTTAAAGTGTAACAAAGAAATGTTTCTAATCAAACATAAAAATTGGTTAGAGGGATCCGGAATCGAAATAAAGATGTGTGTTAACCAGCCGTGCACTTCAACATCATCAGCGACTCTTTCCGTAGGGCGACACAGAAAATCATTTGAAGACTCATCAACGAAAACGAAGAGACGGAGAGTAGAAGATCTTTTGGAATCGCGAAGTGCAAGTGAGCTTATTACAGCAGCTAAGTTAGCTACTCGAAAAGAAGGGCATCGAAGTGTTGCTTAACAGATCCATAACGTCGCGGTCAGTGAAACTAGAGAAAAGAATAAGTGTTCTGAACAAAGTCGGCAGTTAACACCAGACGAAGCTTTAGCTTATTATGTGGACTCGAAGTCGACTTCTCACTCATATAAACAAACAAGAAAATGGTCAATGAAAGCGGGACATCAAGTGTATCCATCGTTTTATAGTTTAGGTAAGTCCAAAGCTTCTTGTTGTCCTTCTGGCGAATATATTTCTGTGACTGAATCTCGAGCTGAAATTAAACTTCACGCGATTTTGGATAAAACGGCTGAACGATTAGTTAAAGCTCAGACGGAAGTCATTAGAAGTGTGTTACCTCGTTCATATTATACGTTGGTAAGCAAATGGGGCTGTGATGGGAGTTCGGGGCATAGCACGTATAAGCAGAAATTTGAGAACACTAACGCTACAGAGACGAATTTTTGTTCGTATACTCATTTGTCCCTTTGAGACTGCTTGATGGCGAAACTGTGATCTGGCAAAATCCAAGACCTTCCTCTACTTTATATTGCCGTCCTATTAAGTTTATTTTTACCAAGGAGACAAAAGAGTTTACGAAAGAAGAAACTTCTAAAATTTTAGATGAAGTAAGTCAGCTTCTTCCAACATTATGTAACGTTGACTGATGGCAAAGTGTGCAATGCCTTAACAGACACAAGTTCAACACAAAAGTGTTATATTTGCGGTGCCACCCCCCCCCGTCTACTATGAACGAGGAGTCAAAGAAGTATCCCAGCAACGAAGAACGCCTTGCATTTGGTTTATCTACTTTATATGCATGGATCCGCACGTTTGAATGTTTGCTTCACATCAGCTATCGTTTAAAAATAAAAAAGTGGCAAGTCAGGAGAGATAACGACAAAGCTATTGTCAAGCAACGCTCACAAGAGATACAAAAAGTGTTTTAAAGATCGTATGGGTCTCATTGTAGATAAACCAAAACCTGGGTATGGTAACACAAACGATGGAAACACAGCACGTAGATTTTTTTTCCAAAGCTGAATTGAGCAGCGAAATTACAGGATTAGACGTAAACCTTATTCGTAGATTTCATGTAATTTTTAAGAACCTTGTCATCGGGATATGACATAAATTATATAGAATTCGAAAAGTTTTGTGTTGATACTAGAAAATTATATCTTGATCTGTATTCGTGGTATTCCATGCCGGTTACTGTGCATAAAATTCTTGTACACAGAGCGGAAGTTATACAGTTTTTTTTTCTTCTTCCCATTGGACAACTCTCCGAAGAAGCCCAGGAGGCAATAAATAAAGACTGTCGTAGATTCCGTGAACGGCACACCAGGAAGCGGTCACGTATTGCCACAAATACAGATCTTTTGAGAATGCTTTTAATTACGTCTGATCCTGTTATCAACTCGTATAGAGAATTACCGCGAAGAAAATTTACTTCTTTGCCATCGGAGGTTCTGCAGTTGATTATCCCACCTTCATTGCCATCCCAAAAAACCATCAGTAAGTCATCATCACGAATTAAATGAGGAGGATTATTTACTCTCTGAATATTCTACTGAATGGGAGAGCGGTGATGACGACTCATCTGATGGTGATTAGTAGGTTTAAGTATTTTTTTATTGTAATTATTATTCTTATTTTATTGTGTGTTGTAGTTGCTTATAATTCATGCCTTAGTATATAAGTTATTTAATATTATATTTCTTTTACTTATACACCTTGTTATTGTAAATAATTGATATATAGATACTGTTATTGTACTAATTTATTTTAAAAGAAATAATATTTTGTAAATTAATAAATGTGGGTACTATCATTATAATTTTTATTTTTTTCCTAGAAATTTCTTTGTAAACAAACATGATTGTGCTTTTCACACATAATGAGTAGGTAGACGTATGTAGCTAATTAACGAACAATTAGCGACAATAGTGAACAAATGAGACACATTAGTAAACCACTTCCGTCTTGCAGCTACATATTTCGATTAATACACATACAGTACACATTTTTTAACTTTTTTTTTCTTAAAATAGCTTAAGATACCTGGAATATACATAAACAATTGAAATAAGTGAAGAAATAATATTGTCCCGCTAGCTTGTACTAGTCGAGACACTGTGCGGCCTCCAGAACAAACTGAGCAAAGCACATCATGTAAGTTATAAACTTACCACTGGAAAAATCATGTTGCTGGACTAAAACAGAGTTTATGTAGTATTATTCTCTTATTTGTCGATCCTAGCTCGGTTAATAAGCCATGATACCTTGAAAGGCTTCCTGAGATGGACTGACAGCGAGAACAGTAGTGACTGCTTATTAATGCACATCATTCTTCATTTTGCTATAGATTTTATTACTGGGTTAGAATCTTTAACAATCGCGCCGCCTAGCGGCAATTGTTGATAACTTGCCTGATAACATCTCTGTCGGTCTGTGGCAGGTATATTTTTGAATTTTAGGCTTAAAGATTCGTTGAATCTTACTGCAAATTTAATAATTGTCTCCAGTTTTTCTTCAAACTTTAATCTCAACTCTATATTCAGTTAAAAAAACGATTTTTAATTCATACTCACAAAGTTTCACCAATTTAAAAACTGAAATTCATCGTTGTTGGAAAACTCGATATAAATTTTGGGAATATTCCGAATATTTTGACTAATCGAATATTTAAATATATGGTTTTAGATATCGTGATGCGAATGCTAACTTGAATAAATTAATTACTTAATATTCTTTATTGGATATTTTGTGGTAAGCTGACATTGACAGGGATGATGACGTTAATTTTCACGACTTGTTTAAATATTATTTTAATAATAATAATAATAATAATAGTTAATGTTGCCTTGAACCATGGCATATTACCGTATCAGTCAAAAAATATTAACAACGATTCAATATGATAGCTAACTAATTTTCGTTAACTTTAACAAGTAATACCACAAGATTTTTATTCTCGTGCAGCGTAACTGTAAACACTGCTGGCTTCCTGGTCGCTCAGTTGACTGAGCGACTGACACTTCTCTAAATTTTGCGGCCATACATTCGTTTGTTATTAGAAATTTAAACACTCTACGGCTGAAATAACGACAGATTTCACTATTTTGTAAACTTAAGAACAGATACTGAACTGTGTAATAGTTATTTCGGGTGGAAAGTATTTTTTTATGCGCACGGCACATGTGCTGCAGGGGCATAGCAGATCTGTGCGAAAAAAGCAAATTACGTTGGTCTTGAATTGCTCTTCTGAATAGAATCCAACAAATGCAGTGTATGTTTGGGAGTAGTGCTCCAAACTTGCGAGCAGCATTCCATCGTTGGTCAAATTTGAGCTTCGTACAGAATTAACAGTTGTTGTGGAGTGTAAAGCTTTGTAGTTCGAAATAATATTCCCAGCTTTTGAGAAGATCTCTTTACTACGCTTGCAACATGTTCATGCCAAGGCATATTTGCTTCCAAATTATCGCCCGACAAATTGAACGACGATGCAACAGGAATGGAGTGTCCCAACATAACTATCTCGGGTTCAGCTATGTGCGTACTGTCATCTGCAAGCTGTAGACTGGGTTTTTAGTTCTTTCCAGCAGGCTTCCTGGTTGCTCACTTGATAAATGCTGATGCTTCTCTAAATTTTCCGCCCGCATATGATTTTTTAAAGAGAAATTTAGAAAGTCAACGGCTTAAATAACGACAAGTTTTACAACTTTGTATACTTAAGAACAGATAGACAGCTGTATAATACTTACTTTGGGAGGAAAGTTTTTTTTTTATGGGTCTAGCACACGTGCTGCAGGGAAGGCCCTAAATCGCTCCAGGAGCGGCATGTGTACGGAAAAAGCGATTCACGTTATTATTGAATCGCTGTAAGTTGTACTCGGTGGGAAACACAGCGCTGGGCAAATTATTCCAAAGGCATGATGTTCTCCATATAAAAGACTGTTTGAAAAGCGTTGTACGCGGAGTAACAAGCTGAACTTCATACGGATGTGAAGCACCAGCGCGACGTGTATTTCTCACATGCACCAATCAAGGATGCCGGTCAGTTCCGGATCTCCAATCAGCTCTTCTCTGAACAGAATGCAGTGTATGTTTGGGAGCGGAGCCCCAAACATGGGAGCAGTATTCCATAGTTGGTCGATTTTGAGCTTTGTAAAGAATTAACAGTTGTAGAGTGTAAAGCTTTCTGGTTCGAAATAATATTCCCAACTTGCTATGCCTGCAACATGTTCATGCCAGGACATATTTGCTCCCAAACTAACGCTCAACAAATTGAGCGACGATGCTAGGGGAATGCCCCGACATAACTATGTCGGATTCTGCAACGTTAACTTTTTTAGAAAAAACTGCCGCCTGGGTTTTTGTAGCGGTAAATTCCACTTAGTTACTTTCACCCCAAGATACAATTTCTTCCAGGTCTTTGTTAAGTTGAACGACCTCCTGCTGTCTGCGGATATTCGCCTGAGCAGCCGATGTCCGAGCGTTCAAAGTGAATAAAGAGACAAGCGTACTGTCGTCTACAAGCTGTAGATTGGATTCCCGGTCTTTTCCAGCAGATCGTTAATGTAAATGAGAAAGAGAGTAGGAGACAGTATGGAGCCTTGGGGCACACCGGCGTTGATTGTGAAGGTGTCAGAAAGAAATCCGTCGACCGCCACTCGCAAGGAACACCCTCTGAGAAGACATGAGAGCCATAAATAGAACTTTTCAGATATACTACAAGATAGCTTAGCCAACAGTCCATCGTGCCAAACACGGTCGAATGCCTTGGATATGTCAAGAGCAACCGCTCGAGATTCTCGAAAGTATTCAATTGCGCTTTTCCAAATATGTGTTACATAAGTCAGAAGATCTCCTGTTGATCTATGTTTACGAAAGCCATATTGGTGATCGCTAATAATATTGAATCGTTCAAGTTATTTTAGAAGAAGGAGACTATATTGATGAATAAAGTCCAATTTTTTAGTCCGAGTCTAAGTGCTTTAAATGTTTATTGTCCAGGCATTTTTATGGGTTTTAGCCAGTATTTTTCTAAATTTTAGCAGTTAGCGATAAAAAAAATTATATCCTTTTAGCCTCTCTAAATTTTAAACATAGGAAGTAATATATTGGTGAAGTTCTCGGAAATAAATATATTTTTTTATTGCCTTATTAAATGAAACTAATAATTATTGGATTATTTTATTCTTATATAAAAGAAAATAGGTACCACGGAAGGTAATGAATATATAATTAAATTGAAAACTACCAATTTAGTTTTAATTCAGCGAAAGTAGTGTGACGTAATTTTGCAGGTTAGTTGAATTACTTAATTACTAAAACTGCGCTGAAATTTATTAATCAAACGCTTTGGAATAAAAATTCACATTTACCATTTGTCAAGTAAGACAGTGCTAGCGATATTTCATTTTTGGTAGATGCGAGTCTAGCGATTTAACAGAAAGTCGGTAGAGGGAATCATTTTAGTAAAAGTATCAGTCGATTCCGAATTTTCGCCGAAATCACGTAAAATCCAAAATGAATCACTTATCCGAGCGTCGGTTCGAGACAGACTCTTTGTTTAAATCCAAAGGGGCCTAAAATGACACTTTCCGCGGCCTCTAAATATGTTAAAAAGTCGGTGCAGTTTGTAAATAAGTCGGTAAATCGTTTTAACGAGCCGAAAAAAATGTCGACGACTAGCCACATTGTGGCTTGGTAGGCAAAATTACTCCAAAAGTCGAAAAACGAAACGTGTTTTTGTTTTTACGAAACCCTGCGCCAAAACGCGAAAAAATAAGAAAATCGGGTTTGAACCTGTTCCATGGTGACATGGGAAGCACGTTGGAGAAACTTTAGATGGGAGAAACTCACGTTGCGAAGTTGCGCGAAGTAAGATACTAACACGTAGACTGAAAAGTTTTTGGTCTAGCCACTTAAAACACCTTTTTTTTTGCAAAATTGGACTTTATTCATCAATATAGTCTCCTTCAAGAGCGATACAATCAGTTCAACGCTTTTCGAATATTTCTATACCTTTCTTGTAGAAAGATTTGTCTTTGCCTTCAAAATAGGCCTCAGTTTCGGCGATAACTTCTTCACTGGAGCTAAATCTCCTTCCCGCGAGCATTTTTTTGAGGTCTGCGAATAGATAATAGTCGGTGAGGCCAAAAGTGGAGAATACGGTGGATATGGAAGAAATTCGAACTTCAATTCATGCAATTTTGCCATCGTAACCATTGACTTGTGACATGGTCCATGTCTTGTTCATTCGGGACCGTTTCTTTGTGATTTATGCGCTCAAACGCACCAATAACTTTATATAATATTCGCTATTGATGGTTTTTCCCTTTTCAGCATAGTCGTTGAAAATTATTCCATGCGCATCCCAAAATACAGAGGCCAAAATCTTCCCAGCTGACTGTTGTGTCTTTGGTCGCTTCGGGTAGCTGTCACCGGCTGCTGTCCACTCAGTTGACTGCCGATTTGATTCCGGTGTGTAATGGTGGATCCATTTTTTTATCCATTGTCACACATCGCATAAAAAAATTATTTTTATTGCGCTTAAACAGGTCCAAACAGCGCTCAGAATCATCGACACGTTGTTTTTGGTCCTCTGTGAGCAAACGCGGCACCAATTTTGAACAGTGCTTTCTCATGCCCAAATGTTCATGCAATATATGACCAACACGTTCTTTTGGTATTGATAACTAGTTAACGTAAACCAGAACAGAGATTCTGGAGAAAATAAAAGGAAAGAGATCTTTTTTTTTTCGTAGTGATTGTCATTTCGTAACCGAGTAATTTCAGAAGACTCTACCCGTTTCCGCTTGGCGTTCCATCGGGACTTCTTTCGCCACTCGATTGTTTAAAAACTATTCCAAAGATTCTAACATTTTTCTTTTTGTTTGAATTATTGCATTTTAAGCTTTGATTTCACTTCGGCCCCATAAAAACATTTCTATTTTCAAGCTCGTAGTAACCTAGGACACATGACTGTAATGCTCCTTTTACACAGTCATAGTCTCAGTTCAGTCTCAGTTTTCGTTTCATTTCAGTTCGGAAGGAGGTTGGTTTTTACACAGTCCGTTCAGTTCTCAGTCCGAGTTACACTTTCAAAGTGTTATATGTGTTTCGCGTTCAAACACGTGTTGTCATACTGTCCCAAACTGTACATGTGTAAAATAGCTCGTGTATGAAGACTGTCTCACTGCAGTAGCCTTAGCCGTGGCGCTGAAGAAACGGTGGAAGAAAAGAACCCCATACCGTCAGGTGTCAGTCTCCGTTTCAGTTCTATTTTCAGTTTTTCCTTTTTACACATAGGAAAAAAAAACGGACAGTTCGACTGAAACTGAAACTGACCGTGTAAAACGACCATAAAAGGGATGTGTTTTTTTTACACATAATGTTTTTTTTTTCTACAATTTTACGGCTCCGATTTTCAACTTCTTTTTTCCTTGCTATTCCTCGATTACTAGAAAACAATCTGAGTGTCGCAGATGTTTAAAATTGTCCTTTTCTAGTTACAGCTCCAAAAAAACTAAAATGCCAAAATACGTCTCAATTTTTTTCCTTCTGATATTTTTTTTTCGTAATTTTTTGACTTACGGAAAATCTGAGCAGCACATCAAAATGTTCAGGGACATGTCCTTAATTAGTAAAAAAATCGTGACTATATCTACTACGATAGAACAGAATTAACAGTTGTTGTAGAGCGGAAAGCTTTTTAGTTCGAGATAATATTCCCAGCCTTTGAGAAGCTCTTTTTACTATGCTTGCAGCAAGTGCCAAGACATATTTACTCCCAAATCAACGCCCAGCAAATTGAGCGACGATGGTGGAGGAATGAAATGCTCAAATTAACTATATCGGGTTCTGCAACATTAACTTTTTAAGAAAAAAAACTGCCCCCCGGGTTTTTGTAGCGTTAAGTTATACTTGGTTACTGTCACTCCAAGGTAGAATTTCTTCCAGGGCTTTGTTAAGTCGAACGACTTCTTCCTGCTGCCTGCAAATATTTGCATGAGTAGGCGATGCTCAAGCGTTGAAAGTAAATGAAGAAATAAGCGTACTGTCATCTGTAAAGCTGTAGAATGGATTCTAGCAGATCGTCAATATAAATGCGAAAGGGAATAGGAGACAGTATGGAGCCTTAGGGTACACCGGCGTTAATATGGAAGGTGTTGGAAAGAAATTCATCGGGTACCATTCCTAAAGAACGCTCTCTGAGGAAATACCAGAGACATAAACACCTACAGGTTGGAGTATACCTGATGTGGAAATAAATACATCTGATCTAGTGCCAGCAACGTTACAATCATCCACCACGTAAAATCTAAAGCAGTGCTAAGCTGTACCACCCATACCGACTGCAGCTAATCCTTTTAACGGTTAATAAGGATCAAAAGCCGTGTTGAAGTCGGTGTAGGTGTAGTTAGTCTGGGTTCTATCAGTTCTACGAGGGCTATCTGAAAAGTTCTCGGCCTAACAATGAAAGAAAATGTTTCTTGACGTGAAATATATTTTATTTTTCAATATAATCTCCTGAAACTTCAATACATTTATTCTAACGTTTTCTCAATAATTCAATACTATTATTAAAGTGTGATTCCGGAAGGTCTGCAAAATATTCATCCACGGCTGCAATATCGTCATTTGATATAAAACGCTTTCCGGCTAGTATTTATTTTAGCTTTGGAAACAGATAAGCAATACGTACTTTAATTCATTGAATTTCGCCATCGTCGAACACGTGTCATTTTTACACAGTGCAAAGTGAAGGTGATGCATCCTTATATACTTTTAACAATTTAGGATGAATTTACGTTGGTGTTAAACCATCCAAAAACAAAGACTTTAATCACTGCACAATATTCAGTTCTTTCCATTTTAAAAAAATCAATGACTCGTCAATATTAAAAGCTGCTACTACTCGAATGCATTGATAGATCGAAATAAAATTTTACGTGTGTTTATATAAGGGATGAAACTTTCCAATAGAATTATGGTTTACAGTTTCTAACGCCATCTATGCGTCAGGCTGAGAAGTTTTCAGAAAACCCTCGTATAATTTATATTTCTGGCGATAAAATTTGGATACAAAATATCAGAGTCTGTAGATTTATTTGGGCAAACCCCATGTTAATATACAGTAATTTGATTTATTTGCTTTAAGAAAAGTACAGATAAATATCAATGACTTTGGCAAATATGCCAAAAAGTCAGTAATTATTTATTAAGATTCTATCTCTAAATTTAAAAACATGAACGATATTCAACATACATTTGCAACATACGAGGTTTAAATTCGAACATAAATTCAGTGCACCAACACCTGCAATCAAATAAATCTCATGTACTCGCTCTCTGTGAAACTAAGGTCAGTTCATCGACCAGCACAGTAAACTATCTTTATCCTGGGTACGATTTCTATTCCCGATTTAGGCGTAACTTTGGAATCTGTCTTTATGTCAGAAGCGACCTCTCTTGCCAACGAGAAGAGGCTCTGGAGCCCCCCAACTTTGATGTTATGTGGTTAAAAATAACGACGCAACCAACCACAAGGTTCATCTGTATCCTCTATCGACCACCAAGTGATACTAACTTTAGAACACTTTTTGCTTCTCTTGCAGACACCATCGATCATTTACAAATTAACTATCCAAATGCCGAAATTGCCATCCTGGGCGACTTTAATGTCCACAACATCAACTGGCTTAAATATTCAAATACTACCGATGAACAAGGTCGTGAAGCCGAATCATTTTCAATCAGTTGTGGCTTGACTCAGCTTATTGATGAACCAACACGGATCCCTGATCGAGACGGAGAGTTTGCCAGTCTTCTTGATCTGTTTTTAACCACCAATCCGGAGATTTACACTGTCAGCGTAAATCCACCGTTAGGTTCTTCCGACCATAGACTTCTTTCGACATCGAGTATTCTACCAATCAGTGATAGAGAGGCGCCCAAACCGCGCAAGATTTGGCACTACAAATCTGCTAAATGGGAAGATCTCATGGAATATTTTCGAACTTTCCCTTGGTTGGACGTTTGTTTTCGATCCGACGACCCATCTGACTGCGCCAGGGAGGTTTCCGATGTTATTTTGGCCGGTATGGAAGCTTACATCCCTTTTTCGAAGAAATGCCCTTCCAACGGCAAGCCTTGGTTTGACCTAAAATGCAAAGAAGCTGTTGCTTCTAAACATCTTGCATACCGACAGTGGCGTGAAGATCCTAACACCATAAATCGTAACATCTTTGTTTGTGCCAGGAACAGATGCAAAGAAATTATCGACGAAACCAAAGAGATACACAATCAACGGATTAGAAACAAACTTCTCGCTTG
Organism: Pachyrhynchus sulphureomaculatus; assembly: GCA_019049505.1. NCBI lineage: Eukaryota > Metazoa > Arthropoda > Insecta > Coleoptera > Curculionidae > Pachyrhynchus > Pachyrhynchus sulphureomaculatus. The sequence continues at coordinate 8,230,468 of CM032451.1, forward strand.
TCCCGGCAATTCCAGGTCCTTTTGGTCAGTCGCTAAGTCAGTTAGTCAAAATTTCACCAAATCCACCATACCACCACTCACACGGCCAGATAATTCTATTGCAACGACACCTGTTGAGAAAGCGAACTTGTTGGCTGAACTCTTTGCTTCACATTCTACTGTCGATTTCCAAGGAAAAACACCACCTACTATTCCCATAGTGCAGTCAAGGATGCCCGATATTGTCTTCAGACAGCGTATCATAAAACGTATTTTGATGAAGCTACACACCAAAAAGGCTTTTGGCGCTGACGGAATACCTGCCATACTTCTCAAGAACTGTGCGAGGGAACTAACATCAGTTTTCTGTAGACTTTTCAACCTATCCTACAGAAAGGGAATATTTCCTTCCTGCTGGAAATGTGCTACAGTTCAGCCGATACCTAAAAAAGGCAAGAAGACCTTGCCAAATAACTACCGACCAATCGCACTACTCTCAATAATATCGAAAGTCATGGAAAAGGCTATCAATCAGCATCTTCTAAAATATCTTGAAGGATTCAACATTATTAGTGATCACCAATATGGCTTTCGTAAAAATAGATCAACAGGAGATCTTCTGACTTATGTAACACATGTTTGGAACAACGCAATTGAACACTTTGGAGAATCTCGAGCGGTTGCTCTTGACATATCCAAGGCATTTGACCGTGTTTGGCACGATGGGCTGTTGGCTAAGTTACGTTCTTATGGTATGTCTGAAAAGTTCTGTTTGTGGCTCTCATGTTTCCTCAGAGAGCGTTCTTTACGAGTGGCAGTAGCCGGATTTCTTTCTAACGCCTTCACTATCAACGCCGGTGTGCCCCAAGGTTCCATACTATCTCCTACTCTCTTCCTTATTTATATTAACGATCTGCTGGAAAAGACCGAGAATCCAATCTACAGCTTTGCAGATGACAGTACACTTATCTCTTCATTCACTTTGAATGCTCGGACGTCGACTACTCGGACGAATATCCACAGACAGCAGGAAGTCATTCAACTTAACAAAGACCTGGAAGAAATTCTGTCTTGGGGTGACAGTAACCAAGTGGAATTTAACGCTACAAAAACCCAGGCGGCAGTTTTTTCTAAAAGGGTTAACGTTGCAGAACCCGACATAGTTATGTCGGGGCACTCCATCCCTCTAACATCGTCACTCAATCTGTTAGGCGTTAATTTGGGAACAAATATGTCCTGGCATGAACATGTTGCAGGCATAGCAAGGAGAGCTTCTCAAAAGTTGGGAATATTGTTTCGAACCAGAAAGCTTTACACTCCACAACAACTGTTAATTCTTTACAAAGCTCAAATTCGACCAACTATGGAATACTGCTCCCATGTTTGGAGCTCCGCTCCCAAACATACACTGCATTTGTTGGATTCTATCCAGAGAAGAGCTGTTCGTCTGATTGGACACCCTAAACTGACCGACGGCCTTGATTCGCTGGAACATCGAAGAACGGTTGGCGACTTGAGCCTATTCTACAAGTACTTTCATGGAAAGTGTTCGAAGGATGTGGCCCGCTTAATTCCTCCCAGAGCGGTGCATATTAGGAGTACACGTCGCGCTAATACTTCACATTCGTATGAGGTTCAGCTTGTTACTCCTCGTACAACGCTTTTCAAGCAGTCTTTTATATGGAGAACATCATACCTTTGGAATAGTTTGCCCAGGACTGTGTTTCCCATCGAGTACAATCTACAGCGATTCAAGAACAACGTGAATCGCTTTCTCCGCACACGTGTCGCTCCTGTAGCGCTTTAGGGATTTCCCTGTAGCACGTGTGCTAGACCCATAAAAAAAAAAAAAAAAAAAAAATTCATGGGACTTTTCTATTAAGTATGTTAGAACATTTTTTTACAGAATTGAATTTTTAACATTACTGAAATAGAATATAAAACAGAATGTTTTCTTGATAAAATTCTCGTGATTTTTCGGACGTAAATTTTCTCGTAAAAGAATTTTACGATATGCCGCAAAATAAAATGCATCTGCAGAATTGCAGGTAACACAGGTACTTTTATGTATTTACATTGAAAATGGCATTTTCCAAGTTTTGCCGTAACATAAAACTCAGTAAAGCATCGCTATTTTCATTTTTTAATAATTATTTGGTGTTTATAAACAGTCCAAGTAAACAGCGCTCCGTGACTCAACAACCTATTAATTTTTAAGAAGCTGTAAATTATTTTTAAATTAGTCAAGCTCATAAACCTCAGGAGAGTAAAAATAACATAAACAGCATGAACGAAACAAAAAAATAAATTACAATATGAAATATATCAGGTATACTTCTTAGGATCAGAATATACAGAAAAATGATACGAAGGCTGAAAAGTTTTTAATCTAGCTACTTAAAACACATTTTTTTTTGCAAAATTCGACTTTATTCATCAATATATTCTCCTTCAAGAGCAATAGACTCAGTCTAACGCTTTTCTAACAATTCTATACCTTTCTTGTAGAAGGATTTGTCTTTGCCTTCAAAATAGGTCTCAGTTTTGGCGATAACTTGTTCACTGGAGCTAATTCTCTTTCTCGCGAGCATTTTTTTGAGGTCTGCGAATAGATAACACAGGTTTACAAATTTTTAATTTGGAAAAATACCAAGAACGCCACATGCCTAGATAAGTTAATTGGGACCTCCTGAACACGAAAAACGCTATAATTTTTTTTTTTAAGTACCGTTTTTTAGATAACGGTACTTTTGTGTTTTTCGGTGTATGGTCCCACTCAAACCCTTATGGAGCCCAACCGAAAAGTCCGATCGAGATAAATGTCATACCGTTGGAAAGGCAACTAAATGCCTTTTCCGGTGGTATACTATAAATTTCTATGTGACAAGAAGTGGCTGAGTTATAACACCTCAAAGTTCAAAATTTGCCTATTTTTTACGTTTTTTTTTCAAAATTTTTCATTTTTATTTGGTTTTTTTTTTCTACGTTATTGTAAAGATCTGGAATGTTTTATTTTTTTACCAAGTAGTTTATTTAATAACCAACATTTTAAACGTAATTTGAAAAAAAAAGGATGAAAAATAAAGTTTTTATTAAGGATTTTGTGGAACGACAATATTTTCATTTTCATTGCTCACACGCTATATTCGGCGTCCATCAGAATTTGAATCACTGTATACGTTGGTAGCCCTGACACACGCTATATTCGGCGTCCATCAGAATTTGAATCACTGTATACGTTGGTAGCCCTGACACACGCTATATTCGGGGTCCATCAGAATTTGAATCTGATCACAGTAAACAGTTTGGCTTTGTACGTGCAAAAAATAAAATGTGTTCAATCGATCCCAACGAATTTTGTTATGTTTGTGGAGTTCTTGTGAAAAAGAAATCACAGCATTTGATGCGAAAAATGAATACGAAAAATTTATCTGAAGCGTATAAGAAGTATTTCGGCTTTCGACCTGCGTCTCTGGACAAACCGTGGACACCGAATAATGCATGTAACAACTGCCGAACAATATTAAATAAAATTGGTAAGGGTCAAGAGTGTTTCTTCACATTTGGAAAGCCAATGCAATGGAGAAACCCGATCAGTCATACAACAGATTGTTATTTCTGTTTAACGGAAAAGGCTGTCGGACGTAGAATTGAACCAGTTTATCCAGTTGTTAGCTCGGTGACGCTGCCAGTGCCGCACTCAGTATCGTGCCCCAAACCGCAGCTGATTGTAGCAGAGCCCACAAAAATACGAAAAAGAACAACAATAAGTGATTCATCAGATGAGTGCAGTGAATCAGAAATGCAATCAAATAAGAAACCCCATTTACTTACTCAGGCCGAGCTTAATGATTTGTGCCGAGATTTGTATTTGCCGAAATCGAAATCTGAATAACTTGCATCGCGATTGCAACAGTAGGGATATTGTGCTCCTGAGACACGTGTTACATATTACCGTGATCGTAGCAAACAACTTGCAGTTTTTTTTTTTCGCAAAAACGGGAAACTTTTGTTTTTGTGCCAACATACGTGGTCTTTTCAATGCTCTCCAACAAAGTTATGACCCAGTGGAATGGCGTCTTTTTCTGGATGGAGGCAAGGATAGTTTGAAGGCAGTCTTGCTTCATAAAGGGAATACGAAACCATCAATTCCAATCGGATATGGAAAATACATAAAGGAAACATATGAAGCAATGAAAGAACTTCTCGCTCTCATACAATATGACCAACATCAATGGAAAGTTTGCTCTGATTTTAAATTAGTTGCCATACTATCTGGATTGCAAGGGGGCAATACGAAGTTTCCCTGTTTTCTATGTCTATGGGACAGCCGTGACCGTCAGAATCACTACATCCGAAAAGTTTGGCCCGAACGCAGTGGGCGTACGCACGGAGAGTACAATATTAAAAATGACCCACTCATTCCTCAGGAGAAGATAATACTTCCTCCACTACATATTAAGCTTGGGTTATTTACAAATATTGTGAAAACGTTGCCAAAAGACAGTCTTGCCATGAATTACCTTAAACAAAAATTTCCGAGAGCCACAGCGAGCAAAATTGAAGCTGGTATATTTGATGGACCTCAAATTCGGGCTCTGTACGGTGACCAAGCATTTAATGAGTGTTTAGGTCCAGCTCATTTGGAGGCATGGGAAGCATTCCAGGACATCGTTTACAACTTTTTGGGAAACTACAGAAGTCCTGATTACGCTGAGAAGATCGATACATTACTGCAAAAATTCAATGCCATTGGTAAGCGTTGAGTGAAAGCATGTATATCAAAAAGGCCGTTATCATTTGAAAATTATTTGAAATTTATTCTTTTTAACTTTTAGGTTCAAATATGACACCTAAACTACACTTTTTATTCAGTCATTTGGATATTTTCCCCATGAACTTGGGATCCGAAAGTGATGAGCAGGGTGAAAGATTTCACCAGGAAATGCAAGAAATCGAGAGACGTTACAAGGGCTGGTGGGATGAACAAATGATGGCAGACTATTGTTGGTTCCTCATTCGCGAAGATACATCCGAAAAAAAACGGAAAAATTCAAGTCACTCGTCATTTTAATTTTAGTTTTTTTAATTTACGCCGAATATAGCGTGTGAGCAATGAAAATGAAAATATTGTCGTTCCACAAAATCCTTAATAAAAACTTTATTTTTCATCCTTTTTTTTCAAATTACGTTTAAAATGTTGGTTATTAAATAAACTACTTGGTAAAAAAATAAAACATTCCAGATCTTTACAATAACGTAGAAAAAAAAACAAATAAAAATGAAAAATTTTGAAAAAAACGTAAAAAATAGGCAAATTTTGAACTTTGAGGTGTTATAACTCAGCCACTTCTTGTCACATAGAAATTTATAGTATACCGCCGGAAAAGGCATTTAGTTGCCTTTCCAACGGTATGACATTTATCTCGATCGGACTTTTCGGTTGGGCTCCATAAGGGTTTGAGTGGGACCATACACCGAAAAACACAAAAGTACCGTTATCTAAAAAACGGTACTTAAAAAAAAAAATTATAGCGTTTTTCGTGTTCAGGAGGTCCCAATTAACTTATCTAGGCATGTGGCGTTCTTGGTATTTTTTGGCTGTAAACCAGTGTAATAATCAGTGGGGCCAACACTGGAGAATATGGTGGATAAAAGCAATTCGAACTTCAATTCATGCAATTTTGCCATCGTAACCATTGACTTGTGACATGGTGCATTTTCTTGATGAAAAAGCACTTTTTTCTTGTTCATTTAGGACCGTTTTCTTTGCGATTTCTATGTTCAAACGCACCAATAACTATATAATATTCGCTATTGATGGTTTTTCCTATTCCAGCATAGTCGATGAAAATTATTCTACGCATATCCCAAAATACAGAGGCCGAAACCTTCCCAGCCGACTGTTGTGTCTTTGGTCGCTTCGGGCGGCTGTCACCGGCTGCCGTCCACTCAGCTGACTGCCGATTTGATTCCGGTGTGTAGTGGTGAATTCATTTTTCATCCATTGTCACACATCGCATGAAAAAATTGTTTTTATTGCGCTTGAACAGGTCCAAACAGCGCTCAGAATCATCAACACGTTGTTGAGCTTTCTCATGCCTAAATGTTCATGCAAAATATGACCAACAGGTTCTGTTGATATCTTTAGGGTGTCAGCTATCTCACGCAATTTCACTTTACGGTCATCAAAAACAATTTTGTGTATTTTTTGACGTTTTCGGGTGTAACCACCTCATTCAGAGCGTTCAGCATCATTTGTATCTGTACGACCGCCTTTAAATTCAGCATACCAGCAAATGATGAGTCCCCGTAACATTTATCAAGCCATTGCTTTGCTTGAACGGTATTTTTTCCATCAAAAAAACAGTGTTCAATCAACACACGAAATTCGTTTTTTTCCATTGTTTTGAGAATATCAAAAGTAGCGTCACTAAAACCACTGTAGCTTCTAAACCAATCGTTGAAATGTCATAAATTTTGACACGTATCGTTTGAAGGTTCGTACTTCCTAAAAATCATATGGATTTTTTGAAAAGGGCGACATCTATGTGTCAAACCAAAAACTTTTCAGCCTACGTGTTAAAATAAACAAGTTATAGAAATTCACGTTAACTACTTACTACGAGTATTGATAACTAGTTAACGTAAACCTAAAGGAAATAAAAGAAAAGAAATCTTTTTTTTCGTAGTGATTGTCATTCCGTAACCGAGTTCGATTATCATCGGCTGTACCGAACGACTCCCTAATTTAAAAAGACTCTACCCGTTTGTGCTTGGCGTTCCGTCGGCGTTCTTTCGTCACTCGATTTTCTAACAACTATTCCAAAGATTCTAATATTTTTCTTTTTGTTTGAATTACTGTATTTTAAGCTTTAATTTCACTTTGGCCCCATAAAAAAATTTCTATTTTCAAACCCGTAGTAACCTAGGAAACATCACTGTAAAAGAGATGTGTTTTTGCACATAATGTTTTTTTTCTACAGTTTTACGGCTCCGATTTTCAACTTCTTTTTTCCTAGCAATCCCTCGATTATTAGGAAACAATCTGAGTGTCGCAGATTTTTAAAATTTTCCTTTTCTAGTTACAGCTCCAAAAAAACTAAAATGCCAAAATGCGTCTCATTTTTTTTTCCTTCCGATACTTTTTTTTTCGTAATCTTTTGACTTACGGAAAATCTGTGCTACTCAAAATGTCCAGGGACATGTCCTTAATTATTAAAAAAATCGTAACTATATCTACTACGATAGTTGAGAGAAAGATCATTGTGTCTCAAAAAATGTAACTTTTCAGGACAAGTGATTCTTCAAAAACTCCCTATTTCCTGCTCATTCCTTAGTTCTCTGTTTTGTATAGAGTCCAGAATAGTAGAAAAAGTATATATTATGTTTTTACAATGACTACCCAACTATACCAAGGCATAAGTTTTTATATGACTTGTGTGTTCTTTCTACCTGTCTCCCTGTTGCTACCTGAGCCTGACCTCGTTTGCGACACTTTTCTTTTCTATTGTGTGAGGCCACATTCTAGTGTTTTTGAAAAACGGAGAGGATTCTGTCGCAAAAACGAAGAATTCGTACCAAACCCATAGACAGTGAGTCCAGCTACAGCCGGCTTCTCTGTTTCCAGTAATGAGATGCACGTTTCTCGTTCTTTACTTTAATTTCATATACAAAACAAATTTTGTCGTTCATCAATCTGCTTTTTGACCGTATTTTAAAATTAACTTTTTATGGAACACATTGTATATTTACCTTTAGGATTTTTGGGGCCTTGGGAATTTGAAAGTCATATTAGTCTTTTATTATTTACAATTTCAACTGAATGAGTAGGCAGATGAGAAAAGGAAGCGAATAACAACTCAAATAGGGATTTATTTTCTAAATTTAATGCACTAGGTAGATTTTGGGTAAGTAACTTCACAGCTACTTTTGTACGATTTCATTTCATTCGTTCTCCAACAGATGTTATTTTATTTTAAAGAATTCCCGAGCTTTTATAATAGTGGAACAAAGAAACAATAGAAACGCTTTGAAGTTTAAATACTCGGTGTTTCAACTAAAAGTTGCCTTTGGCATATTACTAGAACTTTAAAAAGGCACTAGAGTGTAATTATTTCTGTATAAAATAACAGTTATACAGAGTGCTTCAAGTTCAAAGATAAAAAGTGGTGTAAAAATTGCGTGTTATCTTTAAATATGTACTAACAACTACTCAATATATATCACTACTATAACAAACACTTTATTTTTGCACTCGACGCGTGTTTCACTAATCATGTTAGCTTCATCGGGAGCGATGATTGCCTAAAGCTAAACTACAAATCTACCTTATTTATACTTAGCCTAACTTCTGAATTAGTCAAGCGGAACTAATTACATGGGCGGGGCCATCAGTTCTAATCAATCAACCAGTAGAGGAGATTATAAGAAATAGGCCCTCTGTCTTTATTCAAACTACTTTTACTTTTTATAATTTCCATACGTATGCGTTCAACAATCTCCTATCAGATACATCTTTAATTAATCTTAGATTACCTAATGTTACAGTGTGATTAGTTTCAAGGGCATGTTCGGCAATGCTAGACTTTTCTGTTTTAATTGACCTTCTAGTTTGCTCATTTTTTGTCGCAATCATTACAGCTAATTTCATAAATCCCACTTTTCTCACAATTAAGAATCTTGTCTTTGAGATTTCCTAACATATTCCTTAAATTGTCTGATGTCTGTCTTATAGACTAAAGTGAGGACTACCTTATTAAGTCCCCTGCTATATTTCGGATTATATGGTAAGGACATGTACTTGGTCTTATTTCCTTTACGCGTAAAAAAGGTGGAATTCTAAATACACTCCTGGACAAAATTAACGCAACAATATATTAAATCATACAAATCTCTATAATGAATTAATTTTTTATGAATATTGGTTACACTAAAAGTTAGAAAAAACTTATTCGGATACTTTAAAAGTGAATTAGCTACCAAATCTCTATAAGATTCGAATTAAAATTATTCTTAAGACCTAATAACAAAATCGTTGAAATTATGTAATAATGAAAAAAAAATAAACTGGGACACTAGTAGCAAAATTAATGGTGTAACTGGGACACTAGTAGCGTGTGTTGCCTCCTCTACTTCGGATGATAGTATTTATGCGCCTAGGCATGCTTCTAATTAAATTTTGGATAAAATCTTGAGGAATTTGCTCCGATTCTGTGAAAACTGGATTTTCAAGTTCCCTCAGGTTTCTAGGTGCAGGTATATGACGTTTCACATTTTTCTTAAGGTGATCCCATACATGTTCTATCGGATTCAGATACAGGTTTTTTGGTGGCCATTGCATAATCGGTATATCAACTTGATTAAGATAATCGAGTACCTCCCTAGCAACGTGAGGTCGAGCGTTGTTTTGCATAAACAGGAAATTGGGCCCCACAAAATAACCGAAAGGCATCACATGTTCTATTACAATATTCTCAAGATGGTAGTCAGCATTCATGGATCTCGTACGGACAGGAATTAACTCTGTGCAGATGCCACCCCAGAACATAACAGAGCCACCGCCGAATAGAATCCTTGTAGAGATATTGCAAGGAGCAAACCTCTCTCCTGGTCTTCGCCATACTTGCTCACGACCATCTGGATGTTTTAGACTAACCCTAGTTTCATCTGTGAAGGAAACTTGTTTCCAATCATCCACAGACCAGTTTTCGTGATTTCGAGCAAAACGTAACCTGGCAACTCTGTTCTCTTTATTAAGCAAGGGCGCAGTGGCTGGTCTTCTACTGTTTAATCCAGCTTCATTTAACCGTCCTCTAACTGTTTTAGAAGAAATTGTGACATTGCGAACAGCTTTGAGTTCGTTTCTTATTATAAAACTAGTGACAGTTCTGTTTCTTAAAGCATATTGTCTTATAAAACGTTCATCTAGGTGGCTAGTGCATCGTTTTCGCCCTTGCCCTAGCCTTCTAGAATAAGTTCCTACTTCATTCAAGCGTCTTACCATACGACTTATTGTGCAACGATGTTTGCCTAACAAATTGGTAACATAACTCTGACAATATCCCTCGTCCAATAAAACTGAGGCTCGCACTACCTCGTGTTCAGTTAAATTCCTTATTCGATTCATTTTTCTAATTCTTCGGGGTCAAAAATAAAACAGTCTACCACAAAAAACGTATTACTTTGAAAAAGGGAACAATTTATAAGCTTACTTTTAAAGAAAATCTATTGCATTATTACAGAAAATTGTTTATCTTCTAAAAAATTCTTTAAAACTGTAAATCTAAACGAATTGTTTTGATTTTTTGTCATGAACAACGAAACAAGATATGCATAGCCTACTATTCAAATACTCGATAAACTTTAAAACTGACATAAGAAAAAGATAAATTATTTTCAGATTGTTGCGTTAATTTTGTCCAGGAGTTTATTTAACCTGAACTTATGTCTATTTATTTACTTGTTTATTAAGTCATCGTCATAACCATTAACGCTAGTTATATTCCTAATACGATTTCTTTCATTATTGAAGTCACTCCATTAAGAGGAAAAGTGACCAAATGATGGTCTAAAAAATGTAATGCGGTTAATTTATATTGCTTGCAATGAAATGAATCATTAGGAATATATCTATCTGTTACTGTGTCTTTTTTATAGATATCAAATCCTAACTTATTATTATATTTAATAATTAAAATACCTAGAAATGGCAATTGTCTTTTGTTCTCAATTTCATAAGTAAATCCACTTTTCTTAAGAATTTGATGAAATTGAAATATGATGTTAATCTAAATGTTTTTCATTTCATTAAAAAAAAAAAATTGACCGATTGCGAAGCGAGATATTCATAATTAAAATGCACATAATTAAGAACACACAACTTTTTTTAAGGCATTAACGATGGTAATATTAGTTTTTTCCATGACGCACTCTTTATACGATACGTAATTTGTAATTAAATCTTCTCTCTTCAAAAACTCAAGGATTTTAACGTGATATATCGCCTAGTGGAATTTTTCGTTCGGTGCTATTTGCAATAAATCATGCGCTAACTTTCCGAGCTTAAACATTTCTGAAACTTTTCGGTCAGGAAAGGATTTTTTTAAAAAGACTTACTGTGTCCGAAAAACCAGCAATATTATTAAAATCCTCGATCATTGCAAAATTAATTATACCTTGAATTAAATGGACGAATCAAGATGTGCCCTATGGGCAACAAGTACGCAAGGTTGTGGAGAAAAATTTAAAAACTGTTGGAATGAAATTAATGGGTCCTTTAGAGTGATTGTTTTGATACGTATACCATACCATACAGGTCGCCATTAATATGTTTCAAGCCCATAACTTTGAAAGCGTATTAATTAATCGGTTGCGTAGGCCTAATATAAACATTGAATGTTTTATCCCGAAATTTCGCCGCTATTTGCAAAATATCAGCTGTATTTGAAAATTTGGTTGTTTCTAAATCGAATACCTTAAGCCATAGCCCTCGGATGTAATTGAAACATTATTCAATATATTAGTTAACGCTTCAGGATTAATAATGTCACCAGTATGATAAACGTCCATCTGCTGTCCACAATTTGATTGACACTGTACCCCATCAAGTTTTACTTTATTTTTTCTCGTGACCTCTTTATTTTTAACCAATATATTTTTTCGTTGCAGGCAAATTAGCTCTTGAAGCTTTTTGTTTTCTTATTTCATCTTTTCTTGCCATATAAGATCTTGTATGTTTCCCAGTGGGTTTATTGATAAGCTTTCTTTTGCATATGTCGCAATTGATTATAATCAAAACCCATTTTTTATTTAAATTATATATATATTTTTTTAATTTTAAATAGGAGTAATATGGTCTAAACAGTAAATACACAAAAATAATAAATAACCTATATAAACGCCATTCTATAGAGCATTCGGTATACGCATTGGCAACCTTGCCACATTTATTTTCATTAAAAGTATGTGTCTGCATATGAAAGTTTCCATGTATCGAATACAGCCTCCGACAAAATTAAAATACTTTGCCATTGGTATTTTAAGCTTTTTGTATTTATTATCGGACTATACTTTTGACTCCGATTGTCACTAGTGAACTACCTTAATGGAATCATGCCGGCCATTTAATTTAGAAACAAATTATTTGGTTTTTTTTGTATAAAAAATCGCGAACACATCATCCACATATCTATACTATACCCTTGGAAAATACTCAAATTTTTGACTGGCTTCAGTTTCAAACTTACTCATGAATAAATTGGCTATGAAAGGTGATAAGCAATTACCCATAGTTGTTCTTTCTCTTTGAACATAAAATTGACTGTTATATTGAAACTAATTCTGTTCCATACAAAGTTTAGATAATGTTAGGTATTCATGAATAATATCGTCTTCAAAGTCATTCATCCTAAGTAATTCTTGGATGATAAAAAACAATATTCTTGCCAAAAATCAATTTCATTCTTTAACATAGTTTCCTTTAAGAGCGACAGACTTATCCAGCGATCTTCCAACATTTGGATACCTTTCATATAGTATGATTTGTCGAGGTCTTTAAATTAAGTCCCATTATCCCATTCGACTTCTTCATTTCAGCCAAATCTCTTTCCCTAGAGCCACGTTTTCAAATTTTGAAAGAGGTGATAATCGCTAGGGACCAGATCTGGTGAATACGGTGGATTATAAAGCAATTGGTCCAATTTTATCATCAATTGTGAGGTGGTGCGCTAAATATGATTTTACTATTCAAACGGTCCAATAAACAAACGTCTAATCGTCTTTGGTGATTGTTCGTCCTTCTCAAGACAGTTGATCAGTATTATTCCATACGCATCCCATTTGGCAAAACCTTTCTCGCTGCTGTTTGTGTTTTTGGACGCTTCGGTCGGCTTTTTTTTACACGATCGCCATAAAAAGACAACTAAACTGAAACTTCCATACTTTCTTATGCGTTTAACAATCTCCTATCTGATACATTTTTAATTAATCTTAGATTATCTAATGTTACAGTGTGATCAACTTCAAGGGCATGTTCGGCAATGCTAGACTTTTCTGTTTTAATTGACCTTCTATTTTGCCCAATATACTTTTTGTCACAATCGTTACAACTAATTTTATAAATCCCACTTTTCTCATAATTAGGAATCTTGTCTTTGGGATTTTCTAAGATATTCCTTAAATTGTCTGATGACTTATAGACTAAGGTGAGGCCTACCTTATTTAGTCCCCTGCTATATTTCGGATTATATGGTAAGAACACATACTTTGAGCTTTCTTTTGCATATGTCGCAATTGATTATAATCAAAATCCATTTTTTATTTAAATTATATATATATATATATATATATATATATATATATATATATATATATATATATATATATATATATTTTAAATAGGAGTAATATGGTCTAAACAGTAAATACACAAAAATAATAAATAACCTATATAAACGTCATTCTATAGAGCATTCGGTATACGCATTGGCAGCCTTGCCGCATTTATTTTTATTAAAAGTATGTGTCTGCATATGAAAGTTTCCATGTATCGAATACAGCCTCCGACAAAATTAAAATACTTTGCCATTGGTATTTTAAGCCTTTTGTATTTATTATCGGACTATACTTTTGACTCCGATTGTCACGAGTGAACTACCTTAATGGAATCATGCCGGCCATTTAATTTAGACACAAATTATTTGGTTTTTTTTGTATAAAAAATCGCGAACACATCATCCACATATCTATACTATACCCTTGGAAAATACTCAAATTTTTGACTGGCTTCAGTTTCAAACTTACTCATGAATAAATTGGCTATGAAAGGTGATAAGCAATTACCCATAGTTGTTCTTTCTCTTTGAACATAAAATTGACTGTTATATTGAAAATAATTCTGTTCCATACAAAGTTTAGATAATGTTAGGTATTCATGAATAATATCGTCTTCAAAGTCATTCATCCTAAGTAATTCTTGGATGATAAAAACAATATGCTTGCCAAAAATCAATTTTATTCTTTAACATAGTTTCCTTTAAGAGCGACAGACTTATCCAGCGATCTTCCAACATTTGAATACCTTTCATATAGTATGATTTGTCGAGGTCTTTAAATTAAGTCCCATTATCCCATTCGACTTCTTCATTTCAGCCAAATCTCTTTCCCTAGAGTCACGTTTTCAAATTTTGAAAGAGGTGATAATCGCTAGGGACCAGATCTGGTGAATACGGTGGATTATGAAGCAATTGGTCCAATTTTATCATCAATTATGAGGTGGTGCGCTAAATATGATTTTACTATTGAAACGGTCCAATAAACAAACGTCTAATCGTCTTCGGTGATTGTTGGTCCCTTCTCAAGACAGTTGATCAGTATTATTCCATACGCATCCCATTTGGCAAAACCTTTCTCGCTGCTGTTTGTGTTTTTGGACGCTTCGGTCGGCTTTTTTTTTACACGATCGCCATAAAAAGACAACTAAACTGAAACTTCCATACTTTCTTATGCGTTTAACAATCTCCTATCTGATACATTTTTAATTAATCTTAGATTATCTAATGTTACAGTGTGATCAACTTCAAGGGCATGTTCGGCAATGCTAGACTTTTCTGTTTTAATTGACCTTCTATTTTGCCCAATATACTTTTTGTCACAATCGTTACAACTAATTTTATAAATCCCACTTTTCTCACAATTAGGAATCTTGTCTTTGGGATTTTCTAAGATATTCCTTAAATTGTCTGATGACTTATAGACTAAGGTGAGGCCTACCTTATTTAGTCCCCTGCTATATTTCGGATTATATGGTAAGAACACATACTTTGAGCTTTCTTTTGCATATGTCGCAATTGATTATAATCAAAATCCATTTTTTATTTAAATTATATATATATATATATATATATATATATATATATATATATATATATATATATTTTAAATAGGAGTAATATGGTCTAAACAGTAAATACACAAAAATAATAAATAACCTATATAAACGTCATTCTATAGAGCATTCGGTATACGCATTGGCAGCCTTGCCGCATTTATTTTTATTAAAAGTATGTGTCTGCATATGAAAGTTTCCATGTATCGAATACAGCCTCCGACAAAATTAAAATACTTTGCCATTGGTATTTTAAGCCTTTTGTATTTATTATCGGACTATACTTTTGACTCCGATTGTCACGAGTGAACTACCTTAATGGAATCATGCCGGCCATTTAATTTAGACACAAATTATTTGGTTTTTTTTGTATAAAAAATCGCGAACACATCATCCACATATCTATACTATACCCTTGGAAAATACTCAAATTTTTGACTGGCTTCAGTTTCAAACTTACTCATGAATAAATTGGCTATGAAAGGTGATAAGCAATTACCCATAGTTGTTCTTTCTCTTTGAACATAAAATTGACTGTTATATTGAAAATAATTCTGTTCCATACAAAGTTTAGATAATGTTAGGTATTCATGAATAATATCGTCTTCAAAGTCATTCATCCTAAGTAATTCTTGGATGATAAAAACAATATGCTTGCCAAAAATCAATTTTATTCTTTAACATAGTTTCCTTTAAGAGCGACAGACTTATCCAGCGATCTTCCAACATTTGAATACCTTTCATATAGTATGATTTGTCGAGGTCTTTAAATTAAGTCCCATTATCCCATTCGACTTCTTCATTTCAGCCAAATCTCTTTCCCTAGAGTCACGTTTTCAAATTTTGAAAGAGGTGATAATCGCTAGGGACCAGATCTGGTGAATACGGTGGATTATGAAGCAATTGGTCCAATTTTATCATCAATTATGAGGTGGTGCGCTAAATATGATTTTACTATTGAAACGGTCCAATAAACAAACGTCTAATCGTCTTCGGTGATTGTTGGTCCCTTCTCAAGACAGTTGATCAGTATTATTCCATACGCATCCCATTTGGCAAAACCTTTCTCGCTGCTGTTTGTGTTTTTGGACGCTTCGGTCGGCTTTTTTTTACACGATCGCCATAAAAAGACAACTAAACTGAAACTCCCATACTTTCTTATGCGTTTAACAATCTCCTATGAGATACATCTTTAATTAATCTTAGATTATCTAATGTTACAGTGTGATCAACTTCAAGGGCATGTTCGGCAATGCTAGAACTTTTCTGTTTTAATTGACCTTCTATTTTGTCCAATATACTTTTTGTCGCACTCATTACAACTAATTTTATAAATCCCACTTTGCCCACAATTAGGAATCTTGTCTTTGGGATTTTCTAAGATATTCCTTAAATTGTCTGATGACTTATAGACTAAAGTGAAGCCTACCTTATTTAGTCCCCTGCTATATTTCGGATTATATGGTAAGGACACATACTTGGTCTTATTTGCTTTACCTGTAAAAAAGTGGAATTCTGAATATTTAACCTGAACTTATGTTTATTTATTAACTTGTTTACTAAGTCTTCGTCATAACCGTTAACTCTAGTTATATTCCTAGTACGATTTTTTTCACTATTGAAGTTACTCCATTAAGGGGAAAAGTGATCAAATAATGACCTAAAAAATGTAATGCGGTTAATTTATATTGCTTGCAATGAAATGAATCATTAGGAATATATCTATCTGTTACTGTGTCTTTTTTATAGATATCAAATCCTAACTTATTATTATATTTAATAATTAAAATACCTAGAAATGGCAATTGTCTTTTGTTCTCAATTTCGTAAGTAAATTTAAGGTAGTTCACTCGTAAATCCACTTTTCTTAAGAATTTGATGAAATTAAAATATGATGTTAATCTAAATGTTTTTCATTTCACTAAAAAAAATTGACCGATTGCGAAGCGAGCTATTCATAATTAAAATGCACATAATTAACAACACACAACTTTTTAAAGGTATTAACGATGGCAATATTAGTTTTTCCATGACGCCCTCTTTATACGATACGTAATTTGTAATTAAATCTTCTCTATTCAAAAACTCATTTGCCAAATTCTCAAGGATTTTAACGTGATATATCGCCTAGTGGAATTTTTCGTTCGGTGCTATTTGCAATAAATCATGCGCTAACTTTCCGAGCTTAAACATTTCTGAACCTTTTCGGTCAGGACAGGGTTTTTTAAAAAGACTTACTGTGTCCGAAAAACCAGCAATATTTTTAAAATTCTCGATCATTGCAAAATTAATTATACCTTGAATTAAACGGGACGAATCAAAACGTGGACTATGGGCAACAAGTACGCAAGATTTTGGAGAAAAATTGAAAAACTGTTGGTATGAAATTAATGCGTCCTTTAGAGTGATTGTTTTGATAGGTTTACCATCCCATAGAGGTGGCCATTAATATGTTCTTAGCTCGTAACTTTGAAAGCGTGGTAATTAATCGGTTGCGTGGACCTAATATAAACATTGAATGTTTTATTCCGATATTTCGCCGCTATTTGCAAAATATCAGCTGTATTTGAAAATCCCGATGTTTCTAAATCGAATACACTAAGCTACAGCCCTCGGATGTAATTGAAACATTATTCAATATATTAGTTAACGCTCGAGACTTAATAATGTCACCAGTATGATAAACGTCCACCTGTAGTCCACAATTTGATTGATATTGTACCCCATCCAATTTTTCTTAATTTTTTCTCGTGGCCTCTTTATTTCTAACCAATAAATTTTCGTTGCAGGCAAATTAGCTCTTCATGCTCTTTGTTTTCTTATTTCATCTTTTCTTGCCATATAAGATCTTGCAAATTTGCCTTTATGTCGCAATTGATTGTAATCAAAACCCATATTTTATTTAAATTATATATATTTTTTTTTATTTTAAATAGGAGTAATACGGTCTAAACAGTAAATACACAAAAATAATAAATAACCTACATAACCTATATAAACCTCATTCTATAGAGCATTCGGTATACGCATTGGCAGCGTTGCCGCATTTATTTTCATTAAAAGTGTGTGTCTGCATATGAAAGTTTCCATGTATCGAATACAGCCTCCGACAAACATAAAATACTCTGCCATTGAGTATTTCAAACTTTTTGTATTTCTTATCGGACTATACTCTTGACTCCGATTGTCACGAGTGAACTACCTTAATAGAATTATGCCGGCTATTTAAATTGGAAGCAAAATATTTGGCTTTTTTGTATAAAAAATCGCAAACACATCCACATATCTATACCATACCCTTGGAAAATACTCAAATTCTTGACTGGCTTCAGTTTTGAACTTACTTATGAATAAATTGGGTATGAACGGTGATAAGCAATTACCTATAGCTGTTCCTTCTTTCTGAACACAAAATTGACTGTTATATTGAAAATAATTCTGTTCCATGCAAAGTTTAGATAATGTCCTCAAAGTCATTCATCCTAAGTAAGTCTTGGAGATAGAGACAATATTCTTGCCAAAAATCGATTTTATTCTTTAAAATAGTTCAATTTAAGAGCGACACTTATCCATCGATCCAATCCAAATCTCTTTCCTTAGAGCCACTTTTTCAAATTTGGAGAGACGTAATAATCACTGGTGAATAATTTGCATTCTAACATTAAATTCATCTTAGAATTAGAAACCAATAACTATAAATTTCTTAGGCATATCTATATCAAAAGTGAACAATAAACACGATTTCTCGTTTTTCACAAGCCTTCACATACTGACACAGTCATACGCAATAGTTCAACTCACCCTTATACTCACAAAATCGCAGCTTTCAACTCTTTCATACATAGACTGTTACATATTCCTATAATTAAAACTAATTTTAACAAAGAATTAAACATAATCAAACAAATAGCAATTAATAATGGATATGACCCCAACATTATAAATAATATCTTGAATAAAAAATCCTTTAAACAAGCAATCTCTCTAATTTATCCCACAATTAATGACAAAAAAGGAAAATTTAGTACACTCACATACACAGGGAAAATAACTAGAACAGTTTCCAAACATTTAATAAAAAAGAACAATAAAATAGCATTCAAAACCAGTAATTCCTTAGGGAATATAATTTTCAATAACAAAACCAAATCTAAGAAATCCTTAAAATCAGGAGTTTATTTATTAAATTGTGGATCTTATACTAAAACCTACGTAGGACAAACTGGTAGATCTTTTGAAACTCGCATTAAATAACATAAACATAGTTATTTAAAAAAATAAGAACAATTCACGTTACGCAACCCATATAATAAACGAATCCCATAATTTTGATGATACGTTAATAATCCTACATGTAGAAAACAAATCTAAAAAATTAAATATGCTTGAATGTCTTGAAATTAACGAACGGAAAAACTCCAGTGTATTATTAAACGAACAGGTAGACGTAAACCATTCACCCTTACTTAATTTGTATTAGTTCTCTGAAGCAGTACCACAGATTTGCATCTTTAAAATAACTTTGTCAGTAAATAATATAACAAAACGATTAACATAATCTTATATAATTAAGGATAGTTTTAACCACTATATAACCAGTATTATAACCAAACATTTTGCTTTCTAATTCACTTCGGAATATATATACGAGGCATGTTTTTTAAGTAAGTACCGTTTTGGAATTAAAAAAAAGACGTGCAAAGATATCGCTATAATTTTATTTTTACATGAAAGCCTGTACCTTAATCTACTTTTCTACATAATTTCCGTGAATATTGAGGCACTTGTCATAACGTGGCACCAGTTTTTTGAATACCCTCCTCATAAAATTCTGCCGCCTGACTTGTTAACCACTGTATCACAAATGTTTTGACTTCGTTATCGTCTTGAAGACGCTGACCACCCAGGTGCTTCTTCAAGTGCAGGAACAAATGGTAGTCGCTGGGCGCCAGATCAGGGCTGTATGGAGGATGATCTAGAGTTTCCCATTTAAAAGATTTGATGAGATCTTTGGTCCGATTAGCCACATGTGGACGGGCATTGTCATGCAGCAAAACGATACCCTTACTCAACTTGCCACGTCTTTTGTTCTGGATTGCACGACGCAGATTGTTCAATGTCTCACAATAAGACGCTGCATTGATTGTCTCATTACGAGGCAGGAACTCCACTAGCAATACTCCTTTTCTGTCCCAAAAAACTGTGCACATGATTTTGCGGGCAGAAATTGTTTGCTTAAACTTCACTTTTTTGGGTGATGATGAATGTCGCCATTCCATGGATTGTTGTTTCGATTCTGGTGTGACGTAGGCCACCCATGTTTCGTCACCAGTAACAATTTGGTCTAAAAAATGTTCACCTTCATTGTGGTACCGCTCAAGGAAAGTCAATGCACTACCTAAACGTTGGGTTTCGTGCAAATCCGTCAACATTTTTGGAACCCAACGTGAACACAATTTCCGGTAATTCAAGTTCTCGGTCACAATGCGATACAAAACACTACGAGAATATTGAGGAAAGCAGTCGCACAATGATGAAATTGTAAAGCGTCTGTTTTCTCTCACCTTTTCGTCCACTTTCTGCACCAAATCTTCATTAACGACCGAAGGACGCCCACTCCGTTCTTCATCATGCACATTTGTGCGGCCATCTTTAAATGCTCTCACCCATTTCCTTACCATTCCATCACTCATAATGTTTTGTCCGTAAACTTCACAGATCTCACGATGAATATCGATCGGTTTTACGCCTTTAGCACTAAGAAATCGTATAACAGCCCGTACTTCACAATCGGCGGGACTCACGATTGTCGGAGGCATCTTAAACACTCAGTAAACAACGTATACAATGAAGAATCAGACTGTAATGGCGTCAGTGCGTAGACATGAGATGTAGGGACCGTATCGCTGCGGCGGCGGAATCGCAAAACAGTACTTACTTAAAAAACATGCCTCGTATATATATATATATATATATATATATATTATATATATATATATACTAACTATATTCCTAAATTACCTACTATTTATACCTTATAGTTTACGAACTATCGCCAGTCGAAGTTCTTTAATTTTGTCACACAATTATTTTAAATAGTAGATTATTCGTATGTAATTATGTTGCCGTGCGATTGCCAAGTCATTATATTTATTATAGAAGTAAAGATGTCTAATATTGATACGGTCACTACAAATATTGGTAGGTAACTAATTAGATAACAATTTATGGCAAAGTTGTTGAATAGGTGCTTCCATAGATACTAACTAAAATAACTGACTTGGTTTTACACGAGATCTCACAACTTTTTGTGGTGGAAGGACTGCGTTGCGAGACTTTTTTTACATTTTATGTTTTTGATGGGATATATATATATATATATATATATATATATATATATATATATATATATATATATATATATATGTATATATATATATATATATATATATATATATATATATATATATACTGGAAATTTAAAAACACAGCGTTGTTTTTACATAATATTAGTAGATAACATTTAATAAATATTATATTAATTTGGTCATCTTGTCGTCGAAAACTTTTGAACTTTTAAAACGACCCTCGTATTTGTACTACTCAGTATATATCACCACTACACCAAACACTTTATTTTTGCACTCGACGCGCGTTTCGCTAACCATGTTAGCTTCATCAGGAGCGATGATTGACTCGTATTTGTAGTTAGTGACCTGCTCCCGCACTTTTCCCCCCAAAAAATTTATTTGTACTCAAGTATAAATGAATTGTGTTCCGTGATAATAATAAAAGTAGAAACATTTTCAGGTGACAGATGGAATGGTTAAATAATAAAAGAATTATGTTGTAGAGTGTGAACTGTACCGGAATGTACGGTTTTTCTATAGAAATAAAATAAATGGAAAGTACGTACCATTTATCATACGTAGGGAATTCCAAAAGGGATATAAATTTAAATTTATAAAAGATATTTGCGAATTAGGAAATACCGGGAAACATAGGTTTTGAGGCATATTCCTTTACCGCTGATATACTATATTATCACCAATGCTTTTAACCTTATTACTACGTAGAACACATTCATAAATTGAAATATGTGCCGAGTATTGTTGACAAAAATGGTATGAGAAGACATGGAATATGACGAAATGTAAAAAAAATTATTGAAGCACTAAACCCAGTGGAGAAAGATAAAAATATATCATCAACAAACAAAACATATATATTCAGAAAGCTATTGTAGAAATGTTACTAACATATATAAATGACTTATTAACAATAAATGCGGAATCCCCCCTGGAAGCTTATCCAACAACTCATCAACCATGACTTCAACCAAACTGATGCATAGAGGGAAGAGTGGGCGACGACAAGCCCAGATAATCTGTACCTAATATCATATCCAGCCGAGTGCCCTCCGGGATTTAACCTCCCAAAAAGGGAATGGACAGCCCTCAACCGCATAAGAACTAACCACGGCAGAACTCAGTACTGGAAGTCTAAATGGAGACTAGCTAGAGACATTGGTTGCAGTTGCGGAGATCCTCTCTCAGGCATCGCACCACATCGCCAAGGCCTGTCCCAGCAGACGATATCCCAGCTCAAGGCAAGAACTACACGAAGCTGGGGCTGATGTGGTTCGATAGCTCAGGGAAGTGGACATCCGTTTATGAAGACTAGATCTCTCTGCACTTATAAAGCGTTTTTGTAATATTTCTGCTTTTTTTTTGCTTGTACACCCTTTCGTGTCCCAAAAACCAACGTATTTCGTTCGAGGGCTAATAGGCCAGCCCATAACTCTAACCAAAAGATGTAAAAATCGTTAGATTTTTATGAATTTCGTGAAAATCTACACCTTAAATTAGTTTATTCAATACCACAACTACAAATTTCTGTATTCTAAGATTCTAATTATTGTTACGTAATTTGACTCATCTTAGATTCGCGGACGAGATCGTCCTGATTACAGATAATGTGGAAGATGCAACATAAATGATAGAAGAACTAAAACGGGGGAGTTCGCCAGTCTTCTTGATCTGTTTTTAACTACCAATCCGGAGATTTACACTGTCAGCGTAAATCCGCCATTAGGTTCTTCCGACCATAAACTATTATCGACATCGAGTATCGTACCAATCAGTGACAGAGACGCGCCTAAACCGCGTAAGATTTGGCACTACAAATCTGCTAAATGGGAAGATCTCATGGAATATTTTCGAACTTTCCCTTGGTTAGACGTTTATTTTCGATCCGATGACCCATCTGACTGCGCCAAGGAGGTTTCCGATGTTATTTTGGCCGGTATGGAGGCTTACATCCCTTTTTCGAAGAAACAAGTTTTCTTCACAGATGAAACTAGGGTTAGTCTAAAACATCCAGATGTTCGTGAGCGAGTATGGCGAAGACCAGGAGAGAGGTTTGCTCCTTGCAATATCTCTCATTCGGCGGTGGCTCTGTTATGTTCTGGGGTGGCATCTGCTTTGATGCTCGCACAGAGTTAGTTCCTGTCCGTACGAGATCCATGAATGCTGACTACTATCTTGAGAATATTGTAACAGAACATGTGATGCCTTTCTGTCATTTTGTGGGGCCCAATTTCCTGTTTATGCAAGACAACGCTCGACCTCACGTGGCTAGGGAGGTACTCGATTATCTTAATCAAGTTGATATACCGATTATGCAATGGTCACCAAAAAGCCCGGATCTAAATCCGATAGAACATGTATGGGATCACCTTAAGAAAAATGTAAAACGTCATATACCTGCACCTAGAAACCTGAGGGAATTTGAAAATGCAATTATCACAGGATGGGAGCAAATTCCTCAAGATTTTATCCAAAATTTAATTAGAAGCATGCCTAGGCGCATAAACGCTGTCGTCCGAAGTAGAGGAGGCAACACACGCTACTAGTGTTCCAGTTACACCATTAATTGTGCTACTAGTGTCCCAGTTTATTTTTTTCATTATTACATAATTTCAACGATTTTGTTATTAGCTCTTAAGAAAAATTTTAATTCGAATTTTATAGAGAAATTTGGTAGCTAATTCACTTTTAAAGTATCCGAATAAGTTTTTTTTTTAACTTTTAGTGTAACCATTCATAAAATATTATTAAAATTAATTCATTATAGAGATTTGTATGATTTAATATATTGTTGCGTTAGTTTTGTCCAGGAGTGTAGATACTTTTTTCGCATCTCCTGGGTATAGAAAATAAAAAAAAAACACAGAAGTACTGGAAAGAATGAACAAAATGAAGGAATTACTAACAACCATAAAAGTAAAAAAACTCAATACTTCGGACATATAATGAGGGGCCCAAAGTACAAATTGCTACATCTAATTATTGAAGGCAAAATAAAGGGCAAACGATCAATCGGAAGATGACAAAATTCTTGGCTGAAGGACATGAGAAGGTGGTTTGGATGTGCTTCGAGTAATATTTTTCGAGCAGCAGTTTCTGTAGTTCGTTTAACCGTATGGATCGCCAACCTACGTGAGGAGACGGCGTCGTAAGAAGAAGAAGATCCCAAAAATCACGATTTCTTAAATGTCAAAGTTAGCTATATAGGCCGAGAATTAATTTGTGCTTCTATTGCATTCATTATTAAATTTTCTATCATATAATTTGGACAGTGGGCGTGTAATACAAATTTTAATATTCTTACGTCTCGAAACCGAGAAAACTTTTTGTGTTACATAAATTTTTACATTTTCTTTTAATAAATGTTCGTCGAGCCAAAATGTATTATTAATATTGTTTACGAAGAATTTCAAAGAGAAATTGAAATGATAAGTCAACTTTTAAAATTTATTATTTTTTCTTCTTTTCGGGTGTAGATTATTTGTTTTATGAAAGTTTATAACAGAGTTATACATAATTATTTATTGAAGAGGTTGATTACAATCACGTGATCTAATTATTTCAGTTAAAATTGACGTTTAACTATCATGTAAATTATACAGCAAGTAAAGCGAACAAAATGTATGGCTTAATTGTCAGAAGCACAAAAGATTTTAGAAATACAAATTGCATAAAACAGCTATACATATCCTATGTCAGAAGTATATTAGAATATGCGAGTATAGTATGGCCACCCTTTTATAATTGTCACAAGCGAACACTTCAACTGATACAGAATAAAATGATGCGTTACATGCATTATAAACAAACCGGTTCATATAACTCTATGATCTCTTCTACACTGTTGCATGAACGCTATGGGATGGTAATCTTAGAGAAACGTAGAAAACAATATTGCATGCTCTACTTGTATAAAGTAGTGAATGGTCTCATTGATGACCCGGCATTTCTGTCCAACTTATATTTTAGTGTGCCAACGTACACTACAAGAAATCATAGCACTTTCTATATATCAGATGTAGCCCATAATAACCATCACCTGGGATCTCCATTGTATAATGCTTGCATGCTATACAACGGAATCCAGAATAGTGTAGATATATTTAATGATAAGTGCAGTCTTTTCAAAACTAAATTGCGTGCGTTGTTTTAAGTGTATGTAGATTATTATGTAATGTTATTTAAATTAAGTTAATTTAAGTTCTAGTACTTTGTAATTGGAAAGATCTCTGTGATCAATCTGTAAAGTAGCAGTAAATAAATAAATAAATAAATAAAAAGTATATAATTGTTGTATTTTTCTACACATTAGCTGAAACGTATTGATGAAAGTTATACAAAAGGCGTATATATCCTGTTAAACGTGCTTCTTGGCGTTCTTGGAATCCAGAAATCTCAAAATTATGTAATTTTTTTCATTGGCAGAGGTAGATATTAGAACTTCCTATTTACAAGGGAGGTACGGGGGAAATTACTTTACTAGTTTTTTATAAAATATTTTCATCATCATCATTAGCTCATTCCATCCACAGTCGGAGCTAAGCATCCCCAAGTCATCTCCAATGAGCTTCGTTGTTTGCTTTTTGCAACCAATCGTGCCTCGCTAATCTTTTTATGTCGTCCGTCCATCTTGTTTGCAGTCTCCCTCTGCATCTTCTATGTTCTTTAGGCGTCCATTCAACTATACGGCGTGTCCATCTTGGAGTCTAATATTTAGCATTTTCCTCTCCATTGCTCTTTGGGTTACCTAGAGTTTATTTATTTTTTTTTTCACATTTCATTTATTGACAAAATTAGCTAGTAACTAGACTATAACTAATATACATTGATAGAATAAGCGTGTATACATTTTGAATCTTAAGATATTGACATCGAATGAACCTAACTACTTAGCCTAGGTATTGACAAACTTAAGATATTTCAACTTAAGATATTTCATGAATATACTTTAAAACAGAACTTAAATGAATAAACTTAAGATATTTCAACTTAAGATATTACATTAACATGAGCTTAAGTACTTAATATTAACTGAAGCTAATCCTGGGTCATCGGGTCGCTGGGTCTTAATAGACGTCGGCGGGCATGGCGTGGGAGGGGGGCGGTAAGTGGTCCTGATTGTGGGGTTGACGTGACGGGTGGCTTTGTCCAGGAATTTCTGCTGGGTGCTGCTGATGAATTCCCGGATGGTTGGCATTTGGAGGTCCCTGTGGAGTTGGGTATTTCTGACAAACCACGGGGCGTTGGCAATGGTTCGGAGGGCCTTGTTCTGGATGGTCTGGAGGGTGGATCTGCGAGTGCGTGACATTTGGCACCATGCGGGGCTGGAGTAGGTCATTCCTGCTCTGATGATCATGTTGTAGATTGTTAACTTGTTTCGTGTTGACAATTTCCTGGACTTGAGTAGGGGGTAGAGCTTGCCAAGGAGTTGGTTGGCTTTCTTGGCGGAGGCAGTGACCTGGTCCTTCCATACTAGCCGCTTGTCGTAGTGGAGTCCCAGGTACTTGATGCTGTCGGACCATCGAAGGCGGGTTCCTTGGAGTGTGAGGCTTTCTGGCGGTGGCAAGCGGGCCTTGGAAAACATGATGGCCTGGGTTTTCTCTGGGTTGAGCCGGATTCTCCAGTGCTCGAACCAGGGAACTAACATGTTGAGATGGCGTTGGAGGCGGCTGGTGATAATCCTCGATGACTTGGTCGTTGCAGTGATTGCAGTGTCGTCGGCGTACATGAAAATGGATGTATGGTTAGCCTTTGGTATATCGGCTGTGTATATATTGAATAAATGGGGGGAGAGGACGGAGCCTTGTGGGACCCCGGCTCTGATGGGCTTGACTTCTGAAAAGGTCTGCTCGACTCGAACCTGAAATGTGCGGTCCGAAAGGTAGGAAAGGACCAGTCGTGTGAGATTTATGGGGAAATTCTGACGAATGAGCTTGAGGATGAGTCCTTCATGCCAAACTCGGTCGAAGGCTTTAGAAACGTCGAGGAAAACAGCTCCGACTTTGTGTTTTCGATTGAAGCTGTTAACGATATTTTGGGAAAGGGCAGTGGTGTGATGAACGGTGCCATGAAGGGGCGAAAACCGAACTGTTCATTTGGGATGATTCTGAGCTCTGAAGTTTTGGCTCGGAGGATTTCGAGAATAACTTTCTCGGCCACTTTGCCTAGACAGGGAAGTAGGCTATTGGCCGATAGTTGTTTGCTTCGTGAGAAGGGGTGCCTGGTTTCCTGATGGTTTATTTATTATACTTTTATTTAAAGCCCACGTTTTAATGCCATATGTTCATACCGGCAGTACATACTGGTCGAATACTCTGGCTTTTATTGTATTTGAGATGTCGAATTTAAATATAGATTGTAATCGTCCGATGTAATCTAACGAGACTCTTCTACTCAAGTCAGCCTTTAAATTATTTTCTAATATTTCGATTTTTTGTCCTAAATATATGAATTTTTGTACCTTTCTTATTCTTTCACCTTATATTAATGGTTCTTGACTGTTATTTTTTATTTTATTTTATTTTATTTATTTATTTACGGGACATGTCTATTCAACTCATAAAGACAAAATACAAATGTTTACATCTATAAATGATACTTAAAACTAAAGGAAAGAGCCCCGATTTGCCTGCTGAAAAGAGACAAGGAGCTAGAGAAAAAGTCCAGTGATGGGCAGTTATTTACAATGCCAATAGATCTTGTCATGAAGGTATTAGCTCCATAGGTTGTCTAATGATAAGGTTTGAAGAAGGACGACGTAGACCTAGTATGTCCAGAGGGCGCATACAAATTAATCTGAGATAAAAGTTCTGGACAATTTACAATGAAATTTAAAATTTTATAGAACATTTCAAGATCTCGTTGAACTCTCCCGTTAGACAGGGTATTCAAGTTATACAAACTCCTGGACAAAATTAACGCAACAATCTGAAAATTAATTTATCTTTTTCTTATGTCAGTTTTAAAGTTTATCGAGTATTTGAATAGTAGGCTATGCATATTTTGTTTCGTTGTTCATGACAGAAATCAAAACAGTTCGTTTAGATTTACAGTTTTAAAGAATTTTTTAGAAGATAAAACAATTTTCTGTAATAATGCGATAGATTTTCTTTAAAAGTAAATTGTTCCCTTTTTCAAAGTAATACGTTTTTGTGGTAGACTGTTTTATTTATGACCCCGAAGAATTAGAAATGTGAATCGAACAAGGAATTTAACTGAACACGAGGTAGTGCGAACCTCAGTTTTATTGGACGAGGGATATTGTCAGAGTTATGTTGCCAAGTTGTTAGGCAAACATCGTTCCACAATAAGTCGTATGGTAAGACGCTTGAATGAAGTAGGAACTTATTCTAGAAGGCTAGGACAAGGGAGAAAACGATGCACTAGCGACCTAGATGAACGTTTTATAAGACAATATGCTTTAAGAAACAGGAGTGTCACTAGTTCTATAATAAGAAACGAACTCGAAGGTGTTCGCAATGTCACAATTTCTTCTAAAACAGTCAGAAGACGGTTAAATGAAGCTGGATTAAACAGTAGGAGACCAGCCACTGCGCCCTTGCTTACTAGAGAGAACGGAGTTGCCAGGTTACGTTTTGCTCGAAATCACGAAAACTGGTCTGTGAATGATTGGAAACAAGTTTTCTTTACAGATGAAACTAGGGTTAGTCTAAAACATCCAGATGGTCGTGAGCGAGTATGGAGAAGACCAGCAGAGAGGTTTGCTCCTTGCAATATCTCTGCAAGGATTCCATTTGGCGGTGGCTCTGTTATGTTCTGGGGTGGCATCTGCTTTGATGCTCGCACAGAGTTAGTTCCTGTCCGTACGAGATCCATGAATGCTGACTACTATCTTCAGAATATTGTAATAGAACATGTGATGCCTTTTGGTCATTTTGTGGGGCCCAATTTCCTGTTTATGCAAGACAACGTTCGATTTCACGTGGCTAGGGAGGTACTCGATTATCTTAATCAAGTTGATATACCGATTATGCAATGGCCACCAAAAAGCTCGGATCTGAATCCGATAGAACATGTATGGGATCACCTTAAGAAAAATGTGAAACGTCATGTACCTGCATCTAGAAACCTGAGGGAACTTGAAAATGCAGTTATCACAGAATGGGAGCAAATTCCTTAAGATTTTATCCAAAATTTAATTAGAAGCATGCCTAGGCGCATAAACATTGTCATCCGAAGTAGAGGAGGCAACATACGCTACTAGTGTCCCAGTTACACCATTAATTTTGCTACTAGTGTCCCAGTTTATTTTTTTCATTATTACATAATTTCAACGATTTTGTTATTAGGTCTTAAGACTAATTTTAATTAGAATCTTGGTAGCTAATTCACTTTTAAATATCCGAATAAGTTTTTTCTAACTTTTAGTGTAACCAGTGTTCATAAAAAATTATTAAAATTAATTCATTATATAGATTTGTATGATTTAATATATTGTTGCGTTAATTTTGTCCAAGAGTGTATTTGAACACCTTCGTTGTTCAAATATTTAGTTTTGATCAAGTTTATTTCTAGACCTATTTTTGGAGACTTATTATTTAATTCCATCAGCATTTCTTGTAATTCTTCTTTTGTGCTGGCGATCAGAGCGACATCATCTGCGAACCTTAAGTGATTTAATCGTTCGCCGGCCATTAGTATTCCTTTATTTCCCCACTTTAACGATTTGAACATGTCGTCTAAAGTCAACGTGAACAACTTTGGGGATATCGAGTCGCTTTATCTAATTTCTCGTCTAATTTTGATTTTATTTGTTTTTTCTTCAAGCGTTATTTGTGAAATGGCATTTTTATATATCTTATAGCCTCACATTTGCGGCGCTGTTTCGTATAGCCTCAACTTATAGAAGCCGTTATTTGCCCCTTATGTATATTTTAATTTTGAGAATGAATTGAGTGGATATTAATACTGATAGAGGACAGAATTAAGATATCAGCTAGCTTGTTTTTTTTTTACTGGTAGAGGTATGAAGATCGAGGTAATTTTTGTACGCCTGTTGAAAATAGTCTCTATAGTTGTATAAAGTTTAGTTGTACTGTTTTTTGGCACCATTCATTTCAGAATAAAAAGAATCTAAGTCCAGCTCACAAAATGAAAAAATACTGAAGATTATTTAGTTGTTGAAATTAAATGGAATATAATACATCCGTTGAAAGAAAGAGCAGGAGTTTAGTGAGACACTACACATAAATAAAAAACCGGTCAAGTGCAAGTTGAACTTGCACAATTAGTGTTCCGTACGTTGATTGTTTTTAAAATAAAAAATTTTGTTAGGGTGGTATAAAATGATCAGTGACATCACAAAACACACCCCAAATGAGTTTTCAA
The DNA here is from genome assembly GCA_019049505.1 of Pachyrhynchus sulphureomaculatus. Classification (NCBI taxonomy): domain Eukaryota; kingdom Metazoa; phylum Arthropoda; class Insecta; order Coleoptera; family Curculionidae; genus Pachyrhynchus; species Pachyrhynchus sulphureomaculatus. The sequence continues at coordinate 8,261,050 of CM032451.1, forward strand.
CAAAGTTTGTTTCCAATCTTTACTGAAAACTGGTGACCTTGAAATTTTGTTTTTTTTATATACCAAATAAATTATTACAAGTATTACATTTATTATATATATATATATATATATATATATATATATATATATATATATATATATATATATATATATATATATATATATATATATATATATATATATATATATATATATATATATATATATTATATATATTATATATATATATATATATATATATATATATATATATATATATATATTTACTCGTGTTTTCACAAGCTTTCATTTGACACCACACTCGATGACCTAGTAAAAAAAATTTTTTTTTCACTTCCGATTTCACCCCTCAAAACGAACCTCTTAAGTCAAAATTTATGTTACGGTGGTATAAAATGATCAGTGACTTCATAAAACACACCCCAAATGAGTTTTCAACAAAGTTTGTTTCCAATCTTTACTGAAATCTGATGACCTTGAAATTTTTGTTTTTTTTGTATACCATATAAATTATTAAAGGTAATGCACTCGTGATAATTTTCATTCAATCTACACCCCGTGGATAATATTCCAGAGTTTTTCCGAAATTTTTTGATAAGTACTTTTCGAGATAAGGCCCTGGACAGCGATTTTTCGCGAATTTTTAAAAATAATACAAAGAAAAGTGCGCGCAAGTATAATATTATATATATATTTTTTACTCGTGTTTTCACAAGCTTTCATTTGACACCACACACGATGACCTAGTAAAAAAATTTTTTTTCACTTCCGACTTCACCCCCCAAAACTAACCCCTTAAGTCAAAATTTAGTTCTCAAAACTACATGGCTCTGATGAGGCCATCAATTCCTATATTATAACCAAATTTCACCTTTCTATGTCAAATAGTTTTCGAGAAAATCGGGTGTGACAGATAGACAGACAGACAGACAGACAGACAGACAGACAGACAGACACCGAAGTGATCTTATAAGTGTTCCGTACGGAACACTAAAAAGAGTATGTTAACAAAGTAAAAATGCCTACCTTTATTACACTCTTAAAATTACATCTACTAAATAAATATCCTTTTATTCTATGAAAGTGCACACTATTGCAAAGAGTCTTTAAATTAGAATTATCAAGTTTTTAATAAATGGCTTTAAAGGACACGACATAAAAGTTTGTAAAATCGACTTCGCAGGTTATACGTGTTGAGTAGTCGTTGGAAACACACGTTGTAGACAGAAAATGAGATGTTTAATTTGGTGTACTACTGACTTACTGCTTGGCTTCTCCTCGTGGGTTTTCCATAAGCTGCTTGGCCTCTCCTGGTGACATTCTCATCAAAATATTGCCTCACAAACTACCCTCCCATTCTTTTGAGTAACTAATCACTTTTTGACCCGAAATGCCTTAGGATGAGTAGAATATTTTTAGAACGGATCAAGGCCTCATGTTTGAGGTTTGAAAACGGTCCCCACTCGGTGATAAAAAAAAGCCGTTACTGCACTACGCCATGACGGAAGAAAAAAGCCTACTACGGCCTGACGAAGGAAAAAGCCGGTACTGTATCACGGAGGAAAAAGTCTTGAAAAATTCCAAATGGCCGTTTATACGAGGCTGGTTTGAAAAGTCCGTGCAAAGTCCGAGAGATGGCACCACCGGCGCGTATCGAGGTCATGTTTAGTTAGTAGCATCTCTTGAATGAACGCACACCAAGTTTTAGCCATATTGGTCTATTTCTTTGTGTTTGGCATTCGTGTGAATCAAGGAAGTCGAGTGATTTTCAAGAAATGGACGAAAAAGAATTTCGTGTGGTGATTAAACATTACTTTATGAAAGGCAAAACGCCTCAGGAGACTAAAGAGAAGCTTGATAAACATTATGGTGACTCTGCACCTTCGATTAGAACAGTTTATAAGTGGTTTCAAAATTATGGGCACAAGTGACGCTGAACGTTCTGGACGGCCTGTGGAGGTTACGACTCCAGAAATCATTGATCAAATCCATGATATGGAGATGGATGACAGAAGAGTTAAGGTGCGTGAGATTGCTAGTGCTGTGGGCATCTCGACTGAACGGGTACATAATATTTTGCATAAACATTTGGACATGAGAAAGCTATCCGCAAGATGGGTGCCGCGATTGCTCACGCTTGACCAAAAACGGAATCGTGTGAAATGTTGCAAGGATGGTTTGCTGCTGTTCCAGAAGAATCCGGAGTACTTTAAGCGTCGTTTCGTCACTGTGGATGAAACATGGATACATTACTATACTCCTGAGACCAAACAACAATCTAAACAATGGGTTACCAAGGGGGAATCTGCACCAAAAAGGCGAAGACCGTTCCTTCGGCCGGAAAGGTTATGGCGACTGTCTTTTGGGATTCGCAAGGGATAATCCTCATCGACTATCTGGAAAAGGGTAAAACTATTACAGGTGAATATTATTCATCGTTATTGGACCGTTTGAAAACCGAGCTGCAAGAAAAACGCCCGCGATTGGCCCACAAGAAAGTCCTTTTCCATCACGACAACGCACCAGCACACACCTCAGCAGTTGTGGTCGCAAAATGAATGGAAATAGGATTCCAACTCGTTTCAAATCCCCCCTATTCTCCAGGCTTGGCTCCCTCGGACTATTTGTTCCCCAATTTGAAGAAATGGCTGGCGGGACAAAGATTTTTTTCAAACGAGGAGGTGATTGCAGACACTAATGGATATTTTGCACAAATCCTATTATTCGGAAGGGATCAACAAACTAGAACATCGTTGGACGAAGTGTATAAGCCTAAAAGGAGACTATGTCGAAAAATAAAAAAGGTTTACCCCAAACACATAAGTAGTTTTTATTTTTGCACGGACTTTTCAAACCAGCCTCGTATATCTTCTCCCTACTTCTTGGTTCACTTCCGGAAGGCAAAATGAGACAGGAGTGTTAAACTCGCGACTTGATAGACAAGGACCGGTGATTCCCGTCTTCTTTTGTAAATCAGACGCATTCAATGCGAACCAAATAAGTTAAGTCGGCAACACGCGTTACACTACTGGTCAAGTTGCACTGCTCAAAAATTTAGACTCACTGCTTAATAAGATATAAAAAGGTAATAAAATATAAATTATAGAAAGAATAACCGGTCAAGTGCAAGTTGAACTTGCGCAATTAGTGTTCCGTACGTTGATGGCTTTTAAAATAAAAAAAATTGTTACAGAGGTATAAAATGATCAGTGACTTCACAAAACACACCCCAAATGAGTTTTCAACAAAGTTTGTTTCCAATCTTTACTGAAAATTGATGACCTTGAAATTTTTGTTTTTCTTATATACCAGATAAGTTATTAAAGGTAATGCACTCGTGATAATTTTCGTTCAATCTACACTCCCTGGAGAATATTCCAGAATTTTTTCAAAATTTTTTGATCAGTACTTTTCGAGGTAAGGTGGAGGGACAGCGATTTTTCGCGATTTTTAAATAATAATACAAAGAAAAGTGTGCGCAAGTATTACATATATATATATATATATATATATATATATATATATATATATATATATATATTTTACGTGTTTTCACAAGCTTTCATTTGACACCACACTCGATGATAAACTAAAAAAATTTTTTTTTTCGCTTCCGATTTCGCCCCCCAAAATTAACCCCTTAAGTCAAAATTTGACTTTCAAAACTACATGGCTTTGAAGAAGCCATCAGTTCCTATATTATTACAACTTTCTATGACAAATAGAAAATCTGGTGTGACAGGCAGACAGACGGACAGACAGACAGACGGACAGACAGACAGACACCGAAGTTATCTTACAAGTGTTCCGTACGGAACACTAAAAATAGTGTAACATGATGTTAAAATCTAGGAAAAAATAAATGTTACAATCTATTCAAGAAAAGTTGTATATCTTTCATCGACTCCGCCGTTACTTAAGGCGTTAAGAACTGCCCGTATATCTATGGAATCAAATGCTTTTTCGCAGTCAACGATTGCTATTCACAAGGTGACCTTATATTCATTTGCTTTTTTCACTAGTAATCTAATTGTTTGAAGATGGTCCAAAGTGCTGTATCTCCGTCTAAATCCCGCTTGTTCACGAGGTTGACAACTATGTAATTTGTTCGTTAATCTATATGTTATGATTTTAGTGAGTGTTTTTTTTTGGATCTAGCACACGTGCTGCAGGGAAGTCCCTAAAGTCCTACAGGAGCGACATGTGTGCGGAAAAAGCGGTTTTGTATACCGATAACAGGCTGATGGGTCTGTAATTCTCCAATTTAAATTTCGTCCCTTTTTTAAAAATAAGCACAATCAAGGCGTTTACCCAAGGTGTTGGTATTTACTTTTTACAAGGTACCTGTTAAATAAAACTTGAATAGATTGTATTATCGATGCCCGTTCATACCTTATCATTTCTATTGTGATTTCATCGTCCCCTGGTTCTTTGCTGTGCATATTTTGTAGAGCGTTCATTATTTCATCCGTTGTTACACAGCCAATTTTTTCAGATCTCATATTTCTTACTATCATTCTATTTCCTTCTTCTTTCCCGGGCGATGGCGATATTTTCGTGTCATATTGTGTTTGATAATATTTCTCTGTAGCTTCCTTTATCTCTTTGACTTATGCGATTTCTTGGATATTGTTATTTACAAGTTTTATTATTTAATGTTTTCCTTCAATCATTTGTTTATTTAGGTGTTTAAAACTTTTTCTCTCTTTCAGAGTTTCTTCTGTTTTCGAGTTTCTGTATTGTCTGACGTCTTCTTTGATTTTTCTCTTTATTTTTTTTTTGTCTATTTCTGCCAATTCTAATCTATCATTTGTAGGATCATTTCCTTTTTCATGAAATTTTGTGTTTCTTGACTTAATTTTTGTATTTTGTCTTGTTTCAATGTTGTTATTTGTTTCGTTATTATGAATGTTACTATAAAATAATTTACTTTTTGCGTTCCGTAACAAAATTGAAAAACCGAACACTTCGGTGTCTGTCTATTGGTCTGTCATAGCCGATTTTCTCCGAAACTATTTGAGATAGAAAGTTGAAATTTGTCACAAATAGAGAACTTGATGGCCTAATCACAGTCGTGTAGCATTGAATTCTAAATTTTGACTTAAGGGGTTAGTTTTGTGGGGTGAATTAAAAAAAAAATAAACGTCATCGAGTGAGGTGCCAAATGAAAGCTTGTGAAAACACGAGTTTAAAAATATATATGATGTAATATTGGCGCAAACTTTTCTTTATATTATTTTGAAAAAATTGCAAAAAATCACTGTCCCCCCACACTATCTCGTAAAGTAACGATCAAAAAATTTTGAAAAAACTCTGGAATATTCTCCATAAAGTGAAGATTGAATGAAAATTATCAAGAGTGTATTACCTTGAGTATATAAAAAACTGAAATGTGTTAATTTGAGTCTATCCATCTATTTGAATAGCATTGGGCTTATACAAATGACAGAACCTTAATAGACAATGCGTTTTACAATTGCCCTAATGATATACAAGTTCACGTTGTAGAAAATTTTTTTAGCCTTCACAAACAAGTTTGTGTCACGGTTTGGAACACTAATTGCGCAAGTCCAACTTGCACTTGGCAGTGGACTTATTTATTGTCCACTTCTCCGCCTCGATAGCGATTATATACTTTATGGAGATAGGGACAATCAATTTGTCAATGTCGTCCAGGTGCCGAAACATAAATTTGCATTTTACTGCACTTTTAAGACAACACAGTAGTACTACCACGGGCTCTAACTTATTTTAATATTAACTATTACTTATATCAACACCCAGCAGCTGGCCGGAGTCGAACCGCCGACCATTTGGTTGTTATGCAGGTTATTCATCCATAAGTTACCGTACTACTACTTTTAGGAACCAACGGATGGATCTTGATACCGCCCTCACTATTTTAGAGTTTACTTGTATATTTCTAACTCCATTTTTTTTGTTTTAGTTGATGGTATGGAACTGGAAACTCTCTACCAAAGATACTGTATAAGGCTTAGACACTCTCTCTTCCTCTCTGGTTTGACAGTATCTACAATAGTAGCAGTAGGATTACTGATAACGACATGTGTCCTACACGTTCAGGTAAGGTCGATTTTTATTCTTTTTATCGGTTTATCTGTCAGTCTGCTTATCTCGTGTGTGTATGACCGTGTAAATTTTTATTATACAAGGGTGTTTCTTTAAGTTATCTAGCTAGCCATAAAAATGACGTCATTTAAAAAATTAATTGGTTGTCAAATTATTATCGCTGTTAGTTTCTTTTTACTAGAGAACTCACAACAATGATGGCTCTCCTTACTTTCAAGTAAACCGTTGGTAGTGATGTACCTACCGCCACCTATCAGCACGAGTTGATTCTATTTCGCTTTTCATACATTATGATGTCAGTTTGGGAACTTTTAGATCTCACGACTTACTTATATTGGGTGATTGCAAGAGTTCGTGCTCGATTAGAAACAAATTAAATGCTAGACATTTTCTTGAAAAATAGTATTTGTTAATCAACAATGTACTCTCCATCATTTTCTATAACTGTCTCCCATCGTCTAACAAGTTTTTGAATTCCTTCTTTGTAGAAACTGCGAGGTTTTTGACTTCTTCCATAGAATTAAATTTTTTGCCATTCAAATTATTTTACAGAGAACGAAACAGATGAAAATCTAAAGGGGCAAAGTCAGAGAAATACGGCGGGTACTGGAGGATCCCTAAGTTTTTGCAGGGTCTGTCGAGAGACATGTGATCGAGCGTTGTCATGGTGAAAAATCATGACTTTTCGACTGACCAAATTTTGACGTTTTGCTTGGATTTCAACAGAGAGTTGTGTGAGTTGTCCACAGTACTTATCCGCAGTTATTGTTTGGCCACGTGGAAGACGCTCGCAAGAAATTATTTCTCTGCGATCCCACCAGACACATAAGAATACTTTCATTTGATGCAATTCAGCATTTGCCATAGATTCTGCTCTTTTACTTCCATGCTTCCAGCTTCTTTTCCTTATTATGTTGTTATATACAACTCATTTTTCATCTCCAATTATGACTTGATCCAAGAAAGGTTCGTTTTATTGACGGGCGAAGAGAGAAATGGCTGTGGAAACACGGTTCAGTTTGTTCCGTTCTGTCAAATCGTGCGGAACCCATATATCGAGTTTCGAAGTATATCCAAGTTGCTTTAAATGACAAAATGGAGTCGAATTATCAACATTTAATCTCTCAGCAATCTCTTCAGTGGTAATCCGTGGATTATTATTCACTAAGTCACGGATAAGGTCATTATCAATGTCGGAAGTTTGTCCAGAGCGAAGTTTATCGTTTAGATTGAAATCACCATTTCGAAATCGATCAAACCCCTTTTTAAACGTTCTAAGAGCCGGAGCACGATCTAAAAAACACGTCTTAAATATTTGTTGTAGTTCCAACACTCACTCCCTTTTTAAATTCATGTAGCATGCCCACAAATTAATTTCAATAAGTCTTTTTTTAAAGTTATGTTAACTCACAACGCATTCAGATAATTGTCAGTTAATAATCTATAATATATATAAAATGCAACGTCTCTCTGTCTGTCTGTCTGTCTGTCTGTCCGTTAATGCGCTTATCACTGGAGAACCACTTATCCGATTTACGTACTTTTTTTTAAAAAACATATATATGTTCTCTGGCCAGATTATAGGTTATATTTTATTACTATAGGTAGCATAAGGAATCAGTAGTGACGTAAAATAGTGAATGAAGTGAGAAAAAAGTTCGCCGCTAGCGCGTTCCCTTGCAATACACAGCCTAAACCATTAAATATGGAACAATATTATGTAGCAGAGAATATCTAAAATTTATACTCTATAATATATATAAAATGCAATGTCTCTCTGTCTGTCTGTCTGTCTGTTCATTAGTGCGTTTATCACGCGAAAACCACTTATCCGATTTATGTGTCTTTTTTTAAATTCGTACATATATTCTTTGGCCAGGTTATATAATAATAATAATAATTTATATCTATAATATATATAAAATGCAACATCTCTCTGTCTGTCCGTTAGTGCGCTTATCCCTCGAGATCTACTTATCCGATTTACGTGATTTTTTAAATTCATACGTATGTTCTCTGACCAGGTTATAGATATATATTTTATTACATCTATAATATATATGAAATGCAACGTCTCTCTGTCTGTCTGTCTGTCCATTAGTGCGTTTATCACTGGAGAACCACTTATCCGATTTACGTGCTTTTTTGTTAAACATACATATGTTCTTTGGCCAGGTTATAGGATATATTTTATTACGTTAGGTGACATAAGGAATAAGCAGTGACAATAATAGTGAATCAAGTCGGAGAAAAGTTTGCCACTAGCGCGTTCTGTTGCAATATACTGCTTAAAGCATTAAATATGGAACAATATCGTGTAGCAAAGAACATAATATATATAAAATGCAACGTCTCTCTGTCTGTCTGTCCGTTAGTGCGCTTATCACTTGAGAACCACTTATCCGATTTACGTGTTTTTATAAATTTATACATATGTTCTATATAATTCGATATAAGCCTAGATAATGGGAGATAAGGTGAGATAATGAGAAATAATGGGAGATAAGGAGAAATAATGAGAGATGAGCAGAGATAAGCCTAGAAAATGGAAATTATGTAGAGATAATGGGAGATAAGGAGAAATATTGAGAGATAAGGGGAAATAATGGGAGATATTTTATTACGTTGAGTAACATAAGGAATAAACAGTGACGATAGTGGTTGCATCAAGACCACGCGAGCGGAGCCGCGGGCCCGGCTAGTATGATTATAAAAGAAACATCAGCACAGTCAAAAGTGCCATCTATGAAAATCGGGCACGAAATTTTGCAATCACCCAATATATGGTGTTAATTACTTACACTTTTTTCAGACATAATAACAGATATTTTGGTGCATCTTTCTGCAGATTAAAAGACAAACGTAATAATAATGATAATAGCATTCTATAATACTAGAATCCTATGGAATTCTTTTACGAGTTTGCAGATTTAAATCCATAAGAATACCAGCGATGAAAGATATTGCATTCGCCGGCGTATTATCAATTTCAAAAAAGGATGTATAAAAATATGAATTTCTGCATAGAGAAGTGAATAGAAATGAATAGAGCGTCTCCTTTAAATCCTACCAATAATTCTATTATCTTGTAAATTTCCTGATGTAAAGGATTTTTATTAAGTTTTAGATAGAATAAGGAAGAATCGAATTTGTGATATGGCGAGAAGTAAAATACACATATATACAGGGTGAGTCAACGATAAAGTAAAGTTCATTATCTCATTTGTTTCGGGAATGACGAAAAAATGTTATATATAATAGTTTTAGGGAATGTTAAGGTGCACAGTTAAAAATTATTTTTGAGTATACAGGGTACTTCAAATAAGTGTGGCCGATATAACATATGTTTTTTTTAAATGGAACATCATATTTTCTAATTTATTTTTAAATTCTGCATAAAATTTTATAACTTTTTTATTAATAATGTTATATACCTAAACCTTGTAGTTTTTCTAATATTTCAATTTTTAAAAAAAAATACTCGTTTTCAGTTTTGTAAAAAATTGCCAGTAGCGCCATTGTTTCTAAAGGCGGAATACTCATAATTGGTACGAGAATTTTATAGAGACGAAAAAAAAGATATATGTAAAGAAATTTGAGTTAGATGCTACAGAGTGTTTAAAGTAAATTTATGCATTTCGACTATTTAAAATTGAAAAATCTCAAATTTTTTAAATGGCTCACCCTATATATTATTATTTTTTCTGATAGATTTTACAAAACTCTCCAATTTTTATTAAGTATGTCATATATCGACGAAATCAAGGAGGTACACAATCAACGGATTAGAAACAAACTTCTCTTCTGTCCCGGCAATTCAAGGTCCTTTCGGTCGATCGCTAAGGCAGTTAGTCAAAATTTCACCAATTCCACCATACCACCTCTCACACGGCCAGATAATTCTATTGCAACGACACTTGTTGAGAAAGCGAACTTGTTGGCTGAACTCTTTGCTTCACATTCTACTGTCGATTTCCAAGGAAAAACACCACCTACTATTCCCATAGTGCAGTCAAGGATGCCCGATGTTATCTTCAGACAGCGTATCATAAAGCGTATTCTGATGAAGCTAGACACCAAAAAGGCTTCTGGCGCTGACGGAATACCTGCCATAGTTCTTAAAATCTGTGCGAGGGAACTAACACCAATTTTCTGTAGACTTTTCAACCTATCCTGCAGAAAGGGAATATTTCCTTCCTGCTGGAAATGTGCTACAGTTCAGCCGATACCTAAAAAAAAAGGCAAGAAGACCTTGCCAAATAACTACCGACCAATCGCACTGCTTTCAATAATATCGAAAGTCATGGAAAAAGCTATCAATCAGCATCTTCTAAAATATCTTGAAGGATTCAACATTATTAGCGATCACCAATATGGCTTTCGTAAAAATAGATCAACAGGAGATCTTCTGACTTATGTAACACATGTTTGGAACAATGCAATTTAACACTTTGGAGAATCTCGAGCGGTTGCTCTTAACATATCCAAGGCATTCGACCGTGTTTGGCACGATGGGCTGTTGGCTAAGCTATGTTCTTATGGTATGTCGGAAAAGTTCTGTTTGTGGCTCTCATGTTTCCTCAGAGAGCGTTCTTTACGAGTGGCAGTCGACGGATTTCTTTCTAACACCTCCACTATTAACGCCGGGGTACCCCAAGGCTCCATACTGTATCCTACTCTCTTTCTCATTTACATTAACGATCTGCTGGAAAAGACCGAGAATCCAATCTGCAGCTTTGCAGATGACAGTACACTTATCTCTTCATTCACTTTGAACGCTCGGACATCGGCTACTCAGACGAATATCCGTAGACAGCAGGAAGTCATTCAACTTAACAAAGACCTGGAAGAAATACTATCTTGAGGTGACAGTAATCAAGTGGAATTTAACACTACAAAAACCCAGGCGGCAGTTTTTTCTAAAAAAGTTAACGTTGCTGAACCCGACATAGTTATGTCGGGGCACTCCATTCCTCTAACATCGTCACTCAATTTGTTGGGCGTTAATTTGGGAGCAAATATGTCTTGGCATGAATATGTTGCAGGCATAGCAAGGAGAGCTTCCCAAAAGTTGGGAATATTATTTCGAACCAGAAAGCTTTACACTCCACAACAACTGTTAATTCTTTACAAAGCTCAAATTCGACCAACTATGGAATACTGCTCCCATGTTTGGAGCTCCGCTCTCAAACATACACTGCATTTGTTGGATTCTATTCAGAGAAGAGCTATTCGTCTGATTGGAGACTCGGAACTGACCGTCGGTCTTGATTCGCTGGAACATCGAAGAACGGTTGGCGACTTGAGCCTATTCTACAAGTACTTTCATGGAAAGTGTTCGAAGGATGTGGCCCGCTTAATTCCACCCAGAGCGGTGCATGATAGAAGTACACATATGCCCGTCTACTTGAATACACATGTTTAGTCGTTTTACTATATTTTCCTTCACGTTCCTTAGCATAAAGAGCGTAATTGTCCTGCATGCATCCCGTATCTTATTTTCCATATCTACTGGTGTTGTAAGGGGATTCACATAAACACTATCTTTAATGTAGTCCCACAAAAAGAAATCTAAAGGTATTAAGTCACATGATCGAGGGGGCCACTAAATGAATCTATGCCTACCGATGCATTTTTGTGGGTAACGATCGTTTAAAAAGTCCCGAACTTCCCGGTGGTAATGAGCAGAAGCTCCATCTTGTTGAACCCACATTTGTTCCCTTTCAAAGTTATCAACTTCTTCAAGAAGCTGGGGTAATTTGCTTTGCAAAAAATTTAGCTATCTAGGCCCGTTAAGTGGTTCGCGGAAAAAATATGGACCAATAATTCGAAAATTTAATATTCCACACCATCCATTAAGCGACCAATGGTTTTGCTTTTGAACTTCCCGGACCCAAAATGGATTAACTGTTGAATAATAATGCATGTTATGGCTGTTAACTGCTCCATTACTGCGAAAAGTAGCTTCATCAGAAAACATTATTTTGGATAAAAAATTTTGATCGACCTCTATTGCTTCATTGCTCAAAAGTTTACTCGTCGTTCAAAATCACGGTCTTGAAGTTCTTGGTATAGTTCCATATGAAAGGGATGATACTTGTATTTTCTCGTTGTGCGATTAGCTGTAGATTGGGATGTGTCAGATAAGTCAGCTAATTGACGGCTGCTGACCTGGGGATTATCTTCAACATGAAGTAAAATCGCCATTTCTTTTTCCTCATTGGTAGCATTCTGGTTTAATACTTTCCGTTTCGTATACTCAATGCTACCACTACCCTCAAACCGTTCCATTAAGCCCTGAAAAGATTTTCTAGATGGTATACGTCTATTAGGATACTTCGCTCCGTAAAGCCTTACTGCCAAAAAACAATTTTTTCCCAACTCGCCCAGTATATAAACCATATCAATTAATTCATTTTTAGGAAAATTCATAGATATTACCTTTATACGTTACTTACTACAATAAATTAAACTATTTTTACTTGCCTAATAGATATGTCAAAATTTGACAATGCCTACATTTTTGTTTTGTCGTGGCAACTATGATGTTATAGCGTAAGTGTATTAAAAACAAGGGTAAAAACTGAAAAACTCAAAATAAATCGAAAACTATTAGAAATAGGTACATGGCATAATAAATAAAAGTTGGAGGGTTTTGTAAAATCTATCAGAAAAAAATAATAATATACAGGGATTCCATTTAAAATTTTGAGATTTTTCAATTTAAAATAGTCGAAATGCATAAATTTATTCTGAACACCCTGTAGCATCTAACTCAAATTTCTATACATATATCTTTTTTTCCATCTCTATAGAACGCTTGTACCAATTATGAGTATTCCACCTTCAGAAACAATGGCGCTACTGGTAATTTTTTACAAAACTAGTATTTTTTAAAAAAAATTGTAATATTAGAAAAACTACTGGGTTTAGATATATAACATTATTAATAAAAAAGTTATAAAATTTCACGCAGAATTTAAAAATAAATTTGAAAATAGGATGTTTTATTTTTTAAAAAAAAACATATGTTAAATCTGCCACACTTTTTTGAAGTACCCTATATACTCAAAAATAATTTTAAACTATATACCTTAACATTCTCTAAAACTATTTTATTTAACATTTTTTCGTCATTCTCGAAACAAATGAGATAATGAACTTTACTCTATCTTTGACTCATCCTGTACATGGGCAAATTAAGAGCATTCTCAGTATACGAAACAAAATTTCTACCCAACACTATCCTCCAAGCTTCTCTATTACGATGTGATCACTACACTAAAAAACCGGTCAAGTGCAAGTTGAACTTGCACAATTAGTGTTCCGTACGTTGATTGTTTTTAAAATAACAATTTTTGTTAGGGTGGTATAAAGTGATCAGTGTCTTCACAAAACACACCCCAAATGAATTTTCAACAAAGTTTGTTTCCAATCTTTACTGAAAACTGGTGACCTTGAAATTTTTTTTTTTTTTTATACACCAAATAAATTATTAAAGGTAATGCACTCGTGATAATTTTCGTTCAATCTATACCCCGTGGAGAATATTCCAGAATTTTTTCAAAATTTTTTGATCAGTATTTTTCGAGATAAGGTAGGGGACAGCGATTTTTTAAAAGTAATACGAAGAAAAGTGTGCGCAAGTATTACATTATATATATATATATATATATATATATATATATATATATATATATATATATATATATATATATATATATATATATATATATATATATATATATATATATATATATATATATATATATTTTACTCGTGTTTTCACAAGCTTTCATTTGACACCACACTCGATGACCTAGTAAAAAAAATTTTTTTTCACTTCCGATTTCACCCCTCAAAACGAACCTCTTAAGTCAAAATTTATGTTACGGTGGTATAAAATGATCAGTGACTTCACAAAACACACCCCAAATGAGTTTTCAACAAAGCTTGTGTCCAATCTTTACTGAAATCTGATGACCTTGAAATTTTTGTTTTTTTTATATACCATATAAATTATTAAAGGTAATGCGCTCGTGATAATTTTCGTTCAATCTACACCCCGTGGAGAATATTTCAGAATTTTTTCGAAATTTTTTGATAAGTACTTTTCGAGATAAGGCCCGGGACAGCGATTTTTCGCGAATTTTTAAAAATAATACAAAGAAAAGTGCGCGCAAGTATAATATTATATATATATTTTTTACTCCTGTTTTCACAAGCTTTCATTTGACACCACACTCGATGGCCTAGTAAAAATTTTTTTTTTTCACTTCCGACTTCACCCCCCAAAACTAACCCCTTAAGTCAAAATTTAATTCTCAAAACTACATGGCTCTGATTAGGCCATCAATTCCTATATTATTACCAAATTTCACCTTTCTATGTCAAACAGTTTCCGAGAAAATCGGGTGTGACAGACAGACAGACAGACAGACAGACAGACAGACAGACAGACAGACAGACAGACACCGAAGTGATCTTATAAGTGTTCCGTACGGAACACTAAAAACGACGTTCTAGCAGTTTCCAAGTCGTCATCTGAAGAAAATTTTTAACCTTTAAGGTTTTTGTTCCGATGTTTGAACAAAAAGAAGTCGCAGTAAGCTAAACCAGGGCTACAAATTGGATGCTGTAGCTCGGTAAATCTACAATTTTCTGTAAGAGCGAACTGTCCAATCCTTATGATCCTATAGTTTTCGTACAACAGCAAAATTTTGGCCCTCCGTAAATTCAAACGCTTCTCTCTAATAGCTTACTTCAAGTTTTGGATCATCTTTTCGTAACCCCCCTTCCACCCAATTAGTTGTGGACTCTTTTTCCATATATCTAATAAGGAAAACGCAATGCATCTTGCACAGGTGACAAAACCACCCGAGTCTATGGAGACGGATAGGACTTTTCAACTTTTCTTTTTATCGCCACTATTTAAAAAAAAAAAACTAGGTACCTCAAATATGATTTGAGTCTACGTAATACTACCATATATTACGATGAGCTAAGCACTTTACCACTGAGAACTAGTAACAAACCATTTACTCTTGTCAGCAAATGATCCCTTATATTAAAATTAGTAATATGAATGGCATATTGGCCGAACATTAAGACTTCCTATTCAATTCTGTTCATTCGTGCATAATTTGGCATCTGCTTAATCGCGTCTTGACAAACTACTCAAGGGAAGTTATTCATTGAAGATATAAGAGACTTACGAGAGATATTTTATATGTATAGAAGTCTGCTTGGCGCCAAGGCTTTGTGTCAATCAATGGGGATCTCTGCCTTGTGCGGAGTATTACATTATTATTAGATATTTTAGAGCAAACCTCTGGCATATTTGTAAAGTTGGATTACGATAATGATTAAATCGAGAACTTACTGCTAAGGATCTTTAATTTTATTAAAAATTATAATAAGTGAATTACTGTTTAGATCCAAATTTTCATTCATTCATAGCCATAGATATGGCACATTCTTTAATGAATAACTGAGAAAGAAAACACCTTTGTGTTAACTATTAAGTTATAGAATTCGGCTCCTTAATTAGTGTAACAATATTTTTAACGCAATTTCTTGAAGTACGATGCTCATTTCATTTTAAAATTTAATTTATTTTAGCTAAAGTGCAATCGATTAAACTCACAAATGATATTTCATGCTACACTTTATTAATATTGTTTAAATTTAACCTTTTAATAACAGTAAAAACAATAGAATTTATTATCATTGGCCAGGGTAATATATTAAGCAAAAACAGTGCACTAAATTCAAATTTAGAGTAGATATTACATATATTTGAACTATATGTCATTAACTTTTAATGACTACACATAAATTTTACGAAAATAATTCAAATTAATATACTATTGTACAAAATAAATCAACCTACTAGCACAGTATGAATAGTCCCGGTACTTTCCGAGAGATGGCACCTCAAACAAAAAAAACCGTATGATTTATAGTTAGTGTCAACTCTCAGAAGATTCGTGTAAAATTGTCATAACATTTTGTCTATTAGTTTGCGAGTTATAGCTACTTTTGATTTTTGCAAAGCGATGGAACAGAAAGAAGTTGTGCTTTTGATAAGAAAAAATACACCCAGAACCCATGAATGGCTTGAAAAGTGTTATGGCATATCTGCTCCGACGGAAGCAACTCTATGTAGATGGTGTAGTGGACTTCAATACGGTCGTACAAGCACCACGTTCCGGACATCGAAATGAAGCGGTCGCTCAAAAAAAAACAAAAATCTATTTATACAGTAGAATCTCGATTATATATGGACCAAAGTGATTTCAGATAATCGAAATTTCGGTTAATCCGAATTTTTTTATAAAATAGAAGTTTAGAATGAATACAACATTGCAGATTGACTTAAAAGCATTTATACAATAATCTATTACGTACATAGGTATTTATTAAAACAAAGAATAGAACAATTAGTTTACTTATTTTATGTATATGTACGGAAAATCGAAAATAAAACAGTTTCATTCTTAACTTTAATGTCTTAAAAATGAGGTAATCTTTAACTGCACTCGTTTTGCGTTAGTTCTGTTTTGGGCTGCAATGTCTCTCCAACGTTTGATAAGCAAAACGTCCGCGGCGCTTGCATTTTCTTGTTGTTCTACATAAGTTTTTTCTAGGGCCTCTAGTCCTTCTGAATGTGACATTTTTACTGGAATATTGTCAGTGGCTTCTATTTCATTATCATCATCATCATCACTGTCTATTTTATTAGCATTTTTGCATACACTTTTAATTAATTCTTGGTCAGTCATTTCATCTTCCACACTATCACTGTTTAACCATTCACAAACATCGGTTTCTGTAACACTTTCACATCCTGATATACTTGTAATAATTTCATGTAAACCCTTATTATCTTCTGTTTCTGCCTCTGAGTAATGTCTCTCTTCTTGTGGAATCAATTTTGACCAAGATTTTTCCAGAGTACTATTCTTTACTTGATTCCGGGCTGAAGCTATCTAATACATAACATTTGTCAAATTTATCTTTTTTAGACAATCTGTAAGATTGCCACCTTCATCTACTTTTTCTAAAATATGCTCCAATAACAAACGCCTGTAATTGCGTTCTACATTTTCCAGTACACCCTGATCCATAGGCTGAATGAGAGAAGTTACAGCAGGACGCAAAAACATTGCTTTTATTTCCCCACTTTCAAGTTGCTCCTCACTTGGGTGAGTGGGGGCGTTATCTAGTAACAGAATACATTTTCTAGGATATCCAGGCTCTTTAAAAAAAAAGTCTCACTTTGGGAACAAAATCTCCAAAAAACCTGTCTTTAAATAGAGTCGCGTTTATCCAGGCATTGTTTTGATTTTTATACAAAACAGGAAAATCATTGCGAAGAATATTCTTAAAGGTTCATGGATTTGCTGACTTGATATAACAATGAGAGTTTGTGCCTTCCAGAAGCATTACTGCATGCAAGAACAGTAATACGTTCTTTGCTACGTTTGTAACCAGGTGCTCCAGCTCCGTTTTTGAAGCTAGTTAAAGCCTGCTTCATCACAATTATAGATTTGTTCTTTCATAAGCTGCTCAAAATTCTCTGCAATTTTTTTTTGCAGCAGATACATCAGCCGACAATCTTTCTCCACAAACTTTTAGTTGACGTACACCATGTCTTTTTTTCCACCTGTCTAGCCATCCGTCACCAAAATTTACAGGCGCTTCAATAGCCGGCAACTCTTCGCTTAAACTCACTGCCTTATATTTTAACATTGTTCCTAAAATTGGTATTCCTCGTTCTCGATTCTGTGTAAACCATAAAAATAAAGAATCATTGACTTTTTGGTATTCACCACTTTTCATACTTTTTCGTGCCTGTGTGGGCGATGATAAAACACACCATTTTTCAAGTTTTTCGCGATTTTTTCTTCACTCTGAAACAGTACTCACGGCTACACCTAAATCCTTCGCTATGTTTTTAAGAAGTTCACCATTATCCAAACGCTGAATTGCTTCAAGTTTCTCTTTTAAGGTAATAACAAAACGTTTACGCTTATTATTATGACGCTCCATTTTGTAAAATATCTATTAAAACGAAACTATTACCTCTGCGATAATAGCAGAGGTAATGAGTAACATATAACACTCGTCGACTAACCAAAACATAGGCAGCGGTGAAATTCTAGACGCCGGGGAGTCCCCGACGCGTCAAGGAAACCACTCATCGTCTGTTTCGAATAATGGGGATTTTTTTCGTTTAATGGGAATACATTTTGCGTTTTAACAGTTTGTTTCGGATAAGCCGTATTTCAGATAATGGCGATTTGGATAATCGGGATTGTACTGTAAATATATACATATACATATAAATATATATATGTATATATATATATATATATATATATATATATATATATATATATATATATATATATATATATAATTCCGGGTTTCAATCCGTTCGTCTAACTATGAGTTTGTACGATGTTTCGCCAAAATCTCATCTGAGTTAGTTTCGAGCGGCAGCAGCAGCAAGATCACAGTATCGAGTAGCAGCGGCAGCAAGAGCACTTGAAAATGCCAAATGAGATCTTGGCGAAACGTCGTGCAAATTCATTGTTAGACGAACAGATTGAAACTCGGAATTCTATTGTATTACATTGAATCATCCGTGAAAACCTCTATTGTAACATTGTAAATCCAATATTTCTTGTGGTCGTTATTATTATTGGTGGACTTTTTCTGACTCTACGACACATATTTCTAAAAACTTCTAAAAATATGAGGCGTCTTGAAGGGATATTATAGAAAACGGAAAAAAATTATAATAGTATAGAATGTTAAACCGAAGTGGAAAGTTCACTGTATATGATGATCGCTGTTATGACATTTTAGTGCGGTGTTCAAGGCTCGAAGGCGATCAAAACCACATATATGGAATATATTATATTACAAATGTCATACTACAATGTTGACATCGTGAAAATATCAACAGAACGCTTGAATTTGCACGAATATTTACATATGAAAGAGAAAGCCGCAACGTATCGAAGATCCAAAAGAATTTTTGCGTCGATTCGTAACAATAAACAAAACATGGAACTACCACTACAAGCCTGAGCCTAACAGGCAGTCCGCAGAGTAGCTGGAACTGCATGAAAGGTGACCGAAGCATCCAAAAATACAAACATTCGCTGGAAAAGTATCGGCAAGTATTTTTTGGGATTCTCATGGAATAATATCTATCGACTATCTTGAAGCCGAATGGAGAACTCAGGCTTATTTTAGAGACCTCGTACTATATGAAACGTATCTTCGAAGCTCGCTGGAATCAGTGTATTGCCCTTGAAGAAAACTACGTTGAAGAATAAAATCGATTTTGTTTTTTTTCTTCAAAAGTGTCGGGACTTTTTACGTTATGTAGTATCTTATGTGTCGTATTGCTTATTTAGATTTAACATACAATTGAAAATATAAACACGAATCTATCAGGTACAAAACAAGAATTTAGACTGATTTTAAAATCAATATCTAAGTAAATAAATTATTGATAACAGATAACCTGGTATACAGGATGTTTTTTTGAGTCGTTGAGACTGACGGCACTCGATTTTGGATTTTTTACTTCAACATCGGTTGTGCTCAGGGCACCACTAGAAATCTTTATTCAAAAAAAGCAATTTAAGCAAAACTGGGAGGTTAATCGTCTTATTACTTTTAGAGTTCAAACCAACTTAATGAAGCAGATTGAAATTTTACATATTCTCAGGATCGCATTTCTTGAGTTTACCGGAACTTAATTATTTAAACCAGTAAAACAGTTTAATTTGTTAGTTTTTTAAAATTTTTAATAAAAATTAATGTGTTTTATTTAAAGTTTTTCAGTTTATTTGTGTTTTTTATTATAGAACAATTAAAAAAAACATACATTTTGTAACAACATTTTGAACATCTATTCAGAACGAGACTCACTGCAATCGTCTGAAGACTCGCAATCATTACATGGGTCTGCAAATCTTTCTAACAACTCTAAAACTTCTGGTGTAACTTCACTATGCTTGGTTTTGGGTGCTTTACGAAGACTAGCGATGTACGGATCCGATGAAATATAAGCAGTCGATTAAATAAATCCGTATTTGTGTCAATTCGGAATGTTTTTTTTAGTAAAAAGTTCGCGATATTTTCTGCAGTCTTTGTTTCTTGCCTCCTGAGCTTCTTCAGAAAATTGTCTGATCGGAAGAATGCAAGAGGCTATAATATCCTTTCCATGACAAAGGACTTTATGCACACTTACGGGCATTGAGTACCAGAAATATTCTTTCAAATACAATTCTAAAGTTTCTCTTGCATATTTGCCGAATTTTTCTGAATCAATTTTAAGACCACAATTTAGGCACTCTAACAGCACATGAAAACGCTTGATCAAATCTAAATTAACGCCAGTTATTTCGGAAGACTTTTCGGCATTTCTAAAGAATTTCCTCGCGGTATTACCATCGTTTGTGTTTCCGGTCTGCTGTTTTGGCATATCTATAAGCAAGCCAAGCTCCTCTTTGAATTTTTGTTGAATGTATTTTTTCTTCTCTGCAACTTTTTTTTTATTTTCTGCTCCACGAGCTTGCCATGCCTTAATATCCAGTTTGTACGATATATGTAAAATACATTCCAAAAACCTTATCCATGCATGGAGGGGTGATAGTCCAAGGGATAAAAAGGATTCATTTATATTTTTTTGAGGTATATCGCAGATGTTGTTCATTTCACTAGGTTTAGCTCCACATAAGTAGCATGCTTGTGATGATGCACAGGATGATACAGCATTGCATACTGTACCCTCAATCATACAAAAGATCATATTTGCTGTAACCTGAAATTGCTTGCCATCTACAAGTATAGTGGTTGGAGTAAGTTGAGATATTTGTTCTTTCACTTTGTTTACTTCTGAGGTAATTACACTGACTGTTTCTTTGGCAAAAACGAACTTAATGAGGCGACAGTACCGTGTGGAAGAAGAAGCAGGGTTTTTCCAAATTACTGACTGATTATCACCATTATCATTTACGGAGCACATTTGGATTGGTACCACTGATACACTAAACATATTATCATCAGAGCTATGTTTGTCCATATACTTTTGTCGATAATTAACTTGTTCCGCCCCATCACAACCCCACTTTACGATAATATTTAGTGCTTTAACGTTTGATAAAGTTCTAAGAATCCCTTCTAGCCCTGTACAAAGTCTCGCTACGGTATGATTTATAAGCGACTGAACTGATACTTCAGCTGAAACTTCAGTTATTATTATGTCCTTTGGATAGTACAACCTCTTTGCTTCTTTTACAACATAATAAGGTGGATACAAAGTGCAACGGTGATTTTTTGCTTGATCTCGAATAATGTTGTACTGATTTGACGACAAGTTTGCATCAATAAGTAGCGCCAGAGCCTGGTCTGGAGTTAATTTTCGTGGACTGTTTGAAGAAAACATGCGAGCCTTCTTGATTTTGCTACCCCTTTCTGGAGAACCAGATGCCAGTTCCTTGACAATCGCTGCAGAGTTTCGTTTTCCAGATTGGTATAGCTTTGTTGCAGTTGCTTTGGCTAACTCGTCTTGACTACCGGACTTTTCTGTTTTGCACTTTAGGATGACAATCCCTAAATTCTTTTTTAGGTCTGCCTGCATTGGTCCTCGCAGGTCCACTAGGCAATGCATCCCTTACAGCATTTGAAAATTTTACATTATTTTGAAGCCAGCTAGCTTTATTCAGAAATGATGCTAAATTTGGACTGGATTCTCTCCACCTTTTTTGTATTTTACAAGCCAGCGCACGAAGAGTTGCCTTTAAACTGCAAAGAGCGTCAGATGTTAGCATTGGTGAGCCTATTTTTTCCAAAACAAAACCAATGATGGCGTCCGATGTCGGTTCTTCCTTCCACTTTTGGAATATGCAGTTATATGAAATTTGTAAAGTCGTTCTGGAAAATGTTTAATTTAAAAGAAGATCGCAAAATATCGCAGATCTTTTGTGTTTCCAACAGAGGAAAAAAAACCTTTCAAATTTTGTGCGTTTCAAGTTGGTATTATGTAGTATCACTTTTTAAAGTCTCCACTGAAGTTAAAAATGTAAATTTTACTTACTTCCTTAAAATCACTTTTTTCACGAACAAATCACACACGAGTAAGAAAATATTTTGCAATTATTTAAATGCCAATAATTGACAATTCTCTTATAAAATAAATGAAGAAAAAATCATGGCCTACTGACTTGCCGTTTGTATGTACCACTCTATTAACTTAAACAAATCGAATAGCTTTCTGTAGGCAAAAAGTATGATTGAATAAGTAATGCAACTTTCAGGTGAATTTTGCAGTTGTGTCGCGGGGTTAATCCCCAAACTGAGTAGAGGTGGGATATTAACCTACCAAAATAATGAATAATCTTATGCATTTTACGTATTTCAAAAATTGAATAAAGTTCCGCTAAACTTCCTATTTTCGCACTGTGGATCGTTTTAAAATTTAGAATAATTTCCACTCTATTTAGGGAGTTTTAGGGAGTATTATAACCTGTCAAAATTTAATTAAGAAAACACCCTCCCATCTTTTCTCGTATCCAAAGTAACAATGGTACAAATGGTAATAAATTTCTAAGTAACTAATTTATTTTAATAAAGTACACCCATAACAATAAATAGTAATTTTGTATCGAAATGAAAATCTAAATCAATTTTCTTGGAAACTGTCTATTTTCCGATAAATTTGCAGTAAATAATTTGATTCATTTTACATTTATTCGGTATAATTTTACTTTCAATTAGAAAAATAAACATATATTGGAAACTGAACAAAAAGCAAGCATTTTCAAAAATTTTCGAGGTATATTCGAAAAGTAAGGTTAAAACAGTCATTAAAAATTGAAGAATGCAAATTTATTATTAAAATTTACAGGAAATAATACCGTAGTACTCAGCTATTTTTCCACAAAATCGCCTTGGAGTTCTCTGCATTTAATGAGTCGTGGAACCAATTTTTTTATACCTGCGTCAGTCGTCTCTGCCGCCAACTTCGCTCCCATTCAAGCACCGCATTCTTCACCTCTTCATCGCTGAAAAAAACGTTTTCCGCCTATATGCTCTTTCAAAAGAGTGAAAAGAAAGAAGTCACTGGGTGCGTGGTCTGGACTGTGAGCGAGATGGTTCAAAACATCCTAACTAAAAGAGGTGAGGAGATGTGTTGTTTTGAGTGCGGTGTGGGGGCGGGCGCTATCGTGCAACAGGCAAACTCCCTTCGTTAGTCGCCTCCTCCTTTTGTTGTGAATGGCTCGACGCAACCGTCTAAGAGTCTCGCAGTATCTGTCAGCATTGATGGTTTTCACCCGGAGTCAAAAAGTCGATGAGGAGTATCCCTTTTCAATCCCAAAAAAATGTTATCATAATTTTTTCTCCAGACTGTTGTATCTTGAAGTTTTTTGCAGATGGGGAACCAGTATGCCTCCAAGGCATCGATTGTCTTTTGCTTTCTGTTCAGTCCGGTCCCACGTTTTATTACCTGTCACTACTTAGTCAAGAAAATCTTCCCCCTCTAGTTCATAACGGTCGAGAAACTATTGAGCTGCACGAACTCGATTGGCTTTATGTTCGTCCGTTAGCATTTTTGGAACCACCGCACGCACAATTTTCTAAATTTCAATTTTTCGATCCATGTTTCATAAAGCACAGTTCGTCCGACTTCTGGACATTTCTCGTGAAGCTCATCCACAGTAATACGGCAGTCTTCGCGAATCATCTCTCCAACTTTGTGAACAAACTCCTCAGTCACTATCGATGGTTTTCCGTTCCTTTCTTCATCGTGAGTGTTTGTTCGACCGTTTTTAAAATCTTGACACCACTTTGCCACTTTTTGACAAGACATCACATTACCGTGAACATAAATAATTTCACGGTAATTGTTTGCAGCAATCTTATTTTTAGCGGATGAGTCTGCGCACCTCGTACTTGGCGGGATCGGAAATGGGTGAAGTCATATCGATAAACGATTCTGACGACACCAGCCAGGTTACTGATTCCAACGACCACTCGCTCTCTTCGTTAGGACCTTCTCTGCACGCAGGAGTGTCAACTTACAAAAAAAAAAAATTGAGGCTACATGCACGTTATAACATTACTTTCCGAACATACCTCGTGTATAATCATAATTACTAGTGACTTTTCAACGTCTATTAACATTTATTTATTCATTCCTTTATTGCCATCAATATAATATATAACGTAAAAAAACAACGTCACAAAAAAGTAGAACATATGCATATAGCCAACAAAATATAAGACACCGTACAGAGGACAAAATCTTACAACTATTGATAACTAAAATTATTGATCAAAATCAAAAGAATAGAAACATTCTAAGAGAGCAAACCTTTTTGCTCCCCTTTTGAATCTCTCAATCCCCTCAATGTTCCTGATCTCCAATGGGAGAAGCCGATATGCCTTTATGCATTTAAAATATGGCCCTTTTTCAAAGAAAGAAGTAGAAGAAGAAGGGCGCTCGTAATTCGTTTCTACCTCTAGTCGTCATTGCCATATCTGGAGCATATTCATTCCTATTTGTCAAGAAAAATGATGGATTCTTCTTAACAAAGGTGACCAAAGCCATGAAGTAGAGACCCGGGACCGTAAGTAACCCCTTTTCAATAAAGTATGGTCGACACGACGTTAGAGGATGTAAATGACGCATGCATCTCACAATTCTCTTTTGTGCCCTAGAGCAAATCTTGAAGATCTCCAGAAAGAAATCCCATAGTTTAATTAGGATTAAACATAAGCAAAATAGAAAAGTTGTATGCTATTTGATGATACAATATATCTGTCTTCTAATAAGAGCACACGCACTATTGAGCTTACGCCGAGGTTTCACCGCATGTATTTCCCAACAAATACTTGAGTCAATATTAACCCCCAAAAATTTTATCGTCTCTATATTTGGTATTGACTTTAGTTCATGTCGTACATATAATGATTGTGTGGGTATTTTATTTTTATTAAATAATATAAGGCCCATTTTATTCCCAGTAAGACAAAGGTAATTCTTTTCACACCACTCAGCCATTCTTGCCACTATACGAGAACAGATCACTGACATGCTAGCGATAGAAGAGCTTAACAAAATGACCGATGTATCATCAACAAATTGACAAGCCATTCCATCCCCATCATCATCATCCACATCCTGCTGCCGCAGCAGATAGTCCGGTGAATCGTTCACATACAACAAGAAAAGCAATGTACCTAGTATCGATCCTTGTGGTACACCCCTACACATGCTGTTAGGGTCCGAGAAATAGTCCCGGAGGTTAATCTGACTGGGATCGGTTTTGTAAATATGACTCCAGAAGCCCCAGAGCCACTCCCCTTACCCCATATCTCTCAAGCTTAATGAATAGCAGCGAGAAAAAAATTTTCACGAAGCATTTTCAGAATTCTTGGTTCTTCGAGAGTAAAAGTGAAGATGCTGAATATTTGTATAATGTCGAGTTCAAAACTTCCTTCAGCGTTGTTCCATGGCTAACTTCCATGTGTTTCTATCATTCAATTGGCTTTATTACTTTGAAGACTTTCTTCCCAGTTTCTTTTTTGATCTTCCAGAGTTTCCGTAGTTTGATGATACTCAATTTACAACTTTCTTAGAAAATATTGTTATTTTTGTTCTTCGTACCTGTTATCTCAGTTATTTCAATTCGGTACTTGTCATCAAAGAAACCACATATTTCCGCTCGTTGCCGTACAACATATCTCATCCTATAAGCAACTTCAGTTTTTAGTGTCTTCTTTTTTTTTTGTTAATGAAATACCCTCAGTACCTACCTCACCCTCGCCACTGTGCCGCCACAGTTACATCTGTTTCGTAATAAATGAAATCTACGAAATATAATTAAAGATCTAAATCCTCACACTACATGTGGGCTTTCACGATGGAGTTTCTTCGTTTCAGTAGAAACTTTTTTGTTTTATAGAAAGTGGTAAAAGAGAAACAAAAAATTATGAATAGCTTTCAAAATCTTCATAGTTGATCAAAATCATAGTTTTGGACCTACGAACATCTTATTTCCAACAGAAGTTGGTGCTCAATAGCCAGCAAATTGTGACAGGAATATCTAATATACGAGGGTCGTTCCAAAAGTGCTCGGTCTAACAAAGAAAATGCAAGATTAGAGTTTAAAGTGATTTTTTATTATTTTTCTACACAGTTACCTTGCAAATCAATATTCATTTTGTTCAATGATTGCCAGCTTTTTAATACCCTTATTATAATATTATGCAACTCAAAATGCAAAATAAGCATTCGTCTCAGACTTAACTTCATCATTCAAAGTGAAACTCCGTCCAGTCAGCCATTTTTTCAAGTTTGAATACAGAAAGTAACCGCTGGGAGCTAAACCTTGAGAATATAGTGGATATGAAAGCACTTCGAAGCCAAGGTCGTGTAGTTTTGCAGCAACAATTCGAGACGTATGAAAAGACGCTTGATCGTGATGAAAAAGTACTTTCTTTTTTACAAGACGTGGAGATTTTGTCTGAATAGTCTTCCGGTGGTCTACCAGTTTTTTTTTTTATGGGTCTAGCACACGTGCTGCAGGGAAGTCCCTAAAGCGCTCCAGGAGCGGCATGTGTGCGGAAAAAGCGATTCACGTTGTTCTTGAATCGCTGTAAATTGTACTCGGTGGGAAACACAGCGCTGGGCAAATTATTCCAAAGGGATGACGTTCTCCATATAAAGACTGCTTGAAAAGCGTTGTACGCGGAGTAACAAGCTGAACCTCATACGGATGTGAAGCACCAGCGCGACATACACCGCTTTGGGAGGAATTAAGCGGGCTACATCCTTCGAACACTTTCCATGAAAATACTTGTAGAACAGACTCAAGTCGCCAACCGTTCTTCGATGTTCCTGCGAATCAAGGCCGCCAGTCAATTCCAGGTCTCCAATCAGGCGGCTCTTCTCTGAACAGAATCCAACAAATGCAGTGTATGTTTGGGAGCGGAGCCCCAAACGTGGGAGCAATATGCTATAGTTGGTCGAATTTGAGCTTTGTAAAGAATTAACAGTTGTTGTGGCAATGATCTATTGTTATCAAACATCGAAGAAAATCCCTTAAATTATGTTTAAATAAGTCTCGCGTATCTTTAGTCAATGATAATTTAGTATACTATTGTGAATTTTTGTCACAACCTCGTCAACTGTAGAGGTTTTTGGGCGTCCTGAGTAATGTTTAAATTTATCAGCCACTTTTTAATCGTCAAAAACGAAGGGGGAGAATCATTTAACGTGATGTCTAACTCTTTTTGAATACCCCTAGGAGTTAGATCTTTTAAAAAGAGTATTTTATAACAGCTTGCACTTGAATTTTTATCTATTCTTTACAAAATGTCAAATTTGTTTGTTTACGCGTTTGCTACAAATAGGCAACTAAATACACATGCTTGAAAGTTCACACCACGCTATCTAGTAGATAACACTTAACAAATATCATAATAATTTAGTCAACTGGGCGCCATATCTGTGTCAGGACTAGAACTTTTGAAACGACCTTCGTATATTTTATTAGGAAAATAAATTAGGTAATCAAGTTCTTAAAATATTGTTTTCGTCAATAAAGAACAATGTTTTTCTATGTCTATATTTTTTTTCGGATCTCTCCTACATATATATCATCCATAATAATAATCCATCCTCTGTGTATTTTTGTCATTTTTTTCTAAATTAAATTTTGTTTCTTATTGGTACACAATACATGCCGGATTTGGGAGTTTTTTCTTTATAAAAGAAATGTAATCGTCTAGCTAATAATGTTCCAAAATATTTGATGAAAATAAAGTTCGCCGAAAGGAAAATATTGCTTATTCCATGCTAACATTCATGGTTACGAGGGTATTTTTTTAGTAATTTATATGGCCTAGGAATAAAATTTAAACAAATGTTTAAGATCACCACTTATGTTTATTATTGCTGACAATTGTTTCGACACACTGTGTCTTCTTCTGGAGCACGATGTAAATTAACTAACAATTTATGTTTCAGAATACATAGTTAACCTAATTACAAGTACTAAATTCATTAACTATTCCTAATTCCTAGAACAAGTTCAGTAAAGGAGACCCTCCCCCATCTAATTGATCGTTGAGTAATAGACCTGAGGATGTTTTCTGATTAATTTCTACCTTGTAACATTCATTTTTTCCTAGATTTTAAGACCATGTAATGTTACTGATTTTTCCATTTCAAATTGTACTTATTTTCATTTTTGTATCGAACGGTATATTAAACAGAAGTTCCAAGACGTTCGGTATATACGGTGTTGTGCGGGTTCCTGACCGAACCTCTCGCTACGCCGCGATTGGTAAAATGTTTGATCCGCAGTTTTGATTGGAGCGTCGTGATATTACAGGCAAAAGTCGCACGATTATTTAAGGCTCCGCAGAGCTTGAATCGAGGTTGTTTTTCCATCTAGCCGCAGCCAGGCTATTTACCATCTAGCCGACAGGCTAAATTTTCATGAGAGTCGCCAAGTAGGCTTCCTTCGACTGAGCTAAAGAAAATCAAAGCTCAGAACAACCATCATGTGAGCTAAGTACCAGTTTCTTAAATAAAAGCCGTAAGTGTTTGCTAAGAGAAAGTGTGAAATCGGGCGTAGTCCATCAAAACAGGAATAAGAACAGTAAGTCAACAAAACTTCCTTCAATAGACTTATCCCGGAGTAGTACTTTAACTACAATTTAAAACAGACTAATAAGTGAAGTGTAAAGCACGACTTTTCGTCTTCGGGGGTTATAATAGTTTAAAATTTTAAATGTAACAACAACTAGTTAGGCTAGAATTTTTTTGGTAAAACTGCAAACGTTAGAACTTTTTAATTTAAAAAAAAAATACATGAATAAATTCTCTTTTTTTGGTTGATTAAAGCTAGTGTCTCACTGAATACCTATCCTACTTTTCAGGGCAGGAACGGCTGTACCAAACTGATTTTTTTTGTTTACCAACAATACTTTCCTTCAGCATTTTTCCATTTTTTTAGCTGAAGTTAGATCCTTTCTATTTTAAAATGGATGGTGCCCAAAAATTTGGTACAGCTAAAGCCTTTTAAAAAAAAATAGAAATTAATTCCAAAAAGACGTAAGAAAATTATCTCTTACCCATATCTCTCTACCAAGGAAAACTGAGCTAGGGTGTGTTTAATTTCTTTAGTTCTTTTAAAATCGGGGTTCACTCAATTCAGTATCAGAAATTAAAGCGGGTAAGTTCCAATGTTACAAAGTGACGCAATGTACGTGGGGCGCAATTAAACACTTTTTCATAGGCAACAAAATTGCGCTCAAGCGTGGGACAAACAACTTCTCACAGGGTACAAAAAAAGATGCCTCAAACTGAGGACACTTTTTCAAACGGTACAAAATTACGCCCAAGCTTGGGGCAACATTTTTTCACACCTTACAACCTGTTCTAAACAATTCAGTAATTTTCCTTTCTTTCCGTTATGCAAAATTTTGAAATCTTCATTGAATGTATGATTTTCCTCTGTTAAATGTTAAATGTCTGCCTGTTTGTCCTACATACGTTTTGTTGCAAGTGCCACAGCATAATTCGTAAACCTCTGATTTATTTTCTTTTTTTGTTTTACTTTTATTATTTTTAATATGTCGTTATTTGTACGGAAAGCGATATTTACATGATTTCTATGGAAAAAATTTTGAATTTTATTAGTTAATTTTCCGGTATAAGTGAGTGTATGGAATTTTTCTTTGTTTAGTTGTTTGTACGGGTACACCAGTCCTATTGCTTTTTTAAATTGTTTTTTCATTTAAAATAGTATCTACGAAATCGTTCCTGTATCCACTGTTTTTTATACCAATTTGTTTTATAATATGTAATTCTTTCTGAAAATTTTCTTCCGTTAATGGTGTATTTATTAGTCTATGGATGAAAATGCAGGTGGTTAGAATTAGCATGTATAGTTATACGAGTATCTGAGTATGTTGGTTTATGGAAGATTTCAAAATCGTGTTTATTCATTTTGTTTGATATTTTTAAATCTAGGAAATTAATCGATTTATTTGTTTCTATTTCTGTTGTAAAAGTAATATTATTATGAAGTTGGTTAATATAATCTAGAAAAAGTTTTAATTGCCGATCTGTGCCTGTAAAGCAGGTCAAAATATCATCTACATACCGGTACCAATAAAAGAATTTTTTAAAAAGATAAGAATTACTGATTTGTTCTTCTAAATGGTCCATGAACATTTCAGATAAAATTGGACTACGAGGGTTTCCCATTATTAAACCTTTCTTACTTATGTAAATGTTATCATTAAATTCGAAATAATTCTAATCTAAGTACAGTGTTAAGATATCTAATATTTCTTGTTTAATTATTGGGTTAACATTATTTTTATTGAGTAATCTTTGGACCAAAATTGGAATTGTATTTCCCACTGAATACAATTTACTGCGCTTCAAGGTCAACATGAATCGCTTTTTCCTCACACGTATCTCTCCTGTAGTCATTTAGGGCTTTTCCTGTAGCACGTATGCTTTACCGATAAAAAAATAATAACATTAGCATGTAATAAGGACTTTAACTTGGCGGTAAATCTCTGAAAGATGAATTGAAAGTCATACTAAATAAAAGCCTCTGTGAGGGAAAAATATCAACAAAATGGTGTAATTCGGAGGTTATACTTCTCTGTAAGAAAGGCGATAATACTGATATCGAATATTATCGACCCATATCCCTTCTATCGCACAAGCTCTTCACCAAAATCTTAACCAATCGCCTGACAGCAAAACTAGATTTCTATTAACCTATGGAACATGCCGGCTTTAGGAAGGGATCGATCGACCACCCCTACACAATACGTACTGTAATAGAAAATGTACAGAATATAGGGTACTAATACATTTGGCCTTCATTGATTTTCATAAGGCATTTGATACTAATGAAATCTGGTCAGTTTCTAAAATCCCAGCGAATGCAAGAATAGATTCCAGATATATAATAACCGGTCAAGGGCAAGTTGAACTTGCGCAATTAGTGTTCCGTACGCTGATTGCTTTTTTAGAATAAAAAATTTTGTTACGGAGGTATAAAATGATCAGTGACTTCACAAAACACACCCCAAATGAGTTTTCAACAAAGTTTGTGACCAATCTTTAATGAAAACTGATGACCTTGAAATTTTTGTTTTTTTTTTATATGCCAGATAAATTATTAAAGGTAATGAACTCGTAATAATTTTCGTTCAATCTACACCCCGTGGAGAATATTCCAGAATTTTTTCAAAATTTTTTGATCAGTACTTTTCGAGATAAGGGGGACAGCGATTTTTCGCGATTTTTTAAAAGTAATATAAAGAAAAGTGCGCGCAAGTATTACATTATATATATATTTTTTACTCGTGTTTTTACAAGCTTTCATTTGACACCACACTCGATGACCTAGTAAAATTTTTTTTTTTCACTTCTGATTTCATCCCCCAAAACTAACCCCTTAAGACAAAATTTAACTTTCAAAACTACACGGCTCTGATAAGGCCATCAATTCCTATATTAGTACCAAATTTGAACTTTCTATGTCAAATAGTTTTGGAGAAAATCGGGTGTGGCAGACAGGACGGACAGACAGACACCGATCTTATAAGTGTTCCGTATGGAACACTAAAAATATCTACAAAGAAGCATCTATACATATTAAAATTGACGAAAAAACTGTCACTAACAAAATACCATTAAAAAGAGGAGTGCGACAAGGAGATACTATCTCACCTAAATTATTTACGATGGCTCAATATCAGAAGAATGGATTAGACGTTATGAAAATCACCTAACAGAGCACAGGCTTGAGTACATGATCACCAACAGAAGTACAGATAGAGGGCGAATCCATTTATATAGATGAAAATATAGAAAAAAAACAACAATAAAACAACTAAAAAAATGGAAAATCTTCCGGTCCAGGTGGAATAAAAGCGGAATTACTGAAGTGTGGGACAGATAAATTATACAAATTGCTAGCATACATGTTCACGAAATGTATTAATGGAGAAGACATACCTGAAGATGGGGAAAACAGCTTATATCACCTTTATACCTAAAAAAACCGGTCAAGTGCAAGTTGAACTTGCACAATTAGTGTTCCGTACGTTGATTGTTTTTAAAATAAAAATTTTTGTTTTATTAAAGGTAATGTACTCGTGATAATTTTCGTTCAATCTATACACCGTGGAGAATATTCCAGAATTTTTTCAAAATTTTTTGATCAGTACTCTTCGAGATAAGGTAGGGGACAGCGATTTTTTAAAAGTAATACGAAGAAAAGTGTGCGCAAGTATTACATATTATATATATATATATATATATATATATATATATATATATATATATATATATATATATATATTACTCATGTTTTCACAAGCTTTCATTTGACAACACACTCGATAACCTAGTAAAAAAAAATTTTTTTCACTTCCGATTTCACCTCTCAAAACGAACCCCTTAAGTCAAAATTTATGTTACGGTGGTATAAAATGATCAGTGACTTCACAAAACACACCCCAAATGTGTTTACAACAAAGTTTGTTTCCAATCTTTACTGAAATCTGATGACCTTGAAATTTTTGTTTTCTTTATATACCATATAAATTATTAAAGGTAATGCACTCGTGATAATTTTCGTTCAATCTACACCCCGTGGAGAATATTCCAGAATTTTTTCGAAATTTTTTGATAAGTACTTTTCGAGATAAGGCCCGGGACAGCGATTTTTCGCGAATTTTTAAAAAATAATACAAAGAAAAGTGCGCGCAAGTATAATATTATATATATATATATTTTACTCGTGTTTTCACAAGCTTTCATTTGACACCATACTCGATGACCTAGTAAAAAAAAAAATTTTTTTCACTTCCGACTTCACACCCCCCAAAAAACTAACCCCTTAAGTCAAAATTTAGTTCTCAAAACTACATGGCTCTGATGAGGCCATCAATTCCTATATTATTACCAAATTTCACCTTTCTATGTCAAATAGTTTCCGAGAAAATCGGGTGTGACAGACAGACAGACAGACAGACAGACACCGAAGTGATCTTATAAGTGTTCCGTACGGAACACTAAAAAGGAAACAAATTGAACTGCAAAAACTATCGCGGAATATCAGTGACTAGCTTAATAAGTAGAGTACATGGAAGAATTTTAAGAGATCTGATTGAAGCAGAACAAAGAAACTATGAAGAGGAAGAACAATGGGGCTTCCGTGCAGGCAGATCATGCACAGATAATGTGTTCTGCTTAACAGTTAATAGAAAAAATTAGAAAGAAACAGGGCAACACATCTACTTTTCATAGATCTGCAGAAAGCATATGACAATATCCCTATAAAAAAGCTCTGGGAGGTGCTCCAAAACACCGACATTAATCATACAGTTAGTTAAAGCTGTCCAAGCCCTATATAATGATATGAAATCCACCGTAAAATAGGAAATAAAATATCAGATCCCTTTACAGTGAACAAAGGCTTACGACAGGGGTGTTGTATTTCGCCGACCCTATGCGAAAGCGGTCGAGAGATGGAAGAAAAAATGCGGTGGTATGGGTATCCAAATTGATGACAACATCAGTCTATATACCCTTCAGTTTGCAGACGATCAAGTAGTATGTGCTAATGACAGAGAGGATTTGCAATACATGACAAGGAAACTGAAGGAAGAATAGGAATTATGGGTCTACAAATAAATATAGAAAAAACACAATACCTCTGTCTAGACGAAGAAACAACGGAATTAAAATTAGACAACAACGAAACAATAAAAACGTGCGAAGAATATACATAATTGGGAGTAAATTTTAACAAAGAGGGGACAAATGATAACGAAACAAAACTAAAAATAAACAAAGCCAGACGAATAACTAAAGCATTAAACGGAATATTATGGAGCACAGAAATAGGTAAAGAGAGGAAAAAAGGATCTATGAATGTATAATAAAGAGCATGTTGTTGTATGGAGCGGAAACATGGCGTATAAAAGAACACATAAAGAGGAAAATAGAAGCCACGGAAATGGACGGCCTAAAACGCTCAGCGAGAACATCAAGATTAGAACGAGTTAGGAACGAAAAGATAAAAGAACAAATGAATGTAAGGGAGACAGCCATGGAGAGTATAGAGGGGAAACAGCTTGTATGGTATGGTCACGTTCAAAGAATGGGAGAAGAGAGATTGCCGAAGAAACTACTGAAATGGATACCACCTACGAACAGAAGAAAGGGAACACCAAGGAAATCCTGGATTGAGGGAATAAGAAGGTCAATGAGCGAGAGAGGCTTAAGTGATGAAAACTGCAGTGATAGACGACACTGGCATTTGACAATCGGACGACGTCACAAGACGTTATAAACCGAGTTTTTATATATATATATATATATATATATATATATATATATATATATATATATATATATATATATATTTATATATGATTTTGTTATCTTTTCCATCTGCAGGGGCTTTCCACGTATATAACAGTCATAAGTATTCATTATAGAGAAGTGCTTTCCTCTGTAGAACTGGATCAGTCTCTGACCTCTGTCATTATGTTTACCCAAGCCATAATTTCCCACAATATCCTCTTCTTTTTCATCTTCTACTTTGGCATTGGAATTCTCCATTATCACGTTTATCCCATTCTTTTTAGTGTGTTGTAGAGTCTTATTTGAATTTGAATCTTCATAAAATATTTCGATTTCTTCATCAGTACTTTGTGATGTTGGGGCGTATACGTGGGGTTTGCAATTTATTTGAATCAAGATTATTCTAAATAGGAATAAAAAATTTAAACAAATGTTTAAGATCACCACTTATGTTTATTATTGCTGACAATTGTTTCGACACACTGTGTCTTCTTCTGGAGCACGATGTAAATTAACTAAAAAAGTATATTTCAGAATACATAGTTTACCTAAATACAAGTACTAAATTCATTATCAATATTTACCTTAATCTAGTTCAATAAAGGAGACCCTCCCCCATCTAATTGATCGTTAAGTAATAGACTTGAGGATTTTTCTGATTAATTTCTACCTGTTCTAAACAATTCAGTAATTTTCCTCTCTTTCCGTTATGCAAAATTTTGAAATCTTCATTGAATGTATGATTTTCCTCTGTTAAATGTTTGGCGTAATGAGATTTGTTATTTTTCATTCTAAAGCTTTGTTTATGTTCGTTTATTCTTTTATAAAAAGGTCTGCCTGTTTGTCCTATATACGTTTTATTGCAAGTGCCACAGCATAATTCGTAAACCCCCGATTTATTTATTTTTTTTTGTTTTACTTTTATTATTTTTAATATGTCGAGATAATCTATTATTTGTACGGAAAGCGATATTTACATGATTTTTATTAGTTAATTTTCCGGTATAAGTGAGTGTATGAAGTTTTTCTTTGTTTAGTTTTTTGTACGGGTACACCAGTCCTATTGCTTTTTTAAATTGTTTTTTCATTAAAATATTATCTACGAAATCGCTTTTGTATCCATTGTTTATACTAATTTGTTTTATAATATGTAATTCTTTCTGAAAATTTTCTTCCGTTAATGATGTATTTATTAGTCTATGGATGAAACTATTATAAGCCGAGATTTTTGGGTGAACGGGTGGTTAGAATTAGCGTGTATAGTTATGTCTGAGTATGTTGGTTTATGGAAGATTTCAAAATCGTGTTTATTCATTTTGTTTAATATTTTTAAATCTAGGAAATTAATCGATTTGTTTGTTTCTATTTCTCTTGTAAAAAGTAATATTATTATGAAGTTGGTTAATATAATCTAGAAATAGTTTTAATTGTCGATCTATGCCTGTAAAGCAAGTCAATATATCATCTACATACCGGTACCAATAAAAGAAATTTTTAAAAAGATGAGAATTACTGATTTGTTCTTCTAAATGGTCCATGAAAATTTCAGATAAAATTGGACTAAGAGAGTTTCCCATTATTAAACCTTTCTTACTTATGTAAATGTTATCATCAAATTCGAAATAATTCTGATCTAAGCATAATATTAAGATATCTAATATTTCTTGTTTAATTATTGGGTTAACATTATTTTTATTGCGTAATCTTTGGACCAAATTTATAGCGTCTGATGGTGGTATACTAGGAAAAAGATTTTGTACGTCAAACGATATAAATCTGGAGTTACTTGGTATAATTAACGGATTAATTTTTGCTATCAATTCATTACTGTTTTTAATACTATATTTAGGTGTGAATTTACAATATTTTGTCAAAACCTCAATCTGTTAGGTTGGCAAATTTGTCGTAGAAAACGTGGTCTGAGTATTTTGTGTTATTTTTTGTGTGTAATCTGTTATTGACATTATATTTATTAAGTAATCTATTCAGTTTGGAAAGTTGCTTGATATATTTATTGTGTACTATTTCATCTATTTTAAGTCTAGTACTTTGGTCAAAAATATCGAATTCTATATTAGATAGTCTCCATGTTAATTCAGTATAAATAACCTTAAGGTATATGTTGTATGTATCCCTTTTGTAGTATTGAAGTTTTCTATCCTGGTACATCCATTTTTTCATACCATGTTGTTGAGCTAACTTTGCTGCTTGACTGTTGTTGTTCGTTTTAAGTTTGATATAGTTGGGGAACACTTCATATTTAAAGCACTGACTTAAGAACCATATATTCTGTGTATATACTTTAGTTTTTAAAATCAACTTAAAGTACATGATGGCTAAAAAACCGGTCAAGTGCAATTTGAACTTGCACAATTAGTGTTCCGTACGTTGATTGTTTTTAAAATAAAAATTTTTGTTAGGGTGGTATAAAATGATCAGTGACTTCACAAAACACACCCCAAATGAGTTTTCAACAAAGTTTGTTTCCAATCTTTACTGAAAACTGGTGACCTTGAAATTTTTTTTTTTTTATGTACCAAATAAATTATTAAAGGTAATGCACTCAATTCAATTTTTTTTTCTTTTACTATTTTTTCGATTTTTTCAGTTTTGCCATATTACTATTTCTTTAATTTTTTTTTTTTTTCTTTTGTTTTTTAAAAACTTTTTTGATTTTCCAAATTTTTATTAATTTTTTTTTTTTTAAAGTTTTATAACGAATCGTCGATTTTTTCAAACTTTCGAAGTTTTTTGAATTCTTATTGATTCTTTCCACTTTTGAAAATTTTTCAATTTGTAACAATTTTTTTCGATTTTTTTTAATTATTTTTGATTTTGTTCAATTTTTTTAAATTTCTTCCCGATTTTCAGTTTTCCTTTCGAATTTTTCAGTTTTTAACTTTCAAATTACGTTTCAAATTACACAACTGATTTTTCCATTTTTAACAATTTTTATCGATTTTTTAATATTTTTTGCGATTTTTTGTGTTTTTTATGATTTTTTTTTATTTTTTTTTCGATGTTTGAACGATTTTTAAGTGTTTAATAAAAAAAAAAAACGATTTATTTGGATTTTTAAAAATTTTTCTCGGTTTCGATTTTTTTTTTCTTTTACTATTTTTTAGATTTTTCAATTTTGCAATATTACTATTTTTCAATTTTTAATTTTTTTTTCTTTTGTTTTTTAAAAAATTATTGATTTTCCAATTTTTATTAATATTCATTTTTTTAAAGTTTTATAACGAATCGTCAATTTTGTCAAACTTTTGAAGTTTTTTTGAATTCTTATTGATTTTTTTCCACTTCTGACAATTTTTCAATTTGTAACAATTTTTTTCGATTTTTTTAATTATTTTTTTGATTTTGTTCAATTTTTTTAAATTTCTTCCCGATTTTCAGTTTTCCTTTCGAATTTTTCAGTTTTTAACTTTCAAATTACGTTTCAAATTACACAACTGATTTTTTTTTCCATTTTTAACAATTTTTATCGATTTTTTAATATTTTTTGCGATTTTTTGTGTTTTTATGATTTTTTATTTTTTGTTCGATGTTTGACGATTTTTAAGTGTTTAAAAAAAAAAAAAACGATTTTATTTGGATTTTTTTAAAATTTTTCTCGGTTTCGATTTTTTTTTTCTTTTACTATTTTTTAGATTTTTTTCAATTTTGCAATATTACTATTTTTCAATTTTTAATTTTTTTTTCTTTTGTTTTTTAAAAAATTATTGATTTTCCAAATTTTTATTAATATTCATTTTTTTAAAGTTTTATAACGAATCGTCAATTTTGTCAAACTTTTGAAGTTTTTTTGAATTCTTATTGATTTTTTCCACTTCTGACAATTTTTCAATTTGTAACAATTTTTTTCGATTTTTTTAATTATTTTTGATTTTGTTCAATTTTTTTAAATTTCTTCCCGATTTTCAGTTTTCCTTTCGAATTTTTCAGTTTTTAACTTTCAAATTACGTTTCAAATTACACAACTGATTTTTCCATTTTTAACAATTTTTATCGATTTTTTAATATTTTTTGCGATTTTTTGTGTTTTTATGATTTTTTATTTTTTGTTCGATGTTTGACGATTTTTTAAGTGTTTTTTAACGATTTTATTTGGATTTTTTAAAATTTTTCTCGGTTTCGATTTTTTTTTTCTTTTACTATTTTTTAGATTTTTCAATTTTGCAATATTACTATTTTTCAATTTTTTAATTTTTTTTTCTTTTGTTTTTTAAAAAAATTGTTGATTTTCCAAATTTTTTATTAATATTCATTTTTTTAAAGTTTTATAACGAATCGTCAATTTTGTCAAACTTTTGAAGTTTTTTTGAATTCTTATTGATTTTTTCCACTTCTGACAATTTTTCAATTTGTAACAATTTTTTTCGATTTTTTTAATTATTTTTGATTTTGTTCAATTTTTGTTAATTTTTTCCCGATTTTTCAGATTTCCCTTCCCTGAAAACTGATGACTTGAAATTTTGTTTTTCTTTTACATACCAAATAAATTATTAAAGGTAATGCACTCGTGATAATTTTCGTTCAATCTATACCCCGTGGAGAATATTCCAGAATTTTTTCCAAATTTTTTGATCAGTACTTTTCGAGAGAAGGTAGGGGACAACGATTTCTTAAAAGTAATACGAAGATAAGTGTG
>CM032451.1:8300340-8326085 GCA_019049505.1 Pachyrhynchus sulphureomaculatus
GTTCTTTTTGTCACTAATCATTTTGCGTACTCTAGCTTGGGATTCTTTGTATTTTACTTTGTCGTTTTTGTGCTCTTTGAACTTAAGTATTTGTGATAGCTTTTCCGTTTTTCTTCAATTTCGTATTTAATTTCTTCATCCCACCAATATGGTTTTTGCTGTTTTTCCCTTTTCTCTTGGTACCCTAATGCTTCCAGTGCGGCTGCGTGTAGGCATTCCTTTATATACTTATATTCTTCTTCTATATTAACAAATCCCGTCCGTTGTATCTTTTGGTCCAGTCTACTCTTGTATAGATTTCTGATACTTCATTTTGTAAGCTGTCTGTATTATATCTTATTGTTGTTTCACATTGGAAAAAAAAATCATATTTTTTTGAAAAACTCAATTTATTCCCTCATGTGGTTGATGTAAAATAACTGAAAACGGACAAAGCCGATATTTTTAGCAATTTACCCGCTGTCCTCTTTTTCGTCAAATCCATCTCGAGACGCGTTTTGCCGTATTACGGCTCGTCAGTCAGGCTAGGATTGATAAACAAGAGAACATTATTGGACTTATACAAGTAGTTACGGAACACGATGGTAGGATATAACGAATTGTACTAAGTATGCATACCTAATACTCGATCGAAAGCTGACACAGCAGCTTTCAAGCCGACAGAGTGGTTGACACGGTCAACACTTAACAGCAGGCAGCGTTTTTCTAGGGCTCCTCCTCAGACATATGTGGTTAATGTAAAATAACTGAAAACGGACAAGGCCCATACTTCAGTAGTTTACTCTCTGTTCTTTTATGCGTCAAATCCATCCCGAGATGCGTTTCTCCCGTGTTACGGCTCGTCAGTCGGGCTTTGAGGTGTTGACCATGTCAACCACTGTGTCGGTTTGAAAGCTGCTGTGTTAGCTTTCGATTGAGTATTAGGTATGCGTATAATTCGTTGTATCCTATCATCGTGTTCTGTATTCCCTCATGATTTATTTTTTCGAAAATTTTAGAGAATACTACAGATATTAGTCCAAAATTTTCAACATTATTTCTATCTCCATTTAATAAATTAGGGTAATTACTGCTATTATTAGCGGATCTGGAAAAGTACTATTTAACGGGGAGTGATCAATTAGATAAAGTAATTGTGAACAATAACAGTTAAGATAATTTTTTAAAATATTTTGGGTGGCCTGAGAGGAACACATTAAGAGAACCAAACGAACCCACTTGACAGAGAACTAGGGTTTCAGACGCAATAGAGAGAATTCCTTGCCTGAAATGGGTTTGTGCAATTTGCAGTGTGTTCAGCAAGAACGCAAAGTGAAAGATAGAAAAAAAAGTGATGCTTTCAGAAGTGGAGGACGTCCGCCAGCCCGAGGTCTACGTCCTGTGGACTAGATAGGCTACTGTTTGATAATAATGATCTAACGGGCATTTAAGACAGTAGGTAGGAAAGAGTTCGATTGATGCCAGTTTGATTTCTCGTTGTAATATTGTACATATGGAGATGTGAATCATTTTACCCTATAGATTACCCTGAAATAGTAAGAATTGTACCGTACTAACAATTTACAATTCAAAATCAATATAAATTAAGGTTTTTGTAAATATACCGCTCTGATAATGTCCCAAGTAGTTTTAAAGTTATTCATTTAAAAGTAAGATTATTTTATACGTTCTTTTTCGCATCTATGTTTAACCCCCAATAAATATTCTTAGTATACTTTCGGTATGTACCTGATAGAGTCCAATTTTATCTCAGGCTCAATTACGTGTAGATTGGCCTTCAGTTAGATTACATAAAATCAAATTATTTGATCCTGATAAAGTCATGAGCGGAGTCGACGGGCACAAATTAATTTACAAAAAAAGTACTCTTTCCCGTTAAAACGTCTTAATAGTTTCTTGTTTTTAACCGAAGTGAAAAAAGAAAGTTCTAGATTCAATAAGTATGTATGTAATGTCGTTCAAATGGACGGAATATTTATAATATTTAGCCTATATAGCCTTCTGAATGACAGAAGAGTTTAAAAAATGTGACAAAAGTGGAAAAAATTACTGTATTAAAAATGGAGTGAAAATTCCAGAGGCTTTTGAAGAAAAAACAACATTTTTACCAAAAATCAACAAGCAATGTTTAATCAATACACGAAATTCTTTTTATTCCATCGTTTTGCAAAAATCAAAAGTAACGTCACTCAAACAGTTGTAACTCGCAAAAACAAATAGACAAAATCTCATGAAAATTTTGCACGAATCTTCTGAGAGTTGACTCTAACTGAAAATTATATGAGTTTTTTGTTTGTGCCGTTATCTCTCGGAAAGTATCGGCACTTCTCACCCCTTGGTAGACACAGTGACGGGTTTTCCAGTGCAGTGTCCATTACTGATGTCAGTTTTTCCTCTCTTGAAATTCATAACCCAATTTTTATAGTGGCATAGAAAGGATATTATTTCTTCAATGTATTAAACATGTTGCCAATTTCTTTAGCCAACAGTTCTTTCAAAAAGAAGTACTATATCACCGATTAATATTCTTCTTCTTCTCTTCTTCTTCTTTCTTATATGGTGTGTCATTTAAGTAGGCATTCTGCCTGTTGTATCCCCATTAGGTCTTTTCCAATGTGGACGACCAGCATTCCTTTGGTCATTTTCACCAGTCTGTTGTTGTCCATCTGATCTACGTGTTTTATTCCATTGTTTTCATCTAGTTCTGGCCCATTTGGATATTTCTTGGATCTTACTTAGTTTTTTGTAGATTTTTTGTTGCGGATTTTGTCGTGGATAGTTTTTTTCCATGTATGTCCCTAACCACCCTGCATTTCTGTTGTCCTCAACATTTGGGCTGTTTTACATATCTTAGCTCCTGTTTCTACAGCATATGTAAGGATTGGTCTCACTGCTGTCTTGTTTATTCTTATTTTGCTTTCCACTCTAAGGTATATATTTTTCTAGACTATATCCGTCAGGCAAGCTGCTATTAGTGATGTCTTCATAGACTGTTGTTTTACTTCCCAGTTTAAGTCTTCGTAAACTTATTATCGTTGTTTCCAGGTATTTAAAATTCTTCTAGCGTCATATCAGACAACCAAATCTCAAAATTAACAGTCATGAATCATCAGCCCCCTCTACTTTATTCATTAGTCAAATTACATAAAGAAAATCATCCTATTAGACCTGTAGCCTCTTACATATCGGCTCCAGCTTACAAACTCTCAAAATTTCTCAAAGATATCAGTAAAACGAACATTAACTTCACCCCAACTTACACAATAAAAAATTCGTTAGAATTAACGGAAAAAATTTCCAACGTCTTTCTACCAGATAATTCAAAATTAGTATCATTGACGTTCAAAAACCTTTTCCCTAGCATACCCCCGGATGAAACAGTAAAAATCATAACAACATTCCTAATCAAAAATAAAGTTAATGTCGTTATACAACGAGACATACTAAATTTATTAAACACGAGCCTCAAAATTATTTTTACTTTAATAATACGTTTTATAATAGTTCTGAGGGTCTCATAATGGATAGTCCACTTAGCCCGCTTTTAGCAGAAATATTCATGGATAACCTAGAAAAACAAATACATCGACAAGAATTTAGCAAATCATTTTTGTATTGGTACCGATATGTAGACGACATCTTTGCTTGTTTTAATGGTACAGAGCGTCAACTTGACAATGTTTTTAACTATATAAACTCAATACATAAAAATATTAAATTCACTATGGAACTAGAAGTCGACAATAAAATTAATTTTCTTGACTTAACGATAACCAGACATTACAACAAACACAAATTCTCTATTTTTCACAAACCCTCACATACAGATACTACAATAAACATAAAATCAGCTCACCCCCTACAACACAAATTGGCAGCTTACCACATTATGTTGCATAGACTTGTAAGTGTCCCCTTATCTGTAGATGATTTTAATAAAGAATTAAATCTAATAAAACAAATTGCTGTTAACAACGGATATTCTCCTGACATCATAGACTCAATTTTAAACAAAATATTAAAAAAATAAAGCTATTTCTTTAGTATATCCCAAGAAAGAAAACACAGAGAAAAAATATAATGTTTTAACCTATTTTGGTAACACGTCAGAGAAAATTAAAAACCACTTAAACAAATATAATATCAACATAGCTTTTAGAACAAACAACTCGTTAGGAAAATTTATTAAAAACGCAAAGGGAAAACAAAATAGATCAAAAAAATCTAGAGTGTATCAGTTGAATTGTGGCTCTTGTCTTAAAAGTTACATAGGTCAGACAGGTCGCTCATTCGGATTTTAGAACATAAAAGAAGCTATTTAAAAAACAAAACTGACTCAGCGTATAGTAATCATTTAACAGAATCAAATCATCTTTTGACGATAAATTTAAAATTCTACACATACAAAACAAAGCCGTAAAATTAAACCTATTAGAAAATTTAGAAATAAATAGAATTAAAAATTCAGACATCATCTTAAACGAACAAAAAGATACCTGGCTGGCCCACGGTAACTCACCTTTACTCAATTTATACAATTAATATTCAGAATGGATTTTCCAGCAATATTCATTAGCATATAGTATTAATTTTATTACCTATCTACCTTAGGGTATTTGTATAAATGTAACAACACTAATATTTAATATCATTTTGTATCAAACGAAGCTATAGTATAGCGAAACGCGTCATACAGTTTCAGTGAAACTAAATAAAGTGGAAATTTGACAAAATC
The DNA here is from genome assembly GCA_019049505.1 of Pachyrhynchus sulphureomaculatus. NCBI lineage: Eukaryota > Metazoa > Arthropoda > Insecta > Coleoptera > Curculionidae > Pachyrhynchus > Pachyrhynchus sulphureomaculatus. The sequence goes on from CM032451.1 coordinate 8,305,076, forward strand.
AGTCTTTTATTACATTATTTAAAATTATTAACCTGTTCAATAATACTTCCTTGGATCTCCAGCTTGCATCTTAATAATTCTCTATTTTGTCTTGGCTGTGTTAACAATCATGTTTAGTTTTTTCGCTTTCAAATTGAAGGCTTGAAAGATCTTCTCAAGGTTGTCCTCAGAAGCGGAGATAAGGACTATATCATCGGCGTAGCAGATTGTGTGGAAGTGTGTGTTACCCATTTTGTATCTTCTAGTCTGTCTTGTCTCCGACAAGATGGTCCGACCAAGTAAGATCTCTTCTTGGTATGGGTATGCACAAGTCAAGTCATGTCGCGCAGGATCGAGACGGAAATTGACTCTTGAGGCGGCAAATGCAAAGTGACACCGATATTCCCATTGAGGTGAAAGGATTTAGAGAGCGAGAGAGTTTTTGGAAGATTCTCCACAATTTTTTTCATGACGAGGTTAAGTAAGGGGACTAAGTCTTATTCCGGCGTTTATTTTTACTCCTTTTCTCAGTAGATGTCCTACTTTTACATTTGTTTTGCATTCTGTGTTAATGTCATGTATGATTTTTTTTATTAGCTTCCGATTTGTCTGCTTTTCTTGTATTAATTTTATAATATCCGTTAATTGCACTCTATCGAAGGCTTGAGTCATGTCGACGAAACACAATATATGCAGGTTTGTGAAATTCTTTAGCTTTTTAAATATTGGGAAAGTTATGCTAGTTTTCCAGTCTGTAGATATTTGTCCATTTTTTTACTATGTTTGTAAAGAGCTGTGCTAGTTGTTGATGTAGGTTTTCTTCTCCATATTTTAGCATCTTATTTGTAATATCGTCTGGTCCTGAAGTTTTTTTATTTTTAAGACATCCTATAATTCTTTCTGTCTATTCCAGCGTTTCTTAACCTTTCAGTATTTGCGACCCAATTTTTAAACATAATTTTCATCGCGCTTCCCCCCTTCTCATACAATAACAATACATGCAATAAGAATGTATTTTCAGTATTGTGATGCTAAAGTTACACTATGACCTTAATTACAAACCTTACAAACTACCAAGAATAAGTAAATTTATTCATATTTGGCAACACATATCTGCTGCGTTGACAAAACTAAAATCGATGCCTCTCTGTTGCTCTGTCACGTCCACCATATCGGTAGCGACTTCGCGAGAAGTTCCGAGTTGTCTCGAACATTCGGAAAGTCTGCCCAAAATTGTATAAATGCTGCACCTCGTTCAATTACAGCCCGTCTCAGTCGAGTTGATCCTTCTACTGCTATCGGATTTATTGTGAATGTGTATGTTGTAGTTTACGTGTTAATTGAAATTCAAGGTATTAAGTATTCACGGCAGTAAATTTATACAGAATCATGGATAAATTTTTAAGTGGGCGTAAGCGAGCATTAGACGATAGTGAAGCATCAACAAGTGCACGGACGAGCGTGGTTCCGAAAATAAAATCAAGAAAATATTCTCAAGAATACTTAAATTTAGGGTTTACCAGTACTTAAGTAAATGAAGAAGAACGGCCCCTGGGTGTCATTTGCTCAAAAATCTTGGCAGCAGACAATATGAAACCAAATAAACTTAAAACGACATTTGGAAACGCTTCATAGTGAGTACCTTAACAATCCCGAGAATTCTTCGAATTAAAATTAAAATCATATATAAAGCAGAAATCATTTTTTAAAAAAACTTTGTCTGTGAATGAAAAAGCTTTACTTGCCTCTTACAAAGTTTCATATAAACTAGCCAGATGTAAAAAGCCTCACACCATTAGTGAAGAGCTTGTTTTGCCAGCAGCAATTGAGATTGTAGAAACTATATTTGGAGATAATTTTGCCAAACAGTTGCTATACATACATATATCAAATGATACTGTTGCCAGTCGAATTGTTGATATAGCTGAAGATGTACAGCATCAGCTTTTCGGGAAGTTGCGTGACAAATTGTTTTCAATTCAGCTTGATGAGGCAACAGAGAGCAATAAAGATGCTCATTTCATTGTCTATGTTCGATTTTGTGATGGTATGTCAGCAGTAGAAGAACTATTTTTCTGCAAACCAATAGAACTCAAAGCAACATCACTCGCATTATTTGCTATCTTAAATGATTTTATAAACGAGGTAAATATGGAGTGGAAACATTGCTTCGGAATATGTACCGATAGTGCTTATTCAATGTCTGGAAGAATTCAAAGTGTACAAGCACTTGTGAAAAGCAAAAATCTCCACTGTGTGTGTGGACACATTGTATGATCCACAGAGAAGCTCTGGCTTCCAAATAAATGAGGCATGCTCTGAATATTGTGCTCACTACAGTTGTAACCGTAGTAAATTATATTAAAAATGAGACCCTAAAATCTAGAGTTTTTTTCTGCACTTTGTAAAGACATGGGTGCCGAACATTCAGCGTTACTATTTTATTGCGAGACAAGATGGTTATCACGTGGGAAATATTTGCAACGTGTTTTATGAATTAAGAAATGAAATCGTCATTTTTCTAGAAGAGGAAAACCGACCGGAAGCCGAGAAGTTTCGAGATAATTTATTTGTGATGAGATTGAGCTTCTTAGTCGACATATTCGAGAAACTAAATACCTTAAATCTTCAACTCCAAGGAACAAATACACATATATTCGATACAAGTGATAAAAATAATGCTTTTTGTAGAAAATTGGAATTGTGGAACAGAAATGTAAAGCAAAAAAACCTAGAAATGTTTGCAAATGTGGGTGAATGTGTTAAAAACATACAAGGCTGAAGACCAACATGTAAAAGTTGTTTTAGTAACCATTGAAAAATCATCTAGCCATGTTGACAAAGAATTTTAAAAAGTATTTTCTTACTGACGACAACTTGGTAGCAAGTTATGAGTGGATTGGGGATCCATTTGAAAATACTTCCGAAGGGCTCTCAACTTCCGAAGAAGAAATCTTCATAGACTTCACGGCAAGTGGCGAAATTAAAAGACAATTTAATAATAAATCACTATTTAAATTTTGGGCAGGGGTGAATGATGAGTTTTCTGCACTGAAAACAAGAGCATTTCGTATACTATTACCATTTTCAACATCCTACCTTTGTGAAACCGTATTTTCTGCGGTGGCTGCTTTGAAAACAAAATATAGATCACAACTAAATATATAAAAAGAACTCAAAGTGTCTATTTCTAATATTAAACCATCTTCCAAAATCTTTGCTCTTCAAAACAGGCCCAAGGGAGTCACTAATAATTATTAATTAAACTTGTTTTTAATTTAGAATTGATATGTTAATTATTAGGTAAATACATTGTGTGTGCCCCCCCCAATAGTGTAATCACGCCCCCCTAGTGAAACGCGCCCCACAGGTTGAGAAACGCTGGTCTATTCTAAAATTACTTCTAGATTTACTTCTTCTACTTCTTTAAGTATGACTTCATTATTCTCTTCTTTATATAATTTCTCGAAGTGTGTTTGCCATTCTTGAATTGTATTTTTATTAGTTTGTTCCGTTTCTTTTATAGCAAGTTTGTTCCTTTTTAATATTTTCCATTAGTGTTCGATTTCCCTAAATTCCCAATTTTTGTCGGTGATATCTCCTTCAAAAATTCATTATAAATAGAACACGTAAATCTGGAGCACCGAACTTTGTGTACGTATTTAATATATGTCAAACTACTATCCATAGCAACCGCATTTATTTTTGACAATAGGAAGTCGTCTAGACTAACTAGTTATCTCGTAGTATGTATGTATAACAATTCCAGTGGTGATCTTTAACAATACGAAACGTAGCGTTTCTAATTTTCAACAAAGGCAGGTTTATTCAAATAAACCTTTTGTTCTCACCAAATTTAAGACCTTTTCTTCAACTCCATTCTTAGTTTATTGAAATTTTACCCCAGCTCTTGCCTACAAATTTCCTTAAATTAATTAAATAAAGATAGCGGAATAGCTAACTTAAAAGAGCTAATTTAGCTTAATACAATCTAATAAACGACGACAAATAATTTTCCTACTTTGGCGTAGCTTCTAAATCTCTTTTTTTTGCTTTAAGTCTACGATTTTCTTATTGTTGCTTGAAAAGTTAATTTAGAAACTGCCTTAAATCTGACAAATCGCATTACTTAAGATACTGTTCGTCGGCATTAACCTTCAATGATTGGCGCCTTAGTTGTGTTTGTACTTCCGAAGAGAACAGTTTTTTTTGGTGTAAAGGATCGTATAAAGTTTTTAATAAGGTTCTTGTATCCCTTGTTAAAACCTTTTGAGTAATTGATATAACGGAGACTGAATTAGATTGGGTGCACCATAAATTAGCTCAAATTTCTTTAGTTCCTTGCACGAACAAAACAGGAAGAAGGAGCAAGGTGGGAAAGAGAGCGATAAAATAAGTGCAGACGTTTGAAACATTTAGATCGACTTACAGTAAATCTGTAGGTGAACGATTAAGAGCATCAGGACGCGATGTAAACGAAGGGGGGTTCGAGCGTAAGCTCGCGAGAATTCCTACGTCTTGTGGCAGCATCATATTTCTTTATGCGGTCGGTTAGCTCTTATGTCGGAGAGAGTGGGTTTTACGTTCGAGGATGTTTCTTTAATTTATCTACATAGTTAAAAATAGTTTTTCGTATTGTTCTTCCGTCCTATTAGTTGTGTAAGTACCCTTTTTAGATATTTAATAAATAAAATTCCTTGGTAGTGCCAAAAAAAAAAAAAAAAAAACGGCCACCATCCAGAAGATCACGGTATTCTTGCCTTTGGATTGTCACTGCTGTATACTTGAGCTATTCTTTTATGATATTTTCCTTCTTAGTGAGAAAACTTGCAACGATGCGATTCTCCAAATTGCTTTTACTAATTTTTAGAATCGTCACAACTACAAAGTGACTGTCTGTGCAGGTCGTAGCATTTTGTAGTGAATCATCCCCCTTTTATCCCACCGAATGCACAACACCTTTTTTGCATAAATCTTCAACTTTGGGATGGCAGTGGATGGCTTACCTGGATTATAGCGAAATATATCATCACCATTAGCTTATTCCATCAACAGTTGGATATAAGCCTCCCCAAGTTGTCTCCACTGTGCTCTGTTGTTTGTTCATCTTGTCTGTGGTCTATCTCTGCATCTTTTATGTCCTCTAGGCCTCCATTCGACCATACGGCGTGTCCATCATTCATCCTTGCGATATATCCAGCCCAATTCCACCTTAATATATATATATATATATATATATATATATATATATATATATATATTCGTTATATTACATCACTTTTGATCTTCTTCGTATCTCGATGTTAGGAATACCAACTTGGAGTCTAATATTTAGTAATCTCCTCTCCATTGTTCTTTGGGTTACCGGGAGTTTATATACTTTTTATTGAAAGCCCACGTTTCAGTGCCATATGTTAATGCCGGCAGTACATGTTGATCGAACACTGACCAAGCTAACGAGACTCTTCTTTCCAAGTCAGCCTTTAAATTATGTACTTTTTTCTTTTTTCGATGTTGCTATTTGTTTTGTGGTCATAAGTATGTTGTTGGTTATTTGTGTTTAGTTCATCAAGTTCTGTTTGGTAGTTTATGTGTTGTATTTCATTTTCCAGTACTGTTGATGTCTTTATCTTTGTATGAGTTGTCAATCTACGTCTCTCCTGCTTCAGATTTATTCTTATTTTTACTCTGAGCATCTGATTGTCACTGCCAATGCTTATCTCATTCGGGACTCTGTGTCAATTATAATATTCCTGTCATTTGAAAAATCATAATCAATTTCATTTTTTCTTATCCCATCTGGGCGTTGCCATGCCCATCGTCTATGATCTGGCTTTTGGAAAAATGTTTTTATAACGTATAAGTTATTTTCGTTGACCAAATTTGATAACATTTCTCCTCTGCTATTCCTCGTATCCAAATCAAACTTCTCGATACCCTCCTCATTTGTATTCGTTGGTTTACCTGTTTTGGTATTGGAGTCGCCAATTATTATGATATATCTTGTTTGGTGGTGTAGCAATGCTTTTTTTTTGAATTGTTGTGGCTGTTACTTGATGGAAATTCATAACGAAAGACTAATATTGTCAAATTTCCACTTTTTTAGTTTCACTGAAACTGTATGACGCGTTTCTATTTATTTCTAAATTTTCTAGTAGGTTTAATTTTACGCCTTTGTTTTTGTATGTGTAGAATTTTAAATTTATCGTCAAACAGATGATTTGATTCTGTTAAATGATTACTGTACGCTGAGTCAGTTTTGTTTTTTAAATAGCTTCTTTTATGTTCTAAAATCCGAGTTTCGAATGAGCGACCTGTCTAACCTATGCAACTTTTATGACAAGAACCACAATTTAACTGATACACTCCAGATTTTTTTGATCTATTTTGTTTCCCCTTTGCGTTTTTAATGAATTTTCCTAACGAGTTATTTGTTCTAAAAGCTATGTTGATATTATATTTGTTTAAGTGGTTTTTAATTTTCTCTAACGTGTTACCAAAATAGGTTAAAACATTAAATTTTTCCCTGTGTTTTCTTTCTTGGGGTATACTAAAGAAATAGCTTTATTTTTTAAATTTTTTGTTTAGAATTGAGTCTATGGTGTCAGGAGAATATCCGTTGTTAACAGCAATTTGTTTTATTAGATTTAATTCTTTATTAAAATCATGTACAGATAAGGGGACACTTACAAGTCTATGCAACATACTGTGGTAAACTGCCAATTTGTGTTGTAGGGGGTGAGCTGATTTTATGTTTATTGTAGTATCTGTATGTGAGGGTTTGTGAAAAATAGAGAACTTGTGTTTGTTGTAATGTCTGGTTATCGTTAAGACAAGAAAATTAATTTTATTGTCGACTTCTAGTTCCATAGTGAATTCAATATTTTATGTATTGAGTTTATATAGTTAAAAACATTGTCAAGTTGACGCTCTGTACCATTAAAACAAGCAAAGATGTCGTCTACATATCGGTACCAATACAAAAATGTTGGATTGTTGTAGCTTCTACTTGATGGAAATTCATTATAAATATATAATAAAAGACTGTTTTTAGTCAATTTCCATTGGTTTATTTAAATTGCGATGACGCGTTTCGCTGTCGATGCAGCTTCTTCAGATCTACATTTTACACTGTCAAGTTAGGTTTAATATTCACAGTTTTATATAATTTCTTAATTATAAATATTACACCTAATTAAATTACATTGATAGTATTGGAAAATCCACACAGATTTGGAGTTAAGAGAATAAATTCAATAATGGTGAATTGCTTAAATCTACCTGGTCGTTAAGTAAAGTACCTGTAGTCCTTAATCGATTTATTTGCATAGTCTCTAAAAGGTTTAGTTTTAAACCTTTTTGTTGGGTGTGTAAAATTTTGAAATTCTTGTTAAATGTGTGATTTTCTGTTAATAGATGATTAGCATATGTTGAATTAGATTTTCTATGGATGAAACTTTTTTTCGTGTTCTGTAATTCTTTGTCTAAATGTACGTCCAGTTTTGTCCGATGTATGTTTTAGGACATGACCCACATGTTAATTGATAAACCCCTGATTTGTTGTCTTTATTGATTTGTGGTTTGTAGTTTTTAAGGTATTTCCCTATAGTATTGTTAGTCTTGTACGCTATGTTGATATTTTTTTGATTTAAAAATTTCCCCAGTTTTTCCGTTGGTTTGCCGAAATAGGTTAAGCATTTAAAAGTGGTATTTCTGTCCTTAAAAACGTGGGTATATTTCTGAGATAGCCTTTTTTCTAAGTTTTTTCTTAACGATACTATTGATTAAAGTAACCGAATAACCGTTGTTAACGGCTACTTGTTTTATGTAGGTTAATTCTTTAGTAAAATTTTCTTCTGATAAGGGGATATTAGTTAGTCTATGTATAAAACTATGATAAGCGGCAAGTTTATGATGGTTAGGGTGATGAGAACTATTGTGAATTGTGGTATCTGTATGACAAGGTTTGTGATATATTGCAAATTCATGTTTTTTCCTGGCTTTACTGATTGTTAAGTCTAGGAAATTGATCTTCCCTTCGACTTCTTCTTCCATTGTAAAACTGATATTTCTATGTAAAGAATTAATATACTGTAAAAAGTGAGTTAGTTGTCTGTCCGTACCTGTAAAGCATACAATTATATCGTCTACGTATCGATACCAGTATAGGCAATTACTACTATTGTTGTTATGGTTGTTAAATATCATTGTTTCAATACTGTCCATGAAAATTTCGGCAAGTAATGGACTTAATGGACTCCCCATAATTAACCCTTCCTTACTATTGTAGAATGTATTGTTAAATGAAAAATAATTTTGTCTTAGGCAAGTTCTTAATAAATTAATTATGTCCATTTTTATAACTTCATTTACTTTGTTTTTTGTTAATAGGTTCTCTATTAAAATTATTGTTTCGTCTGGAGGAACACTTGGAAATAAGTTTTTGACATCGAAAGAGACCAATTTAGAATTATCTGGTATTGTTATATTCTTAACTTTATTCACGAGTTCGTATGAGTTTTTGATACTATATTTAGGTTCAAATTTGGTATGATATTTCATTAAATCAATTAAAAAGGATGACGTCTTATATGCTGGAGCAGACATGTAGGAAACAACTGGCCTGATTGGGTGGTCAATTTTGTGTAGTTTTTATGAGTGAATAAAGTTGTGGGATTTGGGGATTCATATTTATCAATTTAAATTACCTTTATCGTGAATGATACTTTTAGCCTATTCAATTTGTTGTTTTATTTCTTTTTGAAAAATATTTGTTGGATCTTTATTTAAAATTTCGTACTTTCCTGTTTTGAAAAAATCTAACGTTTTATTAATATAGTCGATTTTGTCTATTGCTATTACTGTGTTACCTTTATCTGCTTTGGTAAAGATTACATCATTTTGTTTTACTTTACTCTGAATGGTTTTTATTGTCCTTAAGTCTTGGTTGATGTTGTTATTGTTAGATATGAATTCTTTTTTAATAATTTCGGCTGTTTGAAATTTTGATAATATGTTGTTAGGACTATCTTTCAAGGACAAAAATACCACTTTTAAATGCTTAACCTATTTTGGCAAACCAACGGAAAAACTGGGGAAATTTTTAAAACAAGAAAATATCAACATAGCTTACAAGACTAAACAATACTATAGGGAAATATCTTAAAAACTACAAGCCACAAATCAATAAAGACAATAAATCAGGGGTTTATCAATTAACATGTGGATCATGTCCTAAAACATACATAAGACAAACTGGACGTACGTTTAGACAAAGAATTACAGATCACGAAAAAAGTTTCATCCATAGAAAATCGAATTCAACATATGCTAATCATCTTTTAACAGAAAATCACACATTTAACAAGAATTTCAAAATTTTACACACCCAACAAAAAGGTTTAAAACTAAACCTTTTAGAGACTATGCACATAAATCGATTAAGGACTACAGGTACTTTACTCAACGACCAGGTAGATTTAAGCAATTCACCATTATTGAATTTATTCTCTTAACTCCAAATCTGTGTGGATTTTCCAATACTATCAATGTAATTTAATTAGGTGTAATATTATAATTAAGAAATTATATAAAACTGTGAATATTAAACCTAACTTGACAGTGTAAAATGTAGATCTGAAGAAGCTGCATCGACAGCGAAACGCGTCATCGCAATTTAAATAAACCAGTGGAAATTGACTAAAAACAGTCTTTTATTATTATTAATACAAAAATGATTTGCTAAATTGTTGTCGATGTATTTGTTTTTCTAGGTTATCCATAAATATTTCTGCTAAAAGCGGACTAAGTGGTCTACCCATTATGAGACCCTCAGAACTATTATAAAACGTATTATTAAAGTAAAAATAATTTTGATTGGGGCTCGTGTTTAATAAATTTAGTATGTCTTGTATAACGATGTTAACTTTATTTTTGATTAGAAATGTTTTTATGATTTTTACTGTTTCATCCGGGGGTATGCTAGGGAAAAGGTTTTGGACGTCAAATGATACTACTTTTAAATTATCTGGTAGAAAGACGTTGGAAATTTTTTCCGTTAATTCTAACGAATTTTTTATTGTGTAAGTTGGAGTGAAGTTAATGTTCGTTTTAATAATATCTATGAGAAATTTTGAGAGTTTGTAAGCTGGGGCCGATATGTAGGAGGCTACAGATCTAATAGGATGATTTTCTTTATGTAATTTGACTAATGAATAAAGTAGAGGGGGCTGATGATTCATGACCATGGGCCAGACAGGTATCTTTTTATTCGTTTAAGATGATGTCTGAATTTTTAATTCTATTTATTTCTAAATTTTCTAATAGGTTTAATTTTACGCCTTTGTTTTGTATGTGTATACGCTGAGTCAGTTTCCCCTTTACTCAATTTATACAATTAATATTCAGAATGGATTTCCCAGCAATATTCATTAGCATATAGTATTAATTTTATTAGCTATCTACCTTAGGGTAACTCAAATATCATTTTGTATCAGAAGAAGCTATGTATAGCGAAACGCGTCATACAGTTTCAGTGAAACTAAATAAAATGGATATTTGACAATATTAGTCTTTCATTACATTAGCAATGCTTTGTTTATATCTTCGTAGAATTGGCCAATTTCTTCTTCCTCGCTGTCTGATGTAGGTGCATATACCCGAATGATCCTACATTTGCATCTTCTGTATCTCTACTAAAATCACTCTTTCCAATATGGCTTTGAACTGAACACGTTACAAATTAACTATCCAAATGCCGAAATTGCCATCCTGGGCGACTTTAATGTCCACAATATCAACTGGCTTAAATATTCAAATACTACCGACGAACAAGGTCGTGAAGCCGAATCATTTTCAATCAGTTGTGGCTTGACTCAGCTTATTGATGAACCAACACGGATCCCTGATCGAGACGGAGAGTTCGCCAGTCTTCTTGATCTGTTTTTAACCACTAATCCGGAGATTTACACGGTCAGCGTAAATCCACCGTTAGGTTCTTCCGACCATAAACTACTTTCGACATCGAGTATTCTACCAATCAGTGACAGAGAGGCGCCCAAACCGCGCAAGATTTGGCACTACAAATCTGCTAAATGGGAAGATCTCATGGAATATTTTCGAACTTTCCCTTGGTTGGACGTTTGTTTTCGATCCGACGACCCATCTGACTGCGCCAGGGAGGTTTCCGATGTTATTTTGGCCGGTATGGATGCTTACATCCCTTTTTCGAAGAAATGCCCTTCCAACGGCAAGCCTTGGTTTGACCTAAAATGCAAAGAAGCTGTTGCTTCTAAACATCTTGCATACCGACAGTGGCGTGAAGATCCTAACACCATAAATCGTAACATCTTTGTTCGTGCCAGGAACAGATGCAAAGAAATTATCGACGAAACCAAGAAGGTACACAATCAACGGATTAGAAACAAACTTCTCGCTTGTCCCGGCAATTCCAGGTCCTTTTGGTCAGTCGCTAAGGCAGTTAGTCAAAATTTCACCAAATCCACCATACGACCACTCACACGGCCAGATAATTCTATTGCAACGACACCTGTTGAGAAAGCGAACTTGTTGGCTGAACTCTTTGCTTCACATTCTACTGTCGATTTCCAAGGAAAAACACCACCTACTATTCCCATAGTGCAGTCAAGGATGCCCGATATTGTCTTCAGACAGCGTATCATAAAACGTATTTTGATGAAGCTAGACACCAAAAAGGCTTCGGGCGCTGACGGAATACCTGCCATAGTTCTCAAGAACTGTGCGAGGGAACTAACACCAGTTTTCTGTAGACTTTTCAACCTATCCTACAGAAAGGGAATATTTCCTTCCTGCTGGAAATGTGCCACAGTTCAGCCGATACCTAAAAAAGGCAAGAAGACCTTGCCAAATAACTACCGACCAATCGCACTACTCTCAATAATATCGAAAGTCATGGAAAAGGCTATCAATCAGCATCTTCTAAAATATCTTGAAGGATTCAACATTATTAGTGATCACCAATATGGCTTTCGTAAAAATAGATCAACAGGAGATCTTCTGACTTATGTAACACATGTTTGGAACAGCGCAATTGAACACTTTGGAGAATCTCGAGCGGTTGCTCTTGACGTATCCAAGGCATTTGACCGTGTTTGGCACGATGGCCTGTTGGCTAAGCTACGTTCTTGTGGTATGTCTGAAAAATTCTGTTTGTGGCTCTCATGTTTCCTCAGAGAGCGTTCTTTACGAGTGGCAGTTGACGGATTTCTTTCTAACACCTTCACTATCAACCGCCGGTGTGCCCCAAGGTTCCATACTGTCTCCTACTCTCTTCCTCATTTATATTAACGATCTGCTGGAAAAGACCGAGAATCCAATCTACAGCTTTGCAGATGATAGTACACTTATCTCTTCATTCACTTTGAACGCTCGGACATCGACTATTCAGACGAATATCCGCAGACAGCAGGAAGTCATTCGACTCAACAAAGATCTGGAAGAAATTCTATCTTGGGGTGACAGTAACCAGGTGGAATTTAACGCTACAAAAACCCAGGCGGCAGTTTTTTCTAAAAAAGTTAACGTTGCAGAACCCGACATAGTTATGTCGGGGCACTCCATCCCTCTAACATCGTCACTCAATCTGTTGGGCGTTAATTTGGGAGCAAATATGTCCTGGCATGAACATGTTGCAGGCATAGCAAGAAGAGCTTCTCAAAAGTTGGGAATATTGTTTCGAACCAGAAAGCTTTACACTCCACAACAACTGTTAATTCTTTACAAAGCTCAAATTCGACCAACTATGGAATACTGCTCCCATGTTTGGAGCTCCGCTCCCGAACATACACTGCATTTGTTGGATTCTATCCAGAGAAGAGCTGTTCGTCTGATTGGACACCCGGAATTGACCGATGGCCTTGATTCGCTGGAACATCGAAGAACGGTTGGCGACTTGAGCCTATTCTACAAGTACTTTCATGGAAAGTGTTCGAAAGATGTGGCCCGTTTGATTCCTCCCAGAGCGGTGCATATTAGAAGTATACGTCGCGTTGATGCTTCACATCCGTGTGAGGTTCAGCTTGTTACTCCTCGTACAACGCTTTTCAAGCAGTCTTTTATATGGAGAACATCATACCTTTGGAATGGTTTACCCAGGACTGTGTTTCCCATCGAGTACAATCTACAGCGATTCAAGAACAACGTGAATCGTTTTCTCCGCACACGTGTCGCTCCTGTAGCGCTTTAGGGACTTCCCCCTGTAGCACGTGTGCTAGACCCATAAAAAAAAAAAAAAAAAAAAAAAAAAAAAAAAAAAAAAACATTATCTGCTATTCTTTTATGTATAAGTAGACGTCATTTTATGGGAATCCTTATAACAATGTGTACTCAAACGATTTTAATTTTTATTTACGATATGTGTCAGCTCCTCAAAAAGTATAATTTTAAACTTTAATTTGCTTCAGGCAAAAGTGAGAAAATCAAAGAACTTATGGAAGGCCAAAAAGTTTTATAGTCAGTTTAAAACTTTTAAGTTCTTTAATTAACGTAATTGCTGCTCAATTAACTTCACTTAATCCTGATATTGTTCCCTTAAATTCGGCTAATTTTTGTTATAAAACTTTTAAGTTAAATTATGTAATATGACGAATTAACTAACTTTTCTAGAGAAAAATTTATCCAACCAACATCGCGGGCAAATAAAATAATTAATAAACTTTGTTGAAAGTTGCTTGTTTATTTACAAAAACCACTCCCGTAGTTTTTTATCTCTGGAGACACCTAAATACGTGGTGATTTTATTTCAAATCTGCATATTTTTGCACGCTAGGTCTGAACGAAGTGGGTAAAAATAAGAATGATGAAACTGTTGAATAATAGGGGAAGGTTTATCTAATATTTTTATTTAATACAAAAAAAAATGGGTATAGTGATTTACTCAGTACTTTCCTTCCAAACATGCGGCACTAAAACTTGCAAATTTGTTTTTTTCAAGAGACGGGAAAGTAAATTTCCTGCCCTCATTTCTATTTCAAGTAATATAATATAATTTTTGTTGGAATAATGATAACAATAGATCGACAGACGGATAGGCCGACAGTTAGATAGATGAAGATTGAAAAATTTATTTTTCGTGATCTTCTTCTTCTTCTCCTATTTCTTTTACCCATGAGGGCGTCGGACTTTCCTTGTTCATTTTTCCACCCATCTCTTCCAGTTTTTCTGGTTACCGGAAAACAACTTCATTTCATTTAGTGTTTTTCCCTTTCGTCTTCCTATCTCCTCTACCTGTTATATCCATGTTTTTCTCGGTCTCTCTCTCCGCTTTCTCCCTCCTGACCTTGCTTCCAATGCTTTTTTCGCCAATCTGTTGTTGTCCATTCTTATTACGTATCGAAACCAGTTTAATATTCTCTTGTTTTTCTTCCCTTCTGTGTCTTCTTGATTTAGTTGCTGCCTGATGTCCTCATTTCTTATTCTATCCATCTTTGTCTTTCCTGCTATTTTTCTTAGTCAGTCAGTAAGAACCTTAAAACGTAAAGAAAAGCAAAAATCGCGCAGGCTGATTTTTTCACCAATACAGTACTCCCCTTCAATGAAGATACAGTAGTTAATGGCATATTTAAAAATATCAAAAATAGTATAGAAAGTGCCATTGACAAAACTTGCCCAAAACAACAAAACGAACAGAAATTAAATCAAAGAGTAACAGCTAATGAAACAAAGGAGGAAAATGGTAGATAAGATCACAGATGAATACAGGCCTATAAATAGAGAGATATCGAGGGAAATTAAAAACGTTGTAGAACAGAATAAAACCTTAAAAGTCTTAAGAAGGAAAAAAAGCAATGGGAAGGAAAGCCATATGCAAGATTAAGGACATGCATGGTAATGTAATAACAAACAAAAGAGATCATCGAATTATTTTATCAACATTTATATACCTTACAAGACAGAAGAACAGAAATCAATTTACCAAAAATCCTAAATCAGAGGTCAGAGGATATCCCAGACATCACAGAAGAAGAAATCACATGAGCCTTGAAGGACATGAAAAATAATAAAGCCCCGGGTGAAGACAATATTATAATAGAGGCAATTAGACAAGGACAACAAATTATCAAATCACTTAAAATGTTGTTCAATAAATGCCTCCTGGAAGGAATAATTCCATCGCAATGGAATAAGGCAACTATTGTCATCATGTATAAAAAAAGGAGATACTTCAGGCCTTATAAACTATCGATCCATTAGCCTCCTGAGCCATGTATACAAGTTATTCACGAAAATACTTACCAAACGTCTAGCCAATAAATTCGAGTTTTTCCTTTCAAAAGAACATGCAGGTTTCCACTTTGGGTATGGAACAAACGACCATCTGCTTACAGTTAAAATCCTCGTTGAAAAATGTATAGAATATAATAAGCCCCTTGTACTCTTATTTGTGGATTTCGAAAAGGCTTTTAATTTTGTAAATCAGCAGAGACCTTTGGAAGCGCTTGCTGAGTGTCGTATCGATCATCGCTATTCCAATATAATTAAATACATATATGAAAACACACCACCACTCTTGTTAAAACACAAATTAATCAATCCACCAGCAAATTTCGAATCGGCAGGGTGATACTTTCTCACACAAGCTTTTCGTAACACTTCTAGAAAGTATTCTAAAATCAATAGACTGGAAAAGAGTGGGACTTAACATTGACGGTGTTGAAAAGTTAAATCATCTCTGTTTCGCCGATGACATTGTCTTAATAACAGACAAAATACAAGAAGCACAAACTATGTAAACATGCTTCAGGAAGCTTCAGGAAAGGTTGGTCTAAAAATCAATCTATCCAAGATCCAGTTTATAACAAATCTTGTATTAAGCGACGCTATAAAACTGAATAAGGTAGAGGTAGAGCAAGTGCACCAATATAAATACCTGGGACATGAAATCAACACAGGACGAGGTAACCAAACACATGAAATTCAGCAGCGAATAGGTCTCTCTTGGGCTGCATATCTATTCAAATCTAACTTTCCTATGTGTTCTTACGTACGGAGCCACTACTCTTACAATGATAAAAACATCAATAAAATATTTATCATGCAACGAAAGCTGGAGAGGTCAATGTTCGGCGTTACTCTTAGAGATCACTTCCCAAGTCACATTATCAGGAAGAGAACGGGGGTACAAGACGCAGTCAAATTCATTCTACACCTGAAATAGATCTGGGTTGGGCATGTTGCTAGGTTTAATGATGGGTAATAGACAAAGAGAATCATAGAGTGGCGACCAAGATCCGAATGGCTAAAAATTGGGTACAAGAGGCCTAGAATAGAAAAAAATGGCAAGACTTGAGGGAGACTTTCGTCCAGCAGTTGACAGTATAAGCTGATGATGAATGATAATGAATACACCCCTTCAGCAAAGGAAGTAAAAACAATAATTTGCCTACTGTTTCAAAGGTATGTTTGTGTTTCTAAAACTTATTCTATATTCACCTTAAGATTTTTTAGGTTACTCTGTAAACAGATCGCAATATTATCTTCATACTATTTCTATTAAAGTTAGTAATAATGAAAAAGCAAACATAAATAGAAGTCTTCTTTTCAGCCTACTCTCATCCACTCTTGGATGTAGACCTCTTCCAAATCTTTCCCTGTCCAGGGTCGTTCTATTCCAATTTTTTCCTGCGATATCTTAGATGGCGTCTTGCCACCTTTTTTGAAGTCTTCTCACACTCCTATTTCCCTTCGTTGGGCGCCCTACTGTAAGCTTGTAGGCCTATCTGTAGTTGTTCTCTCTCGTTACGTGGCCGGCCCATCTCCACTTTACTAAGTTGGGAATGTGGAGTCTTTGGCACAATGACACTACTCAGTATATATCACCACTACACCAAGCAAGTTTAAATAAAGACAGAGGACCTATTCCTTATAGTCCTCTCTACTGGTTACTTGACCGGAACTGATGGCCTCACCTCTGCCATTAGCTCCGCCTGAGTAATTCTGGTGTTAGACTAAGTATAAATAGCGTAGATTTGTAGTTTAGCTTTAGTCAGTCATTGCTCCTGATGAAGCTAACATGGTTAACGAAACGAGAGCCGAGTGCGAAAATAAAGTGTTTGGTGTTGTGGTGATATATACTGAATAGTGTCATTGGGCCAAAGATTCCACATTCCCAACACAATATATCCTTAAGTAAAATTTTGCAAAATATCTCGATCAAAAACGAGGAAAAATTCTCGTAACAATATTGAAACTATACAGTATTTAATGATTCCCGCACCTTTCACCTTCTTCTCTTTTTAATATTGAAAATAACAAAAAAAGAATGTAATTTTCCAACCCTTGAAAAACACCTAAGACACAATAAATACGAATCGGTACTAAATTATGCAGCACGCTTTCGGGTTATTACAATATAAATTAATCGACTAGAACTTTAACGATACGTTGTATGCCCTACTGTGAATAATATTTCCTAGATGGCAAAGTTAATAACGGAATGCTCCACAAGGGAAGCTAAATTCATTTTAATCCTTACCCTAAGCTTAGTTATAATATTATGACATTTTCAAGATTTATGTCTTTGAAGGACGTTAGACAGCGGTTTCAAATCATATTTAGTAATCTGCTGTTAAGGTTATTTCTAATTGTAGAAAGGCTTCACTTATTTAAATTAGAAATCTGTCGGTTTTCTATGTAAAATTGGCTATTAATGCAGTAAAAAAAGGCCAAAATAATGATAGGATAGGTTATAGTTTCTTCTTCTTAGTGTGCCTTATCTTCTAAGGATGTTGGCGATCACATTTTCCCATCTGATTTTATCTACTGCCGCTCTAAGCAGTTCAGTAGATGTCATATTTGTCCATTGTCGTAAGTTTTTTAACCAGGAGTTGCGGCGCCTTCCTGGTCCTCGCCTACCGATTATTTTTCCTTCAATTATAAGTTGCAGGAGCTCGTACTTTTGGCTTCTCATAATATTGCCAAAGTAAGTGATTTTCTTTCTTTAAGAGCGGGAATCAACTCTCGTTCTTTTCCCATCCGATCATGTATTTCTACGTTTGTGGTATACGTTGTCCAAGGAACACACAGCATTCGTCGATAGCACCACATCTCGAATGACTCCATTCTTTGTTGTCTTGTCTCTGTGATTGTTGCAGCTCCTATACCGTATAACATGAACGAGAACACGCAGCATCTTAACACTCTTGTTCTTGTTTTTAAGTTGGCAGTTCAGGGTATGCCGCGCATCTATTAAAGGAGCTTCGTGCCACCCATTTTCTCCTTTCTTACTGATTAACCGTATACTAAACTACCCTTTTCAACTGTAAAGCAACCTCTCTTATTTGGTTGTTTCCTCGTACTTCCTAATGTTTCTAGTTCCTAAACTAGGTGTCGCCATAAGTATTAAATTAGACATATTTATTTTACAAACATTGGACGTTTATAATACTAAATTTGCTTCAAAATTTATATAATATTTAATGAAAAGCCTAATTTAAAACCTTATACTAAAAAAAAAATCCAAAGAGCGTTTGAAAAAAAAAAAACGCTTGATTTTAATTTTATTTGATAGTTGATGCTCGAAGCGTACTTTAGGTGTCTGATGCCATTAATAACTGACGATGATATGAATGTCTTTGTCGTCTATACCGGTCGTTTTTGAAATCTCTAGAAATTTTTCGTGGCGTACCTTATCAAAGGCTTTTTCAAAGTCAATTGAACAAAGGAACACATTTTGATTGACATCGCGACATCTCTAGATCAACACATGGATTCAAAACAGTGCCTCTCTAGTCCCTAATCCGTTTCGAAGACCAAGCTGACTGTTTCCAATTCTTTCTTTATGTTTGTTATATACCCTGTCATGCATCACTCTCAAAAATATTTTTAAAACATAGCTCATGGGATTAATTTTTCGATGGTCACTACAGATAGTTGCTCTGTCCTTTTTTGGAATCATGACACATGGTCAGCCAATCACTTGGTAATATTCGGGTCTCATAAATGGCGTTAAAAAGTGTTGTAAGGGCTGTTATTCCTATATTATCCACTTGGTCCGGTCCAGCTATTTTTTCATTTTTTGCTAACTTTATTGCTAGTGCCACTTCGTATTTAGTAACTGATGGGCCTAACATAGCATCAGTCCTGTCACATTCAGATCTCTCATCATCGAACCGTTTGGTGGTATAATCCTTCCATACCTCGAGCTGTAGCATCTGTTATTTAGTGTTCATTTCGATCTTTGAGATAGTGGGTTGTACTCATACCGTTAACCTCTTTCAGTTCAGTGTAAATTAAGCAGGTCGTATGTTGCCTTATAGTGTTTAATCTCTTTACTTTTCCTAGTGTACCAGTCTGCTTTTGCTTGTCTTATCCGGCGTCTTATTGCACAATATATTATCTTATATTCATTATTATTATCTATTCTTGTACTCACGTCTCTGATCCATAAGGTCTAAAATGCCATCAGTCATCCAGCTCTGTTTCTTCCTTCCTCTATCCTCTTTTAGCTCACTCTCCTGTGTTTCTCTAAGTAAGTCTAGAAACATACTGTCTCACATGGTTTCCACATTATTTTGTTCCTCCTCACTGTATTTCATTCTCTCTTCTAAAATATTTCTTATATGTGATCTGCTGTCTTCGTCTGTCAGTTTATCTCTACTGAATGTGGTTGTTCTGTTAGGTTTCCTGATCCTTTTAAGCCGCAGTCTTATTTTTCCTACTAAGAGACTAGGGTTTGTTGAAAACAATAGAAAGGATAATTTTCTGAACGGGAGTGTGGCTGGGCGGTAAAAAAATACTAGTCTATTTGACTCTGGCGTATTTTGATGTGTATAATTTTGATACAGTTTAAAACTTCACCAAGTTTTGCGTGTTGTTTATCAATAAGCCCGATAGATTTCTTCACACTACCCTTGGCACAGCCATTAAAAACATTAACGTGCGCAGGATATCGTTTAAAATAAATCAACACTAAAATACATACTTCGACGAGCTCTAAAAGGCTTTTTATCAAAACATGAAACCTTTGAGTCGTGCAAAATGACCCAGAACTAATGTTCCACCCCAATTCCTGCTTTTCCTGTTCTAAATCCACAGGAATGTGCGTTACGTGAAAGGTGCGCTTGAAAAGGTTGGGATCTTCCTTGATAATAGGTATTTTATTTCGTTATTTATCTGATTTTGAGCGGTAAAAATACACTCACTAGACAGCCTGAAGAAAATTAAAAAACGATCACTTGATAACACTGGGTTATTTAGGACATTTTTAAATACCTGAAAATGTCCATTGTTTTTTAAATTGATTGAGGTGCCCAAAACGTCAATTGAGTTAAATTTACAAGCTTTTTTAGCTTTAATTTTGGATTTGTTTGACTCAATTCTGTTCTGTTACTTAACCGTTAACTTGAAAATGTATTTTATTCAAGAATAAGGTTGGTTGGTAAATGTTAGAGAGCGTCCGAATGTTTGAATACGGGATTGAGTAGACATAGAATTTTATGAAAATGCATTGTAACCTACCCTTAGGCACATTTATAGTACTTCATCATATGCTTATTCGGTTATCATCGCTTGCACTGCATCTTAACCTCCTTGTTTGCCTTACTCGAGGTTTATTTAAAGTCAAACCAATTTCTTTAAAACTTCTGCACCCATTTTTTAATCAGTTAAACCCTTCAGGGTTCATTTATTCTTTCTAAATAATATTGCACCATACATTTTTGCCGGTCGATAGTAAACCCTCGCAGCCAAAAGGCATACTTCGCATGGGTGAGATGCTCCTTGGTAAATAAATTTCCAACGACCATGGTTGCGCTCTATGCATTTAAACTGTCACTCCCGCTGGTGACGTTTACAGAATAAGTTAAAATAACTTGGAGTTATTTATACGAATATAAGAAACATTGATTGCTTTTATAATAAACATTTTTGTTACGAAGGTACAAAATGATCAGTGATTTCACAAAACACACCTCAAATGAATTTTCAATAAAATTTGTTTCAGGTTTTTGTTGAAAACTGATGACCTTGAAATTTTTGTTTTTTTTATATACCA
>CM032451.1:8326185-8473912 GCA_019049505.1 Pachyrhynchus sulphureomaculatus
TATGCAATAATCTGCAAAATTTTTTATGAAACTAAAAAAATAAGTTTACCTGTTTTATAAATGAATGATGGAACCAGTTGAAGAATAACTCGACTTCTTCGAATTGGCGTATTCCAATGGGTTTTCAAATCCCTTAAAGCAACGTGGATTTGCAGATTTACCAATGACCAAACGGCTTTAACTTGTGCGAACCATTTGCGTTAGCACACAATAAAAATGTGATTCTTTCCTTTGCAATTTTTCGTCCCGGTGCGGTCTTTTCGTTTGTTGTGACAAATGTTTTATCCGGTAAAAAACGATAAAATAGTCCAGATTCATCCGCGTTATATAGTTGCGAGTCGGAGATGTCCATTTCATTACTTTTTGCTCTTAAATTATGAATGAAAGATGTAACATCCGACGTATCGCTTGAAAGGATTTTTCCACAAATTTTGAGATGGCGAATACCATGTCTTCTCTTAAAATTTGCTAGCCATCCATCACTGGCATTAAATTTTTTTCCAGGGTGCAGTATGGCGAATTCGTGCTTAGCTCTGGATTTTAAAATTGGATCAGTCATTGCACAATTACGCTGTCGTTGGTTCGAGAACCATTTATACGACCTTGCCTCAAGATCGGCATATTCCGGTTTATGTAGTGTTTTCTTGTGTGCTTTTTCATATGTGTTCGCCACAGCCTCTAAAATTTCATGGCGTTTTTTCTTTATTTTGAGATGGCTACTTTAGATACACCATAATTCAACGCCAATCGTGTTCCGTGAATACCTTGATCAATCTTTTTTAAAATCTCCACTTTCTGCTGCAAATCTGATTTGTGATGATTTGTTCTGCTTTGACATTTTTTAAGTAAACAATACACAACTCACAAACTCAAGTGCTAACGACTAACTAAATCAATGTTGTTTGACGATGAAGATGATCATAGGTTTTCGCAGCTCAAAATAGAAAAGAAGTTCGGGGAATACCATAATCCAACAAACAAACTTAGAGCTCAGTGCTGCCACTGAGAATTTTTTAAAAGTGGCCAAATTGCCACTTTTATGAACGGAAAAAACCGTTGTTTTGAAAAATTCATACGCTCTGAAAAGTTAACTGAAGAGTTAACTTTTTAGAGCGGCACGTGGATGCTGAAATAAGGTTAACTTACCCGAGCGATTAACTTTTACGCGAGATTCTACTGTATTTTTAACCTTAACATTACATTTTCTCGGGTCGACTTTTTAGAAAGGATCCTATTATATTTCAATAATATTCTCAGAAAATTTCGGAGGAAAATTTCAAATACTTTCAAAGTTATAGACGACAGCGCCAAGTGTAAGGCATGCCAAATCGACCGCGCTTACCTTTCGGCCGTTTACAAAGGTTTTGCTCTACCTGCGTCGAACATCTGCTGCTACTTTTATGATTCTAAGAAAGACAGAAGCAGGTAAAAAGAGAGCTTACTATAATGGGTATAGCTTTTCAGTTTGAGGCAAAACTGTAGTTACAAAGCAAACGGTACGCTGGCCTGCTAAATTCGAAAATATCGCTCGCAGGGCTAGCATCACTCGGTAAAAGTCTCAGCTAATATTGTGCAAAATGGATACAAGAATTTGTCCTTTGTACATGTTATTTAAACTCACGTGCGTTATTTGAGTTTTAGTGGTACATTTCACCCTCTATAAGGGGGATTTTGGTTTAATTAATAGAAATATCTTGCTGTGGTTTGAATGCATATTCTATTCTCTAGACTATAAAATCTATACCATTTTTCACACTTCATTATGAGTCATTACATTATTACTAGAGTTTTATCCCATTTCAAGGATGTTTTGGGCCAAAAAAATGACACGATAATTTTTTTTAACCACAGATTTGAATTCAGCGTCGAAAAATACACTAGATCCATGTATATTGGTTCGTGGTAATGATTTTTTTTTGTGTGGCTGTGTTATCAGAATCTAAATCCCACCCTCTGAGACTCACCACCGCGAGGATATGTCCTTCTTAAAACTGTTCAGCGAAATTTTAGTTCACTTGACACAAAGTCACGTGCAGGAAAAAAGAACAGATGTGACGAAAGAAAGATCGTCGCGGTGAAAGGTACTAATAAGAAGAGGTAACGCCAAAAATAAGAGCGTCAGGGAACCAACCGAGATTGTGGAGACATCCAAGAAAATTGTGTCTTTATAAAGGTTCGATTTAACTAATTTAAGGCTAATATATAATTGGGTAGTTTTCAGCTCAATCCGGAAAGAAAATAACGCCATTTTAAAAGAGAAAATTCCATATTCCTGTACGTATTCCCGTAAAATCCTATAATCCAAACAGGCGGTAGCACGAAGTATTTTTGGACGCATTGATCAATGCCCTTTTAAAATATTCAGAGGGGCTGTATATTGATTTCAATTCTAGTAGGCGATTATCCTGTGGATTAGACATGGATATAGGGATAAAACAACAGATTGAAGGGGAATTCTGCAATCTCAATATGAACAGTTCGTGTATAAAATATATACATATTGTACTTTTCGTATAAAGTAATATTATTAAACATACCAAAAACAATAAACAAAATCTGACTTAACAAACACCGTATGTTCCTATTTAAATAAATATTAAGGATGTACTGATTTCGTCACAAATGGTAAGCTTCCTTTTGGTCCTAATACGGTAGTACTTATTCACTATTGTCTTATTCGACGCAATCGGCTTCGTTAATTGATTATCAAGGTTGATATTAGGTTCTAAAATTGTTGTTGGTTTTGTTATTTGGTATTTATTTAATATAAACAACGATATCAGGTCGATTAGTCGAGTAGGTTCAATAAAAATCCCGTAAAAAATTATTTTTCTTGGAAAATTATAACCATTTAAGGAAAACTAAACGTCACATATGGATGTGTCTAAGGTACTGTCAGCATTTTTCATCATTATTTCGATAAAAATGGTAAATTCTAAAAAACAGCAGCTCGCGAAATAGAGTCTACCACTCTAAAAGTCCGAAAAAAAATCATTCTGTGCCGGACGACATTAAGTGTTCATATAAAGTTGTTGCTCATATTTCTAATTTAATATCTCATTTCCCGGTGGAAAGTTTTCAATGAAACTTAAAATTGTTAACAATATACAGTAGAACCCCGATTAACCGAGTCGCGATTATCCGAGCTCCGGATTAACCGAGCTAATCTAAGAACCTGATTATCCGAAGTACGCGCGTCTATGCTGCGTATTAACCGAGCTTCTAAAGTATGTATGTACATATATCCATTTAAAATCGTCAGGGCCTTCGGGGAATCCCCCTGGCCCGTGTGAGGAGTTCCCCTATTTATGTTTTTGGACTCTTTCAGCATGTAAATTTGCGTGAATGCAGTGCGTTATAGCGTTTACCACGGAGAAGTACAAGTATACTCACATAATTTATTTGGTTGGAGTTCTGGTAGTTAACTGTAATTAATACGAACTGCTTTGTTTGAATTTTTGTTTATCGTATTATAATCGTCGTTCCTATTGAAGAAGGAGAGACAATTAAAGTTGCTGCACTAGATTATGGAGTAGGTGAGGTAACAGTTGGAGATTGGAAAAGAGACCGCATAAAAATAGAAGAGTGGTGTATAAATGAAGCCTCCTCGTCCTCAGGAAGAAAATCAATGAAAACCGGCGCCTCTGAAAAGGTTAACGAAGCTTTATTCATGTGGTTTAACCAACAGAGATCACTAGAGATAGATCAGTTTACCGCCAGTTCTGAATGGCTTGACCGCTGGAAAAAACGGTACGGTGTACGACAACTAACTGCATGTGGTGAAAAATTTTCTGCTGATGTGTCATCAATTGAGAAGTTTCAGCAGAACTTTAAAAAACAAATCGAAGATTGTGGATACACATGTGATCAAATTTACAACTGTGACGAAACTGGTCTGAATTAAAAAATGTTTCTATCAAAAACATTGGCATCAGGAAAAATCAGCTCCTGGGCACAAACGAAGTAAGGAAAGATTAACTATAATGGTATGTTCCAATGCATCTGGCAAGCACAAAATCCCACTGATGGCGATTGGCGAGTCTGCACGTCCAAGAGCTTTAAAAGACATCTCACCAAAGCCCTACCAGTCTATTACAAAAGTCAGAAGAGCGCATGGATGGGTGCGACCTTATTTACTAACTAGTTTGAAGAAGAGTTCGTGCCATCTGTGACTAAATTTTTGAACAGAAACCGTCTTCCTATTAAAGCAATTTTGTTAATGGATAATGCCCCTCCCACCCTGGAGAAGGACTTCATGTGGGCGTAATTGTAAAATTTTTTTCCTCCAAATTTAACCAGCATAATGCAACCAATGGATCAAGGCATCCCCGAAAACATTAAAAAAAATTATAGGCGTTTATATCTTGAACATCTGTTAGAATACACAGAAAAGGAGGATATTATCAATGGGATGAGAAAGGTTACACAAGTCAAGTTTGGGATTCTGTGCGCACTACCACTATTCAAAAATCTTGGTCAAAAGTTATTGATTTTGAGGACTATAATGAGAGTGAAGATGATACTCCATTAAATGAATTAGCTTTGAAATTGAGAAGTCATGGAGAAATGTCCTGTTCAAATTTTGACAGCGAGATAGAAGAAAAAGAAAAAAGTTTATTTGAATTAATGCAAAAATTAAAAGGTTGCGAAAATGTGACAAGAGAAGATGTCGTTGAATGGATGATTTAGAAGAAGAAATGAGTATTGAAGAAATAACGAATGCCTTTCAGGAAACCGAAAAATCAGATGACGATGACGAAGCGACGGTGGATGAACAGTCTCCCACTAAGATCTCTCATCAAGGATGTTTAAACTATTGGTGTTTATTTTTGAATGAATAAAAAACAAATCCGGATAATTCTAGTTTTCAGTTATCCGAGGAGGGTGCCCCCCACGTTACTTCGGATAACCGGGGTTCTACTGTACCAATATATAAAAAACACAGTTCATAACTAACACGTAGGCTGAAAAGTGTTTGGTCTAGCTACTTAAAACACATTTTTTTCCAAAATTCGACTTTATTCATCAACATAGTCTCCTTCAAGAGCGATACAATCAGTTCAACTAACATTTTTATACCTTTCTTGTAGAAGGATTTGTATTTGCCTTCAAAATAGGTCTCAGTTTCGGCGATAACTTCTTCAGAGAGCATTTTTTTTTGAAGTCTGCGAATAGATAATAGTTGCTAGGGGCCAAATTTGGAGAATACGGTGGTTGAGGAAGCAAGTCGAAATTCAGTTCATGCAATTTTACTATCGTAACCACTGACTTGTGACACCGTGCATTGTCTTGACGAAAGAGCACTTTTTTCTTGTTCATTTGGGGCCGTTTTTTTTCGATTTCTGCCTTTAAATGCACCAATAACGTTATATAATATTCGCTATTGATGGTTTTTCTATTCTCAGCATAGTCGATGAATCGAAATGAATTGGAAAAATCGTTGGAAAAAATGTATTTCGAGTTATTAATACATCTTGTTTTATTTCCGCATTCCAAACTTACTGACTGAACTATACGTATCGCAAAAAGGATCGTAACTCATTTAAACTACTCATC
The DNA here is from genome assembly GCA_019049505.1 of Pachyrhynchus sulphureomaculatus. Lineage (NCBI taxonomy): Eukaryota > Metazoa > Arthropoda > Insecta > Coleoptera > Curculionidae > Pachyrhynchus > Pachyrhynchus sulphureomaculatus. The sequence goes on from CM032451.1 coordinate 8,331,742, forward strand.
TCCTTCCAAAATGAAATTAGAACAAATCCAGAGAAATTTTAACATTGGAAAAAAGAAGATGATACCAGATGTACCTACATGCTGGAATTCCACGCATTATCTATTGGAAATGATCCAAGGGAAATCGAGGTTCCTGGTTTGGAATCTATGCGGGATAGTTTACTTGAAGGTTTAAGCCAGATATTAGCAAATATTAGAACCCATAAAAATTATATAATTGCTCCGATCCTCGAACCAAGATTGAAAGATGCATATTTCGCACGCAGCCCTAAAAAGGCATCGCCATCAACTTTCCAGAAGGTGACTCAGTTTTTGCCTTCTTTGGAGGTGGAGAGACTTGTAAACCCATTGCATCAACTCTTTCTTCATCGGAGGATCCCAACAGAATACCGCAGTCTCGTCAACAGTAATAATTTGTAAAAAATAATTCCCACATTTCTTAAAGTGGCCAGATATTCTTAAAAAACTTCTTTTCGCGCCAGTTACTGCTCAAGTTGGAGTTTGGTGATCTATCGTTCAAAAACTCTTTTCATTTTTAAATCGCAATGCACAATCTTGAAAACCGTAATCTTGGAGACTTCTTTAGCCAGCACTTTAACAGCAAATTATCAAGCCGAAGTTTTTTCATTTCTTTCATCTTTAAAAAATATGACATTCTTTTCTTAAGTTTTTCTTAGAGTAACACCGGGAGTTCTCTTAATTATTTATAGTAAAAAATACAATTTTAATAACCTTAATACTTTGAAGACGTTTACCTTGTAATCCGTAAATAACTAATACTCAAAAATATTCGATAATTTCACGAACATTTCACATAATTCCAGAAAAGATTTTATTGATGTCGTTCACGGTCTATGGAGTCGCTAAAACCGTTTGAACCGGCGCCAAAATGTAAGCCTTGACCCGTGCAGAAAGTTTATAGCCAAACGAGTAGTTTGTTTATGCCCGTTAACATTTTATATTGGTTAATTTAAAAAAATATATATCCATCAGTAATGAACATAAATATTTTATGGTGATTAAATTGCGAGTGCGAGTAATAAAAAACAAACGAGATAAAAGAAAAAAAATCGGTCAAGTGCAAGTTGAACTTGCGCAATTACTACGTTGATTGCTTTTCAAATAAAAAATTTTGTTACAGAGGTATAAAATGATCAGTGACGTCACAAAACACACCCCAAATGAGTTTTCAACCAAGTTTGTTTCCAATCTTTACTGAAAATTGATGACATTGAAATATTTGTTTTTTTTATATACCAGATAAATTATTAAAGGTAATGCAGTCGTGATAATTTTCGTTCAATCTACACTCCGTGGAGAATATTCCAGAATTTTTTCAAAATTTTTTGATAAGTACTTTTCGAGATAAGGCGGGTGAACCGCGATTTTTTAAAAATAATACAAAGAAAAGTGCGCGCAAGTATTACATTATATATATATATATATATATATATATATATATATATATATATATATATATATATATATATATATATATATATATATATATATATATTTTACTCGTGTTTTCACAAGCTTTTATTTGACACCACACTCGATTGCCTAATAATTTTTTTTTTTTTTTTACTTCCGATTTCACCCCCCAAAACTAACCCCCTAAGTCAAAATTTAACTTTCATAACTACATGGCTCTGATGACGCCATCAATTCCTATACTATTACCAAATTTTTTCTATGACAAATAGTTTCGGAGAAAATCGGGTGTGACAGACAGACACCGAAGTCATCTTATAAGTGTTCCGTACGGTACACTAAAAAAACATTCTGTTTGTTAAGACCTTGGGCCACTGTAATTTTTTGAAAAAATCTTTTTTTCTAGTGTTCCGTACTGAACAGTTATGTATAAGATCACTTCGGTATCCGGTCATCCGTCTGTCACACCCGATTTTCGCCAGAACTATTTAACATAGAAAATTTAATTTTAGCACTAACATAGGAATTGATGGCCTCATCAGAGCCGTGTAGTTTTGAAAGTTAAATTTTGATTTAAGGGTTAATTTTGCGGGGCGAAATCGGAAGTGGCTATAATAGTGAATGAAGTCGGAAAAAAGTGTGCCACTAGCGCGTTCCTTTGCAATACACAGCCTAAACTATTAGATATGGAACAATATTATGTAGCAGAGAACATCTATAATCTATAATATATCTAAAATGAAATGTCTCTCTGTCTGTCTGTCCATTAGTACCTTTATCACGCGAGAACCACTTATCCGATTTACGTGTATTTTTTTAAATTCATACATATATTCTTCGGCCAGGTTATATAATAATAATAATCTATATCTATAATATATATAAAATGCAACGTCTGTCTGTCCGTTAATGCGCTTATCCCTCGAGAACCACTTATCCGATATACGTAATTTTTTAAATTCATACATATGTTCTTTGACTAGGTTATAGATATATATTTGATTACATCTATGATAGATAGATAGATAGATATATATATATATATATATATATATATATATATATATATATATATATATAATGCAACGTATCTCTGTCTGTCCGTTAGTGTGCTTATTACTGGAGAACTACTTATCCGATTTACGTGCTTTTTTTTAAAACATATATATGTTCTCTAGCCAGGTTATCCATCTATAATATATATAAAATGCAACGTCTCTCTGTCTGTCTATGTGTCTCTCTGTCCATTAGTGCGTTACGTGCTTTTTTTTAAAACACACGTATTATCTCTGGCCAAGTTATAGCATATATTTTATTGCGTTAGGTAACATAAAGAATAGGCAGTGACGATAATAGTGAATCAAGTCGGAAAAAAGGTTACCGTTCGCTTGCAATATACTGCCTAAACCATTAAATATGGAACAATACCATGTTGCAAAGAATATAATGTATATAAAAATGCAACGTCTCTCTGTCTGTCTGTCTGCCCGTTAGTGCGCTTATCACTTGACACCCACTTATTCAATCTACGTGTTTTTTTATAAATTTATACATATCTTCTATATAATTCGATATAAGCCTAGATAACGGGAGATAAGGTAAGATAATGGGAGATAAATCTAGATAATGGGAGTTATGGTGAGATAATGGGAGATAAGGAGAAATAAAGGGAGATAAGAAGAAATATTGCGAGATAAGTCGAGATAAGCCTAGATAATGGGAGATAAGGTGAGATAATGGGAGATAAGGAGAAATAATGGGAGATAAGGAGAAATAATGGGAGATGAGCAGAGATAAGCCTAGATAATGGAAATTATGGAGAGATAATGGGAGATAAGGAAAAATAATGGGAGATAAGGGGAAATAATGGCAGATATTTTATTACGTTAGGTAACATAAGAAATAAGCAGTGACGATAGTAGTGAATCAAGTCCACGCGAGCGGAGCCGCGGGCACGGCTAGTGGTATATAAAAAATACATATTTAAAAATCTGAATTGGAGCAACATGGGCATAAATATAAATGGAGAAATGCAGAATAACTTTAGATTCGCAGATGACATAGTCCTATTAACAGATCATGCGAATGTCATGCCTAACACCCTAAAAGAACAGTCCCATAAAATTGGCCTAAAGATAAATTTTTTGAAGACCCAGTTTATGACAAATCTAACTTTTACCAAGCCACTATCAGCAAACGGGGTAAACATCGAGCAAGTCATGACATATAAATATTTGGGACATGAATTTAAGTTGGGCAGAGATAATCAGACTCATGAACTACAACTGAGGGTCACTCTAGCTTGGGCCACAGTTGGCAAACTACGAGAAACGCTGAAATCAGGCATGCCTGTTTGGCTTAAACGAAGGATGCGTGTTACCTGTGCTTACTTATGGAGCAGATAGACTTTGACAAAGAAGACAATAAATAAGATAAGGGTACCTCAAGCGGCAATGGAGCGGTTAATGTGGGGTTTGTCTTTTCAAGATAAAGTCCCAAATAAAGAAATTAGGAAGCAAAAACACTGTTTTTTTTCTTCAAAAGTCCAGAAACTTTTTACCCTATGTAATATTATGGGCAAATAATTGAATAATTTTCCTGCAAATAGAGTTTAAAAGTGACTTACTGTTTATTTTGACACAAAAAAAAATACGACACAGACGAAAATAAAATATAAAGATGAGAATATTTTACACTAATATTTTATAGCAGATTTTCAAAACAGTTCACATGATATAATACGTTACTGTATCCAATTTTTTAAATTAATAGCGGTTTTAATCAAATGTGCCCTGCTTCTTTTTTATTAACATCTATCTATTTTTACACGGACGAACTTTCACCGAAAAACGTTTAAATGTCGATTAACAGTAAAAAAAACCACTGCCAACACTCGCACGATTTTTAAGTGTCCGTAACCGAACGATGCGTCTGAAACCTCACTTAAAAAACAACTGACGAACAAAACAATATGTCGCCTGTAACGTTTTAATGTGTGCCAAGTGTCGACGGCATGGGAGGCCGATAAATAATCAAAAATAAATAAAAATTGTTTTTAATATGCAGATGTGTCAGTATTTTGAACGCAATTGAATTTGACCTACAGTTACGAAAAAAAAATTGAGCCAAATTCAAGAAAAATTTATTTTCTACATAACAACGGCCTATATTAACACGTCGTGCGCCTTCTTTTGGAGGTGGAAGGCTCTTATGAACCTACTGCACCGATCTCTGCTTCATGGGACAATCCCAATAGAATACCTAACACGTAGGTTGAAAAGTTTTTGGTCTGACACATAGATGTCACCCTTGGTAAAAAATCCATATAACTTTTAGGAAGTACCAACCTTCAAACGATACGTGTCGAAATTTCATGACATTTCGACAATTAGTTTATAAGTTACAGTGGTGTTAGTGACGCAACTTTTGATATTTTCAACACAATGGAAAAAATCGAATTTCGTGTGTTGATTAAAAACTGTTTTTTGATGGGAAAAAATATCGTTCAAGCAAAGCAATGGCTTGGTAAGTGTTATGGGGACTCTGCTCCCGAAAAATCATTCATTATTTACTGGTATGCTGAATTTAAACACGATCGTACAGATACAAATGATGCTGAACGCTCAAATGAGGTGGTTACACCAGAAAACAAAAAAAAATCCACAAAATTGTTTTGGATGACCGTAAAGTGAAATTGCGTGAGATAGCTGACACCCTAAAGATATAGAAAGAAGGTATTGGACATATTTTGCCGGAACATTTGAGTATGAGAAAGCTCTGTTCAAAACGGGTACCGCGTTGCAAAAAACAACGTGTTGATAATTCTGAGCGGTGTTTGGACCTGTTTAGGCACAATAAAAAACCATTTTTTCATAAAACAGATGACAATGGATGAAACAAGTATCCACCACTACACACCGGAACCAAATCGACAGTCACTTGAGTGGAGAGCAGCCGGTGAAAGCCGCCCGAAGCAACCAAAGACACAACAATCGGCTGGGAAAGTTTTGGTATCTGTATTTTGGGATGCGCTTGGAATAATTTTCATCGACTGTGCTGAGAAGGAAAAAAAATCATCAATAGCCAATATTATATAAAGTTATTGTCGCGTTTGAAGGCAGAAATCGTGAAAAAATGGCCCCAAATGAACAAGAAAAAAGTACTCTTTCATCAAGACAATGCAGAGTGTTACAAGTCAATGGTTACGATGGCAAAATTGCATGAATTGAAGCTCGACTTGCTTCCTCATCCACCATATTCTCCAGATTTGGCCCCCAGCGACTATTATCTATTAGTAGACCTCAAAAAAATGCTCGCGGGAAAGAGATTGGGTTCCATTGAAAAAATTATCGCTAAAACTGAGCCCTATTTTGAAGGCAAAGACAAATCCTTCTACAAGAAAGGTATAGAAATGTTAGAAACGCATTGGACTGATTGTATTACTCTTGAAGGCGACTATATTGATGAATAAAGTCGAATTTTGCAAAAAAAAAAATGTGTTTTAAGTAGCTAGACCAAAAACTTTTCGGCCTACGTGTCTTGTGGCCAGTTGCTAAAAATGTTCTTGAGAAATTTCTTTTGGTCCACTTTCCTCTGTAGTGAAAAGCTTCATCACTATGCGATGCCCTAAATTACTTTTTCTGATTTTTGGGAAGAAAAAAAATCGTAAAAACTGTAAACAGCAGCGAACTCGTACAAAATTTCGTCGAAGTACTGTGTACAACAGCGACAATAATTTGACAATTAAGCAACTTTTTGGATGACATCACTGCAAAGTTAGTCAGCTATCGCCCTTGATGAAGCTAACATGGTTAGTGAAACGCACGTCGAGCGCAAAATAAATAGTTTAATGTAGTAGTGATAACTGTAGTGTAATGTTATTGTGCCAAAGATTACCAACGATGTCACGATTCTCATGGCTAAGTAGATAACTTGAAAAAACACCCTCATACTTCACATTCATACGTACAGTGTATCTCAAATTCCTGACATAGAAATGGATGAAGTTAAAAAAGCCTTACAACAGATGAAAAGTGGAAGAGCGGCTGGAGAGGATGATATTATACCTGAAATGCTAAAATGCGGAGGTGAAGTCCTAATGAATGAATTAAAAGATCTTTTTAATGAATGCCTCAAATGTGGAAATATACCAGAAGACTGGGAAAACGCCATAGTACAAAAAAGGTGACCCGAAAACCTAGAAAACTACCGGCCAATTAGTTTACTTTCCCAAGTTTACAAGCTGTTCTCACGAATCATAACCAACAGACTGGAACACAAAATAGAATTATACCAACCGATAGAACAGGCTGGATTCAGATCAGCGTTCAGTACGATTGAGCACTTGCACACATTGAGAATACTAATCGAGAAGGCCACCGAATATAATATACCAATGTGGCTCACATTTGTAGATTTTCGCAAGGCTTTCGACACAGTGAAAAAATGGGCGCTTATAAGAGCTTTTTGAAATGCTCGTATAGACCCCAGATACAACGAACTGATAGCCAGAATATATGAACGAGCAACACTCAAAGTTATGGTAAACCAAGAACTGACAAAAAAGGTCCCAGTGAACAGAGGAGTAAGGCAGGGCGATGTAATATCGCTTAAGTTATTTACAATGATCTTGGAAGATGTCTTCAGAGAACTGAATTGGGACGAAAATGGCCTTCTGATAGCTGGCGATCGGCTAAACAACCTGAGATTCGCAGATGGCATTGTATGTTAATTATAGCAAACAATAAGAATTAAATGATCCAGATGATCACAAATCTCCCCACCAAGCAAGAGAAGTGGGACTTGACATAAATTTCTCCAAGACAAAGTACATGAGTAACAAAGACACCAATGATGAAAATATAGTGATTGAAAATTCAACAATAGAAAAAGTAAACACGTACATCTATCTGGGCCAAATAATAACGATGGGAAAGGAAAACCAGCAGCTTGAAATAGAAAGAAGGATACGTATGGGATAGGCAGCATATGGAAAATTGAAATATGTACTGAATATGAACATTCCTCAAAGATCAAAAACCCAAATTTATAATCAATGTATCTTACCAGCTACAACGTATGGAGCTGAGACATGGGTTTTAACTAAAAGAACAATAGAAAAACTACAAGTTCACCAACGAGCAATGGAAAGGAAGATGTTGAATGTTACTTTGAAGGACAAGAAAACTAATAAATGGATTAGCCAAACAAACAAAGGTGGATGATATCACCAAATGGATAACATCTCTGAAATGGAGCTGGGCCGGCCATGTAGCGAAAGCGACGTATAAGTGGAGTGGCAAGATCACTAGGCGGAGGCCATGGGGTGAAAAGCGAAGCACAGGAAGACCCTAACAGAGATGGAGCGACGATCTGAAGAGAATCGGAGGGCTTAACTGATATCAACAAGCATAACATAGAGAAAAATGGAAAGATTTGGGAGAGGCCTATACCCGACAGTGGGTAGAGAGCAGCTGAAGGAAGAAGAGAAGTGTATCTCAAAGTAAACATAACTTTTTGAAAATGGGAACAGAAATTTATTATTTTTATTTAGGCGCAATATCTCAGCTTCTATTCATCCGGTTGTCATGAAAATTAGACATAATGTCAGTGAGAGATGTACAGTCTGTCAAGAAAGAACGTAACCGTTCGTATTCTTGAAAAAAATCTGTTTCGAGAACATTTTTTGCATCAATGTATTCTTTGGTGTGCTAACAACACCGCACTTACCTTAGTAAGTTGTCTAATCGTCTCCTGAATCAATAATCGAATAGGTGGCGCCACTAATATTGGCTATTTTGACCCTCAAAAGTCGGCTAATTACATTTACAAGGATAACTTTTGAACTGGAAGATCGATGTGAATAATTCTTTCACTATGACCTCAGTTGAACAATACCTGATCGAACTCAAAAGTTTCATTAAAATCGGTCCGGTAGTTTTAAAGATATTTGAAGACGAACACATACATTCGCGAAATTTAATAAGTCGCTTTGGAAGCGTGTATAGCATACCATAAATAAATATGTATTATGATATATAAATAATATTACGTGCATAGGTATTAAACTGAGAACCTTATTTTTGTGCTGTGCCTGAAAAATACCCCTAAAACTGTATATAGCAATGTTTGTCTTTGGTCTTCTAAAAATAACTTAAATTCGAACAAAAGTAAAACAAACTTTGAAATTTTTGAAAACAGAGCCCAATACAGTTTGAAATTGGTATTATTTGAGCACTCACCGGAGGTCTTTGAAGTCTATTCAATTTCCAACATTCTCGATATAACTCTTAATAGTACTTTACAATTTTTCAAGCACCTACTGTAACAAAAAATATAGCTATCGCTACCGAGAGACAAACATATAAAGGGTCTTTCAAATTGAGCGGTTTTTTTAATTCTTGAGTAAGACACAACTGGCGTTGCGAAACAGCCTGAGTTTTGTGACATTTGAAAAGTGTAATGTATGACATTTATAAAAATGGAGTCGTATAATATACAACGAGTTTAAATTGTCCATATTTCTTCGAAAATGATGCTGGTGAACCTGTAACTGTGAATGGGCTTCAATATCGTGAGATGATAACTGAATTGTTGTGGCGTGAATTGAATAATAATACTCTGGAGGACATTTGGTTTCAGGACGGCGCAACTGTCACACTGCTCATGGAGCAATTGAGTTGTTGCAGGGAAAATGTCCTGGACGTGTAATCTCCAGAAACGGTGATGCTAATTGGCCACCAAGATCATGTGATCTGACTCCGTTGGACTATTTTCTCTGAGGTTACGTAAAAAGCCACGCACAATCGATTCTCAGGCTGAAGGACGACATTAGTGGCATTATTGGTGAGTTAAAACCGGAATTATACCAAAATGTCATCGAAAACTTTGACAAAAGAGTGGACATCTGTGAAGATGTAAGAGGTGGAAATTTGGTGGATATTATTTTGTTTTTTGTCATACATCATATACTTCAATTACCAATAAAGTTTTTGAAATCAATGCCATCTGTGTTTTATTCAAGAGTTTAAAAAACCGATCAATTTGAAAGACCCTTTACAACAAAATGTTGCCGCAAAACGAAACCGGCTTGTTAAAATGTGTCTCGTAGAGTCGAGAGATGCTGCGCGTATTGTTACATATATAGTAATACAATTTCTTCTTGCGCGACATTTCTGCGAAACCCGACGAGGCACATCTAATCGATCTGGCGGCAATCAGCCGGCTTCGTTTCGCAGCGACGCCTTTTTCCACGTGTTTTTGAATTTTTGTAGCCATAGTCATATTTTCCTGTGCTACTGTAGTCGTGATTGTTTTTTTAAGTGTATATTACGCCAATTTTCACTCCCACTTTTTCTATGGTATTTTAAACCTGGAGACCTGTACTAGTTTACTGCGAGTATTTTATTACAAAAGTAGGCGATGAGAATTATCACAGGAATTTTTTATCGGGAAATTTGCGATTATTTTAAGAAAATTTTACATCACTAGGAATTTATGTTTTTAAAAAGCGTGTGTATGTTTACAAAAATAGACTCATTTTTCAAACAAATCGTTTATCTCAAGATTATGCTACGAATACTGATAACTAGTTGGCATAAACCATTTCCCCTAGTCAAAAACATATGCGGTTGCTATGGATACTAGTTTGACAATTAGATTAATAGGTACCCAAAGTTTCGTCGTCCAGATTTTATTGTGTTTTGTACTAACATGGGGTGAAAAGTCCCGAAATTTTCAGAGAGATGGCAGCACAAAGAAAAAAAACCATCTGATTTTCAGTTAGTGTCAACTCTCAGAAGATTCGTGTAAAATTTTCGTGACATTTTATCTATTAGTTTGCGAGTACAGCTGTTTAAGTGACGTAATTTTTGATTTTTGCAAAACGATGGAACAAAAAAAAATTTCGTGTGTTGATTAAACATTAAATAAATAATAAGAAGGCCAGATTAGAATTTTCAAAAATACACCAAAATTGCACAGTGGAAGACTGGAAAAACGTGCTCTTTTCGGACGAAACTAAAGTTAATTTATTTGGAAATGATTTAAGAAGATATGTTCGACGACTAACAGGTACTAGACATGATTTTCGGTATCAAATACCGACTGTTAAGCATGGTGGTGGTAGTATTATGCTTTGGGGGGGGGGCATATTCGTGGTAAGGTGTCGGTTCAAGAATTAGAGTTGAAGGTACTATGGACGCTGTTATATACAGAGATATTCTATCAGAACATATGATTCCTTATAGACGTAGAAATATGCCACGAGGATGGATTTTTCAACAAGATAATGATCCGAAACATCGATCTAAGCTTTTACAAGAATTTTTCAGGAAGAAAAGTCTTCGAGTTTTAGAATGGCCAAGTCAATCCCCGGACTTGAACCCCAAAGAACATTTGTGGGAAGAGTTGAAAATGAAAGTGAGAACTCAGAATTGTCCTAATAAAGGTGCTCTCTGAAAAAAAGTTCAAGAAGAGTGGGCCAATATAACCAGAGAATTCTCAAATTAATCGAATCGATGCCTCAAGGATGTGACGCCGGATTAATTTCGAAGGGTATGGCTACAAAGTATTGATTTGATAAGAATGTATCTTTTACTGTCACTTTTTTCTGAGTTATAGTGATTTTTGCTACGTTATATACCTTTTTATTGTGAAATTTGAAGTTCGCCCAACACTTATGAACAGCCGAAAAATGTTATTTTTGTTATAAATGATTGTTATTTACAGTAGAAAATTCTTGAGTTGTATATGTTGTTAGTAGAATTAAACTAGTTTATGTGTATTTGGATTTTTCTCTTCTCCCTTTAAACTTCACTTGAAAAAAACACAAAAAGATCCACCATATTGTTCTGAATGATCGTAGAGTAAGAGTAAGAAAGATAGTTGACATCGTGATATCAACAGAACGCGTGAGGCATATTTTGCATGAACATTTGCACATGAAAAAGCTATGTGCCTAATGGGTGCTGCGCACGCTCGCGAGTGATCAAAAACAGCAACGTTTTAAAGATTGAGAATGCTGTTTGGCATCGTTTCGGAGTTTTCGCGTCGATTCGCAACAATGAAAGAAACATGGATCCACCACTACACGTATGAATCCAACGGACAGTCCACACTGTGACTGGAACCGCATAAAAACCGACCGAAACGTCTAAAAACACAAACATCAGCTGTGAATGTTTTGACAAATATTTTTTGAGAAGCGCACGGAATAATACCGATCGACTAGACTTGAAACTTATCAATATGTTCTCGTATTACGAGTACTAATAGTAATAATTAGTAATAAATTTTTGAACATGGTAGAGTATAGATTTGTTACTCGAAAACGACTGATTTAGGATTCATCCAAAGTTCCTCGTCTACAGGTAAGTCATACATCAAGATATTGGCCAATGTTTGACTAAGATTGGTTCAAAAGTTTTCGTCTCTCTCCTGCCGATATCGGTGAGATATAGTAATCGAACTGGGAGGAGAATAAAAGCATTTCTCTATGGTCTTTACTACTTAAATAATGCAAGTTGTCCAAGCAGATACTGGTTTGAGGTACTATATTGCTTGGAAAACTATTAATACAACAGACAATTTTATTGTACATGGAAAGTGTTTTATTATTATTTATTTATGTTATAATATATTACTCCAGTTTATCTTTCAACACCGAATAAAAAGTAACCTCAGACTGTACTAATAATCTGCGTCTTTTTTAAATATTTGTACTATTACTGAAATACTCCAAAATCTGGCAAAGTTTATATTAATAAACGAATAAAGTTCGTCATAACGTAATAGATAGTTTGAGCATAGAAATATCGCCTCAATATTATAGTGAGGTTCTACGTTATATTTTTAAATACTACGAGTATTGACCACTAATTAACCTACTACAAGGGGGGTGAAAAGTCCCAAGACTTCCCGAGAAATGGCAGCGCAACCAAAAAACCACATGATTTTCAGTTAGTGTCAACTCTCGGAAGACTCGTGTAAAATTTTTAATAACATTTTGTTTATTAGTTTGCGAATTACCGCTGTCTGAATGACGCTACTGTTGATTTTTTGCAAAACAATGGTAAAAAATAATTTCGTGTGCCTATTAAATATTGCTTTTTGATGGGAAAAAATACGGCCAGAACCCAAGAATGGCTTAACTCTTTGAAGTACGGGAATTTGGCTTTAAAAAAAAAACCCCAGCGGTACGAGAAAAAAAACATTTGAAAAATGCACAAATTGTTGTCTATTTATTTTAAGTAAATAAGCTTGAACAAAAATTTATATATAAAAAAATATAAATACATTGCAAAAGAACTTAGATTGGGTGGTTTATTTTTTGCGCCACCATACTTTAACACAAATTTAAAAATAAAATATAAAATAAACAATATATTCTTAAAAGTAAAAGAAATTAACTTTGTGCATGATAAGATTGAAAACAGGTTTTTTGTTTTTTTTTAAGCATAATGGCATTTGGCAAATACTGCATTGCCAGTTGGTACGAATATCTCTTTTTTTCGAGCTACAGTAAGCACACCTTCTACGAGTGGTTCTCATTGGCTGGTGTGTACTTTCTGCTCTTCTTACAGCAGTTGATACTGTGGGCTTATGAGAACTAATGATCACTGATAATAATTCCGTGGACATGGCGATTTTGTCTATCCTTTGTACCAATGCTTTGGCAACTAAGCCTTCTGAAACTTGTCTTCGGAAATCCTTCAAAGAAAGCTTAGCATTTTCTTTATGGTATAGCTTATATAATATAAATGCATTTGTTATTGTTGTATCCAAAAAGAAAAAAAAATACGATGACACCACTTGTGACTTTTTCGATCAAGCCCATAATATGATTGCATTTGGTCGAATTTGTCAACGAAATTCATGTGTCTTTTATAGCCACTAAGTAGAAAAAGGGCAAGGAATAAGCAGTACTCTGCCATCTTTCTCTTTTCTTTTTACTTCTGTAACAATTGTAGGGACATGATAGTTAGACAACATATGCACGGATTTCTTGTCGCGCCATTTCACAGCAGTCAATCCACTATCGCTTGTATACCATTCATATTCCCCCCTTTTTAGATCTTTATCATTAGTGAAATAGGGCAAATTTTTTCTTGATACGTTTATTGTTCCACAAGCATAAATTTTCGAATCTAAAAGATCCTCCATTAGCTTTATGGATGAGAAGAAATTGTCAAAATATATTTTGTGATTTTTGTTTGTAAGTGGAGCAGCTAAACTCTTAACAACTCGAGCGCCCAAATTTTTTTCTGTTTGATCTCCAGTCTTCCCTGTATATATATCAAAATTCCAGCAATACCCTGTTTCATCCGCTAAACCCACACTTTGTATCCCCTTTTTATGGGTTTTTTTTGGTAAGTACTGTTTGAGCGAAGATCGCCCTTTAAACTTGATCATTGATTCGTCGACAGCTATCTTCTCATGAGGCTGTAGGCATGACTGAAAATTGGTTTTAAGTTGATCAAGAAGGGGTCGCACTTTATAAAGTTTATCAAAATTAGCGGAGCCATGTACTGGCATTATGCTGTTATTATTCAGGTGAAGGTTCGAAAGAATCCAACCAAATCTATGCACTCTCATTAGCTTGCTTATATAGGGATCGTGAAGGTCTGGTACAGCACTCCAGTGATCTAGGTAACTTGGGTAATTGTTTATGCCCATAAGAATGTTTATACCTAAAAGGGTCTTGAGTTCGTCAACATTTGTTTGTGAATATGCTTTACCCTTGGCTTGAAATGTTTGCTCTGCATAGAGATTGGTTTGAAACACAATATCACTTAAAAATTCATCAGTAAATAAAAGATTAAATGCTTCATAAGGACTTAGGCTGGCACGATGGCGAATAAAATTGGGTAGACCAATATCCGCAGTAAATGGGTCCGGAGTCTTTATATTAGAAACGCATTTATTCCAAGTAGGTACCAAATTGCTTTTCCATCTCTTTGCTAGAGTAAATAGCGGTACTGTATCTTCTGCATCCCATTCATCCGAAGAGGAAGGCTCATCTTCCCCATAATCAGACACCACAATTTCGGCAACGTCAAGATGATCAAACAAAGCAGCCGGAGCATCTCCTGCAGAAGAACCTTCACTTTCTGACTCGTCACCATCAGCCTCTGAGTCGCAGTCAGAAGGAATTGAGATACAACTGTTTTCAATTCGATCTATTTCATCATAGAGTTCATTTTCTGTCATGCCTATCAAATTGAAACTGAGTGCTTCACGCCGGCGGCTCATGTTTCTAACAGTACGGTGGTACAATTTTACACTAAAAAAAATAACAAAATTCAGGTTTCAAACTTCACGAACATTAAAAATGGATATTAACCTACCTTTATTATGTGTTTTTATATGAAATTCATAAAGTAATGCACCAGATGAATAAAAACAACACTTTTCTTTTAAAAACAATAACCTCAATCACCCAACTAATCATAGGCCAATGAGATGTTTCGCTATGGAGGGACGATTATTAAACCGACGTACGCAATAAAAATAATTTTGATTTAAGTGGTACGTTTTATGGACCACCATACAGAAAAGGTCAGCAAAAAAGTGGTTCAATTTGTCAACCAAGGTACTGCAAAGAGTTAAGTCAAAAGCAACTATATGTCGATGGCTTGGTGAACTTAAATGCGTACTTTGCACCGATGATACACTACGTTCCGGACGTTCAAATGACACAGTCACTTCAAGAAACAAAAAAGAAATCCACCATATTGTTCTGAATATTCGTAAAGTGAAAGTGAGAGAGATAGCTGATATCGCAGCAGAACGCGTGAGGCATATTTTGCATGAATACTCTCAGTCAACACACATATATTTCGTTTTATGCTTATTTACACTTAGTTTCCATTTCCGTATTCTGTTTTCCGCAATCAATAACCAATTTAAAGTTTTGATGATCTTTTATTTATAAGCCACTGCTTTTCCAATGCGGGAGATAGGCCTCTTCAAGTTTCTTAGAATTTTCTCTATCCTGTGCAAGATGGAGCCATCTACTGCCTGCTATCAACCTGATATCATCAGTTCATCTTTTCATTGGTCTCCGACACTTCGTCTACTCTCCCAAGGTATCCATTTAAGTAATTTTGTTGTCCATCTACCATCGCTCGTTCTAGCCACATGCCCCGCCCATTGTCAGTTTAATTTTACCACTCTTTCACCGATATCTGTAATTCTTGTTGTTCGTCTAATATCCCCGCTTTTAGTGTGTTGTCGTAAACTAACACCTAACATCTGTCTTTCCATGGCCCGCTGAGTACGTTGAAGTTGACAAAGACTATTTTTTGTAAGGGTCATGGTTTCCACTCCAAACGTACTTACTCGAAGTATGCAGCTCTCGTACACTTTTCTTGTTAAGGACATGGGAATACGCCTGTTTTTTAGAATGAATCCCAGTTTTTGACATGCAGTCCAGCTGAGACCAATTCGCCTTAGTATTTCCGCTGTTTGACTGTCCTTATCCAATCTAATATTATGTCCCAAGTATACAGTCAGTCCAAAAAGTCTCTATACACCACATGCTTTCTATACTATTTTTGTGTTATGTTTAAAATTAATTGGAACTATGAGAAAACATGTTTAAATTAATATTTGAAACTTAATCAACGAGGATTAGTATTAAAAACAACTACGGAACATTTTATTTAAACAAAATTAATGTTAAAAAAGTCTCCATACACTCAAGATCTGTGCTGAAACAACCACGTTATAAACAGTCCCATTTTATCAAGCTATCTATTGCTCGCTAAACTGAAAACAGATGAATAATTTTCGGCCATACTTTATAATCTGTCACTTGTTGCTAATGACTTTGCAGTGGGTTTTCAAAGTAGTATTAAAAATTGAGCGAGATAAATTGTGAAATTCCATTTCAAGCTCGAAATAATTTGTGGAAAGATGAAAAATCGTACAGAAATATAGGAAATATTGTTAAAAAGTCACACGCTACTGTTCAGTACATTGTAAACCAGTATAAATCAACGGGTTCCTATAAAATTCGACCACGCTCCGGTCGTCCCAAGAAACTGACTTCACCTGAAGAAGCCAGTATTGTAAGACAAATAATTATAGATGCCAAGAAAAGTGCACCAAAATTAAAAGAAGTACGGGAAGTATTTTCGAAAAATATTTGTTCACAAACTCTCCTTTATCTAAAGGAGCTAGACGAAAACTGATGTCGGTGTCTGAGGCTCAATTTTTATGATAAACTCAGTGATGAAAACCGCATATCGATATCTAGTACCGTTTCAGATATACAGGGTGTTTTTCAAAAATCCGCATTTTGGAAAAATGCTCGTAATTCTTTTCCTATTGAATGAATAAATTGTTTTATTTTTGTTTTGTTTTATTTTCATTGTAGTTATGACTCTAAAGTTACTCCTGGGAATTTTTTTTACGATTTGACTACTATCGGTAAACAATTGATATTGCCGCTCCGTCCAAAGCCTACTTCACAAAATGTACATTTAAAACTCGCGTCAAAACTGAAAAACCTTTATATTTTGAAGTAGATTTAAGCAAAATATAAAATGTATTCCATTTTAAGATATATTTTTTTCGTTAATAACTATTAAAATATTAGTTGTATAAAATGTAACTTACACTGTTGAAATCCACGTGAAAAAGTGCTTTGAGAATGTTTTTACAGAAATCAAAAATTTTCAATAGAAAACGAATTACAAACATTTTTCAAAATGCAGATTTTTGAAAAACACCCTGTATATATGAAACGGTAGTAGATATCGATATGCGTTGAATTTATTATAAAAATTAAGCCTCAGACACCGACATCAGTTTTCGTCTCCCTTAAAAGTGTCCAATTTGGACCACCCTGTACATGTATTCTTTGTTCTTCAATACATTGGTTCATTTCCTTTCATTTTCAATATTTCAAATGTTCTTTTATCTTCATCTGGAGATTTCTTATTCTTCATCTGTTTTAAAGCAGTTTCCAATTCACTTCGGCTTACCTCGGGAATTTCTTCCGAGCCAACGTTAAGAATATGTTTTGTCTGCTGATTTGGATTTAGTATAGTCGAGAAATAAAGTTTTGTCTAGCATTCCTTTATTCCATTCGTTATTTCCTTCCTGTCACTTATTATTTCAACTGGTGTATCTCGTAATCAGTTATAGGTATTCCCATTCCGAAGCATCTCCATTGCATCTAACGTCACAAATAAAAAGCTGGGATGATTAACACCTGAAGCTCTCTATCAATTTAAAAAAGTCAGTTACATTTGAAATAATGAAAAATTAATTTACGTACAACTGTCCACGCAAATGTAGCACCCGTACGTTCTATAATTAGTCACCTATAACAGGACTGGCTGTATTAGAGATCTCTCAATGAATTTGATGACATTACGCTTGCTTATTTATTCGGTAATTTGGATTCGGGCCAATTTAATTTTATTGGTCGTGTTAAGATACAACAAACTGTATCTCTGACTGGTGAAAATATTCATAAATAGCGCCCCTCGATTAGAACACGTAAAACGAATTCAATAAAATTTCAAATTTATAATCCAAAATCATCGCTTTCACTGTCTGACTTGGTTACCTTTTTTGAATGACCCAATTATTATTAGTACCATATGCTAGAGTGCATCACAACAAGCAACAAACAGTGTTTCGCCTAATCAATTAAGAATATCGTAGTAAGAAAGGTATTAAACACATCACATAAAAGGTGTCCCAAAATTCAAGCAACATTTGAATTTGGGGCTATTTGTATGGTAAAGTGTTGCCAACAAAACAAAAAACACAGCGCGACAGTTCAGGGTTATTAAAAATGAAGCGCTACACGAAAGAACAACGTGTTTTCAATGTTGAGCAATATTTTAAAAATAAGAAAAGTTTGGCAGCTACAGTTCGTAATTTTCGTACAAAATATGGTCGGAATAGTGATTTAACCTCATCAACTGTGAAGAGGGATAATTGAAAAATTCAGGGAGACCGGATCAATTAGTGATCTTAAACGCTCTGCCGTCCTTCAATAAGTCGTTCAACACAAAACATTGAAGCAGTTCGTGAGAGTTGTTGCCGATACTCCAGGAACATCAATTCGGCACCGTAGTCAAGAATTGGATATTTCGAGGAGCTCTCTACAGCGTATTCTCACGAAAGATTTGCATCTTCATGGTTACAAAGTTCAATTGACTGAAGAACTGAAGCCTACTGACCACGCACAACGAAGAGAGTTGGTTGAATGGATTATGGAACAACAACAAATGAATACTGATTTTTCGAAGAACATTATCTTCAGCGATCAGGCTCATTTCCATCCTGATGGATGGTTAATAGACAAAATTGTCGCATTTGGGGTTCAGACAACTCACACGTGACCGTTGCGAAACAAATGCATCCACAACGTGTCACTGTGTGGTGCGGATTTTGGGCATTAGCAGACTCTCTCTACAGACATAAGCAAACACTGGAATGTTTATTTTCTAATACTACAAAGAGTAGAAACATTAGTGGTAATTAAATTGGGATTGATCGGTATTTAACCAATTACCGCACGACAATGAGAGATTTTAAAGCTATTAGAGAGCTAGAGCGTGTTACGTTAACTTATTGTAAGTGTTTACCCTATTGAAGCGAACTCTGTAAGTAACGGAACGCTTCTAAATCACTTCCTTCATTTTGAAAGTGTTTTCTAAAATCAGTTCTGGACTAGTGCTGCAATTTGTGTACGAATACGGCGGCAGACTCGCTTGTCTTTCAGACCAGGTCTAAAATAGACCTCTTTAAACAGAGGAACCAGCGAAAAACCAGGGCTCTTTTACAAGAAATCAGAAACCTGCGTGAAGAAATTTAAAAACTAATAACAATTAAATAACAAGAGACGTAGAAGTACGAAAGCTCAAACCCCCAACAAGAAGTGCAAAGACACAGAACAATTAAACACCGATGCGGCTATACACCCAAGTGTAAACCGACCCATCGAGTAGGCCACCAAAAACGAAAAAAATCATTTTAAAATTCCAGCAAAAAGCATCCTGACAGAGTCAATAACTTATTTTTCCTATATTTTCTCTTAAATAATTATTAATCAGGACATACATACAGGTATATCCTTATAATAATCGATATACACTACTAAAATTGAACAAAGTCCATATTCCAGCAGCAACTCACTGTTCTCTCATTTATCAATCCATCTCGATACGTATTTCGCTATATCACAGCTCATGATCGACAGAAAAAGCGCATAAAACTCAAACCACTTGTCACAGAACTAGCGCCAAGAATAAGTAAGATACGATAATTTGCATCTCCCACTAGTGTAAACCTAGTTTTGAAGACATGTCTGCCCTCTATCGGGGGTAGTTTAAGGCCACAGATCGCTAGGCAGAGCTTGTGTCGGAATTCTACCCCATGTATATAAAAATCAACATTAACTACTAAAATTCAACAAGGTCCATTATTCAGCTGTTATTGTCTGTTCTCTTATCTGTCAATCCATCTCGGAACGTGTTTCGCCATATCACAGGCTCCTCAGCCAAGCCAAGATCGACAAAAACAGGGAACAAAACCAAACGATTCCTCTATAAGTCCTGGGCCGTAGATAACCCCTGACAGACGGCAGGTATACCTTCACAATTAAGATTACAACAGCAAGAGATGGTAGTACTGTGGTAAGTACTTTGAGTTTGTTTTCTTTTTTTGTCAATACTAGCACGGCTGATAAGGCGTGATACAACGAAACGCGTCCCGAGATAGATGAGCAGATGAGAGAACAGTAAGTAACTGCTGAAATATGAGCTTTGTTCAGTTTTAGCAGTTAACATTGAGTTTTATATGTGTGGTAAATTCCTGACATAAGCGCTACCTAGAGGTAATTATTAGCAACTCACAGCAGAAAGAGATGCAATTTATTATATCGCACTTATATCCTTGGAAAATTACTATTTTTACTGAAATATGGTAATTATATCGTTATCGTTAACCTAACTGTTGACTGTAACCTCCCAATACTCCTTCACATCGATTAATTGCAGTAATTAAGTGCGATTCCAATCTATTCCCCAGAATACAGGGCAGAGTAAATTAATTAAAGGATAATTGAGAAATTCTAGATGAAAATTGCCCTCAACAATAAATGTTTATGCAACTCTTTTGGGGAAAAATCGGGAGAGGGAGTTCGTGGGACACATCTTACACACAAATTGTTTATTATTACTATTTTATTAAGTTATAATTATGATATCTGTTAAGTGTTATCCACTAGATGGTGTGTGAAGTTTCAGACACTTGTGTTTAGTTGTCTTTTTGTAGCGATCTTGTAAAAAATGTCACATTAAATGATTTTTCCTCTTCCTTTTCGAGCATTGAAAAGTGGGCTGCTAAATTTACATTCATTTAAGATGACGAACGCTCAAGACGCCGAAAAACCTCTACGACCGACGAGATTGTGACAGAAATTCATAATAGCGGACTAAATAATCGCCGATTGAAAGTACGCGAGCTCGCTGACATGACGACATAATGAAAGATCACGTTCATAACATTTTACACGATGTGTTAGGTACGAGAAAGCTTTCCGCTGGATGGGTACCGCGTTTGTTAACGAACGACTAAAAAGGTATTCGAAAAAACATTTCCCAAAAGGGGTTAGATGAAATATTGGATTCATCGTTACACGGCTGGACGAAGATTCATTTTGAATAATGAAGTCAAAACACAGGAAATTCAGCGGAGAATAGGTCTCTCCTGGACGGCATATGACAAACTGGGCTATCTACTTACAGCTAATCTTCCGATGTGTTTTAAAAAGAAAAATTTTTGACAGATGCGTACTACCCGTTCTTACGTATGGAGCCGATACTCTCACATTGACGAAGAAAAATATCAACAAAATATGTGTCACTACCTGTGCCCGCAGCTCGGGTCGCGTGGACTTGATTCACTATTATCGTCACTGCTTATTTTTTATGTTACCTAACGTAATAAAATATGTCCTATAACCTGGCCAGAGAACATATATATTTTATAAAAAAAACACTTGAGAGCTAAGCACACTAACGGACAGACAGACTGACAGAGAGACGTTGCGTTTTATACATATTATAGATTTGTTTTAGACAAATATTAAGTTAAGAATTTAAAAAAAATACACGTAAAACGGAAAAGTGGTTCTCGAGGGATAAGCTCACTAACGTACAGACAGATAAACAGACAGAGGGACGTTGCATTTTATATATATTATAGATTATAGATTATTATTATTATTATTATTAATATTATATAACCTGGAAAGAGAACATATGTATGAATAAAAAAAAATACGTAGATCGGTTTTCGAGTGATAAGCGCACTAACGAACAGACAGAAAGACGGACAGAAAGACAGACAGAGAGAAGTTGCATTTTATATATATCATATTCTTTGCTTCATGATATTGTTCCATATTTAGTGGTTTAGGCAGCGTATTGCAAAAGAACGCGCATGCGGCAAACTTTTTTCCGATTTGATTCACTATTATCGTCACTGCTTACTCCTTACCTTACCTAACATAATAAAATATATCTTATAACCTGGCCAGAGAACATATGTATGTTTTTAAAAAAAAAGCACGTAAATCGGATAAGTGGTTCTCGAGTAATAAGCGCACTAACGAACAGGTAGAGAGACAGACAGATACATAGACAGAGACACGTTGCATTTTATATATGTTATCGAAAATTATAGATAACCTGGCCAGAGAACAAATGTTTGAATTAAAAAAAAACACGTAAAACAGAAAAATGGTTTCTCGAGTGATACACGCACTAACGGACAGACAGAGAGACGTTGCATTTTATATATATTATATTCTTTGTTACATGATATTGTTCTATATTTAATGGTTTAGGCAGTGTATTGCAAGAGAACGCGCTAGCGGCAAACTTTTTTTCGACTTGATTCCCTATTATCATCGCTGCTTATTCCTTATGTCATCTAACGTAATAAAATATATCCTATAACCTGGCCAGAGAACATATGTATGTTTAAAAAAAAAGCACGTAAATCGGATAAGTGGTTTTCCAGTGATAAGTGCACTAACGGACAGACAGACAGACGGAGAGACGTTGCATTTTATATATATTAAAAATGCAAAGAAAAATGGTCAATGTTAGGCGTTACTCTTAGAGATTACATCTTAAATCAAATTATCAGGGAAATAATGGTACATTTTCTCAACTTCAAGCAGTGCAGAACAAGGCCCTGAGGATGATCACGGGAGCCCCACGGTTCATGAGGAACCGACAACTCCATAGGGACCTCGGTGTGCTTACCATAAAGGTACACATGAGGAAAACCCAACTGAAGTTCCTGGAGAAGGCGTCCCAGCACCCCAACCCACGCATCAGGCACGCCTTCCAACTCCCACCTCACGCCAGCCGCCAGTTCCCGAGACCGTCCGACCCGCTGCTCTCGGACGAAGACGATGACCCCCCTCGCCCGCCGTGACAAGAAGACTGTCAACCTAGGTTAAGTTATATGGTAATTAGTCCTAGTTTAAGTTAATGTTACGTCCTAATCTAAGTTAGCGTAAGTCTTAGGCTAAGGTAGTTTTAATCTTAGTTTTAAGTCTTAGCATTAAGAAATTCATGTATATATAACACATTTTACTAGGTTAAGTTAGTACAGGATCACTAGTATAAATTTTTATACTTTCAAATTATAAGTAAGAGGCTTGGCCTATCTTATTATCCAATAAAGACAGTGATTCTACATTTTAAAGGGAACTGGGCTGGAGATGTTGCTAGATTAAAAGAGGGACGCTGGAAAAAAAGTTATAGAGTGGCCATCAAGATCCGAAGCATATCGAAGTAGAGGTAGACCACGAAGTCGGTGGACTGACGATTTGAAGAGAGTGGCTGGAAATTGGGTACAAGTGGCCCAGAACAGAAAAAGGTGGCAAGACTTGAGGGAGGCTTTCGTCCAGCAGTAAACAGTGTAAGCTGATGATGATGATTGTTTAACAAAAACTCGCATAGACTATATTAGACGTTTTTTAAACTGCTCTCAAAAGCTACCTTCCAGACAAGATAGTAACAAGTTTCCAGCACCAGACGACATGTTTATGCATACGTAGAACTACAAAGAAAACAGACAAGTCACTTTAGTTTTCAGCACCTGTAAGAAAACTAGGCCATGAAGAACGATGCAATTTGTTTGCAAGCTGGAAGAGTTTATAAAATTCTATTTTGTTGTGGCAATATGCATGTAAAACGCACTGAAAGATAAATGAGAAGAAAAAAAGTACCTTGAATGGATGAGAAGGAACGTGAAATATGTAGACGAAAGAAATAAACTGTAGAATCAGCTTCAGCTGAATTTGAGTACTATACAGGATACACCTGCAATGTCACTCCTGGGCAGTTCTTTTTAAAAAATTAGAATTTTCCTATAAAAGAGTTCTTCAATGGGGTGACACCAAGAGTCTGAAGTCTAACCATCATTATTTACCCTTTTATCTGTACTGTACTAGCTAAAATCAGCTTATCAGCTTATCATTATGTGAGGTTTATGAAATTATTAATAAACTGTAGAAAATTACTAAAATAGCTAGACATAGTGCTCCCATAATGTTTACAATCGCCTAGTTTACGTGTTTTATAAATCATCAATGACCTACTAGCACTACTGTTTGCTTCATAGACTTCTATACGTTTTCATTTTCTTACGCCACTTCGTGTTAGAATGACAAAGAAGGAAAATATAAATTGTGAGTAGATTAGTACGTATTTTAAAATTTAGAGCTTTATCGTCACAATTCAATCTTACTAGATTGTTAAGTGTAAGAAATATAACATTACTGACGTACCCTCTTTGTGTTTAATAGGAAAGCACTTGAACATTATCCTTAACAACACTCTCTACAGAAAAAACACCATTTTCGGAACGGAAACCGCGGAACGCTTGTACTTTTTGCACGATTTATGCGGAACAATGATAAATTTCCGTTTTATTGAAGATATTTCGGCACAAACCGATGTATTGCACCAAATATCATGTACAGTTTTTTGCCATTTTATCTAATCTACCCCTACCCGATTTTTCTCGTAATATATTTTAAGATAAATATTATTTTCTTATCTAGTTTCATTAAAACTGATATAACAAGTATAATTTTTATAAATTATTAACATGTGCTTGAAGCCCAGCCCGCGATGACTACACAATTTGCATCATCTCTATGTACAGTCTGTCAAGTAAGAGCGTGTCCGCGATAATTCATTTTTGGTACATGCGATTCTAGCGTTTCAACAACAAAAAATCGGTAGAGGGAACCTTTATCTACGACACACATGCAGGTATTTGAACGATCTACGCGGCCAAAAGTCAAAAAATCAAAACACAAAATATTGCCAGGTAACCGACTACCAGAGACAGAGGACCCTTCCGAGAACAAAAGACAACCGCTTCCAACCCCACCCGTGCAGTCTTACCTGTTTTATGTCAGTCGAAATTCGATCCTGTTACCTCGTATACGTTATCAGTTCTCGGCGCTCTTAAAAATCATAATTGTGAGAGTGGAATTTTAAGTCTATAAGTTCTAAAGTAGTGGAAAAAGTGATGGATTCTCAAAGTACAGGTATGTAACTATGTTATCTCATAAAACTTTTATCATTTACTTATTTGTGAGTCAACGGTAAAGAGAGGTCTTTTCCACGAGTATTATTTTGTAAAAAAAAAATATATTTTACTGTCGTTTTCATACTTCCCTCTTAGATCCGGCTATAATTTTGATAATATTCTAAAGTTGGTAGTTTCAGTAAATAATAAATTAAAAAACTGGCCCCGGGTAAGTCCGAATAAGATACTTTTTGGGACTTTGAAAATTATGGTCAGAATTGTGAGAAAAAGTAGATTTTGACTTTATCAATTTGAACTAAACTTCTTTGTTGTAGGTTCACTTGGTACATTGGGAATAAAGATTGTGTCCCGGAAACACTTGTTTGACCGCACAATGAAGAAAAAAATAATGAAAAAACCGTGTGGGAGAATCCGACTCCGTCTTCTCCGCGTTTTTTGTCGGCCAATAAGATTTCGTTTTATCAAAGAGAATACTGATGTCACAGAACAAGAAATTAACTACGTGAATAAATCAGTTGATTCTCTCATTCCTACTGAGGTTGATTTGGATGAGAAAAAGTTTATAGTCAAACACAAATTTAACATGACAATGGTGGATGGAAAAGTGTGTAATGGCGCCACTGGAACAACAGCAACAAGCCGGTGCTATATTTGTGGTGGAACCTCAAAGGATTTTAACCGATTGGATATAACAAAAGAAGTTAATCCCGAGGCAGTACAATTCGGTCTCTCAGTATTACATGCCAGGATAAGATTATCTGAGAATGTCCTACATCTGGCTTATAAACTGCTAGTAAAAAAATATAGAGAAAGAAAAACAGAGGCTGAAAAGGAACTCGAGAATGAGAGGAAACTTGAAATCCAGACCCGGTTTCGCAATGAAACCGGGTTATTGGTCGATATGCTAAAGGCAACTTTTGGAAACACCAATGATGGGAACACCAGTCGAAGATTTTTTGAAGACCCGAAATTAGCAGCAGAAATAACGGGCCTTAGCTATGACCTGTTATATAGGCTAAAAGTCATTTTGGAGACAATCTCAAGGGGACATAAAGTCGACCCAGAAAAATATGACAAGTATGCATCAGAAACTGCTCGTCTATATGTGGACCTCTACCCGTGGCATTCCATGACACCCACGATGCACAAGATACTTGTTCATGGCGCAGAGATAATAAAAAATGCTTTGTTACCAATTGGGCAGCTGTCTGAAGAAGCCGCAGAGGCAAGAAACAAGCACTTTCGGTCTTACCGACACGATTTTGCCCAAAAGTTTTTACGAGAAAGCTGCAACAGGGACATTTTTATTCGTTTACTTTTAAGTTCCGATCCTTTGTTGAGCAGTATGAGGCGAATAAAGAGGATAAAGTCACATTCATTACTACCAGAGACAGTAGAAATGCTCCTGCCTGCAGAGCCGAACCCCCTGAGTTCTTCTGGAAGTGAAGATGAAAATACGTTTGTGGGCGACAAAATATGATTGTTTATAGTGTATTTTTAACCCTCGACGCAAAAGAGGGGTGTTATAAGTTTAAATTTTACATTTATTTTGTAAATAAATGTTTTCATTTAAAATATTTTTTTTTGTAAAATTAAGTTTAGGTTTTTTTATTTTTTATTACAAATTAAGTAATTTTATGCAAAGTAACTGATTAATTTAACTTGGTAATATAATTTAGCATACAATAGAACCGAAAAATAATTTTGGCAGCGTAGATCGTTCAGGTTAGTTCAGGTTAGACGCATTTTAGTAAAGGCATTCCGAACTTTCGGCGAAATCATGTAAAATTCAAAATGAGTCACTTGTTCGCGCGTCGTTCTTTGTTCTTATCCAAAGGGGAACAAAATGACACATTCTGCGGCCGCTAAATGTATTAAAAAGTCGGTAACGTTTGTGAGAACGTGGGTAAATCATTTTAACGAGACGAAAAATGTCGACGACTTGTCAAAACGTAGTTCGGTAGACAAAGTCGCTCCGAAAATTGAAAAACGAATCGTGTCTTTGGTTTCACGGGACCCGAAATTGACGCTGCGCCAAGGAGCGGCAAAAATTAAGAAAATCTTCGTGCTGATGATGTTAAATTCCGAAGCACGTTGATGAAATCTTTGCTAGGCGGAAATTACGTCGCGAAACGACTCGCTTGGGTCCACCATAAGATACGTGAGTGGCCCTCATAATCGCCAGATGCCAACCCTATTGAAAACGTTTGGTCTCTTGAAAGAGGAAAGGCTCTGAGGACTTTGGCTCAGTTGTCTCGCGAGATTCTAAAAATTTGCAGACCCTGCAGAAAATCTCGTCGACAGCATGCCTCGAAGATGCCAGGCGATTATTAGTGCAGAAGGGGATTGGACGACTTATTAAGGGCGACGTTGTTAGCACACCAATGCATACATTCATGGTCAAAAATTTTCTCGAAACACATTTGTTTCAGGATACGGTCACGTTCTTACTTGATAGACTGTATAAACTGAATTTTAATAATAAGTAAAGTTTGAAGAAATTCTGTTTGGATATACAGCCTTGGCCAAAAGTACTAGGCACTCCTAATAAACACGTGAAACTCAAAATATTAAAAATAAAAGACTAATTGTTTTAACAATACTATAGGCGGCGCTGTCGAAAGCTAACTTAAACAATAGACAATCTCTTTTACAGGTCCATAAAACACCTGGCCCATAAAACTGCGATAATGAGGTTTTTTGAAAAATATTTTTTATAGTAATGTATCCATGTTTCATCCACAGTGACGAAACGACGCTTAAAGTCCTCCGGATTCTTCTGGAACAGCTGCAAACCATCCTTGCAACACTTCACACGATTCCGTTTTTGGTCAAGCGTGAGCAATCGCGGCACCCATCTTGCGGATAGCTTTCTCATGTCCAAATGTTTATGCAAAATATTATGTACCCGTTCAGTCGAGATGCCCACAACACTAGCAATCTCACGCACCTTAACTCTTCTGTCATCCATCACCATATCATGGATTTGATCAATGATTTCTGGAGTCGTAACCTCCACAGGCCGTCCAGAACGTTCAGCGTCACTTGTGCCCATATGGCCAGTCCGAAAATTTTGAAACCACTTATAAACTGTTCTAATCGAAGGTGCAGAGTCACCATAATGTTTATCAAGCTTCTCTTTAGTCTCCTGAGGCGTTTTGCCTTTCATAAAGTAATGTTTAATCACCACACGAAATTCTTTTTCGTCCATTTCTTGAAAATCACTCGTCTTCCTTGATTCACACGAATGCCAACCACAAAGAAATAGACCAATATGGCTGAAACTTGGTGTGCGTTCATTCAAGAGATGCTACTAACTAAACATGACCTCGATACGCGCCGGTGGTGCCATCTCTCGGACTTTGCACGGACTTTTCAAACCAGCCTCGTACAACATCACTTTTCAAATTCAGTTATTATTTAAATTTAATTTCCCCAAATGATATGTAACTCATTACCTGCGTTAATTTTCTTTTTTATACATTCAACAGTTCTTGGTTTAACTAGATTAATAAAAGTTAAAAGAAAGAACCAAAATTGTAAAAACCCTTTTATCGTTTTTATCGATATCGACATCAACCAACTTTCGATGTAAGTAATCCGTGTTTTTTTTCACAGCATCCATTCTCTCCCGGCTGTCCCGTCGCCAAAATCGATAACACGCTCCATGTTGTATCTAATTTTTGCCCTTGACCTGTCGACCCTTCAAGCAGGGGAATTTTTGGGAACAATTCATGAAGACCATTCTTTCGTGAGAAGTAAAAAAATGTTTAAAACAAAAAAATAGATAAAACCATTACAAATTAATTCCTTCGTAAACTAACAATTATTAACCAGGTCTTGACGAAATGGTGGAGTGAAATTCAAACTTGATCACATCTAGCACAGTCGCCAGGTGTTTTGAGCTCTCATTAAATGTTGACAGGCGGCATTTTGGCATACAGGTAGTTTTTTGGACGAAAAATACGATAAAAAAGTGTTTGCTAGAGTTTGATGTACGTTAAGACCATGAAATCCAAAATAAAATTAAAAATTCAGTTTTTCGGTAATATATCGAAAAATATATCAAAAAATTAATAGCACCACGTAAAAGAATGGGACATTTTACAAAAAAACAGTATATAGATTTTTCTCCAGATCCTTTTTTATTAACGTGAGAATTTATTAAAAATTCGGATAGGTGATTCAAAAAGTGTAGCGCGCCAAACAAGATAATTTGAAACTCTAACGGATATTACTTGTTTTCAGAGTAAAAAAAAATAAAAGATAGCTTTTTGAAGAGGAGACTTTCAGCTTTCCGATGATACTAATAATTTTTATTTTTGTTGCTTTATAATTTGTAAAACTTAAAACGAAATTTTTGTCTGCATGATTTTAAAGGGCATACAGTAAATTACAAATATTTAATAAAATAGAATATTGAAAAAAAAATCCTTGTGCATATACCATTATTATACCTTAAGTTTCAATATAAGAATAATTAAAAAATACCCATTGTCTGTGTTATTTAAAAATTGTGTTTTAAAATATGAAAATTTGTCGGCTGTAGTGCGCCGCCGCACAGTGGGGAAAAACGAAAAATCGTGTTTCAAAATTGTCTAGAGCCTTCAATTTTGGTTCGATTTGGACGATTTTTTTTTTAAATTGAAGCTTATTAAATTCCGAAAAAAGTTGTCGGAGCCGATTTTGCAATTAAACTTTTGTTTCAAAATGGCGGACGTCTTCAAAATGGCGGTTTCTGATTATATAGCGACTGAGACACAGAAAACGCTTACAGTTTCAAACCAAGTTATGCTAAAATGCGTGTATGTATGTTTTTTTTATGTCGCAGATAATATATCTAATATCACAGTTACAAGATTAATAATAATGAACCCAAAATGGCTGCCATGAACAATAAAAGTATTATAAATATGAATAAACGTACCATTATTATTTTATATCCATAACATTTGCATAAATAATTTCTTTAAGGTTGTTAATTATAAATATGTTTCAACAATTGACTTAAAATGACAAATCAAGTATGGCGGATGCCAAAATTGAATCGAGCAAGAAAGTTTCTCTGTGGCATTTAGACTGTGGCAGTCAGATCATTCAAGTTATTCAAGTTTAGTTGCGGGATTTAAATTTTCATGCAGTTATTGCTAGAATATTGCTGCTGTAAATTTTAAGTATCGTAGACAATTTTCTAGCAGATACAAAAAACAGCGATACACGCAGAAAAGGACAGCTCACACAGCTAGAAAATGGCTACAACAGCTAAAACGTTTTGTTGATATAGGGACAGCTAAGGTTAGACATATTTATTTTCTTATTTTTCTAGTCTATTCCTATAATTCAGTAGTTCTGTATATGTACTAAAGGGTTTTCTTGTTAATAAAGATTATTATTACTCTTACAAAATACACGCAGAGAAATGCTAAAATAGGGACAGTTAAATATTTTGCTGCATTAGCCACTGTTTAGCAACAGCAGCCACTTTTTTGCTACGACAGCAAACAATGTGGCTAGTGCAGCAAAATATTTAGCTGTCCCTATTTTAACAAAACGTTTTAGCTGTTGTAGCCATTTTCTAGCTGTGTGAGATGTCCTTTTCTGCGTGTATCGCTGTTTTTTGTATCTGCTAGAAAATTGTCTACGATACTTAAAATTTACAGCAGCAATATTCTAGCAATAACTGCATGAAAATTTAAATCCCGCAACTAAACTTGAATAACTTGAATGATCTGACTGCCACAGTCTAAATGCCACAGAGAAACTTTCTTGCTCGATTCAATTTTAGCATCCGCCATATTTGATTTGTCATTTTGAGTCAATTGTTGAAACATATTTATAATTAACAACCTTAAAGAAATTATTTATGCAAATGTTATGGATATAAAATAATAATGGTACGTTTATTCATATTTATAATACTTTTATTGTTCATGGCAGCCATTTTGGGTTCATTATTATTAATCTTATAACTGTGATATTAGATATATTATCTGCGACATAAAAAAACATACATACACGCATTTTAGCACAACTTGGTTTGAAACTCTAAGCGTTTTCTGTGTCTCAGTCGCTATATAATCAGAAACCAACGTCCGCCATTTTGAAACAAAAGTTTAATTGAAAAATCGGCTCCCACAACTTTGTTCGGAATTTAATAAGCTTCAATTAAAAAAAAATCGTCCAAATCGAACCAAAATTGAAGGCTCTAGACAATTTTGAAACACGATTTTTCGTTTTTCCCCACTGTGCGCCGCCGGCAATAGCAAAGCAATACGAAATGGTCAAAAAGTCGGACAATTTTTTTTTTTTTAGTTACAGTTACTTTCAGATTTCTGATGATATTAGTAATTTTTTAAAAAATTTCAGTTTAAAAACGATTTTTTTTTGCATTTAAATAAAAAAAGAGAAATGGGAGATTTTTAATAAAATAGCTATAATTTTAAGGTTTTATGATTCTAAAAATTTACCCATTTTTCACAGTTAAAAAAAAGGTATTTAAAATGGCCAAAAAGGTATATGCAAGGTCATAAAAGGTCAAAATGATAATTTTCTAACGTTCCTTGCGATGGAGCATGTTCACCATAAGCTCCTCGAAGCAATCGGTATGATTCAACAGCAGTGTTCTTCAAATGAAAACAAAAAATTAATGCTGTCCGCGAATGCTTTTTGTTCGGTATAAATTTCGACATATTGAACACAACAACACAACACTATGCACACACTTTTCAAATTTATTAGTCTTGCGCGTCCGACACTTGTTAATGACACAACAAAATGGCGTAGTGTCAAATCTTTATAGCACAAACTGCATTGGTGCACCATCTGTTATCTGAAATCCGTATATATATGTATATATATATATATATATATATATATATATATATATATATATATATATATATATATATAAACAGGCAAACCGTGAACCGAGAAATTTATTTTCTGAAAAAGGGCCCAAAAGTATGATTAAATTATTAAAGTTTATAAATATCAAAGATCTTATTTCTCCTCGTTTGTAGTAATAATTTACCGACCATTTTCTACTTTCTTTTACAAAATGAGTTATCTCTTTGCATTTTGGGAACTATTTTGAAAAATTTCAGTTAAATTTGAAAAAAAAAAAAAACGAATCTTTTTCTTTTTCACAAGAATATAAATTGTTGCTAAAAAAACTTACCTTGAACCTCGTGCTCGCTCGCTTGGGGTGCCCTCCTCGAAGGCGAACCCCTAGGTTGCGGCGGCTGTTTCAACACAGCTAAAGGTACCAGTCCCTCGGGTACGGCTTCCTGATGTCCCTCCGATCCCCTTGTCGGCATCCGTACTAGACAGAAATCGGGTTTCGAGGCGCAAACTTCCACCACCTCGACTTGCTGGCCTTTGGTTACCGTCAGTTCTTGCGGACTAGAAGCTGTGAAGTCCGACATGACCCAGGTCATTTCTAGGACACCGGCCTGAAAGAAAAAAACACCAGATTTAATGATGAAGTAAAGTAAATTCCAAGATATAAGATACTGCCTTTTTGCTTTTTCAATGGGGCAATAAACGACCCTATTAAGGTTTTGTGCATAGTTGACAGGTATTATGATAAACGGATTTTTATTTTACCTGCTTTGTATACCGCCCTCACTTGCACCTGCAATCATATTCTATCTATTTTTACCTATATATTTACTACCTGGCAACCCGAAGTTTTGCCAAGAAAACAGCAGTTTTCTTGGCAAGAAAATAGCCCAAACACACATCTCGCTTAGCCAAGAATTGGGTTTCTGAAAAAAGGATTCGGGTGTTGCGCTGGCCATCACAATCACCTGATTTCAACCCGTTAGAGAATCTTTAGCACTATCTGGATAAACAAATTAGGAAAAGAAATATAAAAAACTGAGACGGGTCGCATTAAAAACAAGAATGAGAAAAAATACCACCCGATTTTTGTGCTAGGCTTATTGACTCTATGGGCAGAAGATATCAAGCAGTGATTGACGCAAAAGGATATCCCACTAAATAGTGGAGTTTTTTATTTTTATAACAAAAATGTTTGTGCATAATTTTGTTACGTTAAAAACTAAGCACATTTGTAATAAACAATAACTGTTTTAGTCTTCAAAATGTTTGTTAGCATATACACGATTAATAAATAAATATTGTAATTGTAAATCGTTTAAATGTTAAGACTAGTGATGGGAATTTAAATGTTTCCATACTTTTGTTCGTCACTGTATTTTGACTCTTCCGTTTAATCAAAAAACTGAAGATTTTTCCGAAAGAATTATTCACCCTTGGAACAGCTAGGAATAAGCTTTTTATTTGGTTATACACTGGAATTACCAATACTGTTCATTACTAACGAAAAAAAAATCGTAATCTATATGGTTCAGACGTCTACTAATAGGTGTGCTTTTAGATTTAGTTTTCCGATAACAAGCTGTATATAATAAACGTGGTGTTTAACATGTCATCTGATAAAGCTAACACTATCTTTGACATTCACAAATCTATTAAAGCCAACGATTATGAAAATTTATTTCTCTTATAATACGAGGGCACTTCTTAAAAGTCATGAAAATTACGTTATATAAAAAAATTTCGTCATCATCATGAATCCAATAGCGGTTTTTGTCTTCCGATTCTCAGTTGCCATCCTCTTCGATCTTCTCAATCTTCGGGTCTCAGATTCCTCTCTGACATTGCCCTGTGAACACCTCCAAACCATGTCGCCCTTAGTCTCCCTCTTCTCCTCTTTTCGCTTCGTACCCACTTTAGAACCATCTCTGGTATTCGGTGATCTTCTATTCTTTCCACGTAGTTGGAAGATACAGTCCCTAGCCAAATTATTAGACGCACTGTATTTTTTTTAGTAATTTTATGTTTCTTAAGAGTTTTTATGCAATAATGGTATATTTAAACTACAATATTATTGATTTTTATTTAAAAGAATTGTTGTAGACTACATACTCGTATTTGTATTTATTTTTAACATATGGTAACACTGTGTTGACAAAGTGATACATGAACGTAAACAAGTACAAACCTGCATCAGTCGCGATCGGAATCGAGTCAGGTACGGACGTGTTTCTGTGGCTTTATGGACTGTGATTGTTTGTTTAACAGTTTTATACTACTCAGTTATTAGTTTATTTTGTATGCAGTGTTTTAAAAAAGTAATTAGACTATTTTCATTATGGGTAGAAAAGGCGATCTTTCACCACGTAAAAAAGCTGAAGTGAAGGCCCTTATGATTGCGAAAACATTTACAAACCGAGAAATATCACCAAGATTGAAGGTTTCTGAAGCTAGTGTACGACGCATAAAAAAGAAAATTGAGTCAGGGAAGGAATTAAGCCCGAAAAGAAAGAAAAGATGCGGTAGAAAACCAATTTTCACTCCACGGCCAGAGAGATGTTTGAAGAAAATTTGTATAGAAAACAGATTTGCTACCACAAAGGTAATAAAATCACAACTCCAGGATGCTAGCGTACATGCTTCTGAGCGCACTGTTCGAAGAAAATTGAAAGAATTAGATTTAAAGGCCTGTCGCCCGCCAGGAAGCCCAAGTTAACAGCTGCAATGAAAGCAAAGCGCCTGAAGTGGGTCAAATAATGGCAAGACAAAGATGTGGACTTCTGGAGATCGGTAAGATACAGCAATTTAATCAATAATTGATACATTATTATCATTTTTAGTTAAATAAAGCAAATAAACATGGAAGTTCATATATTTTTCCTATTTTTGACAGGTCTGCTTCAATGACGAAAGCACATTCGAAATTTTGCAGAATAAAGCTCAGTATGTGCATCGTCGTCATGGAGAAAAGTTTCATCCTGATTGTGTCGTCCCGACGGTTAAACATCCCACCAAAGTGATGATTTGGTCAGTCATCAGCGGCAAGGGCACTGGACGTCTGTACGTCGTCAAAGGAATAATGAGGCAAGATCAGTACAAAGAAGTATTACAAAATTGGTTGATTCCGCAGCTCAGAGAATGGTTTCCAAATGGGGAACCATTCACTTTCATGCAAGATGGAGCTCCCTGCCACACTGCTCGGTCTGTTAAAGCTTTTTTGGCAGAAAAAAATATCCCTCTGTTGGATTGGCCCTGATATGAACTTTTTTAAAAATAATACAAAGAGAAGTTAGCGCCAGTATTACAATACATACAGTTTTGAAACTCGTCTTTTACACACAATTTAACAGCCGACTCGATGACCTAGTAATTTTTTTTTTTTACTACCGATTTCGACTCCCAAAACTAACCTCACAAGTCAAAATTTAACTGTGAAAACTATACCGCTCTGATGAGGCCATCAATTCCTATATTAGTACCAAATTTTAACTTTCTATGTCGGACGGATAGACAGACAGACACCGAAGTGACCTTAAGTGTTACGTACGGAACACTAAAAATAACAAATGATTTTAGCGTTTGGACTGCAACAAATCGGAATCACTTTTCGATGTATCACGTACAATTACACGAGGAATCCTGACGCTTCTAATTCTCAGAAATCAAGACCCCTGAAGCAAACTAGTAAAATAATTTTTCCAGTACTGCAAATAGGCGGTTCTAAAACAAATATTGGAGCTGAACGTCCAGAAATCTTAATGTTTTTTTTAGAACTAGGCGACTCAAAAGAACTTCCAGGAGATGTGGCATGGAGGTTGTATAACACTTATGGGTTTCCTGTCGATTTGACATCTCTAATGGCCGAAGAAAGAGGTTTAAAAGTCGATCTGGAGGTTTATGAGGAAGCAAAGAGACAGGCTCAGATTACCTCTCAGGTAAAAAAAAAACTAATTTCCGTCAATCTTACCTTTTAATAACGTTTCGACGAAAGGGAACGCTCAGTTTTTTTATATGCTTTATATACTCTTATACGAGGCTGGTTTGAAAAGTCCGTGCAAAAATAAAAACTACTTATGTGTTTGGGGTAAACCTTTTTTATTTTTCGACATAGTCTCCTTTTAGGCTTATACGCTTCGTCCAACGATGTTCTAGTTTGTTGATCCCTTCCGAATAATAGGATTTGTCCAAGTCTGCAAAATATCCATTAGTGTCTGCAATCACCTCCTCGTTTGAATAAAATCTTTGTCCCGCCAGCCATTTCTTCAAATTGGGGAACAAATAGTAGTCCCAGGGAGCCAAGTCTGGAGAATAGGGGAGATGTGAAACGAGTTGGAATCGTATTTCCATTAATTTTGCGACCACAACTGCTGAGGTGTGTGCTGGTGCGTTGTCGTGATGGAAAAGGACTTTCTTGTGGGCCAATCGCGGGCGTTTTTCTTGCAGCTCGGTTTTCAAACGGTCCAATAACGATGAATAATATTCACCTGTAATAGTTTTACTCTTTTCCAGATAGTCGATGAGGATTATCCCTTGCGAATCTCAAAAGACAGTCGCCATAACCTTTCCGGCCGAAGGAACGGTCTTCGCCTTTTTTGGTGCAGATTCCCCCTTGGTAACCCATTGTTTAGATTGTTGTTTGGTCTCAGGAGTATAGTAATGTATCCATGTTTCATCCACAGTGACGAAACGACGCTTAAAGTCCTCCGGATTCTTCTGGAACAGTTGCAAACCATCCTTGCAACACTTCACACGATTCCGTTTTTGGTCAAGCGTGAGCAATCGCGGCACCCATCTTGCCATGTCCAAATGTTTATGCAAAATATTATGTACCCGTTCAGACGAGATGCCCACAGTACTAGCAATCTCACGCACCTTAACTCTTCTGTCATCCATCACCATATCATGGATTTGATCAATAATTTCTGGAGTCGTAACCTCTATAGGCCGTCCAGAACGTTCAGCGTCACTTGTGCCCATATGGCCAGTGCCGAATTTTGAAACCACTTATAAACTGTTCTAATCGAAGGTGCAGAGTCACCATAATGTTTATCAAGCTTCTCTTTAGTCTCCTGAGGCGTTTTGCCTTTCATAAAGTAATGTTTAATCACCACACGAAATTCTTTTTCGTCCATTTCTTGAAAATCACTCGACTTCCTTGATTCACACGAATGCCAAACACAAAGAAATAGACCAATATGGCTGAAACTTGGTGTGCGTTCATTCAAGAGATGCTACTAACTAAACATGACCTCGATACGCGCCAGTGGTGCCATCTCTCGGACTTTACACGGACTTTTCAAACCAGCCTCATAATAGACTAACAATTCATTTTTTTTTCATGCAAAAGTTGCTAGATTTGCTATGCAGTGTGTTAATCTATGTTTGATGTTTTTAAGTCTTTTACGGAAAAATTGGCGTCCATCTCGGGTGTTCAGACTATTTTCCAGAACCGTGGGGCTGATATTAATTCGTTTTAAGTATTTAGTATACCTATTTCTATAGAAAACTGGCCGGGATGAGCGGTTTAATGAACACAGACTCGGATCTACCCTTTTAGGATTAAGAAAAAAAAATTAATGTTGCTGAACCCGACATAGTTGTGACAGGACACTTTATTCGAAATATTCGGGGACGATCTAGGGAAAAAAATTCAGAGCATTCATATCCTCTGATCACAATCCGTGCACGCTTTGAAGCTGGTAGAAAAGAAAGAAACCTGGATAAATTTCGGTTTTTTTTTTTTTCAACTCGTTCGGACTCCGTAAGAAAAATCAAGTAATTATTACGTTTATGTTACGGTCAAAAATTATGCGAGTCTGTTTATTCTATAAAAAGTGAAATGTGTCATAACAAGATGATGATGATTTACGTACCCCAGCGGTTTTTCACATCTTCTCCAAATATTTACTAATATTTTTATTACTCATATTTAGGGGGATTTGGTACAGGATTTTATGTTTTACACTATTTAAATTGACTGACTACTATCAATGTTCTTAATAATTAGCTCTGTCATTAATACAATATTTTCTTTAAGAGGGTGCAGTATGATAAAACACCTGCAATGCAATTTTAAAAATTTTAAATTTATTTCTGTTTTATTTTTATTATTATTGTATGACTAGCTGTGCCGCGGCTCCGCTCGCGTTGACTTGATTCACTATTATCGTTACTGCCTATTCCTTATGTTACCTAACGTAATAAAATATATCCTATAAACCTGGTCAGAAAACAGAGTATTTTATAAAAAAAACACGTAAATCGGATAAGGGGTCCTTGAGGGCTGAAAAGTCCCGGGCCTAACACATAGATGGCGCTAGTTTTATTGCAGTCACCTTTTTTCAGTTAATACTAACCTTCAAAAGACAGCTGTTAAAATTTCATGACATTCTATTCATTAGTTTGTGAGTTATTATGCTAAGAGTGACGCTACTTTTGTTATTTTCAACACAATGGATCAAAAACAATTTCGTGTTTTAATTTTACACTGCTTCTTGATGGGAAAAAATACCGTTCAAGCGAAGCAATGGCTTGAAAAGTGTTATGGGGACTCCGCTCCATCAGAAACAACAATAAAAACGTTGGTTTGCTGACTTCAAACGTGGTCGTAGAGACACCGATGATGCAGAACGCAGTGGACGTCCAAATGAGGCGGTAACACCAGAAAACATCAAAAAAAATCCATAAAATCGTTTTGAATGATCGAAGAGTGAAGTTGCGTGAGTTAGCTGACATCGTAAAGATATCAAAAGAACGTGTTGGCTTTATATTGCATGAGCATTTGACTATGAGAAAGCTCTGTTCAAAGTCGGTGCCGCGTTTGCTCACTGTTTATCAAAAACAAGAACGTGTTGATGATACTGAGCAGTGTTTGGCCATTGTTAGAGCGGCGCTGGAATGATTGCGTTGCTCTTGATGGAGATTACGTTGATGAATAAAGCTAATTTTGAACCAAAAAAACCGTGTTTTCTTTGTTAGGCCCGGGACTTTTCAGCCCATGTGTTACATATATATATATATATAAATATATATATATATATATATATATATATATATATATATATATATATATATATATATATATACATATATATATATATATATATATATATATATATATATATATATATATATATATATAATATATATATATATATATATACATATATATGTATATACATATATATATATACATATATATATATATATATATATATATATATATATATATATATATATATATATATATATATATATGCAGTCCCTGGCCAAATTATTGTATTTTTTTTAGTAATTTTATGTTTCTTAAGAGTTTTTATGCAATAATGGTATATTTAAACTACAATATTATTGATTTTTATTTAAAAGAATTGTTGTAGACTACATATTTGTATTTATTTTTAACATATGGCAACACTGTGTTGCTGTGTTGACAAAGTGATATATGAACGTAAACAAGTACAAACCTGTATCAGTCGCGATCGGAATCGAGTCAGGTACGGACGTATTTCTGTGGCTTTATGGACTGTGATTGTTTGTTTAACAGTTTTATACTACTCAGTTATTAGTTTATTTTGTATGCAGTGTTTTAAAAAAAGTAATTGGACTATTTTCATTATGGGTAGAAAAGGCGATCTTTCACCACGTAAAAAAGCTGAAGTGAAGGCCCTTGTGATTGCGAAAACATTTACAAACCGAGAAATATCACGAAGATTGGAGGTTTCTGAAGCTAGTGTACGACGCATAAAAAAGAAAATTGAGTCAGGGAAGGAATTAAGCCCGAAAAGAAAGAAAAAATGCGGTAGAAAACCAATTTTCACTCCACGGTCAGAGAGACGTTTGAAGAAAATTTGTGTAGAAAACAGATTTGCTACCACAAAGGTAATAAAATCACAACTCCAGGATGCTAGCGTAAATGCTTCTGAGCGCACTGTTCGAAGAAAATTGAAAGAATTAGATTTTAAGGCCTGTCGCCCCGCCAGGAAGCCCAAGTTAACAGCTGCAATGAAAGCAAAGCGCCTGAAGTGGGCCAAACAATGGCAAGACAAAGATGTGGACTTCTGGAGATCGGTAAGATACAGCAATTTAATCAATAATTGATACATTATTATCATTTTCAGTTAAATAAAGCAAATAAACATGGAAGTTTATATATTTTTCCTATTTTTGACAGGTCTGCTTCAGTGACGAAAGCACATTCGAAATTTTGCAGAATAAAGCTCAGTATGTGCGTCGTCGTCATGGAGAAAAGTTTCATCCTGATTGTGTCGTCCCGACGGTTAAACATCCCACCAAAGTGATGATTTGGTCAGTCATCAGCGGCAAGGGCACTGGACGTCTGTACGTCGTCAAAGGAATAATGAGGCAAGATCAGTACAAAGAAGTATTACAAAATCGGTTGACTCCGCAGCTCAGAGAATGGTTTCCAAATGGAGAACCATTCACTTTCATGCAAGATGGAGCTCCCTGCCACACTACTCGGTCTGTTAAAGCTTTTTTGGCAGAAAAAAAATATCCCTCTGTTGGATTGGCCCTGATATGAACCCCATTGAAAATGTGTGGGAGCCGATGAAAAGAGAAGTGGCTAAAGATGTGATTACCAACAAAACCCAGCTCCTAGAAAAGATTATTCATGTGTGGAATCATCATCCTCAAATGCAGGAGACAGTACAATCTTGCATTGATAGCATGCCGCGCAGAATTAAAGCTTTGATAGCGGCTAAAGGTGGCTCAACTAAATATTGACTTTTACTAACATTAATTTCACTTTTCTTTAAAACTTAATAAACTTATGCTTTTCTAAATTAATGCTGTTTTATTTATGTCAAATAAATAGGTAATTGATTGGATAATATAAAAATAAAAAACAAATCAATTTAAAATAATAAAACGGTACAATATCACTCGGTAATTAATATTTTACATGAAATCTTGCAGTGCGTCTAATAATTTGGCCAGGGACTGTATATATATATATATATATATATATATATATATATATATATATATATATATATATATATATATATATATATTATAGATTTTTTTTTGATAAATATTAAGTTAATTTAAAAAAAAAAAAAACTTAAATCTGATGAGTGGTTCTTAAATGATAAACACACTAACGAACAGACAGACAGACAATGAGACGTTCCGTTTTATATATATTATATAGATTATTATTATTATTATATAAACCTGGCCAGAGAACATACGTATGAATTAAAAAAAAACACGTAAATCGGATAATAATTAAGGCAGCGTATTGCAAGAGAGTGCGCTAGCGGCAAACTTTTTTCCGACTTGATAAACTATTATCATCACTGCTTATTTCTTATATTACCTAACGTAATAAAATATATCCTATAACCTGGCCAGAATACATATGTATAAATCTAAAAAAAAACAAGGTTCTCGAGTGAAAAGCGCTCTAACGGACAGACAGACAGAGAAACGTTGCATTATATATACAGTAATACCCCGCTTAGCGCGACCCCGTTATGCGCGGTTTTCACTATAACGCGAATTTCAAATTTCGCGCTCATGTAGTCATTAACTTCTCTATGGTCGCGGGGGATCCCCGCTTTCTCTGAATATTCTCTTTGAAGAATTGGGAATTCCCTGTCCTTCGACTTTGTTCTATGGGGATTTCCTCGTTCGTTTCGTGTGTTCATTTGTTCCGTAATGTTAGTTCGGTCGGCTGGCAGTTTTGTTTTAATATTTATTGGAGATACATACATACATAATTTAACCCTACGTTAAAAATGCCGCCTGTAAAGAAAAAAGAGCGTAAAAGCGTCACTTTGGAATTGAAGATGAAAGTGTTAAGAAGAATGGAAAATGGAGGCAAAGCAACAATTGTTGGGAGAGATTTTGGACTCTCAGAAATCGACTGTGAGAACGATTTATAAAAAATCGGGAAAAAATTAAAATCTCCAGCGAAGGTTCAACACCTATAAGTGCAACAAAACTTTCTCGTTCGAGATCATCTATCTTAGAAAGAATGGAGAAATTACTGTCAGTCTGGATCGAAGATTTGAATAAGAAGAACACACCACTAAGTCAAGATCTCATATGCACAAAAGCAAAATCTTTGTATGAGATGCTGAAAACAAAAGAAGGAGAAGGGAGTGCCACTCCGACTTTTGCTGCCAGCAGAGGCTGGTTCCATCGGTTCAAGCAGCGTTCTAATCTTCACAATATCCACATAACAGGCGAGGCGGCCAGCGCGGACATTCAGGTTCCATCGGTTCAAGCAGCGTTCTAATCTTCACAATATCCACATAACAGGCGAGGCGGCCAGCGCGGACATTCAAGCTGCAGCTGAGTTTCCAGACAAGTTTCAAGACTTCGTTAGACGAGAGAAAATTCCTGCTTGTCTCATCTTCAATGTTGATGAGACCGCACTTTACTGGAAAAAAATGCCATCTCGAACATTCATTTCTAAGGAAGAACGTCAAGCCAGTGGTTTCAAAGCTGCGAAAGATCGACTAACACTTCTGCTGGGTGGTAATGCCACTGGTGATTTCAAACTGAAACCTTTACTAGTGTACCATTCAGAAACACCCCGTGCAATGCGAGGCACAGACAAGACAAGTCTACCAGTTGTGTGGCGATCAAACAGAAAGGCGTGGGTTACACGGGAAATTTTTCAAGAATGGTATTCTAATAGTTTTTGCCCATCAGTCAAATCATACTGTGACAGAAATGGGCTTGAACCTAAAGTTATATTACTCTTAGACAATGCCCCAGGACATCCAACCTCACTTGATACGCCCAGAGACTTAAAAGTGTACGTAAAGTTCCTTCCACCAAACAGTACGTCAATATTACAACCTATGGACCAGGGAGCAATAGCAAACTTCAAAGCTTATTACCATCGCCGCACTTTTAGCCAACTAATTCATGAAACTGACGGGGAAGGAAGACAGTCTATGCGAGAGTGGTGGAAGTCATACAACATTATGAAGTCTATTCACAACATAGAAGAGGCTTGGAAGGAAGTTAAAATGAGTTGTATGAATGGGGTGTGGCGTAATCTTTGGCCAGATGTAGTGGAAGCACCTAGAAGAATTGTCCAGATGCAGAGACAAGTGCTTGAAGACATTGCTGCAATGATTGAGGGGTCTGAACTTGAAGATGTCACGGTAGAAGATCTCGTAGAACTTGTAGCAACGCACGACGATCCTATTAGCAATGAAGATCTGATCGAGTTACAGAATAATCCTATCTACGATGAGGAAGAACAAGTAGAAGAGAAAG
This sequence comes from Pachyrhynchus sulphureomaculatus, assembly GCA_019049505.1. Classification (NCBI taxonomy): domain Eukaryota; kingdom Metazoa; phylum Arthropoda; class Insecta; order Coleoptera; family Curculionidae; genus Pachyrhynchus; species Pachyrhynchus sulphureomaculatus. The sequence continues at coordinate 8,374,885 of CM032451.1, forward strand.
TTTTATCTTCAGGGGAAATACAAAATGCACTTTCAAAAATTTATTCAGGTTTGGACATATTGCAGAGTATAGACAATAATGATGACCGTGTCTTGACCGTGTGTCAAACAATTAAAAACAGTGTTGGGTGTTATGAACGTATTTTACAAGAACGTAAACAAAACGTTACCCAAAAGACAATAGATGTATTTTTCCGTAAAAAATAAGAGTATGTATTGCATAAAGTGTTCTTAGAATTAAAGTGATTGATTAAAATGATTTGTATTTTTTTGTATTAAATTTTGACTATGTTTAATCATAAACCTCGATATACGCGAATTTCAGTTAACGCGATTTTTTTCGGAACGTATCCCTCGCGTAAAGCGGGGTATTACTGTATATTATAGATTATGAATTATGTATGAATAAAAAAAAACATGTAAATCGGATAAGTGGTTTTCGAGTGATAACCGCACTAACGGACAGACAGACAAACAGAGAGATGTTGCATTTTATATATATTGTATTCTTTGTTACATGATACTGTTCCATATTTGATGGTTTAGGCAGAGCATTGCAAGAGAACGCGCTAGCGGTATGTTTAAAAAAAAAGCACGTAAATCGGATAAGCGGTTCTCGAGTGACAAGCGCACTAACGGATAGACAGAGAGACAGACAGAGAGATGTTGCATTTTATATATATATTATAGATTATAGATATAGGTGAATATAATAAAAAAAAAATTATATATTCGACACTTTTTGTGTTAATATCCGTACTTTTCCATGTTTTCTTTCTTAAAAATGCAGAAAACGTAACGTAAAATAGGTTTTTAGTAGAAATTTTTATTATAACTGGTAGGTAACAACAAGTACCCACCTTCAAACGATACGTGTCAAAATTTCATGACATTTCGACGATTAGTTTACCTACCTAAACTTTAAAAAATTCACTTGTCTTTGAAATGTCATTAAAAGTCTAAATGTTATAATTACCTAGTAGTAAAATGTTTTTGATAATTACTTAAATGTTATTTCAAGGTTTAACCAAGCACCCTGTAGCTCAGATCTGGCTCCCGGGGGTTATTTTCTGAACAACTTTTGTCCAAGTAATATTGATTTTGAACCACAAACACGGATCCTTTTATTTTGGAGGTACTAGAGGTCAAGTAAATTAAGTATGTCAAAGTCAAGAAGTCTGCTTTGAAAAGTAACTTCTTACACGTCGAATGCCCCCCGTAAAAACATTTAAAATATATAAGTAAAAGTATTGCAGTTTACGTATCACTCTCTATGAAGGTAGGCAACGCAAACCTCGATTGGCGACAGGTCTCCATTTTGTCATTCGAACTCGAACTGCCCGCAGCAGACCTCTATTTTATGAGGTTTTTATTCAAAGCAAAATGGTAGTTTTCACGCTTGTTCGAAACTCGAACGTTTATTTTTTTTAATAAGCTTTTAGTGTTTCCTTTATGTTTCACTAACGTTCGTATTTATAGTTTTTGAAACAAGAGAAGATTTGTTGAGTTTTTTATTCCTAATTTTTATTCCTGCACATTTAACGAAATGAATTACGGGGGGTGATCCAAAAGTTCCCAGATTAACGTTATAAAATCTGACGTAATTATTTTTAGGCTTCCGACGTTTGTAAGGAGGTCGACGCTGCCACTGCCTCTAGCGCAGCCCCGAATAACCGTTGTCTCTACCATCTCGAAGCAGCGGTTCTTTAACTTCATCTTCATATGGAGATACAGCCCGAAGTCACATGGTGCCGAATCAGGCGAATCATTGGTGTGGAGAATGACAGCTATAGGATTCTTTGCCTAAAACTGTTGCGTACACAATGAACTATGGAACGGTGCATTATCGTGATGGAGGAAGGAACCTTTCTGGCACCATAGCTTGTGCCGTTTTTCTACCGATAGAAGGTCCGTCAGAGATGCTAAGAATTTTCCGATGAAGTCTTCAAGAATCATTTGTTAAACTTAGGCGATGATTTCAGAGGTGGTTGCATTCGAAAGTCTTAACGAACGCTTGTCATCGTCTACTGAAGTTCGATCGGTTTTAAATCGCGATAACTACACGAAAATTTGCGTAGGACTTAGGGCTCGTCCTCAAATGCTTTCCGAATCATTTCATACATTTCCGTAGCACTTTTCCCGAGTTTTTTACGTGCGCTGCATTTTTTTCGCATCACACAATTAAACCTTTGAAACCCGCCATGTAGCTCACCTATTGGTGCGAGGCGATACTAATTCGCAGTCTTACTATATGGGGTTAGTTAGTTCGTGAACTTTTGGATTGCACCACGTATACATACAGGGCGTCCCAGATAGTCTAAAGGACGCAGGATTAACTGTGGAATATTTTACTCACCTGAGTCGCACTGTAACTTTACCAGTGTCTTTCTTTTCTAAATTGTCACTGATACATTCGAACTAATACCTTCATAAAAAGCAGTACGGCAAACACTACCAGTATCGATTTTCCTTTTTTCAATTTATTAATACCTTGGGGAAGAACGGGTAATAATGCTCATAGGGTAATAGCTGCTACTACCTTTAAAACTTGAATGGTATATATGTTACATATTGTTAAAAAATTCTTAGCAGAAAAGAACCCATAAATTTATCTTGTATTACATGAGGTAATTTTCCGAGAGATGGCAGCACAAACAAAAAACATGATTTTCAGCTATTGTCAACTTTCAGAAGGTTCGTGTAAAATGTTTGTGATATTTTGTCTATTAGTTTGCGAGGTACAGTTAATTCAGTGACGGGAGTTTTTGCGTCGATTCGTAACAATGGACGAAACATGGAGCCACCACTACATGCCTGAGTCTAACAATCAGTCAGCAGAGCGGCTAGAACCGCAAGAAAGCCGACCGAAGCGTCCAAAAACACAAAAATCAGCTGGAAAGGTTTTGGCCAGTGTTTTTGGGATTTGCATGAAATAATACTGATCGACTACCTTGACAAGCTCGAGAAATCGTTCTAGATGAAAGGCATCCAAATGTTGTTTTTCTTTAAGGGTCGGGATTTTCCACCCCATGTGTAAAAGATTATACACCAAAGACTACCTACAGTTTGTGAAGAACACATGGGATACACTCGGTGTGGATTCAGGAGGGCCACAGGCACCCATGAGGCAATATTCTGCACACAGGTCCTATTTCAAAGATGTAGAGATGTAAGTTGTGATATACACGCGTGCTTTATAAACTACCAGAAAACATTCGACACAGTCCAACACCATAAACCCATAGACATATTCAAAAAAAATAGGAATAGATGATAAGGATCTACGCATCATAAAGAATCTCTACTGGGAACAAACAGCCAATATCAGAGTCAAAGGGGAAATATCAGAAAACATAAAAACCGAAGGATGTATCTTGTCACCACTCTTATTTAATGTATAAGCAGAAGAAATATACAGCATAGCACTCCACGATATCTCAGCACGAATAAACATTAATGGAAGAATAATTAACAACATTAGATTTGCTGATGATACTATAATATTCGCAGACAACTCATAGGACTTACAAATGCTGATGGACAAAGTAACATATGTCAGTTGAGAATACGGAATAGATATAAATACAAAGAAGACTAAACACGTGATCATAAGCAAAAACTCTGCATTACAAGGACAACTCTATATTAATAACTAAAAGATTGATAGAAACAATAGCTTTTACTACTTGGGTACTACAGTAAATGAAGAATAGGACCACTCACTGGAGATTCGATGCAGAATAGAAAAAGCGAGAGCAGCCTATACAAAAATGACTAAAGTGTTCAGAAGTAATGATCTCAGTTTAAAAATCAAAATAAAACTTCTCATATGCCGCACTTTCCGGTACGTAGTCTTGGACTGTAACTACAGCATCATGTAAAAGGTTGGAAGCATTCGAAATGTGGCTCTATATGCGCATACTTGTATGTATATACAGTATCTTGGACAGAGCACACTACAAACAAGAGAGTGCTAGAATTCTTGAAAAAAGACCTGGAAATTGTTAATACAATTAGCAGAAAACTCGAATATCTGGGCCACATCATGAGAAACGAGAAAAGATATGGTCTACTCCAACTGATAGTGCAAGGCAAAGGGGACGGAAGAAGAGGACCAGGCAGGAGACGTGTTTCGTGGCTGAAAAACCCGCGAACATGGTTCTCAACAATAACAACGGGACTATTCCGGACAGCTATAAACAAAGTCCTAATAGCCACGATGATAGCCAATATCTGATAACGGGTCGGCACAAGAAGAATAAGATAAATAAAATCTCATAATAAACATGAACGAACCTTGAAATACTGTAAAGCTAATGAAATTCTTTCGTTTTTAATGACCAATTTAGTTCATAAACAAAAAGAAATGTAAACTGGGACCTGTTGTCGACCAGACGCAGCAGAAATAATGACGATTATTATAATTCAAAATTGTGCTTGAATGGTCGACAATACTCTCACATCCCCCGCAGGGTTTTTAACTGTATATCCCCCACGGGAATGGCGTGAACTGGCCATTTTATAGGAAAAGTAATTACTTGTCCTTTACCGGCACATTAATAAATAGGGTTAATAACGTTTTTTTTTTAATTAGTTTTGCGGAGAAAATTAGTGCGCTATAATTCTTGGAAGTCTTATACCAGTATGTATGGTTTAAAATAGAATGAGTTTTTTTTTTTCTGTAGTAAGCACGGAATACACACTAAAATATTTCATAGAAAGTTATCCACATAATCATGAAAATGGCGTCATTCAAAGAAATTACTTAAAGGACAAATTACTATTGCTGTTCAAAGTAGTTTGACAAAATCTTGGTCGAGCTCGTTGTGTATTGAAGTTTTTACGAAGATTTTTTTTCCGAAAAATGAGTAAAATTAACTAAAGAGGGAAATATATTGAAAATTATTCATGAAAGAACGTCCTAGGTGTACGGAAATAACGACCCATCTTATGTTTAAGTAAGTAATTTTAATGTGGTCGAGACTCAATTTAGTATGACTCCAGATCAGGAAAAGTGATTAAGATAAGAATTGGAGAAACCAGTAAGCATGCTGAGGATGTGATGCTGCTAGATCGACGAATAAGGGTCCTAGTGTTTGCTAAAGGAACTAAAGCAGAGGTTTCCAACCTTTTCTGAACCACCGCCCCCTTTACAAGGAAAAAAAATCCATCATAGTTCATTATACCAAATATTCAAATATGGTTCCATAGATACATAGATACTTTATTTATGTTAAAAAACTTGACAGCTTTACACACATCACCATAGTCTCAACAAAATCGTAATGTAAACTTCTACCTATGATAGTAACATTGCATTAAAAAGGAGTTAAAAAAAAACTACCACAGTACAGTTCTTATGTCTATATATAAAACTTAAACAAATACAAGCAACGAAATGAAAAGAAACAAAAAAGAAAGAAGAAAAAAGCAAATCATAAAAGGTAGACAATACAAAATGAAATTGAAAGGTATAAAATACAAAATGAAATTGAGCGACAAGGACCGTCCAAACAGGAAAATCAACAGTGTGACAGGCAGAGGCATAGACATAAATTCGTCGATGCTGTAGAAAAAATCAATGTTCTAAGAGTATATTCTTTATTAGGGTTTTACCAGGTGTACAAGTATGGAATGCGGATTTCAGGCAACAGATGGTGCACCAATGCAGTTTGTGCTATAAAGATTTGACACTGCGCCATTTTGTTGTGTCATCAACAAGTGTCAGACGCGCACGAGTGATAAATTGGAAAAGTGTGTGTATAGTGTTGTGTTCAATATGTCGAAATTTATACCGAACAAAGAGCATTCGTGGACAGCATTAATCTTTTATTTTCATTTGAAGAACACTGCTGTTGAATCATACCGATTACTTCGAGAAGCTTATGGTGAACATGGTCCATCGCAAGATACGTGTGAACGATGGTTTCGGCGTTTCAAAAGTGGTGACTTCGATGTTGCAGACAAGGAACGTGGAAAACCGCCAAAAAAATACGGATGTGGAATTGCAAGCACTGTTGGACGAAGATGATTCGCAAACACCAAAACTACTCGCCGAGCAATTGGGCGTTAGTCAACAAGCTGTTTCCAATCGGCTACGAGAGATGGGAAAGATTCAGAAGACCGGTAGATGGGTACTACATGAGTTGAATGACAGGCAAATGGAAAGCGCAAAAATACGTGTGACATTTTGCTCGCTCGGTACAAAAGGAAGTCGTTTTTGCATCGTATAGTTACAGGGGATGAAAACTGGATTTATTTTGAGAATCCCAAGCGCAAAAAATCATAGGTAGACCCAAGCGCACCATCCACATCGACCGCAAGACCGATCCGCTTTGGCAGAAAGACGATGCTCTGGGTTTGGTGGGATCAGAGGGGCGTGGTCTATTATGAGCTGTTAAAAACCTTAGGAAACGGTTAATACTAAACGTTGCCAACAACAGTTGACCGATATGAACCGTTCGCTGCTTGAAAAAAGGCCAGAATACCGAAAGAGGCAACACAAAGTCATTTCTCTTTATGACAATGCTCCACACGGCAAAATCAGTTCGCGACACGTTGGAAGCACTCAGCTGGGAAGTTCTACCCCATGCGGCTTACTCACCAGACTTAGCTCCTTCCAATTACCACTTGTTTGCATCGATGGGTCACGCACTTGCTGAGCAGCGCTTTGGTTCGTACGAAGATTTTTTTTTTTTTTTTTTTTTATGGGTCTAGCACACGTGCTACAGGGAAGTCCCTAAAGCGCTACAGGAGCCACACGCGTGCGGAGAAAGCGATTCACGTTGTTCTTGAATCGCTGTAGATTGTACTCGACGGGAAACACAGTCCTGGGTAAACCATTCCAAAGGTATGATGTTCTCCATATAAAAGACTGCTTGAAAAGCGTTGTACGAGGAGTAACAGGCTGAACCTCATACGGATGTGAAGCATTAGCGCGACGTGTACTTCTAATATGCACCGCTCTGGGAGGAATTAAACGGGCCACATCTTTAGAACACTTTCCATGAAAGTACTTGTAGAATAGGCTCAAGTCGCCAACCGTTCTTCGATGCTGCAGCGAATCAAGGCCGTCGGTCAGTTCCGGGTGTTCAATCAGACGAACAGCTCTTCTCTGGATAGAATCCAACAAATGCAGTGTATGTTTGGGAGCGGAGCTCCAAACATGGGAGCAGTATTCCATAGTTGGTCGAATTTGAGCTTTGTAAAGAATTAACAGTTGTTGTGGAGTGTAAAGCTTTCTGGTTCGAAACAATATTCCCAACTTTTGAGAAGCTCTTCTTGCTATGCCTGCAACATGTTCATGCCAGGACATATTTGCTCCCAAATTAACGCCTAACAGATTGAGTGACGATGTTAGAGGGATGGAGTGCCCCGACATAACTATGTCGGGTTCTGCAACGTTAACTTTTTTAGAAAAAACTGCCGCCTGGGTTTTTGTAGCGTTAAATTCCACTTGGTTACTGTCACCCCAAGATAGAATTTCTTCCAGGTCTTTGTTAAGTTGAATGACTTCCTGCTGTCTGCGGATATTCGTCTGAGTAGTCGATGTCCGAGCGTTCAAAGTGAATGAAGAGATAAGTGTACTGTCATCTGCAAAGCTGTAGATTGGATTCTCGGTCTTTTCCAGCAGATCGTTAATATAGATGAGGAAGAGAGTAGGAGACAGTATGGAACCTTGGGGCACACCGGCGTTGACAGTGAAGGTGTTAGAAAGAAATCCGTCAACTGCCACTCGTAAAGAACGCTCTCTGAGGAAACATGAGAGCCACAAACAGAACTTTTTCCGACATACCATAAGAACGTAGCTTAGACAACAGCCCATCGTGCCAAACACGGTCAAATGCCTTGGATATGTCAAGAGCAACCGCTCGAGATTCTCCAAAGTGTTCAATTGCGTTGTTCCAAACATGTGTTACATAAGTCAGAAGATCTCCTGTTGATCTATTTTTACGAAAGCCATATTGGTGATCACTAATAATGTTGAATCCTTCAAGACATTTTTAGAAGATGCTGATTGATAGCCTTTTCCATGACTTTCGATATTATTGAGAGTAGTGCGATTGGTCGGTAGTTATTTGGCAAGGTCTTCTTGCCTTTTTTTTTAGGTATCGGCTGAACTGTGGCACATTTCCAGCAGGAAGGAAATATTCCCTTTCTGTAGGATAAGTTGAAAAGTCTACAGAAAACTGGTGTTAGTTCCCTCGCACAGTTCTTGAGAACTATGGCAGGTATTCCGTCAGCGCCTGAAGCCTTTTTGGTGTCTAGCTTCATCAAAATACGTTTTATGATACGCTGTCTGAAGACAATATCGGGCATCCTTGACTGCACTATGGGAATAGTAGGTGGTGTTTTTTCCTTGGAAATCGACAGTAGAATGTGAAGCAAAGAGTTCAGCCAACAAGTTCGCTTTCTCAACAGGTGTCGTTGCAATAGAATTATCTGGCCGTGTGAGTGGTGGTATGGTGGATTTGGTGAAATTTTGACTAACTGCCTTAGCGACTGACCAAAAGGACCTGGAATTGCCGGGACAAGCGAGAAGTTTGTTTCTAATCCGTTGATTGTGTACCTCCTTGGTTTCGTCGATAATTTCTTTGCATCTGTTCCTGGCACGAACAAAGATGTTACGATTTATGGTGTTAGGATCTTCACGCCACTGTCGGTATGCAAGATGTTTAGAAGCAACAGTTTCTTTGCATTTTAGGTCAAACCAAGGCTTGCCGTTGGAAGGGCATTTCTTCGAAAAAGGGATGTAAGCATCCATATCGGCCAAAATAACATCGGAAACCTCCCTGGCGCAGTCAGATGGGTCGTCGGATCGAAAACAAACGTCCAACCGAGGGAAAGTTCGAAAATATTCCATGAGATCTTCCCATTTAGCAGATTTGTAGTGCCAAATCTTGCGCGGTTTGGGCGCCTCTCTGTCACTGATTGGTAGAATACTCGATGTCGAAAGTATTTTATGGTCGGAAGAACCTAACGGTGGATTTACGCTGACCGTGTAAATCTCCGGATTGGTGGTTAAAAACAGATCAAGAAGACTGGCGAACTCTCCGTCTCGATCAGGGATCCGTGTTGGTTCATCAATAAGCTGAGTCAAGCCACAACTGATTGAAAATGATTCGGCTTCACGACCTTGTTCCTCGGTAGTATTTGAATATTTAAGCCAGTTGATGTTGTGGACATTAAAGTCGCCCAGGATGGCAATTTCGGCATTTGGATAGTTAATTTGCAAATGATCTATGGTGTCTGCAAGAGAAGCGAAAAGTGTTCTAAAGTTTGTATCACTTGGTGGTCGATAGAGGATACAGACGAACCTTGTGGTTGGTTGAGTCGTTATTTTTAACCACATAACATCAAAGTTTGTGGGCTCCAGAGCCTCTTCTCGTTGGCAAGAGAGGTCGCTTCTGACATAAAGACAGATTCCAAAGTTACGCCTAAATCGGGAATAGAAATCGTACCCAGGATAAAGATAGTTTACTGTGCTGGTCGATGAACTGACCTTAGTTTCACAGAGAGCGAGTACATGAGGTTTATTTGATTGCAGGTGTTGGTGCACTGAATTTATGTTCGAATTTAAACCTCGTATGTTGCAAAAATCCATTTTGAAATTCTGTTCTCTGCATGTCGACGCCCCTGAACCAGCCCCACCCGGAGATCCGAACGGGGGCTATTTTACCTCCGGAATTTTTTGTATCCAGGTGCCTCATCATGCTATTTGGTCCCACAGACCGGGACATCGGCACAGCCACGAAACGTTAAGCAACTTCACGCAGCTTAAGCCAATGCGATGGTATCACACCGGGCGATGCTGGTGGGATCTGGGCATCTACCATCTAGAGTGTTCTTTAAGTCGCCTCCTACGACAGGCAGAACATACCGGGGGAGATATTCTATCCCGCCCCCCCACGGGGTGGGAAGATGTGAGAAAATGGCTCGATGGATGGTTCGCAGCAAAAGGGGAAGATTTTTACTGGCGTGGTATTCACAATTTGCCCGAAAGATGGGAAAAATGTATAACGAGCGATGGAGCTTACTTTGAATAAAGCACTTTTTTATCATTCTTCGAAAATTTAACATGTTTTTTTTTAGAAAAAAAAAATCCGCATTTCATACTTGTACACCTGGTAAACTTTTTGAGATTTAACTTTCGCGTAGTACATTGTAATTTATTATAAAAATTGATAGGCAGAGAATTGTTTTTTGATTTCTGCAGTTTTAATTTAGGTGCTCTTATCTGCTCAGCACTTCTTATTATAGTGATGAAAATCGGAATTTAGAGCAAATACAAGTTTGTTTTTTATAAATCTCGAGAAGAGCATTAAGAATGTAGATACTTGGCAAAGTCAAGAGTTTTAACAGGTTGACTGCCGATCTATATTTTTGAGTTTGTGGTTGACGCCGGTAAGATTTTTCCAAATATTTTTATTTTATTGTGGTAAATATGAATTAAAATGAGTCTTGGATGTGTTTTTTTTTTTTATGTACCATTCAAAATATTAGAAAAAAAAAATTTTCACTCCGATCGGAGTAATCGGCATTGCAAGTGAAAATTTTTACTAGATGCCGAACACTCCGATCGGAGTGTCCAATTAAATAAGTAAAGAAATAATAAATCGAACTCATGAACTCAAAACATTTATTTCTAAATCATTTTTGTACATTTTTATGGTAATCCTCAAAGTAATTAAGGTAAAAACCTGGTTGTCCAGGGCACATTTTGCATTCATACACTGTTTGCTTTCTTATTTTATTTTTCCTGCATTCTTTGCATTCCTTTCTGCTTACCCGTTTTGTTTCTTTAGTTCCTTTTTTTTCACTAACAATTTTTTCTACTTTGCTAATGCTGTAGACATTTATTTGGCCTGGAGGAATTTGCGGCAAATTAGTAATTGGTCGTCTGGCTAGTAAATTTCTTATGACATCCAATCAGAAGTCATATAATCGTAACTGGTCAGACCGCGAATATTTATTGTACAAAAAATAGGCGTTTATCATGCTCATTTGCAGCACATGCATGAATAACTTTTTGTACCACCGAATGGTTTTACGGCTGCAAGGATAATATGCCATCATTTGATCCTGTCTATCTATACCGGACATAAAAGCATTATATCCAATGATTGCGGAAGGTTTTTCAGATTCTTGATTTCTTTTGTTTTTAAAAATGCCCATTTCGCTTCCAAATTCTGTTGAAATGTATTGAACATTGCGTTTATGGCGCCATTTTCCGACATGCACTCCATTGCAAAACATAGATTTATTCTCACCACGTTTTAAGTTTGCACTCATTACCTCTTTCGGATTATCTTTCCTCTCAGCTCTCAGCGTACCAGTGCAGTATGTATTTTGTTGAAGTAATTTCCTAGCTAAATTAACACTATTGTAAAAATTGTCTAGATAAACAGCATGTCCCACACCCAATTTTTCCTCCAATAAATGTAAAACAATCTTTTCAGTATGTCCGCTTCCACCATAAACATCTGTCGCACCTTCGTAGACACGAAATTTCAAAATAAGTCCATTAGGCTCTGTCAGCATGTATAACTTCATACCATACTTATGACGCTTATTCTTGATATACTGTTTAAACTGGAGACGACCCCGATAAAGTACCATAGCTTCATCCAAAGACAACTCTCTTCCAGGCTAGTAAATTTCTCCCATCTTGTTGTTAAAAAAATCTGCCACAAATCTAATCTTTCCTAGCCGATCTGCCGGATCCATATCTGGAGATGTAAAATGCAAACACCTCAAGATAAGCAAAAATCTATTCCTTGACATATATTTCTAAAAAAACAGGTAGATTAAATAGCGGATCAGTTTTCCCAATAATCGTTAAGACGGCTCAAGGATATTGTGCCAGTGTGAAGTAACAGGGCCAAAAAAATTTTTAGTTCGTCAAGAGTAAGATCTTTAAAATTAGTAATACGTGATTTTGTACTTGTTTCTGGGCGCAGCAAAACCTCGACTGCGTAAGAGTTCGTTCGTTCTACAATAGTTTGTAAAAAATCATCATCAATGATCATTTCGAAAAAATCGATAGGTGCACCCCCTGTCCTGGAATTTGCACCAATAATTCCTGGGTTTTCTGGAACAAAATTTGTTTTAACGCACCTCTGTCGTTCCATTTTATCTCATCAAGGCTAGGAAGTGTTTAATGTGGCCGAATAGGGTCTATAAAATTCTCTTCTTCGGACTCGGAGCTTGAATTTACATCACTATCGTCTGTGTCTGGTACGTAATGTTCGTCACTACTACCTCCGCTTTCTTCCAATAGCTGCAATAATTCAGTGTCAGTTAGCTTCTTTTTCTTATCATATACCTTTTTTTCATCGCTACAATGTCTTTTTTTAATACCAGAAGGTCCAGGTTGATTGTCCATATTGTACGGCAGATTACAACCAAACCAAAAGCAAATCCGCGGAACCACTTAAGCACCTGTTAGAACTTGCGTTTTTTAAGCAACGCCACCACTAGAAACACGTTTCATATACAACGCCGATGAAATACTAAAACGTTTCGTAAGAACGCATGTCGAACTCCGATCGGAGTAGACGGCGTTGGCGAAGAGACTCGACGCACTCCGATCGGAGTGGTCGGCAGTCAACCTGTTAATGTCAATAAATAAAGGCCCACAGTGCTCTCGGCAGTGAGTACCCACCATGACCCTCACAGCCCTCTTCTGAAGTCGAAACACTCTGATCGAATAAGAGGAGTTTCCCCACACGATAACTCCAGGTGTACAAGTATGAAATGTGGATTTTTTTTTTCTAAAAAAACATGTTAAATTCGGAAGAATGAAAAAGAGTGCTTTATTCAAAGTATGCTCCATCGCTTGTTATAAATTTTTCCCATCTTTCAGGCAATTTGTGAATACCACGCCAGTAAAAATCTTCCCCTTTTGCTGCGAACCATCCATCGAGCCATTTTCTCACATCTTCGTACGAACCAAAGCGCTGCTCAGCAAGTGCGTGACCCATCGATGCAAAACAAGTGGTAATCGGAAGGAGCCAAGTCTGGTGAGTAAGCTGCATGGGGTAGAACTTCCCAGCTGAGTGCTTCCAACATGTCGCAAACTGGTTTTGCCGTATGTGATGGAGAACTGTCATGAAGAACAATGACTTTGTGTTGCCTCTTTCGGTATTCTGGCCTTTTTTCAAGCAGTGAACGGTTCAAATCGGTCAATTGTTGTTAGTAACGTTTGGTATTAACCGTTTCCCCAGTTTTTAACTGCTCATAATAGAAAATGCCCCTCTGATCCCACCTAACCCAGAGCATCGTCTTTCTGCTAAAGTGATTCGGTCTTGCGGTCGATGTGAATAACACATGGGCTGAAAAGTCCCGGGCCTAACAAAGAAAACACGGTTTTTTTGGTTCAAAATTAGCTTTATTCATCAACGTAATCTCCATCAAGAGCAACGCAATCATTCCAGCGCCGCTCTAACATTTCAATACCACTTTTGTAGAACGATTTATCTTTTGCCTCAAAATAGGCCTCAGTTTCAGCGATAACCTCTTCATTCGTGCGAAATTTCTTACCGGCGAGCATTTTTTTCAGGTCTGCGAACAGCCAGTAGTCGCTGGGAGCCAAATCTGGCGAATACGGTGGATGTGGGAGCAATTCGAAGTTCAATTCATGTAGTTTTGCCATTGTTTTGATTGACTTGTGACACGGTGCGTTGTCTTGATGAAACAAAATTTTTTTCTTTGCCATATGCGGTCGTTTCTTTGCAATTTCGGCCTTCAAACGCTCCAATAACGCTATATAATATTCACTGTTGATGGTATTTCCTTTCTCAAGATAGTCGATGAATATTACACCACGCACATCCCAAAATACCGAGGCCATAACCTTTCCAGCCGATTGTTGTGCTTTCGGGCGCTTTGGACGAGGTTCACCAGTTGCTGTCCACTCAGATGACGATCGTTTTGATTCCGGAGTGAAGTGATGGATCCATGTTTCATCCATTGTCACATATCGACGCAAAAATTCCGGTTTGTTACGTTTAAACATGGCCAAACACTGCTCAGAATCATCAACACGTTCTTGTTTTTGATCAACAGTGAGCAAACGCGGCACCCACTTTGAACAGAGCTTTCTCATAGTCAAATGCTCATGCAATATAAAACCAACACGTTCTTTTGATATCTTTACGATGTCAGCTAACTTCACTTTTCGATCATTCAAAACGATTTTATGGATTTTTTTGATGTTTTCTGGTGTTACCGCCTCATTTGGACGTCCACTGCGTTCTGCATCATCGGTGTCTCTACGACCACGTTTGAAGTCAGCAAACCAACGTTTTATTGTTGTTTCTGATGGAGCGGAGTCCCATAACACTTTTCAAGCCATTGCTTCGCTTGAACGGTATTTTTTCCCATCAAGAAGCAGTGTAAAATTAAAACACGAAATTGTTTTTTGATCCATTGTTTTGAAAATAACAAAAGTAGCGTCACTCTTAGCACAATAACTCACAAACTAATGAATAGAATATCATGAAATTTTAACAGCTGTCTTTTGAAGGTTAGTATTAACTGAAAAAAAAGGTGACTGTAATAAAAACTAGCGCCATCTATGTGTTAGTCCCGGGACTTTTTAGCCCATGTGTTAGTACGACTGGGTCCTACTCATGATTTTTTGCGCTTGGGATTCTCAAATAAATCCACTTTCATCCCCTATAACGATATGATGCAAAAACGACTTCCTTTTGTACCGAGCGAGCAAAATGTCGCACGTGTTTTTGAGCTTTTCCATTTGCCTGTCGTTGAACTCATGTGGTACCCATCTACCGGTCTTTTGAATCTTTCCCATCTCTCGAAGCCGATTGGAAACAGCTTGTTGACTAACGCCCAATTGCTCGGCGAGTTGTTTTTGTGTTTGCGAATCATTTTCGTCAAACAACGCTTGCAATTCCACATCTTTGTATTTTTTTTTTGGTGGTTTTCCACGTTCCTTGTTTTGCAACATCGAAATCACCACTTTTAAAACGCCGAAACCATCGTTCACACGTATCTTGCGATGGAGCATGTTCACCATAAATTTCTCGAAGTAATCGGTATGATTCAACAGCAGTTTTCTTTAAATGAAAACAAAAAATTAATGCTGTACGCGAATGCTCTTTGTTCGGTATAAAAAACACAACAACACAACACTATGCACACACTTTTCCAATTTATCACTCGTGCGCGTCTGACATTTGTTGATGACACAACAAAATGGCGCAGTGTTTAATCTTTATAGCACAAACTGCATTGATGCACCATCTGTTGCCTGATCCGCATTTCATACTTGTACACCTGGTAAAAGAATGCATAATATGCATTTCGCAGACTACATGGATCCATAAAACCTCTAAGTTGTCTCAAGAGAAAGATACTTGAAGATAAACTCCTACACAAATTATCAACATGCCCATTTAAAATTATCTTTGAGTACACAGGGTACTTCAAAAAAGTGTGGCCGATATAACATATGTTTTTTTAAATGGAATGGAATGGAATTTGTTTTTAAATTCTGCGTAAAATTTTATAACTTTTTTTTATTAAGAATGTTATATACCTAAACCTAGTACTTTTTCTAATATTTCAATTTTTTAAACAAAAATACTAGTTTTCAGTTTTGTCAAATAGAACAAAAAAATCAGTTAAATTGTGGTTCTTGTCCTAAAAGTGACGTAGGCAGACACGACGTTCTTTCGAAGTTCTGATTTTAGAGCATAAAAGAAGTTATTTAAAAAACAAAACCGATTCAGCTTACATTAATCATTTAACAGAATCCGATTATCTTTTTGACGACAAGTTTATAATCTTACACATATAAAACAAAGGAGTCAAATTAAACCTGTTGGAAAATTTAGAAATAAATAGAATTAAAAATTCAGATCTCATCTTAAATGAACAGAAGATGTAGTAAATCCCAAGATATGATCCTACCTTTTTGCTTTTTCAATGGGGCAATAAACAACCCTATTAGGGTTTTTGTGCATAGTTGCCAAGTATTACGATAAACGTATTTTTATTTTAACTACTTTGTATACCGCCCTCACTTGCACCTGCAATCATATTGGATCTATTTTACCTATATATTTACTACCTGGCAACCCGGTTTGGAAGCCCTTTAAGTAATTGATAATATAGGCCTAATGACCACACGTCCCCATTAAGATTCGAAAGAAACTTTTTATTATTTTTATTTTTAGTTTTAGTAACAATTTATAACATAACGGTTCTATTTTAATTATGTGGCGTCCGTGGGAAAATTGCAATAGTGGCTATCGCAAGACGCTAAACAAATAGTGAAAAATGTTTACGGCAGTATGGTAAAAAGAAATTTGAATAAACAAAGTACATTGCAAGAAATCAGTGAATTAACAAAACCCCAATTTCTACGATTAAAGGTATTGTAGGAAAACCATCACTCAGGAACAGGAAAAAACGGAAAGATTTTCAAAAACGATTGTGAAAAAGACGTCATCAGGAGAAAAATATATTCTATGTATGAAGAGCAGTTCGTGCCGACACTAGACAAAATAAAATTAAGACGGGACCAATATACATTGTGGCCGATCAACCCTCCACAGAATTCTCTTAAGAATGGGATTCACGTTCCGAAAAATCAACAAAAGGCAAGTAGTGATGGAGTCACAAAGTTTACGAATCTTGCGACATACTTATTTACAAGAAATTAAAAAGTATCGATCGGAGAATTGGCCAATAATTTACCTTGACGAAACATGGTTCGATACCCATGACACTGTGCAAAAAGGGTGGGTTGACAGCAGTACAAAATGTCAGACTAACGTACCTTCAAATAAAGGTAAACGAATAACCATTTTAAATGCTGGAACTGAAACAATTTTAAACTGACTACTATTATCTGCAAAAAACATAAAAGATTATAGTTTGGACTATCACGAAGATACGACCGCAAAACTTTTTGAAAATTGGTTTCAAAATTCCCTTTTGCCAAATGTTCCCGAACAGAGTGTTATAGTTATGGACAATGCAAGTTACCACAGTAGCCTACTAAATAAGGTTCCTAATGCAGCCTACACCAAATCGGAAATACAGGAATATATGTTAGAAAATGACATTTATTTTGACATTAGTTATAAAAAAAGTGATCTTTTGGAAGTTTTGAAAGACTATAAATTGAAAAAGAAATATGTTTGTGATAGTATGGCTTAGAAAATGGGACACATTGTTTTGCGGCTTCCTCCGTATTATTGTGAGTTTAATCCAATTGAACATATTTTGCATCAAGTTAAATTAAAAATAAGGGCACAAAATGTTTCTCCTACTTTCAGCTTGTCAGTGAATTAGTAAAAAAAGTTATAAATGATATACCTGGTGAAAGCTGAATTCCATTCAGTACGGTGTTAAAGTTGAAGATTCATATATTTATGTAAATAATATAAAATCACTGATAATTACCTCCGCTGATGACAGTGATAGTGAAACCGAATTAGGCTTAAGTTAAAATATTTTTTATTTATACAATATGTCCCCTCTTGTAACCCTCATTCATTCAAACTGTATATTTGTACTTCTTATCCACTTGTTTTTAATTTTTGGATTGTTGTAGCTTCTACTTGATGGAAATTCATTATAAATATATAATAAAAGACTGTTTTTAGTCAATTTCCACTGGTTTATTTAAATTGCGATGACGCGTTTCGCTGTCGATGCAGCTTCTTCAGATCTACATTTTACACTGTCAAGTTAGGTTTAATATTCACAGTTTTATATAATATCTTAATTATAATATTACACCTAATTAAATTACATTGATAGTATTGGAAAATCCACATAGATTTGGAGTTAAGAGAATAAATTCAATAATGGTGAATTGCTTAAATCTACCTGGTCGTTGAGTAAAGTACCTGTAGTCCTTAATCGATTTATTTGCATAGTCTCTAAAAGGTTTAGTTTTAAACCTTTTTGTTGGGTGTGTAAAATTTTGAAATTCTTGTTAAATGTGTGATTTTCTGTTAATAGATGATTAGCATATGTTGAATTAGATTTTCTATGGATGAAACTTTTTTCGTGTTCTGTAATTCTTTGTCTAAATGTACGTCCAGTTTGTCCGATGTATGTTTTTAGGACATGACCCACATGTTAATTGATAAACCCCTGATTTGTTGTCTTTATTGATTTGTGTTTGTAGTTTTTAAGGTATTTCCCTATAGTATTGTTAGTCTTGTACGCTATGTTGATATTTTTTTGATTTAAAAATTTCCCCAGTTTTTCCGTTGGTTTGCCGAAATAGGTTAAGCATTTAAAAGTGGTATTTCTGTCCTTAAAACGTGGGTATATTTCTGAGATAGCCTTGTTTCTAAGTTTTTTCTTAACGATACTATGGATTAAAGTAACCGAATAACCGTTGTTACCGGCTACTTGTTTTATGTAGTTTAATTCTTTAGTAAAATTTTCTTCTGATAAGGGGATATTAGTTAGTCTATGTATAAAACTATGATAAGCGGCAAGTTTATGATGGTTAGGGTGATGAGAAACTATTGTGAATTGTGGTATCTGTATAACAAGGTTTGTGATATATTGCAAATTCATGTTTTTTCCTGGCTTTACTGATTGTTAAGTCTAGGAAATTGATTTTCCCTTCGACTTCTTCCATTGTAAAACTGATATTTCTATGTAAAGAATTAATATACTGTAAAAAGTGAGTTAATTGTCTGTCCGTACCTGTAAAGCATACAATTATATCGTCTACGTATCGATACCAGTATAGGCAATTACTACTATTGTTGTTATGGTTGTTAAATATCATTGTTTCAATACTGTCCATGAAAATTTCGGCAAATAATGGACTTAATGGACTCCCCATAATTAACCCTTCCTTACTATTGTAGAATGTATTGTTAAATGAAAAATAATTTTGTCTTAGGCAAGTTCTTAATAAATTAATTATGTCCATTTTTATAACTTCATTTACAGAATTATTATTTAAACTAAATTTTATAGAATTTATGGTCTTAGATTCGAATACACGTGAAAAAGTAAAAACAATAATACATAAAAAATATTTGAAACAATACAATAAATTACAGTATCTCATTCAACAAAAACGTATAACAACACAAAATAAGAAGGAAAAGGAATTTTTTACTGATCATCAATTCTTTAATCGATTTATTAACATTTCTAACACACCTTTTTCGGACAGGGAAAAAAATCTTCTAACAAAAGGTTTCAAACACAATATTCAAACTAACTTCAATATCAAAGAATCGGAGACATTAGGTATTGATACTGAGATTGCCTTGAAAGATAGTCCTAACAACATATTATCAAAATTTCAAACAGCCGAAATTATTAAAAAAGAATTCATATCTAACACTAACAAAATCAACCAAGACTTAAGGACAATAAAAACAATTCAGAGTAAAGCAAAACAAAATGATGTAATCTTTACCAAAGCGGACAAAGGTAACACAGTAATAGCAATAGACAAAATCGACTATATTAATAAAACGTTAGATTTTTTCAAAACAGGAAAGTACGAAATTTTAAATAACAACAAATATTTTTCAAAGAGAAATAAAACAACAAATTGAACAGGCTAAAAGTATCATTCACGATAAAGATAAAATTAAATTGAAAAATATGAATCCCCAAATCCCACAACTTTATTCACTCATAAAACTACACAAACTTGATCACCCAATCAGACCAGTTGTTTCCTACATGTCTGCTCCAGCATATAAGACGTCATCCTTTTTAATTGATTTAATCAAATATCATACCAAATTTGAACCTAAATATAGTATCAAAAACTCATACCAACTCGTGAATAAAGTTAAGAATATAACAATTCCAGATAATTCTAAATTAGTCTCTTTCGATGTCAAAAACTTATTTCCAAGTGTTCCTCCAGCCGAAACAATAATTTTAATAGAGAACCTATTAACAAAAACAAAGTAAATGAAGTTATAAAAATGGACATAATTAATTTATTAAGAACTTGCCTAAGACAAAATTATTTTTCATTTAACAATACATTCTACAATAGTAAGGAAGGTTAATTATGGGGAGTCCATTAAGTCCATTACTTGCCGAAATTTTCATAGACAGTATTGAAACAATGATATTTAACAACCATAACAACAATAGTAGTAATTGCCTATACTGGTATCGATACGTAGACGATATAATTGTATGCTTTACAGGTACGGACAGACAATTAACTCACTTTTTACAGTATATTAATTCTTTACATAGAAATATCAGTTTTACAATGGAAGAAGAAGTCGAAGGGAAAATCAATTTCCTAGACTTAACAATCAGTAAAGCCAGGAAAAAACATGAATTTGCAATATATCACAAACCTTGTTATACAGATACCACAATTCACAATAGTTCTCATCACCCTAACCATCATAAACTTGCCGCTTATCATAGTTTTATACATAGACTAACTAATATCCCCTTATCAGAAGAAAATTTTACTAAAGAATTAAACTACATAAAACAAGTAGCCGTTAACAACGGTTATTCGGTTACTTTAATCAATAGTATCGTTAAGAAAAAACTTAGAAACAAGGCTATCTCAGAAATATACCCACGTTTTAAGGGACAGAAATACCACTTTTAAATGCTTAACCTATTTCGGCAAACCAACGGAAAAACTGGGGAAATTTTTAAATCAAAAAAAATATCAACAAGCGTACAAGACTAACAATACTATAGGGAAATACCTTAAAAACTACAAACCACAAATCAATAAAGACAACAAATCAGGGGTTTATCAATTAACATGTGGGTCATGTCCTAAAACATACATCGGACAAACTGGACGTACATTTAGACAAAGAATTACAGAACATGAAAAAAGTTTCATACATAGAAAATCTAATTCAACATATGCTAATCATCTATTAACAGAAAATCACACATTTAACAAGAATTTCAAAATTTTACACACCCAACAAAAAGGTTTAAAACTAAACCTTTTAGAGACTATGCAAATAAATCGATTAAGGACTACAGGTACTTTACTCAACGACCAGGTAGATTTAAGCAATTCACCATTATTGAATTTATTCTCTTAACTCCAAATCTGTGTGGATTTTCCAATACTATCAATGTAATTTAATTAGGTGTAATATTATAATTAAGAAATTATATAAAACTGTGAATATTAAACCTAACTTGACAGTGTAAAATGTAGATCTGAAGAAGCTGCATCGACAGCGAAACGCGTCATCGCAATTTAAATAAACCAGTGGAAATTGACTAAAAAACAGTCTTTTATTATATATTCACTTGTTTTTTACATGAATCTATAAATAAACACCTCCAAAAACATTTATAATTTTATTTATTTGTATTAATGAATAAAATTTTTAAGTCCATCTCTGCAACCTATCATAAACAAATTGCCCACTTAAAACGGCAAAAATCAGGATCTTATATTTTGGGACAGGCTATACCTAACCCATAGTAACTCACCTTTGCTTAATTTATACAACAATTAAAGTTCAGAATGGATTTCCCATCAATATTCATTAGTACGTAGTAATAACTTTTATTATCTACTTACTTTACGGTATTCATTAAAATGTCACAACATTCAATTTAGATATCATTTTGTATCAGACGAAGCTACAGTGATAGCAAAGTGCGTCATACAGTTTTTGTAAAACAAAATAAAGTGGAAATTGGCAAAATCAGTCTTTCATCACATATATTATATTGCCCAAAAACAAAAACCGTATATTAACAAAGCAAACGAATAAAAGGGACTATTTTTGGACAAGAACTCCACGATTAGCAATATCGCCAATACCGATATTCCTAGTAAAACCCTAATAAAATTGAGTCGTGTACCAATAATAATCATAACCCAAGAACGGTTTTACGACAACATGAAAGCTATTATGTTTGTCTTATATATTATTCCTTGATTATAAGTATTGGATAGATTTAGGAGTACGTCTGGAAAAAGAAAAAAAAAACATTTTCTTGATAGAAAATATCCTAAGAGATACTTAAACTGCAAAAATCCGACTTACCGTACATTTTCTGACTAATTTTTTAAATTCTGTACAGGAATTACAATCTAGAGAGTAATTTTTTAAATGGCTTATTAGGAATCTACACAATAGCAACTGCAACACATAATCCCACGTTCCAGAGCATTGAACTCTCAAAAAAACGAGATTATGGAGTTTAGAAAATTCATGTTATTTAACCAAAACCGAAGAAGAAGGTTCTCAATTCAATATATATATATATATATATATATATATATATATATATATATATATATATATATATATATATAAAGCTTTGCCAAAAGTATTTACCTCTCATGTAGTTTTAAGAAACTAGATGTCTTTCGTTTATCACACTGATGTTTATTTCCCTGAATTGACATATCAAAAAAATAAATCAAAACAATGAATCCCATAAGAAAACAAAAGAACAAATTGTTGCAAACCAACAACGGCTGACCTGCTTTATTCTTGTAATCATTAAAAGTTAAGTGTATTTCTATATAAAAATACTAAAAAAGTGTGGATTGTGAAAAAAGGAATGAAAGTAGAGTTTCTGAAAGTGGAAAAAGTAAATCAAACATTGCAAAAATAATGCAATGTCCAGATAGTACGGTGAGATACCCTACAATTGTTTAAAAACGCACGACAATCGCAAGAGAGGACCAGCAGTCGATACATACGAGGCATGTTTTTTAAGTAAGTACCGTTTTGCGATTCCGCCGCCGCAGCGATACGGTCGGCGTTCCGCGCATGCGCGCTGGTAACCTACATCTCATGTCTACGCACTGACGCCATTACAGTCTGATTCTTCATTGTATACGTTGTTTACTGAGTGTTTAAGATGCCTCCGACAATCGTGAGTCCCGCCGATTGTGAAGTACGGGCTGTTATACGATTTCTTAGTGCTAAAGGCGTAAAACCGATCGATATTCATCGTGAGATCTGTGAAGTTTACGGACAAAACATTATGAGTGATGGAATGGTAAGGAAATGGGGTGAGAGCATTTAAAGATGGCCGCACAAATGTGCATGATGAAGAACGGAGTGGGCGTCCTTCGGTCGTTAATGAAGATTTGGTGCAGAAAGTGGACGAAAAGGTGAGAGAAAACAGACGCTTTACAATTTCATCATTGTGCGACTGCTTTCCTCAATATTCTCGTAGTGTTTTGTATCGCATTGTGACCGAGAACTTGAATTACCGGAAATTGTGTTCACGTTGGGTTCCAAAAATGTTGACGGATTTGCACAAAACCCAACGTTTAGGCAATGCATTGACTTTCCTTGAGCGGTACCACAATGAAGGTGAACATTTTTTAGACCAAATTGTTACTGGTGACGAAACATGGGTGGCCTACGTCACACCAGAATCGAAACAACAATCCATGGAATGGCGACATTCATCATCACCCAAAAAAGTGAAGTTTAAGCAAACAATTTCTGCCCGCAAAATCATGTGCACAGTTTTTGGGACAGAAAAGGAGTATTGCTAGTGGAGTTTCTGCCTCGTAATGAGACAATCAATGCAGCGTCTTATTGTGAGACATTGAACAATCTGCGTCGTGCAATCCAGAACAAAAGACGTGGCAAGTTGAGTAAGGGTATCGTTTTGCTGCATGACAATGCCCGTCCACATGTGGCTAATCGGACCAAAGATCTCATCAAATCTTTTAAATGGGAAACTCTAGATCATCCCCCATACAGCCCTGATCTGGCGCCCAGAGACTACCATTTGTTCCTGCACTTGAAGAAGCACCTGGGTGGTCAGCGTCTTCAAGACGATAACGAAGTCAAAACATTTGTGATACAGTGGTTAACAAGTCAGGCGGCAGAATTTTATGAGGAGGGTATTCAAAAACTGGTGCCACGTTATGACAAGTGCCTCAATATTCACGGAAATTATGTAGAAAAGTAGATTAAGGTACAGGCTTTCATGTAAAAATAAAATTATAGCGATATCTTTGCACGTCTTTTTTTAATTCCAAAACGGTACTTACTTAAAAAAACATGCCTCGTACTTCTTTGAAAAATAGCAAAAAGACGTCTTCAGAGCTATGTGCTGATTTTTCTAAGACATTCGAAAGAAAAATTCTGCTCGAACAGTGAGAACAAGGTTTCCAAACGGCTGTAAAACTAGAAAAAAAACCCTGGGTATCGGCGAAGAATAAAGAAATGCGCTTGGCATGAGCCCAGAAATATAAATCTTTCAACGAAGAGGCTTGGTCTAACATCATGTGGTCGGACGAGTATAACTTCAAGGTATGTCTTGTTTACTAAAAGTCTGGATATTGTTTAAACCATTTATTTTAGTAAATGAATCACCTGAAATTATTTTTTTCTCTGGCGAAGGCAAAATAGTAGTTTACGAGGGTCAAATGAATTGGTGATATAAACTTGGAAAATGTGCCTTTCCAGCAACATAACGCACAGTACCACAAAGCGGCAGCGACAATGAAGTGGTCCCGGGAGAATAGGTTGGAGCTTCTGGATTGGCCCCCACAGTCATCAGATCTCAACCCTATAGAACATGTTGGGTCGATTATCAAGTGGAGAATCAAGGAACACTCAATCACATTAAAGATATATATATATATATATATATATATATATATATATATATATATATATATATATATATATATATATATATATATATATATATATATATACGTTAGCTGTCAGCATTTACTGTATGGAAAAACTCCCGTTGCGGGCTTGGCTGACAAGAATTTTAGAATTAGGATACGCCAAACGATGCAATATGAGAAGGAGAATATTAATTATAGATAATTTGTTTTTAGGCTTGTTTACATTAGGTAGGTTAAATTATACTTAAGTTACTGTGATTGACATGTCTCAAATCGCCAAACCATCAACTTTATTTTATGTGACATATATGGCCATATATTATTAAAATGTGTTTATGTCATCGATATATTGGTGTGCAGTAATAAGGTTTATGTAACAGAGATATTTTCGTATGCACTAGCAATTATAGTTTAGAGAGCCGAAGTAGACGGCCAGCTTTGTTAGGTGTCGAATTGCAACTTGTTAATAAAAGTAGTTGTTGTCGAGATTGCCCAAAAGAGTTTAATTTTAAATAAAAGCTAACAAATATATATATATATATATATATATATATATATATATATATATATATATATATATATATATATATATATATATATATATTTATTTATTTATATATATATATATATATATATATATATATATATATATATATATATATATATACATATAAGAGAAATAAGCTAGTCTAAAATTACAAGTAAATAAACAAGCGATAAAATTTGCGCAGACATTAAACGTTTGCTTAATTTTGTGTATTTAGGTAATATAAATTGTGTATTTAGGTAATATAAATTGTGTATTTAGGTAATATATTTTGTGTATTAAATATTAATTACATATTGCGCACATTTCTTGCGCTTTTTGTTTGAAGTGAACACCCAACATTTCTTTTGCTAATTATACTTTCTTTTATAAGCAGGAAATACCAACTTTTTTAGAATTAAGAAATCTTATACTTTTATAGCCAATTTTTTATGCAATTAATTTTAGTTTTATTATACAGAACTTTGGTGTCCTCAAAAAGTTGCCATTTGGGCAGCTACAATACACAAAAGATATTTAGCTGGGCTGATATTTTTATGTAAAACGAGTACATCATAAAAAATGCAAAAATAACTAGCCAAGTGCAAGTCGGACTTACGCAATTAGTGTTCCGTACATCCCAAATGAGTTTTTGAAAAAGTTTGTTTCCGATCTTTGTTGAAAACTGATGAGCTTGATTTGTGTTTTTTTTTATATACCAGATAAATTATTAAAGGTAAAGCACTCGTGGTAATTTTCGTTCAATTTACACCCTGTGGAGAATATTCTATAATTTTTAAAAAAATTTTTAATCAGTACTTTTCGACTAAGTTGGGAATGTGGAATCTTTGGCACAATGACATTACTCACTATATATCACCACTACACCAAACACTTTATTTTTGCTCCATGCTAGCTTCATCAGGAGCGATAACTGACTAAAGCTAAACTACAAATCTACCCTATTTATACTTAGATTAACCCTCGAATTACTCAGGCAGAACTAATGGCAAAGGCAAGGCCATCAGTTCCGGTCAAGTAACCAGTAGAAAGGACTATAAGGAATAGGCCCTCTGCCTTCATTTAAACTTTTTAGTAAACTTTATTAACGAAAGAAATCGTATTAGAAATAAAACTACTTTTACATTATATATATATATATATATATATATATATATATATATATATATATATATATATATATATATATTTGCAAACAAATGTAACTAGAGTTAATGGTTATGACGATGACTTAGTAAACAAGCTAATAAATAGACATAAGTTCAGGTTAAATATTCAGAATTCCACCTTTTTTATACGCTAAGAAAATAACACCAAGTATGTCTCCATACCATATAATCCGAAATATAGCAAGTTACTCAATAATGTATTTAATAAGGTAGGCCTCACCTTAGTCTATAAGTCATCAGACAATCTAAGGAATCTAAGGAATATCCTAAAGATAAGATTCCTAATTGTGAGAAAAGTGGAGTTATGATATTAGTTGTAATGATTGTGACAAAAAGTATGTTGGACAAACTAAAAGGTCAATTAAAACATGATTTAAAGAACACTTAGCACACTTAAAATACAGTAGAACTGAAAAGTCTAGCATTGCCGAAGATGCCCTTGAAGCTGATCATATTGTAACATTAGATAATCTAAGATTAATTAAAAATATATCTGATAGGAGATTGTTGAACGCATACGAAAGTATGGCAATTATAAAATGTAAAAGTAGTTTAAATAAAGATAGAGGGCCTATTCCTTATAGTCCTTTCTACTGGTTACTTTACCGGAACTGATGGTCTTGCCTCCAATACTAGCTCTTTAAGTCAAAATTTAACTTTCAAAACTACACAGCTCTGATGGGGGCCCAAAATCCTATATTAATGACGAATTTCAATTTTCTAGGTAAAATAATTTCGGAGAAATCGAGTGTGGCAGACAGACGAATACCAAAGTGATCTTATAAAGTGTTCCGTACGGAACACTAAAAATAGGGTTAAACAAGCAGTTTTATTTCCCAAACGACTCGAACCATCTTATACACTATACTAACCATAGCATTTTGACTAGGTTGCCTCCTCAACAGTCTAGCTTGGAAACTAGACGGTGTATCAATGGTATGTTGCCTAGTCAACGCCGGATGCTGATTGGCCATGCTCCCTTGCCGAAACCATGGTAACGATATTTTTCTTTTGGCCTTCTGCGTCTTCTGCGTAGTCACACCGCTGGCCGAAGAGGTGTTTCCCGACATGACTAATGCTTTCGATACAGTCACAAGTTATAGAGATTTATTGTCCTTAGTTTTTATACACTATAGTTTATTTATTGCAGTTTATCATTTAGTTTAAGATAATTTTTTAATGTATCATCATCATTGTGCGACCGCAAACTTCGATTAAATGTATAACGAGTTCTAAGAAGTTAGGAAATATATGGTTTTAATGTGATAAGTTTATTTCAGCTAGATATTTCCTTCCGTTAGTTTTTCTTAAAAATATTGTTTAGCACCAATTAAATATGTTTTTAAAAAGCTCTTAAATATATTGTTATTTTTTATATGGAGGGAAAAATTTTATCTAATTTGTTTTTAGCTATTTATTGATACTTTTAGACTTATGCAGAGTTTTATTTAATTTTTACTGTTGTGTTTTTCCTTAATTTAAAGTCTTACGAACTATTTTAAAGCACCAGATAAAGCTTTACGTGATCACAGAGCTGGTATTTTAAATTTTATCTTACTTTTTCTAAGGTGATGTGTACGCTTATTTTGCCACAGCGCGTGTAGAATCAACACATATATTTTGTCTCTATTCTAAATGCCTATTACTTATATTCTACGGTAAATTCTTATGTTATGTTGAAAGACTGGGTAGCTTTGGGTTAATTTTTTTTCAGTTAGTTTTTCATTGGATATCTGCGGGAAAATATATAAAAAAATGGTTTTATCGGAGAAGGGCCCTCATTTTGGTTTAAGCTAGTTGCAATTAAACGGTGTCCCAAAATTCACGCAAGATTTGAATTTGACGCGATTTATATGGTAAAGTGTTGCCAACAAAACAAAAAACACAGCGTGACAGCTCAGGGTTATTAAAAATGGAGCGCTACACCAAAGAACAACGTGTTTTCATTGTTGAGCAATATTTTAAAAATAATAAAAGTTTGGCAGCTACAGTTCGGAATTCTCGTACAAAATATGGTCGGAATAGTGATTTAACCTCATCAACTGTGAAGAGATTACTTGAAAAATTCAGGGAGAGTGGATCAATTAGTGATCTTAAACGCTCTGGCCGTCCTTCCACAAGTCGTTCCACACAAAACACTGAAGCAGTTCGTGAAAGTGTTGCTGAGACTCCAGGAACATTAATTCGACACCGTCAAGTCAAGAATTGGACATTTCGAGAAGCTCGCTACAGCGTATTCTCACGAAAGATTTGCATCTTCATGCTTACAAAGTTCAATTGACTCAAGAACTGAAGCCTACTGACTACGCACAACGAAGAGAGTTCGTTGAATGGATTATGGGACAAGTGGATACTGATTTTTCGAAGAAAATCATCTTCAGTGATGAGGCTCATTTCCATCTTGATGGCTTCGTTAATCGACAAAATTGTCGCATTTGGGGTTTAGACAATTCACACGTGACTGTTGCGAAACAAATGCATCCACAACGAGTCACTGTTTGGTGCGGATTTTGGGCTGGAGGCATCATCGGACCATTCTTATTCGAAAATGCGGTTGGCCAGGTGATCATTATCCCGATATGATAATCCAGTTTTTTGTGCCTAAATTGCAAGGTATGGTATGGATGTGGACGACATGTGGTGTCAACAAGACGGTGCCACATGCCATACAGCCTGAGAAACAATTCAATTCTTTGGGGTTTTTCAAAGTCTAAGGTTTATGCCAACAAGCCCACGACCACCCACGACTTGAAGGAGGCGATTAAGCGCTGTATCAACGAAATTCAGCCACATTTATGCAAGACGGTCATGGAAAATTTCGACAGAAGAGTGCCAGCAAAGCCGTGGAGGCCATTTACCCGATATGTTATTCTATACATAACCCTATACTGTATACTTTATGAATCAATAAAAAAATTACAATTTTTAATTAAAAAACCTGTGTTTTCTATCAAAATTACTTCTTGCGCAAATTTTGGAACACTTTTTATATTTAAAAAAATTCGAAAGGAAGATAATGCACCTAATATGGTACCCTGTGACTTCTCACTATTCGCAGAAATTAAAATGAAGTTAAAAAAATGACCATGACCAAGGTTACGCGTGCTTTACAGGCAATGTCACAAAATGAACGGGAAAATTCACTTAAATCAGTGGTAAATCGTTACGAAAACTGCAATTAATTAGGAAGAGAATACACTCGTAATAAATACAAAAAAAAAACTGCATCACTTAAGTCCAAAAAATTAATTGTCACAGAATGTACAGGGTGAGTCAACGATAGAGTAAAGTTCATTATCTCATTTTGTTCGGGAATGACGAAAAAATGTTAAATACAATAGTTTTAGGGAGTGTTAAAGTGCGCAGTTTAAAATTATATATTAAAATTATATACCTAAACCTAGTAGTTTTTCTAATATTTCAATTTTTTTAAAAAATATACTTGTTTTCAGTTCTGTAAAAAATTGCCAGTAGCGCTATTGTTTCTGAAGGTGGAATACTCCTAATTGGTACGAGCGTTTTATAGAGATGAAAAAAAGATATATGTAAAGAAATTTGAGTTAGATGCTACAGGGTGTTCAAAAATAAAATTTATACATTTCGACTATTTTAAATCGAAAAATCTTAAATTTTTTTATTATTTTTTCTGATAGATTTTACAAAACTCTCCAACTTTTATTGAGTATGTCATATACCTATTTCTAATAGTTTTCAATTTATTTTGAATTTTTTAATTTTTACCCTTGTTTTTAATACACTTACGCTATAACATCATAGCTGCCAAGACAAAACAAAAATGTAGACATTGTCAAATTTTGACCTGTCTATTAAGCAAGTAAAAATAGTTTAATTTGTTTTAGTACGTGAGGTATAAAGGTAACAGTAATGGATTTTCCTAAAAATGAATTAATTGATATGGTTTATAAACTGGGCGAGGTGGGAAAAAAAATCTCTTTTGGCAGTAAGGCTTTACGGAGCGAAGTACCCTAATAGACGTATACCATCTAGAAAATCTTTTCAGTGCTTAATGGAACAGTTTGATGATAATGGTAGAGTTGAGTATACGAAACGGAAAGTAGTAAACCAGAATGCTACCAATGAGGAAAAAGAAATGGAGATTTTACTTCATGTTGAAGATAATCCTCCAGGTCAGCAGCGGTCAACTAGCTGACTTATCTGACACGTCCCAATCTACGGCTAATCGCGCCACGAGAAAATATAAGTATCATCCCTTTCATACGGAACTACACCAAGAACGCCAAGACCGTAATTTTGAACGACGAGTAAACTTTTGTACCACCATAAATGGAGCAATAGAGGCCGATTTAAATTTTTTTATCCAAAATAATGTTTTCTGATGAAACTACTTTTCGCAGTAATGGAGCAGTTAACAGCCATAACATGCATTATTATTCAACAGTTAATGAGACCAGCAGATATGGAAAATAGGATACAGGATGCGTGCAAGACAATAACGACCTTTATGCTAAGGAAAGTGAAGGAAAATAAAGTAAAACGACTAAACATGTGTATTCAAGTAAACAGGCATATTTTTGAACATTTATTACGTCATAATAATTAATCATTGGATAAGTTAAACTATATTAAAATTATTATTAACTATTTGTTTATGTTTTCACAATAGCGTAAGTGTATTAAAAACAAGGGTAAAAAATTGAAAAAATCAAAAATAAATCGAAAACTATTAGAAATAGGTATATGACATACTTAATAAAAGTTGGAGGCTTTTGTAAAATCTATCAGAAAAAAATAATGATATACAGGGTGTGCCACTTAAAAAATTTTAGATTTTTCAATTTAAAATAGTCGAAATGCATAAAAATTTTATTTTGAACACCCTGTCTGCATCTAACTCAAATGTCTTTACATATATATTTTTTTTCATCTCTTCAGAACGTTCGTACCAATTATGAGTATTCCACCTTCAGAAGCAATGGCGCTACTGATAATTTTTTACAAAACTGAACACTAGCATTTTTTTAAAAAAAAATTGAATTTAAAAATAAATTAGAAAATAGGGTGTTCCATTTAAAAAAACATATGTTATATCGGCCACACTTTTTTGAAGTACCCTGTATACTCAAAAATAATTTTAAACTGTGCACCTTAACATTCCCTAAAACTATTGTATTTGACATTTTTTCGTCGATAATGAACTTTACTCTATTGTTGACTCACTCTGTACAATAAAATTTAAAAAAAAAATAACCGGTCAAGTGCAAGTTAAACTTGCGCAATTAGTGTTCCGTACGTTGATTGCTTTTTAAAATAAAAAAAAATTTTGTTACAGAGGTATAAAATGATCAGTGACTTCATAAAATATACCCCAAATGAGTTTTCAACAAAGTTTGTTTCCAATCTTTACTGAAATCTGATGACCTTGAAATTTTTGTTTTTTTTATATACCATATATTGTCCAGGAGACTTAGCATTTTGCTGCCGATTTTGAGATAATAAGCTATAAATTGGTGTATACCTTCGTTTTGGCATTGTTTATGTGTAGTCAAAAGTCACCGATGATAGCTTGTTCGGTTCATCAAAAAAACGAAGATCAAAGGTCACAAAAATTGGTTTTTCAACAATATCTCGTTTTTTTAAACTAAATCACTTTGGGACCTATTATAAAAGTTGTAGAGCATAAAATTCTCTACAAGATTGGTCTAAGATATTTTTTTCTAAGTCTAACCGTCTTTGAAATAGAGCGCGGAGAGTAGGAAGTATTTGGTCGTATGCATGATAACGCTACGTTAGCTGCATAATGCAATACGTTGTGCAGTTTATACGTTAATAATTTACTAAAAATGTTTAAATAATCAACGAATTTCAATTATTTACTTGAAAATAAATGATATTTGTTTATAATATTTAGAAATAACATGTGTTTGATTAAATTTAGTAAATATTAGCTTAATTGCATTCTCATTATATTTTTATTTTCTCTGCTATGAAGTTGTAGAGATTTTCAAAATCGTTCTCCGAATTATTTATAATAAACGGATGGAATCATACTACTTTATGGCAGGATCTATGTAGTCAATTACGGACCGTATAATTTCCAAAAATGTTGGGTCCCTCATAGATACAATGCAGGTACATTTGCACTAATCAGTTTTAAATTTCGGTGATTTGTGCGATGTCGTAAATTTACAGTTTCGAGCGGATGATAATTCTAATTTATGGAGCTTATGCATATTATAATTTGAGAAATTTTAATATATACATAGAAAGTATTCGGATTAGTTAGTCTAGGGACTGCTCTGTAAAACCAATCAGCGGTGTGCACCACCAAGCAGCCATCCCCCTCTATTGAGTGGTTGCAAGAGAGCGAAAATACGAGAATATAAAGTTCAAGAATTTTACCTTCTTAAGGCATTAGTGCGTGAAGCTTCGAAAGAGCTAGAGTTTCTTCAAATTCACGTATATTCTCATATATTCTCTCTATACATCTTTACGATCAATGTGTGCGCGTATGTGTGTCGTCGACTACCTGTGTAATAGTTCACGTGTTATAGACGTAGAGGGCCACGCTTGACAGAGGGGGGCCTCTACCAACGGTCTTTTATGTTTTCATATAGTGAGTTGGGACAGATGTTACATAAGACTTGTACCGTTCTCAAGGCTTCTCCTTTTATTTAGTTTCACTAGTGTAAAACTGAATTTTGGCAACTACAGACATACGATTTCGGGTAAAATGGCTGAATTGTGTTTTATATGTGAAAAGTTACTATCAGATGACAAAACTGTGAATGTTTCGCGTGGCTTACAAGTTTTAAAAAATGCAAGTATTCAAAGAAATGACGGTAAAATTGACTATTTGAACACTTTAAGTTCTGTAAAAGTGCATATTAACTGCAGGAAACAGTACACCAGTGAACATAGTATAACTGCATATAAGCGACGCCTGGAAGATGATGAACCTTCGACATCAAGTTCACCTCGTAGACTAAGAACTGAGCCTTTTGACTTCGCAAAATTGTGCTTGATTTGTGGCCAAACAGCTGATGAAGGAGAAGAAAAACGTAAACATCAAAAGTATAAGCGCGTCATTAGTAAGGTACAAACTATAAATATGAAAGACAATATAATTAAAAGAGCAGTTGAACGAGGTGATTCTTTGGAGAATTAGTGAAAAGTCGCGTAATTAGTGAATTTGACTTGATTGCTGCCGGGAGCAAAATATCACACTATTTGCATGACTAAATTCTTTCATTCAAAGCCGTCTAAACATGAAGAGCCGAGCCGAAAAGATGAAATCGAAGTAGCAATGCAAGAAATTTTTTCTTTTATTGAAAATAACGAAGATTCACAATTTACATTGAAAGAGCTTCGAGATGTCCCTACGCAGTATTTGCCCGATGATGCTACTATTATTTCCAATTTAAGACAGAAATATTTAAGTAATATAGTAATCACGGTGAAGAATAGATCATTCACTATTATAAGTTTTCGCGACACGCAAGCTGATCTATTATCACAAAAGTGGTATGAAAATAAAAAAAAAAAAACTCCGGAAAGAAGAACATTTTTAGTAAATTATTAACGTATAAACTGCACAACGTATTGCATTATGCAGCTAACGTAGCGTTATCATGCATACGACCAAATACTTCCTACTCTCCGCGCTCTATTTCAAAGACGGTTAGACTTAGAAAAAAATACCTTAGACCAATCTTGTAGAGAATTTTATGCTCTACAACTTTTATAATAGGTCCCAAAGTGATTTAGAGCATAAAAAACGAGATATTGTTGAAAAACCAATTTTTGTGACCTTTGACCTTCGTTTTTTTGATGAACCGAACAAGCTATCATCGGTGACTTTTGACTACACATAAACAATGCCAAAACGAAGGTATACACCAATTTATAGCTTATTATCTCAAAATCGGCAGATAGGCTCTTTTTTCAGCTATATTGCCTGGACTAATAAATTATTAAAGGTAATGCACTCGTGATAATTTTCGTTCAATCTACATCCCGTGGAGAATATTTCAGAATTTTTTCGAAATTTTTTAATAAGTACTTTTCGAGATAAAGCCCGGGACAGCGATTTTTCGCGAATTTTTAAAAATAATACGAAGAAAAGTGCGCGCAAGTATAATATATATATATATATATATATATATATATATATATATATATATATATATATATATATATATATATATATATATATATATATATATATATATATTACTCGTGTTTTCACAAGCTTTCATTTGACACCACACTCGATGACCTAGTAAAAAATTTTTTTTTCACTTCCGACTTCACCCCCCAAAACTAACCCCTTAAGTCAAAATTTAATTCTCAAAACTACATGGCTCTGATGAGGCCATCAATTCCTATATTATTACCAAATTTCACCTTTCTATGTCAAATAGTTTTGGAGAAAATCGGGTGTGACAGACAGACAGACAGACAGACACCGAAGTGATCTTATAAGTGTTCCGTATGGAACACTAAAAAACAGTTTTTGTCTGGTTTTTCAATTTTGTAGGTTATGTACGCACTTAAAACGAAGATTGTTGGAAATTTTATTACGAAGAGTTTGATTTTTTGTCTCAATCCGAGTCATATAACCGGAGTTATTACCATCGTAAGCTCAAAAATCGCGTTTTGAAAACTTGTTTATAAACAAAATAACACCAGTTTTTCGAGGTCCAAAACTCAGGACAATATCCCTGGCGATACCCCAGAGAGGAAAAAATCATAATATTACTGTATCTAGACTGTACAATTTCAAATGCTTTTTTTACTGCACTATAAACTTAGCGCTTACGGGTACAAAAACTAAAAAGCTTTGGATATATCGTATCAAATTATTCGCAGAAATATAAATAGTTAATTGATAGACTGAATGAATACCTAAGAAATTTAGATATATTTTTTTTTAAATTCTACACTTATTTTATTTTGGATAATAATAAATTTTATGATTTTCTTTAAAGAAAAATTTTTTAACATCTTCAATTGCAACTACGCTTCAAGAAAAAAAAACAAAGAACTCGTCTTTGGACCTAATAATAAAGAAAATCAGCAGGAATACCAATAAGGTCCCTTCCCCGCCAACTATAGCCCAACGCCCGGACTTTTAGCTCCCATGAACGATCGGTTTTGCCGTCGAGACTCTTCTTCGCTCGAGAAAATAGCAACGTCTGAACGACCGGTCATTTCGTCACACGGCGGCGGCGTCGTTGTTGTTAGCGTCGGCGACAACGTCGATAGAAGAAAGAAGCGCCCCGGTTTCGTGCTCTTGCCCGCGAGATCGGGCGAGCGAGACTGGCTGGTGGCAGCAGGAGTCCCGGGACTTGGGCAGATGACAGGCAATGGGCTACGCAGGACTCTCTCCGCAGTACGAGAAGCATGCGACACACAAGAGTGTATTTTGTGTGGGGAAAATCTACCAACGAGGTTTGCACGAGCGGGAAAACCACAGAATCGTAACAATTTCAAGAAATTATCTTATCGAAACAAGAGAATAAACATTTTAAAAATGCCATAACAAACAATGACATTCAAATAATGGGTTTATTGTAATGGAATTTTATAAATTATAATAATTTAGATTAAAGCTAGTGTCTCTCTAATAGCTTCATGAAGCCCCAGATCGAAAAGATTCCAGCAGGAAAAGAGCTCCCTTTTCCGATCTCATATATCCCATGGGGTTAAAAGTACCCAGACTTTTGAATAATTTTTGCCAAAAATCGATTTTAATCTTCAACATGGTTTCCTCGGCGAATATCTTTTAACATATAGAAGACTAAAGAAATGACAAAGCTCATAAACAAAATAATACAGGGTCGCGAATACCAGAAGAATGGAGAACAGGCATAATGATACCACTTTTTAAAAAAGGAAGCAAAACCGATCCGAATAATTATCCAGGAACTAACCTCTTGTGCACAACTTTAAAACTGACGACAAAAATTGTTACCAATAAAATAACACCACTTATAGAGCTTTCCAAAGAACAACAAGGGTTCAGACGCAGTATTTATAATCAGACAAATTATTGAAAAATCAATTTACTATAACAGATCAGCGTTCTTATGCTTTATAGATTTGTTAAAAGCTTTTGATAGAGCACAGCTGCAAGACGTAGTGCACACACTTTATGACAAGAATATTCCATTGGATATAATAGAACTAATTAAGAACATTTAAAAAAGAAATAAAATAGAAGCGAGAATAAATTTGAAGTTAACTGAACTCATAGAGGTAACAACTGGTATTAGACAAGGAGACTCACGGAGTTCCATACTGTTTAACATTATATTAGGTGAAATAATTAAACAGCTAAAAATAAAAAAAGGCTATAAAATGGGTAATAAAGAGATACAAATATTGTGTTACGCCGACGATACTGTCCTGGTCGCTGAGAATGAAGATCACTTGCAGAGAATATTACATCAGTTTAATACAACAGCAAAGAAATTTAATATGAAAATATCGGCTGAAAAAACGAAATCAGTAGTTATCTCCAAAGAACCAATTAGGTGCAAAATGGAAATCAATAATTAGATTATAGAGCAGGTAATGACAATTAAATATTCATAAATTATCTATCATACAACAACAACACAGAAGAAGAAATAAAAGAATAAATAGTAAAAGCCAGTAGAATAGCAGGATGCTTGAATGACACTTTTAGAAAAATAAATACTTGAGAACGGAAGTAAGTATATATAAATCTGTAGTTCGACCAATTATAACCTACACAGTAGAGACAAGACCAGAGACACGCAAAACTTAGAGATATTTGCAAACAAGTGAAATACAAACATTAAGAAGAATTGCAGGAAGAACACTTTGGGATAGAGAAACAAATGACAACATAAGGCACATATGTGAAGTAGCGAACATTAACACGTGGATAAGAAACAGAAAACAAGAATGGAACTAACACATAAACAGAATGTCCTAACGACGATTAGTGAAAATTGCTCGAGATAAATATAATCTATAATATATATAAAAATGCAACGTCTCTCTGTCTGTCTGTCTCTCTGTCTGTCTGTCCGTTAGTGCGCCTATCACTGAAGAACCACTTATCCGATTTACGTACTTTTTTTTTAAAAACATACATATGTTCTCTGGCCAGGTCATAGGCTATATTTTATTACGATAGGTAGCATAAGGAATGAGCAGTGACGTAGAATAGTGAATGATGTCGGAAATAAGTTTGCCGCTAGCGCGTGCCTTTGCAATACACAGCCTAAACCATTAAATATGGAACAATATTATGTAGCAGAGAATATCTATAATCTATAATATATATAAAATGCAATGTCTCTCTGTCTGTCTGTCTGTAGTGCGTTTATCACGCGGAAACCACTTATCCGATTTACTTGTCTCTTTTAAATTCTTACATATATTCTTTGGCCAGGTTATATAATAATAATAATAATCTATATCTATAATATATATAAAATGCAATGTTTGTCTGTCTGTCTGTCAGTTAATGCGCTTATCCCTTGAGAACCATTTATCCGATTTTCGTACTTTTTTTTAAAAACATCCATATGTTCTCTGGCCAGGTTATAGGCTATATTTTATTACGATAGGTAGCATAAGGAATGAGCAGTGACAATAATAGTAAATGAAGTCGGACAAAGTTTACCGCTAGCGCGTTCTCTTGCAATACACAGTCCAAACCATTAAATATGGAAATATATATAAAATGCAATGTCTC
This sequence comes from Pachyrhynchus sulphureomaculatus, assembly GCA_019049505.1. NCBI lineage: Eukaryota > Metazoa > Arthropoda > Insecta > Coleoptera > Curculionidae > Pachyrhynchus > Pachyrhynchus sulphureomaculatus. The sequence goes on from CM032451.1 coordinate 8,412,914, forward strand.
CCTGTCCGTCTGTCTGTCTGTCTGTCTGTCTGTCCGCCCGTTAGTGTGCTTATCACTGGAGAACCACTTATCCGATTTACGTGCTTTTTTTAAACATACGTATGTTCTCTGGCCAGGTTATAGGATATATTTTATTAGGTGACATAAGGAATAAGCAGTGACAATAATAGTGAATCAAGTAGAAGAAAAGTTTGCCGCTAGCGCGTTCTTTTGCAATACACTCCCTAAAGCATTAAATATGGAACAATATCATGTAGCAAAGAATACATATATATAAAATGTATCGTCTCTCTGTCTGTCTGTTTGTCCCTTAGTGCGCTTATCACTGGAGAACCACTTATCCGATTTACGTACTTTTTTTTTTTTAAATATACATATGTTCTCTGGCCAGGTTATAGGCTATATTTTATTACGGTAGGTAGCATAAGGAATGAGCAGTGACGTAAAATAGTGAATGAAGTCGGAAAAAAAGTTTGCCGCTAGCGCGTTCCCTTGCAATACACAGCCTAAACCATTAAATATGGAACAATATTATGTAGCAGAGAATATCTACAATTTATAATATATATATATATATATATATATATATATATATATATATATATATATATATATATATATATATATATATAATGGAATGTCTCTCTGTCTGTCTGTCTATCCATTAATGCGTTTATCACTCGAGAACCACTTATCCGATTTACGTATGTTTATAAATTAATACATCTGTTCTAAATAATTCGATATAAGCCAAGATAATGGGAAATAAGGTGAGATGATGAGAGATAAGAAGAAATAATGGGAGATAAGTCGAGATAAGCCTCGATAATGGGAGATAATGGGAGATAAGTATAAATAATGGGAGATAAGGAGAGATAATGGGAGATAAGCAGAGATAAGTCTAGATAATGGGAGTTATGGTGAGATAATGGGAGATAAGGAGAAATAATGGGAGATAAGGTGAAATAATGGGAGATAAGTCGAGATAAGCCTAGATAATGGGAAATAAGGTGAGATAATGGGAGATAAGGAGAAATAATGGGAGATAAGGAGAAATAATGGGCGATGAGCAGAGATAAGCCTAGATAATGGAAATTATGTAGAGATAATGGGAAATAAGAAGAAATATTGGGAGATACGGAGAATTAATGGGAGTATTTTATTACGTTGGGTAACATAAGGAATAAGCAGTGACGATAGTAGTGAATCAAGTCCACGCGAGCGGAGCCGCGGGCCCGGCTAGTATATATATATATATATAATATATATATATATATATTTATATATATATATTTATATATATAATTTATATATATATATATATATATATATATATATATATATATATATATATATATATATATATATATATATATATACAGTAATACCCCGCTTAGCGCGACCCCCGTTACGCGCGGTTTCACTATAACGCGAATTTCAAATTTCGCGCTCATGTAGTCATTAACTTCTCTATGGTCGCGGGGGGATCCCCGCTTTCTCTGAATATTCTCTTTGAAGAATTGGGAATTCCCTGTCCTTCGACTTTGTTCTATGGGGATTTCCTCGTTCGTTTCGTGTGTTCATTTGTTCCGTAATGTTAGTTCGGTCGGCTGGCAGTTTTGTTTTAATATTTATTGGAGATACATACATACATAATTTAACCCTACGTTAAAAATGTCGCCTGTAAAGAAAAAAGAGCGTAAAAGCGTCACTTTGGAATTGAAGATGAAAGTGTTAAAAAGAATGGAAAATGGAGGCAAAGCAACAATTGTTGGGAGAGATTTTGGACTCTCAGAATCGACTGTGAGAACGATTTATAAAAATCGGGAAAAAATTAAAATCTCCAGCGAAGGTTCAACACCTATAAGTGCAACAAAACTTTCTCGTTCGAGATCATCTATCTTAGAAAGAATGGAGAAATTACTGTCAGTCTGGATCGAAGATTTGAATAAGAAGAACACACCACTAAGTCAAGATCTCATATGCACAAAAGCAAAATCTTTGTATGAGATGCTGAAAACAAAAGAAGGAGAAGGGAGTGCCACTCCGACTTTTGCTGCCAGCAGAGGCTGGTTCCATCGGTTCAAGCAGCGTTCTAATCTTCACAATATCCACATAACAGGCGAGGCGGCCAGCGCGGACATTCAAGCTGCAGCTGAGTTTCCAGACAAGTTTCAAGACTTCGTTAGACGAGAGAAAATTCCTGCTTGTCTCATCTTCAATGTTGATGAGACCGCACTTTACTGGAAAAAAATGCCATCTCGAACATTCATTTCTAAGGAAGAACGTCAAGCCAGTGGTTTCAAAGCTGCGAAAGATCGACTAACACTTCTGCTGGGTGGTAATGCCACTGGTGATTTCAAACTGAAACCTTTACTAATGTACCATTCAGAAACACCCCGTGCAATGCGAGGCACAAACAAGACAAGTCTACCAGTTGTGTGGCGATCAAACAGAAAGGCGTGGGTTACACGGGAAATTTTTCAAGAATGGTATTCTAATAGTTTTTGCCCATCAGTCAAATCATACTGTGACAGAAATGGGCTTGAACCTAAAGTTATATTACTCTTAGACAATGCCCCAGGACATCCAACCTCACTTGATACGCCCAGAGACTTAAAAGTGTACGTAAAGTTCCTTCCACCAAACACTACGTCAATATTACAACCTATGGACCAGGGAGCAATAGCAAACTTCAAAGCTTATTACCATCGCCGCACTTTTAGCCAACTAATTCATGAAACTGACGGGGAAGGAAGACAGTCTATGCGAGAGTGGTGGAAGTCATACAACATTATGAAGTCTATTCACAACATAGAAGAGGCTTGGAAGGAAGTTAAAATGAGTTGTATGAATGGGGTGTGGCGTAATCTTTGGCCAGATGTAGTGGAAGCACCTAGAAGAATTGTCCAGATGCAGAGACAAGTGCTTGAAGACATTGCTGCAATGATTGAGGGGTCTGAACTTGAAGATGTCACGGTAGAAGATCTCGTAGAACTTGTAGCAACGCACGACGATCCTATTAGCAATGAAGATCTGATCGAGTTACAGAATAATCCTATCTACGATGAGGAAGAACAAGTAGAAGAGAAAGTTTTATCTTCAGGGGAAATCAAAATGCACTTTCAAAAATTTATTCAGGTTTGGACATATTGCAGAGTATAGACAATAATGATGACCGTGTCTTGACCGTGTGTCAAACAATTAAAAACAGTGTTGGGTGTTATGAACGTATTTTACAAGAACGTAAACAAAACGTTACCCAAAAGACAATAGATGTATTTTTCCGTAAAAAATAAGAGTATGTATTGCATAAAGTGTTCTTAGAATTAAAGTGATTGATTAAAATGATTTGTATTTTTTTGTATTAAATTTTGACTATGTTTAATCATAAATCTCGATATACGCGAATTTCAGTTAACGCGATTTTTTTCGGAACGTATCCCTCGCGTAAAGCGGGGTATTACTGTATATATATATATATATATATATATATATATATATATATATATATATATATATATATATATATATATATATATATATATATATATATATATATATATATAAAAAAAATAGATGCTTATACTGCACTCTGTCGGTGACTTACTAAGTCTATTCAAGCAGAGCGACACAGCACGGCTGGCAACTTATTGCAGAAACGCACCTTTCTTGAGCTTACTGCTCGAAGGCATAGATGGCAGTATTGGTATAACTAAAAACGAAAAAAATCGTATTTTTAGAAGTTACCAAAGTGTTCTTCGTATTTGCTGAACCATCCCAAGACGCGTTTTCGCCGTATTACGGCGCATCAGCTGGGCTAGGTTCAGCAAATACCAGAACACATCTTTAGTCCTTTATCCAAGTATCGTCGGTGACTTATTAAGTCTATTCAAGCAGAGTGACACAGCACGGCTGGCAACTTATTGCAGAAACGCACCTTTCTTGAGCTTACTGCTCGAAGGCATCTTTAAGAGCCTTCACTGGGAAAAGAGGGAACTTAACATATCCAGAGAGAGACTCAACAACTTAAGAATTGCTGATGACATCGCATTTTTTGACGAACGGACAGACAACCATTAATGACGTAATATCGATACACGGGCAACAAGTGGAAAAGATAGATTCATATATTTGGGACAGAAAGTTACAATCGTAAAAGTGAATCAAGAACTGGAAGTCGATCGAAGGATACGCCTGGAATGGGCGACTTACGGTAAAATGGGGCAAGCCGTTCAGTCCAAACTGCCTTTAAAACTTAAAAATAAAGTATACAACGAATGCATTCTACCAGTAACAAATGGTAGCAAAACTTGGGAGGCCATGTGGCCAGAAATATTGATAACTCGAGCGGAATAGTGACCAGACGGAGACCATAGAGAGAAAAAAGAAGTACTGGCAGATCTCAACAACGTTGGTATAATGATATTAAAAAATCAAAACAGGGACATATGGAAGCACATGAGAGAGGCCTATATCTAGAGAATGGCTAGAGGAAGAAGAAAAAGAATATATATATATATATATATATATATATATATATATATATATATATATATATATATATATATATATATATATATATATATATATATATATATATATATATATATATATATATATATATATATATATATATATATATATATATATATATGTATGTATATATATATGTGTGTATGTATATAGTTTACTTATTTTATGTGTACGCACGGAAAATCGAAAATAAAACAGTTTCATTCTTAACTTTAATGTCTTAAAAATGAGGTAATTTTTAACTGTACTCGTTTTGCGTTAGTTCTGTTTTTGGCTGCAATGTCTCTCCAACGTTTGATAAGCAAAACGTCCGGTTGCATTTTCTTGTTATTCTACATAAGTTAAAGCTTTTTCTAGGGCCTTTAGTCCTGAATGTGACATTGTTACTGGAATGTTGTCAGTGGCTTCTACTTCGTTATCATCATCGTCATCACTGTCTATTTTATTAGCATTTTTGCATACACTTTTAATTAATTCTTGGTCAGTCATTTCATCTTCCACTCTAGCACTGTTTAACCATTCACAAACATCGGTTTCCGTAACACTTTCACATCCTGATATTCTTGTAATAATTTGATGTAAACTTTCATTATCTTCTGTTTCTGCCTCTGAGTAATGTCTCTCCTCTTGTGGAATCAATTTTGACCAAGATTTTTCCAGAGTACTACTCTTTACTTGATTCCAGGCTGAAGCTATCAGTAAGATTGCCACCTTCATCTACTGCTTCTAAAATATGCTGTAAACGCCTGTAATTGCGTTTTAAATTTTTCAGTACACCCTGATCCATAGGCGGAATGAGAGAAGTTACAGCAGGAGGCAAAAACATTGTTTTTATTTCCCCACTTTCCCCACAAAACAGGAAAAGCATTGCGACGAATATTCTTAAAGGTTCGTGGATTTGCTGACTTACCAATATATAATAATGGGAGTTTGTGTCTTCCAGAAGCATCACCGCATGCAAGAACAGTAATACGTTCTTTGCTACGTTTGTAACCAGGTGCTCCAGCTTCCGTTTTTGAAGCTAAGGTATTTGACGGCAACATTTTGTAGTTTAAGCCTGTTTCATCAAAATTATAAATTTGGTTTGGTTGTAAACCATGTTCTTTCATAAGCTGCTCAAATTCTCTGCAAATTTTTTTTGCAGCAGATACATCAGCCGACACTCTTTCTCCACAAACTTTCAGTTGACGTACATCATGTCTTTTTTCCACCTGTCTAGCCATCCATCACTTGCAGAAAAATTTATAGGCGCTTCAATAACCGGCAACTCTTCGCTTAAACTCACTGCCTTATGTTTTAAAAATTGTTCCTGAAATTGGTATTCCACGTTCTCAATTTTGTGTAAACCATAAAAATAAAGAATCATCCACTTTTTGGTACTCACCGCTTTTCATACTTTTTCGTGCCTGTGTGGGCGATGACAAAACATTACACCATTTTTCAAGTTTTTTCGCGATTTTTTCTTCACTCTGAAACAGTACTCACGGCTACACCTAAATCCTTCGCTATATTTTTAAGAAATTCACCATTATCTAAACGTTGAATTGCTTCAAGTTTCTCTTTTAAGGTAATAACAACACGTTTACGCTTAGTATTATGACGCTCCATTTTACAAAATATCTATTAAAACGAAACTATTACCTCTGCGATAATAATAGACGTAATGAGTAACTTATAACAATCGTCGACTAACCAAAACATAGTCAGTGGTGAAATTCTAGACGTCGGGGAGTCCCCGACGCGTTAAGGAAACCACTCATTGTCTGTTTCGAATAATGGGGATTTTTTTCGTTTAAGGGAAATATAATTTGCTTTTTAACAGTTTGTTTCGAATAAGCCGGATTTCAGATAATCGCGATTCGGATAACCGGGATTGTACTGTATATATATATATATATATATATATATATATATATATATATATATATATATATATATATATATATATATATATATGTATGTATATATATATATATATATATATATATATATATATATATATATATATATATATATATATATATATATATATGTATATATTTGCTTCATGGAATGAGATGCATCATCGGTGTTTATACGACCGCATTTCAGTCCACTAAATCATCGACATACAGTTGCTTTCGACGGAGTAGCTGTGTCATAACACTTCTCAAGCCATGCTTGGGTTCTGCTTGTATTTTTTCCCATTAAAAAGCAGTGTTCAATCAACACATGAAACTTTTTTGTCCGTTTTGTAAAAATCAAAAGTATCGTCACTAAAACAGCTATAACTCGCAAACCAAAAGACAAAATGTCATGAAAATTTTACACGAATCTTCTGAGGGCTGACACTAACTAAAAATCATATGGTTTTCTTGTTTGTGCTTCCCTCACTCGGAAATTTTCGGGGTTTTTCACCCCACGTAGTATTTTTTAAGTGCTACAAGCTTTCCTTTGTATCTAGGTAAATAGCCTAAAGAACACCCTCGTTTTTTTTTTGGACAAAAACGGGCGAATGTAATTGAAAACCACTTATTTATTTAGGTTAAAAAATAGACTAGATACAAAATCTGTCGAAAGCGGACTGCACATCTGTCACCGGCAGTAGATATCCTCTTGAAGACTTTATTCTCATCCCCGTAAAAAAGGAAATGAGAATGTCAGAAACAAGTTTTAATATTATTTATATAAATAATACGTTTATATAACGTTTGAAGAGAAACAAATTGCTTTCATGCACATTATTTATTACGTAGATAAAAAAACCCAATAAAAGTCTCCGACTAACGCACATAAGCCCGTCATTCAATATAAAAAATATCACAGACCGCTTGCCGAACGTCATAAAAATACTTTTTTTTTCGTAATACATACACCGATCGAATCGATACATGGATATATAGCAGTCATCGGCGACTTCAAAGGCACGAACAATTTTTTCCGACGCATGTACGTACATAAAATTATAGCTTTTCCAACTGGAAGAATTCGTTGAATGCTGGATCGGCTTGTCCTGCGATCTCTTGTAGCCCAGTCGCCAGAGGTTTTGAGCTCTCATTAAACGATAACAGGCTGCATTTTGGCACACAGGCAGTTTTTTGGGACGTAGAATAAAAATCAAAAGTTCAATTTTTCGGTAATATCTCGAAAAATAAAAAAGAAATCGAAAAACTAATAGCGCCACGTGAAAGAGCGGGAAATTTTACAAAAAAAATAGTACACAGACTTTTTTTCCAGATTTTTTTTATTAGCGTGAGAATTTATTAAATTTTCGGATAGATGATTCAAAAAGTATAGAGCCCCAAACAGATTAATTTGGAAGTCCACGCGCACCGCTCTAAGGTTAATCGATATTACATACTTATTTTCAGAGTGTAAAAAAAAATTAAAAGATAGCTTTTTGATAGGCGTTAGATCTTTTTAAAATATCCCTATACAGTAGAACCCCGGTTATCCGAGGTAACGTGGGGAGGCACCCTCCTCGGATAATCCGGATTTGTTTTTTATTCCTTCAAAAAATAAACACATATACTTTAAACGGATGTATTAACGTTTTTAACATATAAATAGGTAGATACATTATAAAACAGTGAAATAGGTATCTATGCGCTTCTGTTTGATATTACATCTTGTTTTTCTCGCTGCACTGTTTCTCCATCTATTAAGAAGAAGCAAATCCGCTGAGGTTGCCTCTGGTTGTTGTTCGATATACCTCAAAGCTTTTTCCAAAGAAGCAAAACCACCTTCTTGGTGAGGGATCTTAGTGGGAAACTGTTCATCCACCGCCGCTTTGTCATCGTCATCGTCATCTGATTTTTCGGTTTCCTGAAAGGTATTCGTTATTTTTTCGATACTCATTGCTTCTTCTAAATAATCTGCTGTAATCCATTCAACAACATTTTCTCTTGTCAAATATTCGCAACCTTTTAATTTTTGCATTAATTCAAATAAACTTTTTTCTCTGTATCACTGTCAAAATTTGAACAGGATATTTCTCCATGGCTTCTCAACTTCAAAGCTAATTCACTTAATGGAGTATCATCTTCACTGTCATTATAGTCCTCAAAATCAATAACTTTTGACCAAGTTTTTTGAATAGTGGTAGTACGCACAGAATTACAAGCTTGACTTACCCAGTAAATAACATTTTTCAGTGTAACTTTTCTCATCCCATTGATAATATCCCCCTTTTCTGTGTATTCTAACAGATGTTTAAGATATAAACGCCTATAATTTTTTAAAATGTTTTCGAGGATGGCTTGATCCATTGGTTGCGTTATGCTGGTTACATTTGGAGGAAAAATTTTTTGCCGACCTAGAAATTTCACTGTAACTGCCAAAATTTAATACCTAATTAAATCATTTTAATTTAGGTAAATTTAATTGTTCTTAACAAGTGTCCATCATAAAACTGTTTAGATAAGCCTTTTTAGTGAAATCAGAAATTAAAAACCAATTAGAACAAATTTCCAAGTTTTACCTGATAATCGTTTTGAGGCGATTTCTCAAAATTTCAGTTGAAGCAAGAACTCATTTCAAGTTTCTACGGATTATGGAAATTCTTAGTGACATTTTATGATAAAAACTATGCTATAAATACCATTGCCCTTTTGAAAACGAACCATTCGCAAACAGTTCTTTGTCATTGATACCGACTCAATTGTTTTGTGAAAATGCCAAAAACGAAAGAAGTTTCCGTTGAAAATCGGACTCTGATAATTGCAAGACATCAAAATGGTCACTCGAGTCGGCAAATCGCAAGTGACATGCGGATGCCAAGGAGAACGATGGATTACATCGTAAAAAAATTTTCTGCGGGACATGGAATTCACAACCAAAAACGTTCAGGAAGGCCTCGAAAAACGAGTCCCGCTGAAGACAGAGCTATAATAATGTCCAGCAGACGTAATCGCCGCCTAACCGCACCAGAAATCACGGCTCAAGTAAACTTGGAGCGGCCCATCCGCATCAGTGTGACAACCGTAAAGAACAGGTGGACTACACCACCACTCCAGTGAGGAAACCACTTTTAGGCAAGTGAATAAACGTAAACGATTAAAATAGGCCCGAGAACATGAAAATTGGACATCAGAAGAACGAAATTCCGTCCTTTGGAGCGACGAATCTAAATTCGAACTTTTCGGTTCAAATCGACGAGGTTACGTGCGGCGCTCAGTTGGAGAGAGGATGTTAGAAGCCTGTCAATTGCCTACAGTAAAACATGGTAGAGGTTCAGTAATGGTTTGGGGTTATTTTGGCAACGGTAAAGTTGGAAAAATCTTTAGGATAGAAGGAATCATGCGAAAAGAATAGTATCAGGAAATTTTGCTAACTCAAATGCTTCCTTCTGGAAGAGATATTTTTCAGGGGAAATTTATTTTTTAGCATGACAACGACCCTAAACATTCTGCTAAACAAATTAGAGAACTTTTGGACGAATGGAAATCCGATGACGTCCTGGAAGTGAAGACTTGGCTTCTACAATCATCCGACTTAAACCCCATCGAATTGCTGTGGGAGCATTTGGACATGTGTGGTCGAAAACTCAATCCAACATCAGAAAATCACTTGTGGGAACTTTTACAAGCAGAATGGGTTAAAATAACCGAAGAAACTCTGAAGAAACTTCTGGACAGAATGCCGAAACTCTGTAAAAGCGGTAATTAAAAACAAAGGAGGTCACATAGATGAGACAAATCCTTTAAAATCATGAATGTTTTTCTGATTTTCTAGACTAAATAATGTGAAAATAAATAATTCATTAAAATTTAAAAAAATATATTATCTGGGTTTTTGTTGTCTTGGGACTGAAATAATTAGGTGGGCAAATACTTTCTGACGGTAATGTATATACCGAAATGCAGCCTGTTAACATTTTATGAAAGCTTTTCGTCAAAATTTGCCTCTGACGACTGGACTATTGGTTTTGTTTTCATATGCGAATTTGATAGACGGAAAGTAAATAATTTTAAAAATATTGAGTATTAATAGATCGTTTTATGTTTATACAATGATTTTAATACGAATTCACGAAGGATGGCACGATTAATAAATATTTATTTACAATAACGAGAACATCTCATACATTGCTGTAATGTAACGGATTACCTGAAGACCTGGAAGAATTTCTATCTTGAGGTGACAGTAACCAGATAGTATTTAACGCAGCGATAAAAAAAACTAAAAAAAATAACGTTGCTGAACTCGAGATAATTAAAGGACATACGTCAGGGCGGTCCCACCGTGGAGCCGACCGAACTCAACTAGATTAGGATTTGAAATTAAGAGAAACAACGATGGTTTAGTAGGGCTGCATTATATATAGCTGTTACTAAGTTGGGAATGTGGAATCTTTGGCACAATGACATTACTCAGTATATATCACCACTACACCAAACACTGTACTTTTGCACTCGACGCGCGTTTCGCTAACCATGTTAGTTTCATCAGGAGCGATGATTGACTAAACCTGAACTACAAATCTACCCTATTTATACTTAGCTTAACCCTCGAATTACTCAGGCGGAACTAATGGCGTAGGCAAGGCCATCAGTTCCGGTCAAGTAACCAGTAGAGGGGACTATAAGGAATAGGCCCTCTGTCTTCATTTAAACTTTCTAGTAAACTTTAATAACGAAAAGAATCGTATTAGAAATATAACTAGAGTTAATGGTTATGACGATGACTTAGTAAACAAGCTAATAAATAGACATAAGTTCAAGTTAAATATTCAGAATTCCACCTTTTTTACACGCGAAGAAAATAACACCAAGTAGCTCTCCATACCATAGACAATAGACAGTTTATTCATCTTTTCAGCTACAAAAGTTGTAGATAAAACATGTCAACAAAGGGATGTATGATCCCATCTTAGGTAATATCAAAAATAATAATAAAAAAAAGAAATCTTACTATTAAACACATTAATACACAGTAAATACAAGATGTAACAAAAAACATAACATACATATTTATAACAAAGAAATTTATAATAAACAAAGTACATACTGGAGATGCCTCAATTAAGTAAGGAAGCTATAAAGAATAACATTCACACTCCGCCCAGTAGATAACTTTCAAATTCAGTTACAGAATAAAAAGTTTTATTTAATAGTATAGTTCTTATTTGTTTTTTAAAACGTGCCACAGATTCAATCCTTTTTACATTTTCCGGCAGTAAGTTAAATAGTCTGCCACCTAAGTAATGACTAGTTTTTTTAAAACATATTCATGATTGTGTTTTTCAATATAAAAATTTTCTCTGTTTCGAGTCGGATAACGATGAAAAGATCCATGCGAAAAAAAATCTTGATTTTGATAGATATACATTAAAAGTTTATATATATATATATATATATATATATATATATATATATATAAATACTTGTAACTTAATATTTTTCTATTTTTAAAGACTTCCCTACGGGATGCGTTATATGGCATACTAAAAATTAGTCTCATGATTCGTTTTTGTATTACCAGCACTCTATCCAGTTCCTGCCCACTTCCCCAAACCGCCAGACCATAGGACATGGCTAGGTACGCATTACCGTAATAGACAGTTATGAGATTGGGAACACTTAATGAGTTTTTTAAAGATTTTATCATAAAAAAAACATTTATTTAGTATTTGAGCAAACGTCATCTATGTGCAAACTCCATTCGAGGTTAGAATCAATTATGATTCCTAAAAACTTTGAACTATGGCTAACAGGCAAATTCATATTATTAAATACAATATTTAGGTTTATTGGTTTGCGCATTTTTGTCTTAAATTCCATAGACACGGTCTTTGATAGATTTATTATAAGGTTATTCTTTTTACACCAGTTTGAGAACTCAGTCAATATTATTTTAATTTTTTTCTCCAAAAGTTTCTCATCTTTGGCTGAGATGACTATGGTCGTATCGTCAGCGAACATAAAAACGATTCCACATGAAATGTATTCAGGTAAGTCGTTTATGAACAACAAGAAAATTAGAGGACCCAGGACACTACCTTGAGAGGTCCCTAAGTCACAGTTCGTCATTTGCAAAAAAATATTACCAATTTTTATTTTAAAGTTTCTACCTTTCAGAGATGAATTAAACCATTTATTTAGTGGTCCTCCAATACCTAGCCTTTCAAATTTTTTAACAACAAAGCCTGGGTCTATTGTATCACATGCCCTTGTTAGATCAAATAATAGAGCTACTACTTTCTCATTTATATCAAGTTTATTATATATATTCTTTATAAAGTCGATCGCTGCGGTCTCTGTAGAGTGCTTTTCTCTAAAACCGTGCTGGTGTGAGGTTAGAACTTTGTTATTATCAAGAAATGGAGTTATCTTATTGTAAATAACTTTTTCGAAAACCTTTGAAAAACAGTTAAGTAAAGATATAGGCCTATAATTTTTAATTAAAAGAGGATCGCCCTTTTTGAATACAGGTAAAATGTTAGCCTCTTTCAGTCGCGAAGGGAAAATACCTTCATAAACAGACATATTTATTAAATAAACCAGGCAAGCAATTACTTTAGGCGAACATCTCTTCAACAAAGCAATTGGTACCTGATCTGGTCCCGTTGATTTTTTATTGGGTAACTTTTTTATGGCAGACCTAACATCCTGTGAAGTTACATTAGTATATTGAAAGGAATCAAAAATTTTTTTTGATACAGTGCATTCCTGTGATAAACCGTTACTGACGTGAGAATTTAACTTATTTTTTACAACAGTAGATAAATAGTTACTAAAGCTACTTGCTATGTCTTCTGCATTAGTAAGAGTGACATTATCTGTGCATATTTGGTTAATGTATCTTTTGGAATTGTTTTCGTCATTTAAAAAATTAATTATATTCCAGGTGGTCTTTGTTTTGTTTTTTGAGTTATTTATTTTCCTGATATAGTAGTTTTCTTTTTCTTTCTTAATTTTACTATTTATGCCCTTTTTTAGGTGTTTTATATTTATTTTTTAGTTGAAAGTCCTCAGTACGTATCTGTAACCAATGTAAATTTTTTAAGTTTTTAAGATCCCCTCTAGGAGTTCATTAGAAAAATTAAATTTTTTTATTGTGTAGCTTATTTTCCTTAACCTCTTTATTTGGACAGCTTAATTGAAGGCACCAATTAAACAGATCAAAGAAGTGTTCAAAGTTTTTTTTCCATATTGATTTGGGTAAAGTCTATTTTAAATGAATCAAAAAGAAAATTAAATTCGTTAATTGAACCATTGTCAACCACCCTATGGTACCGGACCGTTTCCCGTTGAACTGTCTCTGGTATTATTGCTATATAATTCCAAATACAGCAAGGGACTCAATAAGGTATTTAATAAGGTAGGTCTCACCTTACTCTATAAGTCATCAGACAATCTGAGGAATATCTTAAAAAATCCTAAAGATAAGATTCCTAATTGTGAGAAAAGTGGAATTTATGAAATTAGTTGTAATGATTGTGACGAAAAGTATATTGGGCAAACTAAAAGGTCAATTAAAACACGATTTAAAGAACATTTAGCACACTTAAAATACAGTAGAACAGAACAGTCTAGCATTGCCGAACATGCCCTTGAAGCTGATCGTATTGTAACATTAGATAATCTAAGATTAATTAAAAATGTATCCGACAGGAGATTGTTGAACGCATACGAAGATATGGAAATTATAAAATGTAGAAGTAGTTTAAATAAAGACAGAGGGCCTATTCCTTATAGTTCCCTCTACTGGTTACTTGACCGGAACTGATAGCCTTGCCTATGCCATTAGTTCCGCCTGAGTAATTCAAGGGTAAGCTAAGTATAAATAGGATAGATTTGTAGTTTAGCTTTAGTCAATCAACGCTCCTGATGAAGCTAACATGGTTAGCGAAACGCGCATCGAGTGCAAAAATAAAGTGTTTCGTGTAGTGGTGATATATACTGAGTAGTTGATCGTCGTGGCCGTTACTATGTGGTAATTTATCATTTTAACGGAAAGAAATAAAACACTTATTATGTATTATTACCACTATATTGCACAAGTTTTGATAATGACCGCATAGGTCGAAACTGCAGTCGCAAAACTTGTGCAATATAGTGGTAATAATACATAATAAGTGTTTTATTTCTTTCCGTTATACTGAGTAGCTTTATGCTGTTAGTTAGACAAGAAATCGTGGTTCTTGGATTAAGACCTTGTCAGTTTAGACTAACTATTTTACATATTGGAAAATATATTGCACTGACGGTGGTATATTGGCCTTACCAATCCCCGAGTTGCCTGGGGGATTTATTTTCCACACAAATTACAATAGTTACAGCAGGTATTGGAATCAGCCTATGGATGTATCACCAAACTACGTACGTATTGACTTAATGTCAAACCACTACTCACGGTATTTATTTTTGACAATGAAAAGTGGACTGGAATAAATAGGTACTCCTGTACGACCACCACAGAATCCACAAGGCTCGCACAATTCAAGCCTCTACGGAAAGCTGTTGATTCATCAAGTTACAAAATCCACCGTATAACCCTGATTTGTCGCCCTGTGACTTCCGTGTGCTCATACATCTGAATGACGAGTTATAAGCCCCCGTAGGGACGTTTTTTGAGGCACAACAAAATATTTTTTTGAATGGAATAAAATAATTCGAGAAACACTGGACTTTAGTGTAAACAGTATCTGAAAAGTTTCCGACTTGACACATAGGTGGCGTTAGAAACTGTAAAACTATAATTATTGGAAAGTTCCATCTTTTATGTAAACACGTGTAAAATTTTATTTCGATCTGTTAATTGATTCGAGGAGTATCAGCTGTATAGTATTGACGTGTTATTGATTTTTTTAAAAATGAAAAAAATTGAATATCGTGCAGTAATTAAATTCTTTGTTTTGAATTGTTTAAGACCAACAGAAATTCATCAGACATTGTTAAAAATGTATAAGGATGCATCCTCACTTTCCACTGTGAAAAAATTGGCTGCTCTTTTTAAATCTGGTCGTACAAGCCTCGAAGATGATCCACGCGAAGGTCATCCAAAAACTGCTACAATTCAACACATCATTCAACAAGTCCACGATATGATGTTAGATGATCTACGTGAACTAGCTGAGGCCATAGGCATCTCAAAAGAACGAATTAGAAATATTTTTCGTGAACATTCGCATTCGAATGCGTATTTCTCAAGCGTATTTCGATCGTTTTAAGCAAAATAAAATGAATTTCAAGTGTCGTCTCATAACTGTTGATGGAACTTGGATCCACCACTATACACCAGAGCGAAAAGAACAATTGAAACCAAGGATTGAAGCCGGTGGAAGTGCACCAAAGAAGGCAAAGACGGTTCCACCAGCAGGGAAGGTTATGCCAGCCGTTTTTTAGGATTACAAAGGTGTTTTGTTGAACGATTATCTTCAGAAAGGTAAACCAATTAACTCTGAATATTACTGCAATCTTTTGGATCAGTTGGGTGCAAAATATCGTGAGAAAAAAACCTGCTTTAAAGAAGAAAAGAATAATTTTTCGGCAAGACAATTGTTTGAACATCCAGCGTATTAACCAGATTTGGCTCCCTTTATCCCTGAAAACATTTCTGATCGGAGAGCGTTTTACATCGAATGACGAAGCTTTTGCAGCTGTGGATCGATATTTTGCAGACCTTCCAGAATCATACTTTGACGGTGGTACTGAGTTATTGGAATAAATATACTGAAATTTTAGGAGATTATATCGAAAAATAAAACATATTTCACGTAAAAAAAATCGTTCACTGTTAGGCCAAGAACAGACAGCCCTCGTAGTTAATTAATCGAATTTTGAAGAACATCACGTTCACGAAAATCTCTCTTTTTCTTAAGTTGGGTAAAAAGATTCTTTTAAAGTTTTTATTGCTCTCCTGAAAATTTACAAAAGATAAGTTATAATCTCGTACGATGAGGAAGGCGATTTGGAATCCGTTTTCCGACAAGCAGCATAACTGCATACCGACAAACGCCCCCTCAGGAAAAAGTCAGAACGTCGCTCGTTCTCTCTAACGGGATTTACGCCTATTTGTCAAAAAAACCTTCCGCAACTACCTCTGCCTTCGGTCGGGCAAGTGCAAAAGGTCACCGGGCCGCGACCCTTTCTACAAGAACGAATGGGATTGTTTTCGCGTGTTAACGTATAACGATGGAATTAGGGAGTTTTCCTACAGTTTTTCCGTAATTGTAACTAGCAGAAAACTCGTCGGGGATCGTGGTTTTTCAAATTACATCACTAAAAAGATATAAAACGAAGTTCCATTACCTAGCTGTCTACTGTCAACCTAAACTAATCTACTTGTGCTTTATTACATACGAGGCTGGTTTGAAAAGTCCGTGCAAAGTCCGAGAGATGGCACCACCGGCGCGTATCGAGGTCATGTTAATTAGTAGCATCTCTTGAATGAACGCACACCAAGTTTCAGCCATATTGGTCTATTTCTTTGTGTTTGGCATTCGTGTGAATCAAGGAAGTCGAGTGATTTTCAAGAAATGGACGAAAAAGAATTTCGTGTGGTGATTAAACATTACTTTATGAAAGGCAAAACGCCTCAGGAGACTAAAGAGAAGCTTGATAAACATTATGGTGACTCTGCACCTTCGATTAGAACAGTTTATAAGTGGTTTCAAAATTTTCGGACTGGCCATATGGGCACAAGTGACGCTGAACGTTCTGGACGGCCTGTGGAGGTTACGACTCCAGAAATCATTGATCAAATCCATGATATGGTGATGGATGACAGAAGAGTTAAGGTGCGTGAAATTGCTAGTGCTGTAGGCATCTCGACTGAACGGGTACATAATATTTTGCATAAACATTTGGACATGAGAAAGCTATCCGCAAGATGGGTGCCGCGATTGCTCACGCTTGACCAAAAACGGAATCGTGTGAACTGTTGCAAGGATGGTTTGCAGCTGTTCCAGAAGAATCCGGAGGACTTTAAGCGTCGTTTCGTCACTGTGGATGAAACATGGATACATTACTATACTCCTGAGACCAAACAACAATCTAAACAATGGGTTACCAAGGGGGAATCTGCACCAAAAAGGCGAAGACCGTTCCTTCGGCCGGAAAGGTAATGGCGACTGTCTTTTGGGATTCGCAAGGGATAATCCTCATCGACTATCTGGAAAAGGGTTTAAAACTATTACAGGTGAATATTATTCATCGATATTGGACCGTTTGAAAACCGAGCTGCAAGAAAAACGCCCGCGATTGGCCCACAACAAAGTCCTTTTCCATCACGACAACGCACCAGCACACACCTCAGCAGTTGTGGTCGCAAAATTAATGGAAATAGGATTCCAACTCGTTTCACATCCCCCCTATTCTTCAGACTTGGCTCCCTCGGACTACTATTTGTTTCCCAATTTGAAGAAATGGCTGGCGGGACAAAGATTTTATTCAAACGAAGAGGTGATTGCAGACACTAATGGATATTTTGCAGACTTGGACAAATCCTATTATTCGGAAGGGATCAACAAACTAGAACATCGTTGGACGAAGTGTATAAGCCTAAAAGGAGATTATGTCGAAAAATAAAAAAGGTTTACCCCAAACACATAAGTAGTTTTTATTTTTGCACGGACTTTTCAAACCAGCCTCGTACATATTAGTAATAAGCGTTGCATACAAATTTTCTAAGATCACGTTGGAATTGTTAATGCATTTGATACACAATGTTTTTACTGGTAGTAAAATTCTGTTTCAAATAACTGGCCAAGTGCAAGTCGGACTCGCGCAATTAGGGTTCCGTACGTCGATTGATTTTAAAATAAAAAATTTTGTTACGGAGGTAAAGAATGAGCAATGACTTCAAAAACACACACAAATGAGTTTTCAACAAAATTTGTTTCCGATTTTTGTTGCAAACTTATGTAATGCACTCGTGATAATTTTCGTTCAAGCTACACCCTGTGGAGAATATCCCAGAATTTTTTAAAAATTTTTTGATAGGTACTTTTCGAGATAAGGGGGGGAGACAACGACTTTTCGCAATTTTTTGGAAATAATACAAAGAAAAGTGTACGCAAGTATTCATATCATCATTATCAGCTTATGCTGTCCACTACTGGACGAAAACCTTCCTCAAATCTTGTCACTTTTTTCTGTTCTTGGACGCTTGTACCCAATTTCCAGCCATTCTTTTCAAATCATCAATCCATCGACTTGGTGGGCCACCTTTGCTCCGATAGGCTTCAGATCTTGGTCACCACTCTATGATTCTCTTTGTCCATCACCCATCCTTTAACCTAGCAACATGCCCAGCCCAGTTCCAATGAATTTAACTGCGTCTTGTAACCCTGTTTTCTTCCTGATAATGTGACTTGGGATGTGATCTCTAAGAGTAACGCCTAACATTGACCTGTCCATCTTTCGCTGAATGACATATTTTATTGATGTTTTTCTTCGTCATGGTGAGAGTATCGGCTCCGTATGTAAGAACGGGGAATATGCATCTGTCAAACATTTTTCTTTTTAACCACATAGGAAGGTTAGACTTGAAGACATGGGTGCCATATGCAGCCCAGGACAGACCTATTCGCCGCTGAATTTCATGTGTTTGGTTATCTCGTCCTATGCTGATTTCGTGTCCCAAGTATTTATATTGGTGCACTTGCTCTATCTCTACGTTATTCTGTTTTATAGCGTCGCTTAATACAAGATTTTTCATAAACCGAGTCTGGATACATTGATTTTTACACCAACTTTCCCTGAACCTTCCTGAAGCATGTGAAGTATAGTGATTCTTGTATTTTGTCTGTTATTAAGACAATGTCGTCGGCGAAACAGAGATGATTTTAACTTTTCACCATCAATATTAAATCCCATTCTTTCCCAGTTTATTGATTTTATAATACTTTCTAGAAGTGTTACGAAAAGCTTGGGCGAGAGCCCAACAACAAACAACAAATTGTTTTCTAAAATGTCCTTGTAAAATATCAGCGTTCATATTTCCGCTTCTTATGCAGAGAAAATTCCCCAAACCATCACATTTCCTCCACCGTTTTTACAGTAGGAATTGGTACCGAACATCATTTCTCGTACCAATAGGATGTCGTACATGTTGACTACCATCGCTTCCAAAAAGAAATTTAGCATTGGTATAACAACTAAAAACGAATCGAAAGATTCGCATTTTTAGAAGTCAACAAAAACTTTAAAAATGCGAATCTTTCGATTCGTCTTTAGTTGTTATACCAATGCCATCTATGCCTTCGAGCGGTAAGCTCGAGAAAGGTGCGTTTCTGCAATAAGTGCCAGACGTGCCGTGCCGCTCTGCTTGAAAAGACTTTGTAAGTCACCGACAGAGTATAAGCATCTATTTGTCATGGTTTTCCGTTAGTACATGGATAAGGACTAAAAGTGGTGTTCTCGTATATACCTAGACATTAACAAACCAGAAATGTAAAAGGAATATAGGATTTTCCCAGCTCACAAGGACTTTCAGTGGGTATGCCAACCCTTCAGGTTGGAGAGCCCCACATACCTGGAGCACTTTGGGGCACCCTTATGGTGACGCAAACTGCTCCAGAAATCCATAAGGCGGATTTCTCCCTGTAAAAAAAAAAATCTCGTATTTGCTAAACCTAGGCCAACTGAAGAGCCGTGAGACGGCGAAACGCGTCTTGGGATGGTTCAGCAAATACAAAGAACACTTTTGTTGACTTCTAAAAATGCGAATCTTTCGATTCGTCTTTAGTTGTTATACCAATGCCATCTATGCCTTCGAGCGGTAAGCTCGAGAAAGGTGCGTTTCTGCAATAAGTGCCAGACGTGCCGTGCCGCTCTGCTTGAAAAGACTTTGTAAGTCACCGACAGAGTGCAGTATATGCATCTATTTGCCATAGATTAAATTTAGATTCGTCTGAGAAAGCTACTTTTTTCCAATCTTTGATTGTCCAATTTAGGTGATCTTTGGCAAATTGTAATCGGGCCTTCTTATTCTTTTTATTGATTAATTGTTTTTTAATACCTATACGGCCAAAAAGTCCCACATCATGTAGTCTTCGTGTCACAGTACTACGACTAACATTAGCTAGGTTTTCATCCTTTAGCTCACGTGCAATTTCGGCAGCAGTTTTCTTGACATCCGCAGTTGATTTGCGTTTAATGATACGATCTACTTTTTGAGACTTTTTCTTGGTCTTCCACTACGCGGGCGATCTTTTAAACCATATCCATAACGGTATTTGACAATAATATCGTTCACGGTTGATTTACCTATCGATAATAATGAAGGAATCTCACGAGAAGACTTTCCTTCTTTTGGAAATTTTATTACTCTCTCATGAATTTAGATTTGCATATGCCGAGCCATGTTTGTGCTCCCACGACCTTTTATGAACCAAATGTGAACATTCAACGCGCTATTATTTGTAAATACGTCTTTGAACGTCCTACTGCGTCAATGTATATTATATGGCCGGAAACTTTAGCACATATAAATATAAGAATAATAATAATAAATATATTCACAAACATAAATAATATTCTTTTACTCTATTATTTTGTTTCCTATATCTCATACTCACATCTCATTATGATTAAAAATCATTAGTCTTTTTTTTAATAAATGTCACTGGCCGGAAACTTTTGCACGCCACTGTATGTATGTATGTATATATATATATATATATATATATATATATATATATATATATATATATATATATATATATATATATATATATATACAGTCCCTGGCCAAATTATTAGACGCACTGTATTTTTTTTAGTAATTTTATGTTTCTTAAGAGTTTTTATGCAATAATGGTATATTTACACTACAATATTATTGATTTTTATTTAAAAGAATTGTTGTAGACTACATATTTGTATTTATTTTTAACATATGGCAACACTGTGTTGACAAAGTGATACATGAACGTAAACAACTACAAACCTGTATCAGTCGCGATCGGAATCGAGTCAGGTACGGACGTGTTTCTGTGGCTTTATGGACTGTGATTGTTTGTTTAACAGTTTTATACTACTCAGTTATTAGTTTATTTTGTATGCAGTGTTTTAAAAAAGTAATTTGACTATTTTCATTATGGGTAGAAAAGGCGATCTTTCACCACGTAAAAAAGCTGAAGTGAAGGCCCTTGTGATTGCGAAAAAAAAACATTTACAAACCGAGAAATATCACGAAGATTGGAGGTTTCTGAAGCTAGTGTACGACGCATAAAAAAGAAAATTGAGTCAGGGAAGGAATTAAGCCCGAAAAGAAAGAAAAGATGCGGTAGAAAACCAATTTTCACTCCACGGTCAGAGAGATGTTTGAAGAAAATTTGTGTAGAAAACAGATTTGCTACCACAAAGGTAATAAAATCACAACTCCAGGGTGCTAGCGTAAATGCTTCTGAGCGCACTGTTCGAAGAAAATTGAAAGAATTAGATTTTAAGGCCTGTCGCCCCGCCAGGAAGCCCAAGTTAACAGCTGCAATGAAAGCAAAGCGCCTGAAATGGGCCAAACAATGGCAAGACAAAGATGTGGACTTTGGAGATCGGTAAGATACAGCAATTTAATCAATAATTGATACATTATTGTCATTTTCAGTTAAATAAAGTAAATAAAACATGGAAGTTTATGTATTTTTCCTATTTTTGACAGGTTTGCTTCAGTGACGAAAGCACATTCGAAATTTTGCAGAATAAAGCTCAGTATGTGCGTCGTCGTCATGGAGAAAAGTTTCATCCTGATTGTGTCGTCCCGACGGTTAAACATCCCACCAAAGTGATGATTTGGTCAGTCATCAGCGGCAAGGGCACTGGACGTCTGTACGTCGTCAAAGGAATAATGAGGCAAGATCAGTACAAAGAAGTATTACAAAATCGGTTGATTCCGCAGCTCAGAGAATGGTTTCCAAATGGGGAACCATTCACTTTCATGCAAGATGGAGCTCCCTGCCACACTGCTCGATCTGTTAAAGCTTTTTTGGCAGAAAAAAATATCCCTCTGTTGGATTGGCCCCATTGAAAATGTGTGGGAGCTGATGAAAAGAGAAATGGCTAAAGATGTGATTACCAACAAAACCCAGCTCCTAGAAAAGATTATTCATGTGTGGAATCATCATCCTCAAATGCAGGAGACAGTACAATCTTGCATTGATAGCATGCCGCGCAGAATTAAAGCTTTGATAGCGGCTAAAGGTGGCTCAACTAAATATTCACTTTTACTAACATTAATTTCACTTTTATTTAAAACTTAATAAACTTATGCTTTTCTAAATTAATGCTGTTTTATTTATGTCAAATAAATAGGTAATTGATTGGATAATATAAAAATAAAAAACAAATCAATTTAAAATAATAAAACGGTACAATATCACTCGGTAATTAATATTTTACATGAAATCTTGCAGTGCGTCTAATAATTTGGCCAGGGACTGTATATACAGTAGAATCTCACAAATTAGAACCACTTTGTGCACCGGGCAGTTCGAATTTCTGAAAAGTTCGAATTTCTGGACATTTTTTTTTTTACAGAAAATGATAAAATTATAATAAAACTAGTTATGTAAGCTTTATTTTAACACAAAACAGTTTTTATTTATTAACATTTAATTAATTGAACATATTAAATTCATAGAAAAACTTTTAAAAATTTTTTAATTATTAGGTATTTAATTGGTTTTTAACATAAAATCAGTAATACTTGTTTGTTTTTTTGATTTATTTAAACTGGATACAACTTTCACACGTATGAACACTTCACTTTGACCTTCAGTCATCAACTGACCCAAATTTGTACAAGCATATCAAATTTCACACGTATATGACCGAATTGTACACACCACGAATAACTCGGTGATTCCCCGTTTTATTTTTACTTTAATGAGCGAAAAAAATAATTTGTAGTGAAAATACAAAAAAAAAGTAAAAAAAACTTCCAGAAATTAGAACCACCTGTTCTAATTTTAGAGCGTTTAAATTGGTTTTTCGCCTATTTAGTTCAAAATCATAGAAAAAAAATATTTTTCTAGTGGAAATAAAAAACCAAAAAAAAACAACACTTCCAGAAATTAGAACCACAGGTTCTAATTTCAGAGCGTCCAATACATTGAAATGGCCGGTTCTAATTTCTGGACGGTTCAAATTTGTGACGGTTCGAATTTGTGAGATTCATAGAAATGAAAAAAATAGAGACAACAACGAAATTAATTTAAAACTAAACAGATGGTCCATACGTTACTCCATTAGACTCTTAATAAATAGGAGTAAAATGAGAAATGTCCCAAAAAATAAAATATATTCTCTCCATCCGCATCCGTACGTTTCTTCTGTGGCAAAACTCCCCATTAAGCCTCCCTTGCAATGTCTTTTCCAAGAATGGATGTTTTTGACGTTTATGGAATTACAATTAGGCAATGGAGAATGTGTTATATCCCGGAACTTACAGATATCTGACCGTGACAGTTATGTTGAATATATTAGTTATAGAATGCATAAAATCGCTTAATAGGATCGACGCCGATAAAATTTTATGAAAAATTCATGGTTTTGCGTTATTTTAACTGTTTTTGTTAATAACACGTAGGGTGAAAACTTTTAGCTACTTAAAACACATTTTTTTTGCACAATTCGACTTTATTCATCAATATAGTCTCCTTCAAGAGCGATAAAATCAGTCCGACGCTTTTCTAACTTTTCTATACCTTTCTTGGGGCAGTTTCTTTGAAATTTCTGTCTTCAAACGCACCAAAAACTTTATGTAATATTTGCTATTGATGGTTTTTCCCTTCTCAGCAAAGTCGATGAAAATTATTCCATGCGCATCCCAAATTACAGAGGCCAAAACCTTCCCAGCCGCCCGAAGTGTCTTTGGTCGCTTCGGGCGGCTTTCACCAGCTGCTGTCCACTCAGCTGATTGCCGATTTAATTCCGCTATATCCATGTTTCATCCATTGTCACATATCGCATGAAAAAATTCTTTTTACTGCGCTTAAACAGGTCCAAATAGCGCTCAGAATCACACACGTTGTTGTTTTTGGTCCACTGTGAGCAAACGCGGTACCCATTTCGAACAGAGCTTTCTCATGCCCAAATGTTTATGCAAAATATGACCAACACGTTCTTTTAATATCTTTGGGGTGTCAGCTATCTCACGCAATTTTACTTTATAGTGATCCAAAACAATTGTGTGGATTTTTTTGATGTTTTCCGGTGTAACCACCTTATTTGGGCGTCCAGAGCGTTCAGCATCATTTGTGCATGTACAACCGCGTTTAAATTCAGCATACCAGTAAATGATGAGTGATTTTCCAGGGGCAGAGTCCCCGTAACACTTATCAAGCTATTGCTTTGCTTGAACGGTATTTTTTCCCATTAAAAAACAGCGTTTAATCAATAGACGAAATTTGATTTTTTCCATTGGTTTGACAATATCAAAGGTAGCGTCACTAAAATCACTGTAACTTCTAAACCAGAGGTGTCAAACTCAATTTTGCAGAGGGCCATATATTAAATTTAGAATGTGTAGGTGGGCCAGATTCAAATAAAAAAAAATGTACTGAATTATTTAATTATATAGTATATAATATACGGCTCTAAAAAACATGATTCTTCTTTCTGTGACACATTGCGATCGCGAGCCTTATTGATACGTCCCGGGGGCTGGATGCGGCCCACGGGCCGTATTTTTGACATCCCTGTTCTAAACTAATCGTCGAAATGTCATGAAATATTGACACGTATCGTTTGAAGGTACTTTTTAAAAATCATATGGATTTTTTGAAAAGGGCGACACCTATGTGTCAGACCAAAAACTTTTCAGCCTACGTGTTATTTTTCCATTAGTTGTAATTTTTTGATTAAATATGCAAGATGTTTGTGAAGTTTATTAAGGAAATTCAACAATGGTAACTTATATGGTACGGACAGGTGGAACACCGAATACCAAAAATGGTTCTAACGTGGGTGCCAAGCGAAAAGAGGAGAAGAGGAAGACCAAGAGCGATATATTTTGGAGGTGTTCACAGGGTAAAGTCAAAGAGAAATCTAAGACCCGAAGATTGGGGAGATCGAAGAGGATGGAAACTGGGAACCGGAAGGCGAAGAACGCTATAAAAAAAAACGGATTGATGATCTCCCTGGCTGTTTTAAGTACTTTCGGTCGAAATTTTGTACGAGTCCGTTTCTTCCGAAAGTACTTTTAGAGCAGAGCTCAATAATAAAAATTTTCACTAATCAGGAAAATAGACCAAAATTTATTCATGAAAGAATGTTGTGCTGTAACGCAATGACAGCCCAACCCGATGAGGTCGGAACTCGATTCACGACGACCTCAGATAACAAAAAAACGATTGAGGAAACCATCGGGCTTTACTGCTGTCACATCGATGAATAAATATACTGTGCTTGATAAAAAAGCCGGAGTATCCAAAACTGCAGCTTTCAAAATCACGCAGATTTACGAGTGATTCATAAGCAGTGTAACTGCTTGAGCGCTGGTTTGAAAAGTCCGTGCAAAGTCCGAGAGATGGCACAACCGGCGCGTATCGAGGTCATGTTTAGTTAGTAGCATCTCTTGAATGAACGCACACCAAGTTTCAGCCATATTGGTCTATTTCTTTGTGTTTGGCATTCGTGTGAATCAAGGAAGTCGAATTTCGTGTGGTGATTAAACATTACTTTATGAAAGGCAAAACGCCTCAGGAGACTAAAGAGAAGCTTGATAAACATTATGGTGACTCTGCACCTTTGATTAGAACAGTTTATAAGTGGTTTCAAAATTTTCGGACTGGCCATATGGGCATAAGTGACGCTGAACGTTCTGGACGGCCTGTGGAGGTTACGACTCCAGAAATCATTGATCAAATCCATGATATGGTGATGGATGACAGAAGAGTTAAGGTGCGTGAGATTGCTAGTGCTGTGGGCATCTCGACTGAACGGGTACACAATATTTTGCATAAACATTTGGACATGAGAAAGCTATCCGCAAGATGGGTGCCGCGATTGCTCACACGCTTGACCAAAAACGGAATCGTCTGAAGTGTTGCAAGGATGGTTTGCAGCTGTTCCAGAAGAATCCGGAGGACTTTAAGCGTCGTTTCGCCACTGTGGATGAAACATGGATACATTACTATACTCCTGAGACCAAACAACAATCTAAACAATGGGTTACCAAGGGGGAAATCTGCACCAAAAAATGCGAAGACCGACCGTTCCTTCGGCCGGAAAGGTTATGGCGACTGTCTTTTGGGATTCGTAAGGGATAATCCTCATCGACTATCTGGAAAAGGGTAAAAACTATTACAGGTGAATATTATTCATCGTTATTGGACCGCTGCAAGAAAAACGCCCGCGATTGGCCCACAAGAAAGTCCTTTTCCATCACGACAACGCACCAGCACACACCTCAGCAGTTGTGGTCGCAAAATTAATAGAAATAGGATTCCAACTCGTTTCACATCCCCCCTATTCTCCAGACTTGGCTCCCTCGGACTACTATTTGTTCCCCAATTTGAAGAAATGGCTGGCGGGACAAAGATTTTATTCAAACGAGGAGGTGATTGCAGACACTAATGGATATTTTGCAGACTTGGACAAATCCTATTATTCGGAAGGGATCAACAAACTAGAACATCGTTGGACGAAGTGTATAAGCATAAAAGGAGACTATGTCGAAAAATAAAAAAAGGTTTATCCCAAACACATAAGTAGTTTTTATTTTTGCACGGACTTTTCAAACCAGCCTCGTACAGTGGTTCAACTAAGAATATGTCGCCTATAACTTGCAGTCGGTAAAAGAAATTCTTTTTTGAGGATCGAGCCTGTTTTCATATGTAATCATCCAAAAGATTAAAAAAATGATGCCTACAACGGCTGCGAAGTAGATGGTTAAGTCGAGGGCATTCGTTAGCAAGTGGGTGAAACGATACTCTCAGCCAAAAAATGTCCATCCACCAGAACTTGGTCCAAGAGGAAAAGTGTGGGACAAAGACGAGAAAATAATTATTAACGTGTTTTTCCGAAATCCTCAATTAAATTTGCACCAAGATATACAAAAACTAAAGCAGAAGAGTTTGGATGTATCATATAAAGCGACTCGCATTCATCTCCGGGCTAACAATTTGAAGTGGCGGAGTACAAGTAACAAACAATTGCTGAGCGAAAAGTATAGAGAGAAACAACTTGACTTGACGACGAGAACAGAGGAGAACATAGATCGAGACTGGAGTCATGTATTTTTTTCCCGTGAAGCTTCATTTCAGGGTAATGTTATCACCCCACCTGGAAAATTCATTCACGAATACCTTTTGCTCTATTTCCTTCTTGATCCTGAGCAATACTCCGTACAAAATATTTTTTTATTTCTCTTTCCATGGCAGGATAGATAACTAAGTAGCGACCCGTAGCTCCGTGGCGTAATACTTGCTTGCGGTGCAGAAGCTCTCAGGTTGAATCCCAGCAGGTCGGAATACTTATTTATTTAAGTATATTTGGCCTGTCTACGTGCATAGATAGTAGTTGTTTGCAGAAATAAGTTGTCGAAAAGGTGCCGTAAAATACAAAAATGTATGTTTCGGCACTTGGACAATGTTGAAGGGTATTACGACATCCCCGTCGATATACCCAGGATATGAAAAAGGGTAAAATCCCTACTCGGGCGGGGAGGTGAGCGGTAAAAAAAACTTAAAGAAACACCCCTGTATATTTAAATCTAGGGGAATATTGATTTTTTTACTACCATTATCCGTTTGTGCAAGGCGACACCAGATGGAATTACAACCTATATTTTTCTAATCAATACCACTATGTACATTAAATATTGATTTCAGATACTTTAAGCTAATATTTTAGTCTTTTGATGTAATATCCGACAATGGCCTGGACTACATGATACGGGAAAAATTTCATTTTTCAACAATTTCATCCCTAATTTACCCAATCTTATGATTAAATTACTATACTTCTTAATATAATACGAGGTGAATTGAGAGGTCTTGTAAAAACACTAGGTAAATAACATTTTTTTGCAAAAACAAGACTTACTTTTTGACATAATTTCCATTGAGCTCAGTATATTTGATACAGAGAGATTCAAATCTTTTTTATTCCCTCAGAAAGACCCCAGTCATCGATTTCTAAATCGGATGTAAGTTTCTCAAGTTTCAGTATAGATGGGGTTCTTTTTTAATAAAAAAAATCGCTGTTTAAATTGAGTCTAAACATTTAGAGATTCACTGTAGGTAGGGGTACTTTTTTATGAAAAATTTCCCTCCCCTCGGTGATTGATTTTTAAACTGGGTGTAAGTAAGTTTCACTGTAGGTAGGGTTCTTTTTTGTAAAAAATCGATTTTTAAATTGGGTGTAAGTTTCTAAAGTTTTAGTGTAGATGGGGATCTTTTTTGTAAAATATCGATGTTTAAATTGAGTCTAAGCTTTTAGAGTTTCATTATAGGCAGGTATGAAAAAACGGAAGAAGAATTATAGAGATATGTGAACAAAACAACCTTACAATATTAAACGGACACTACCAGCATAGGGATATTCATAAATATACGTGGAGACAAACAACAAGAGATTTAAAAAGTATTATCGACTATATGATAATACGTGAGAGATCTAGATTAAACTTCCTAGATGTAAGAGTCCAAAGAGGGGCTTCATGTGGCAGCGACCACTACCTCGTGAAAGGAAAGATAATCTCACGAACAACATGGGAAAGCAAACTGGAAGATACAAGTACACAGCACCCAACAAGTGAAACAACAGTAAGATATAATACAGACAGCTTACAAAATGAAAGTATCAGAAATCTATACAAGAGTAGACTGGACCAAAAGATACAACGGACGGGATTTGTTAATATAGAAGAAGAATATAAGTATATAAAGGAATGCCTACACGCAGCCGCACTGGAAGCATTAGGGTACCAAGAGAAAAGGGAAAAAAAAAAAAAACAGCAAAAACCATATTGGTAGGATGAAGAAATTAAATACGAAATTGAAGAAAAACGGAAAAGCTATCACAAATACTTAAGTTCAAAGAGCACAAACGACAAAGTAAAATACAAAGAATCCCAAGCTAGAGTACGCAAAATGATTAGTGACAAAAAGAACAACCAATGGGAAAAGACATGCTCAAGACTCAACACTTACATAGGAGGAAGAAAAAGCACAGAAAGCTGGAGACTTCTTAAAAATATGAGAGCAGAACGCTAATAGCAAATATGCTAACAGAAGATAGACCAGAGTTCAAATGTACCCAACATGGAAACCCAAATATAGTTATACGAGGATCCCCAATAAGGATAACAACATCAGAAGTTAAAGAAGTATGTAAAACGCTAAAAAAGGGTAGAGCTCCAGGACCAGGAAACATCCCAGGAGAGATAGTAAAATACGGAACTGAAAAGCTATTTAGCGCTTTGAGGAACTTATTCCAAAGATGCATTAACACATCAGAAGTACCCGAGGAATGGAAAATATCATACATATCAACAATTCATAAGAAAGGAGACAAAAATAATTGCGATAACTATAGGGGAATAACGGTTTCAGGATCTATTAGCAGAATATACGGTAAAATACTTAAAAATAGAATAGAAACGGAATACACGGACGTAGAAGCTGAAGAACAGGCAGGCTTTAGAGCAGAAAGATCCACAATAGACCATCTCTTCTCACTGACACAAATCCTAGAAAAAAAAAACCGCATTTGATCAGGAAGTCCATGTCTTGTTTGTTGATCTAAAAAGGCCTTCGACAGCGTGCCCCTAATGAGATTGTGGGAAACACTACAACAGAGTAATGTAAGCACCGAAATAATTAAAGCCGTAAAATCCTTATACCAAGACGCAAGAAGTAGTGTGAAAACCAAATATGGTATAACAACAGGGTTCCCGGTCACAAAGGGTCTCAAACAGGGCTGCTGTATATCCCCAACGCTATTTAAAATCTATTTGGAGAGTGCACTAAAGAACTGGAAAAGGAAATGCAGCAGTATGGGATTACCACTGGATGACGATACTACATTGTACACGCTATCATTCGCAGATGACCAGGTAGTAGTCGCTCAGGACATCGATGATATGGAATACATGACACGAAAACTTATGGATGAATATGAAAAATGTGGCCTAGAAGTCAATATTAAAAAGACCGAGTACATGTGCGTCGGAGGACAACAGCAGCACTTGAAACTGGCCACAGAACACCATCAAACACTATGCCAGTTATAAGTATTTGGGAACGAGAATATCTAGGGACGGAACACTGGAAGAAGCAATATTCGAGAGAAATATCCAAGGAAGAAAAGCGATTGCAATGCTTAATAGTATACTATGGGACAAAAACATAACCATTGAAAATAAGAAGAGAATTTACAACTCAATAGTGAAAAGTAAAATAACTTACAGCTCCCAGGTGTGGCCATTAAAGGAAAGAACAGAAAAAATACTAAAAAGCTACAGAAATTGATTTCTCGAGACGAGCAGCCAGAAAATCCAGAAAAGACCGGATACCAAATGACACGATAAGGCGAGCTTTAGAAATAAAGCTCGATATAGTGGACGAAATCAGAACCCAACAGTTGGTATGGTATGGACATGTACAGAGAATGTCACAAGACCGACTACCTAAAAAGATTTTAAATTGGATCCCTCATGGAAAAAGAAAGCGAGGAAGACCACGCCAAAGCTGGAGAGCAGGAATCAACAAGGAAGTACTAGAGAGAGATCTGGAGGAGGAGGGATGGAGAAACCGGGAGGAGTGGAAATTAGGCATCGGAAGACGGAAGACGTTATAAAACCGATTGATATATATATATATATATATATATATATATATATATATATATATATATATATGAAAAATTCCCCTCCCCTCAGTCGTTTTTACAGTTTCACTGTAGATGAAGCTCTTTTTTTTTTATAAAAAAATCAATGTTTAAATTAAGTGTAATCTTTTAGAATTTCATTGTAGGTAAAGGTTCTTTCTTATGAAAAATCTCACTCACCCTCAGTTATGGATTTTTAAATTAGGTTTAAGTTTTTAAATTTCTATTGTCGGTGAGCTTCTTTTTCGTTCCATGCCCGGTCAACCATTTCTAGTTTGCTATGTTGAGAAGGAGCTAAGGGATCTAAGCTTTTAGAGCTCCAGTGCCAGACGATTAATTTTAAGTAGCTCTGCCTTTAGTGTTTTCTTTTTTTTCTTAAAGAAACGACCCCTGTATCCATAGGTCATTCCCCTGGCCTTGATTCTCACTACGACGTTGGTAATAAGTAAGACAAAGTTTTTTTTTCTAGGCAAAGCTTAAAACTAAATAGGACTAATTAAGCAGACAGGGTGTTGCGAATACTCGTTTACAGCACAGCCGCTTTATTCGACGAAAACGTCTTCCCTCCAAGCCAATTCTTGACGCGAGGAAACAAAAAAAACACTTGGAGCTAAATCTGGAGAACAGAGTGAGTGGGGAACTACTTCGAAACCCATTTCCTGTACTTTTTCTATTGTAATAGCCGATGTATGAGCAGGCGCATTGTCCTGGTGAAGAAGCCATTTTCAGCGGGCGTCCTCAACGTCCAGCATCTGTAATACGTCAGTGCAGCTTCTATTTGGACCGCAATCCACGTTTTTAAATAAAAAGAAAATCACCGCACGATACACGGCAGTAACTATTTTTACGAACCGTTTAACACAGATCACTTACGATACCTGCCAACAAACAAAGTGCGTTGCATCCATTTAAACTTCGAACATAACCGTTACAAGAATCACGCTTACCAACAGTCACGCAGCTTAACACAATTTCGCGCCATTTCGTAGAAATTTGGCAGACTTATTAATCAACCCTCGTATTTGCCACATTCATTCTAAAATTTATCGTTTTATGTTTTGTAACATTAATTTTTTCCTGGATTTTAAGATGATGTTACAACACTGTTTTTCTATCAATAATTCATGTAATACTTGCTAATTTCAGAGCAGTTTAAATTTTTGAGCAGTTTAACTAAACCAGCAGTGTGTAAAGCGTGTTGCCGACTTAACTTATTTAGTTCGCATTGAATGCGTCTGATTTTGCGTTCCGGAAGTCAACCATTTTAAAGACTTCACTTTCAAGAAGGGACAAAATATATATAAACGGCCATTTCGGATTTTTCAGGGCTTTTTCCTCCAGCATGCCGTAGTGGCTTATTCCTTCGTCAAGCCGTAATAGGCTTTTTTTTTCCGTCATGCTGTAGTGCAGTAACGGCTTTTTTTTTAATCACCAACTGGGTGTTGTTTATAGATCTCAAGTTTGATGCCTTTTTCCAGTCTTAAAATCTTCTGCTCGTCCTAAGGCATTTCGGGTCAAAAAGTGATTGGCTACCAAAATGAGACTAGGAGAGTAATGGCTGAGACAAGATTTTTGATGAGAATCTCACCAGGAGAGGCCAAGCAGCTTATGGAAAACCCAGGAGGAGAAGCCAAGCAGTAAGTCATAAGCACACCAGTTTAAATATCTCACTTCCTAACTGCAACGTGTGTTTCCAACAACTACATAACACCTGTAACCCGCGAAGACGATTTCTCAAACTTTTATAACGTGTTTTTAAAGCCATAATTTCAACTTAGAGACTCTATGCAATAGTGTGCACTCTCTTAGTATAAAAAGTTATTTATTAAGTCTACGTAATTTTAAGAGTGTAATAAGAGGAAGAATTTTTATTTTGTTAATATACCCTTCCTTATTTAAATGTGTAGTGTCTCACTAAACTCCTGCTCTTTCTTTCAGGACGTAAGGGTTGTACCCAACCCAATTTTATATTAACAATTAAATAGTCTTCAATATTTTTTCATTTTTTGAGCTGAACTTACACTCTTTTTATTCTAAAATGAATGGTGCCCAAAACTGTACAACCAAGTTTTAAAAAACTACAGAGACAGTAAAAAACGAGCTAGCTGATGTCTTAATTCTGTCCTCTATCAGTATTAATATCCACTCAATCCATTCTCAAAATTAACGGCTTCTAGTCAATAAATAAAATATTTAATAAAAAAAGTTGAGGCTATATAAAATAGCGCCGCAAAAGTAAGGCTATAAAATGACGCCGCAAAAAGAGGCTACGGTGTAAAAAGACAAACTTACCTTATCAGAATCCGTGGTGTTGCCAGATCCAAACGAAGCCAAAGAGTTTCGGTCCAAGTTTTCGACGCTCTCATCCAACGAGTTGCATTCCTCCATATCCCTGGAAAGAACACCAAAAAAAAATCAATTAAAATTGCACGAATAGCTTCAATAAAAATTAAAAAAATGCCGCTTCATACCTGCTGGATCTCTGGCTGTGAGTTTTCAGTTTCGCAGGACTCTTCGGCAAAGTGAGAGGCAAAGCACCGCTGAAATACGTCTCCTGTATAACCTCCCTCAGTTTCTTAACCCACAGTTGTTTGGTTTCCAAGCTGGACGCCCTGAGGACGATCCGATAGTCCGAAATCGGGGCACGTCCGGTCCAGACAGCGAACTTACATTCGTCGCCTTCCATGTGTTCTGTGACGCCCAACTCTGAGGTCTGAAATGGGATAAATAGTAGTTATTTCTTTTATGAGCACTCTAATCGTTTTCAGATAAATTTTTTAATTGTTTTTGATTTATTTACACCAGGAGTGTTCAAACTTGAACTGCTGGCGATCTACCTCAATATTGTTAGACTACGATCGATCGACTCTGAGAGGCTGCAAGTAAGTGTGATGCAGGATTGTCGTCTAGGTAGAGTGTATCGTGGCATAGATATTAGTTTTCCGCACAATATGCATTTTTTTAGTCAAGGTAAGTGTAGGTCTGCTCTAAAATGTCAATGAAAAAACTCATAATTATTCAAAATTGCGAGTTTATTGGTTCTTACAAAACAAACGAGTTCTAGTGTCTAAACTTAACTAAAGAGTGACTTTGGATGTTGAAGCGTGGCACTGCATGTCCTCAGCATACTTTTCATAAGATGGTACGTAATTACCGAGTGCTAATCGCAAGCATGATGACATATGTTCGTCAGTTAGTCGATTGCGATATTTTGACTTAATTATCTTCAAGTAAGTTGACCCAAACATTGCCGTCAGTTGAAGGACGATTTGCTTTAGATTCGGATATTTATCTTCAGATATAAAACATCAGAATTTTGTATCAGATGTTGTGGCTTTGAGATGTATATCTGATATAATCTGCACTAACTCATTTTCAACAGAACATGAGTCCATGTTAAACTGACTTGCTATTTCAGTAGCTAATTCCTCAATGTTTTTATACGAAAAAGGATAACTCATAAATGATGCGATATTTGCCAATTTACTGAAATCATAAAAACGTATTTCGAATTGGCCCAAAATATTTGATAATTCTGCCTCAAAAATATCACAATTCAACTGAGGAGTTCTTGCTTTCAAAGACGGAAAATTTTTTCAGATCTTTTCTTTTCAGTTGATCTAT
Organism: Pachyrhynchus sulphureomaculatus; assembly: GCA_019049505.1. Lineage (NCBI taxonomy): Eukaryota > Metazoa > Arthropoda > Insecta > Coleoptera > Curculionidae > Pachyrhynchus > Pachyrhynchus sulphureomaculatus. The sequence goes on from CM032451.1 coordinate 8,447,833, forward strand.
CATAAGTTGCAATTTACTTTTGAATGCGTTTATCATCAATCATCTCAATAATAGTTTTTCCTTTATCTTGAAGCTCCAAATTAATGGTGTATAAATGCATTGTGATGTCTGTCAAAAATGTCAAATCAGTCAGCCATTTTTCGTTTTTCAGCATGAGTGTCATCACCTCTTTCGTCCAGAAAAGCTGTTATTACGAGCAATAATTCTTGAAACCTTTCTAGGAATTTTCCGCGACTCAACCACCTGACGTCCGTGTGAAGAACTAAATCAGTGTGTTCAGCTGACTCACTATCTTCCAACTGCAATTTAAAGAGTCGTCGTTGCAAGCTACGTGCACGGATAGAATTCACAATTTTTATTGCAATGCCCATGTTTAGAATTTTTGAACACAAAACTTGTTGATGTATAATGCAATGGAAGGAGAAAAATGAAGGGAAATCATTATTAGCTCGACACAATGCCACAAAACCGTTTTTGTTTCCAGTCATTGCTGGTGCTCCATCGGTTGTAATGCACACTAGTTTATATATTGGTAGCTTGTAGTTTGTTACAAAATTGAAGAAAACGTCATATATATCTACGCCACGGGTCTTTCCTTTCAGAGGAATCATTATCAAAACCTCTTCCTTAGCCGACATGGCATTGAATACCATTGGAATAAAAATACACAGCTGGGCAGTGTCTGTCATATCGGTGGATTCGTCGAACTGTAAAGAAAAGTATTCCATGATATCATGTTTTAGTTTATCTGCCATGTCCTGTTCAACACGCCTTGTGACAATCGGACGAGATAACTGAAGTTCTCTAATAGCAGACATAATCTCTATTTTATTTTTAAAATCTCCAAATAAAGTCTCACCCGCTTCAATAAATGCTTCCTTCCCAACCAATCCATCATCAAATGGTTTCTTGTGTTTCGCCAATATATGAGATATTTTAAATGACGCGATCGTTGCAGCTTTTGATTGTTTGGCTGGTCTTGTGAACATGGTTTGTTCTTTTTTTCAAACAAGTTATCAAATCACGTACTTTTCGTTTTCTTAATTCACTCTGTGACGGAAAATCCTTTTCATAGTTTTTATGAACCGTTTTATGATGCCTCTCTAAGTTCCCACGCTTAAGTATTGCAACTGACGCACGGCAAATGAGACAAATGCCCTCATCTTTTACTATACTAAAGAAAAATTCTTCCTCCCAATCGTTATTAAAATGATAAGTTTTACTTTTCTTCGCCGCACTCATTTTGGACTATTTATTAATAAACTTTGTATCGATTTATCGCCTTCAAGTTACAACTCAGACTGACTCCTATTCCTGCAGGCGCAACATTTATATCGGCGCGAACGAAGTCTCGAATGTTCCCGTCAAACACGCCGCCCGAAGTTTCTAGAAAAATCGGCGGGAATCAAAAACGCGGCTTTTCTTTGACAAGTACCGCGCGTTCCTTTGATAAAGCCGCCTTTTGCCGCTAGCCGGGGGTTATTACGATAAAAGAAAGTGATGAGGGGGTTATTCTGGCCTGTCGATCGCGATCGACCGTTTGAGCACTCCTGATTTACACCATCAAATGATGTAAATAAATCGATCTGACCACTACAAGTGGGTAAAATAATTTTTTGACGTTGGCCAATTGTTTTTCTGGACTGAATTTAAAGAAGACTTTTGTTTAAACATGTTTTCACTTACCCACAACATTTTTGTTTATTAATGAATACTCCTCGATACAGTTTTTATCGAAACAATGATAACTATTATAATACGCAAGTCCTGAAGACATTTTGGTTGAAGCCGAAGAGCGAGAACCGTGGATCTTATTACTGGAAACAGATAAGTCGGGTGTTGCGGAACTCGCTGTCTCTGGGTTTGTTACGAATTCTTCGTTTTTTACGACAGAATCGCTTCCGTTTTTTAGACACCTACGCTAGAACGTGGCATCTCACCACAGAAAACAAGAGTCGCAAATAAGGTCAGGCTCAGGTAGCCACAGGTGAACAAATAGCAAGTACACACTAGTCATATAGAAACTTATCCCTTGGAATAGTCATTGTTAAAACGTAACAGATACTTGTTCTACTGTTCTAAACTCTATACGAGAACAGAGAACTAAGAAACGAGCACGAAACTGGGTGTGAAAAACCGCTTGTCCTGAAAAGTCAGGTTTTTTTTTTGAGACACAATGTACTTTTTCTTAGCTATCGTAGTATATATGGTTACGATTTTTTTTAGTTATTAAGGACATGTCCCTGGACATGTTGAGTAGCACAGATTTTTACGTGAGTCAAAAAATTCCGAAAAAAAATTATCGGAAGGAAAAAAATTGAGACGCATTTTGGTACTGTAATTCGACAAACAACATTTTTTTTTTGAAAATTTACCACGCTGAAATAGCTAGAAAAAAAGAAATTAAAAATAGGAGCAGTGGAATGGTAGAAAAGGAACATTATGAGCAAAAAACTAGAGGTTTTCACATCCCTTTTATAGTCGTGTTTCCTAGGTTACCATAAGCTTGAAAAATTGAAATTTTTTTATGACACTGACGTTAAATCAAAGCTTAAAATACAATGATTTAAACAACAAAAAATGGATTCTACGAAATAGTTATTAGACAATCGAGTTGAGAAAGAAGTCGGGCATTTCCGAACGGGGTGCCAAGCGGAAACGGTAAGAGTCCTATTAAGATCGGGAGATACATTCGCCATATATATTTTAGTTAACAGAATTTCCAGATAAGTAGGTTGCCACAATTATTTTTGGTTGGGGTGACATGTAGAGACTGAAATGCTCGGTTGGCACGTAGACTGCACGAAACTAAAGTTTTCTGGTAGTAAGTCCAGAATTACCTTCAGACCAAAAGGTAACCAGAAGGAAAAACCAAAATAGACAGAACGTAAAATAAAAACTGTCGAGTATTTACAAGGCTCTCCTGCAACTTCGGGAAGAAAACATATAGCCCCTAAATGGCTGGCTCGGGGTATCTTATCCAAATTTACCAACGATACCGTAACCGGAACTTCAGTTTTTCATCAATCGGCACTTGGCTCCTTTTTTTTTTAAAAAAAAAAAACTTTATTGAAAATACTGAACACTTCACAGAAAGTCTCGTAGCAGAGAGAGAAATAGTAACGCCTTTTTCCCTTAAATACAATTGCCCCACTACGGAAGTTTATTTCCGCTTTCTGGAGACAAAACATGTGCACTTTTTAAAAATATTAACCAAAAAATAAGTTTCGAACGCTGGCTTGCGTCGAAAATTACAAGGTAAGAAAGATAAATCGAGGATTATATCTTATTCACTTCGTGTCTCAAGATGAACAGAGACCAGATGAATCAACTACCGACGCGACGGTCCTTTAGAATCAAATCAATTTAATAATGTAAGTGAGGAAACCCTTAGGCAACCAGTCATGTTTTTAAGACATATAGACATCCCACTTTTCCTTCAGATGTCAAATTACCGTTCTTCATTAAAATAGGACATATCTGTTAATTTTATCTAGGAAATCAAGTTTTCCTAATTATTCCCACTGGAAAAAATCACGAAAAACATCCTATAAGAGTTCTTTAGTGATATTTAGTAAAAACAAAGGTTATGTTATGTATCAATGTAAACAAAACCAATGAAATGAAAGAGTTGATTAATTGGTTCGTTACTTTGTGACAGTACATTTTAACAATAAAATTACTTAATTACTTTGTTAACTGTCACTAAATATATTTGTAAAGATTTTACAATTGCGTTATCGCGATTTCGTAGTACAACTACATTGTCAAACGCTTAACTAAGTCTAAAACAGATTTTTGTTATTTTATGTTTATATGAAGAACAGATTTATGTTCTGAAACAGTTAGAACAAAACGGAATTTGCTACGTCCAATTGACGTATTCAGTAAATTTATATTACGGTCCTTTGAATGTTTGTAAATTTCTATGGATTCTAAGAAATTGAGTTTTTAACCCTTTAGGTGCCGTATCGAGTATTTGTAAACAATTGATATTGGGAAAAGTATGACTTGTTTCTAAGAAATGTTTAGCAAAGTATGATTTTTTCATTTTTTAGCCTCTGAGAGGCATTGTGTTCTGCGAATCTTGTTTTGAAATTCCGTCCCGTTTGGCCTAGGTAACAGCTATTGCACTCTGGACAATTAAGGCTATAAACTCCTGATTTATTGTGTTTATTAGTTTTATATTTGGCATTGAAAAATATATTGGATAATTTTTGAGCAGTTTTTAAAGCTATTCTTGTTTTTTCGGCCGTGAGTATTTTATGCGAGGTGGGACCAAAATATGAGGTATGAATGTTTTCTTTTCTCGGTATTCTTTTACGGAGTGGATTAAGCTGAAAATGATTTGTTTTCGTTTACGGCTTATTAAGGTATTAATTATTTTAGGTTGGAAGCCGGAATCCAGTACATTCAAAAAGTAAATGATTTTTTGGAAAAAGAAAATCCAATAAAACTAAAAATGATCCAACTGATAAAATTTAATAACAACTCAAGACCCTGTTAAATGAAACCCTGAGCATTATGGATGCAAGAGAAAAGTTTAAAATAATAAACCAAAATCCTACGGCCTGATAAAAATACACAAAGAAAATTCGCCAATACGACCAGTAGTATCGTACAGCAACACCGCCTTAAAAAATCTAGCAACACATCTCAACACCATCTTTAAAGAAATTACACCATTCAATCCAAAATAGAACATAAAAAACTCTGTTGACGTCACAAATAAAATTAAAAATATCTCCATCCCAAATAACGCCCTTCTAGTTTCATTCTATGTAACAAATGTGTTCTCCAATATTCCAAATAAAGATTGTTTAGAAATTATTAAAACTCTGCTACATCAATATAACAATAGAACAAGATATATTGAAACTGTTCGAATTTTGTATAACCGGAAATTATTTTCAGTTCAATAATCAATTTTTCAAACAAAGAGATGGTCTTGAAATGGGTTCTCCACTTAGTCCTTTGCTAGCGGAAATTTTTATGTCAGAATTGGAAAATAATTTTCTAAAAATTCAACACGCAAAAAATATTCTCTTTTGGTTTAGATATGTGGACGACATCTTAGTATGTTTCCATGGAAATGATATTGAACTAAATCCAACTTTAAATTATCTAATAATTTACACCCAAACATAAAATTCACATAATATAAATTTACTGAATACAGTAATACCCCGCTTAGCGCGACCCCGTTACGCGCGGTTTCACTATAACGCGAATTTCAAATTTCGCGCTCATGTAGTCATTAACTTCTCTATGGTCGCGGGGGGATCCCCGCTTTCTCTGAATATTCTCTTTGAAGAATTGGGAATTCCCTGTCCTTCGACTTTGTTCTATGGGGATTTCCTCGTTCGTTTCGTGTGTTTCATTTGTTCCGTAATGTTAGTTCGGTCGGCTGGCAGTTTTGTTTTAATATTTATTGGAGATACATACATACATAATTTAACCCTACGTTAAAAATGCCGCCTGTAAAGAAAAAAGAGCGTAAAAGCGTCACTTTGGAATTGAAGATGAAAGTGTTAAGAAGAATGGAAAATGGAGGCAAAGCAACAATTGTTGGGAGAGATTTTGGACTCTCAGAATCGACTGTGAGAACGATTTATAAAAATCGGGAAAAAATTAAAATCTCCAGCGAAGGTTCAACACCTATAAGTGCAACAAAACTTTCTCGTTCGAGATCATCTATCTTAGAAAGAATGGAGAAATTACTGTCAGTCTGGATCGAAGATTTGAATAAGAAAAACACACCACTAAGTCAAGATCTCATATGCACAAAAGCAAAATCTTTGTATGAGATGCTGAAAACAAAAGAAGGAGAAGGGAGTACCACTCCGACTTTTGCTGCCAGCAGAGGCAGGTTCCATCGGTTCAAGCAGCGTTCTAATCTTCACAATATCCACATAACAGGCGAGGCGGCCAGCGCGGACATTCAAGCTGCAGCTGAGTTTCCAGACAAGTTTCAAGACTTCGTTAGACGAGAGAAAATTCCTGCTTGTCTCATCTTCAATGTTGATGAGACCGCACTTTACTGGAAAAAAATGCCATCTCGAACATTCATTTCTAAGGAAGAACGTCAAGCCAGTGGTTTCAAAGCTGCGAAAGATCGACTAACACTTCTGCTGGGTGGTAATGCCACTGGTGATTTCAAACTGAAACCTTTACTAGTGTACCATTCAGAAACACCCCGTGCAATGCGAGGCACAGACAAGACAAGTCTACCAGTTGTGTGGCGATCAAACAGAAAGGCGTGGGTTACACGGGAAATTTTTCAAGAATGGTATTCTAATAGTTTTTGCCCATCAGTCAAATCATACTGTGACAGAAATGGGCTTGAACCTAAAGTTATATTACTCTTAGACAATGCCCCAGGACATCCAACCTCACTTGATACGCCCAGAGACTTAAAAGTGTACGTAAAGTTCCTTCCACCAAACACTACGTCAATATTACAACCTATGGACCAGGGAGCAATAGCAAACTTCAAAGCTTATTACCATCGCCGCACTTTTAGCCAACTAATTCATGAAACTGACGGGGAAGGAAGACAGTCTATGCGAGAGTGGTGGAAGTCATACAACATTATGAAGTCTATTCACAACATAGAAGAGGCTTGGAAGGAAGTTAAAATGAGTTGTATGAATGGGGTGTGGCGTAATCTTTGGCCAGATGTAGTGGAAGCACCTAGAAGAATTGTCCAGATGCAGAGACAAGTGCTTGAAGACATTGCTGCAATGATTGAGGGGTCTGAACTTGAAGATGTCACGGTAGAAGATCTCGTAGAACTTGTAGCAACGCACGACGATCCTATTAGCAATGAAGATCTGATCGAGTTACAGAATAATCCTATCTACGATGAGGAAGAACAAGTAGAAGAGAAAGTTTTATCTTCAGGGGAAATACAAAATGCACTTTCAAAAATTTATTCAGGTTTGGACATATTGCAGAGTATAGACAATAATGATGACCGTGTCTTGACCGTGTGTCAAACAATTAAAAACAGTGTTGGGTGTTATGAACGTATTTTACAAGAACGTAAACAAAACGTTACCCAAAAGACAATAGATGTATTTTTCCGTAAAAAATAAGAGTATGTATTGCATAAAGTGTTCTTAGAATTAAAGTGATTGATTAAAATGATTTGTATTTTTTTGTATTAAATTTTGACTATGTTTAATCATAAACCTCGATATACGCGAATTTCAGTTAACGCGATTTTTTTCGGAACGTATCCCTCGCGTAAAGCGGGGTATTACTGTATTCAATTAGACGTAGCAAATTCCGTTCTGTTCCAACTGTTTTAGTACATAATAGACCCACATCTGTTCATCATATAAACATAAAATACCAAAAATCTGTTTTAGTCTTAGTTAAGCGTTTGATAATGCAGTTGTACTACGAAATCGCGATAACGAAATTGTAAAATCAAAGTAATTAAGTAAATTTATAGTTAATAAAATGAAAAGTGCGTTAATTTAAATTTGAAAAATCGTTAAAAACGAAACGAATCAGGTATTTAATATATAATTTAATTTATGCCAATTTATGTCTATCAAAGAAGATAAAAATCAAAAGCGAGAAGGATTTTTTCAAAGGCTAATTTGGACCATAACAAGGACTGAAGAGTCGTGATTCAATAAAACGCATCTCTAAATGGTTCGACAGGTGATTGAACAGTGGTTAACTGCTGAAATATGGACTTTGTTCAATTTTAGTAGTGAATTTTGATTTTCAAAATAGAAAAGTGCCAATATTTTCAACTTTATACCAATCTTAAACGCGAAAAAAAAACAGTAAAATAAGTTCACTTACCATAAGTTTATTCTTATAAATGTATTTGACTTTTCCAGCTGAATCTTTAACTTCTTTGGTAAACAGTAAGTATAATTCGAATAAAAATATATGCCTGTCTCTGCCTTTCCTTATCAATTGCTTCGGGTCCCATACTTGGAAAGCATCTTGGAGTACAACCTCGCCTACAAAAACATGACATTATGTTATGCTGGCGGTAAATCGATAGCAAAACCAACGGAGTAACGCATTTTTACGATCCTATTTTGATTATTTATAATTTCCAATCGGATTTATGTCAGCGTACTTTCTTTACAGCGGCTGCATTATTAATAACGTCGCGAGCTTTGCGATGAGACATTTTTACAGATGAAGTTTAATATCTAGTATACCTTTATATAGCCACCTTGCCTACTGCTATTTCTAGAATGTTCTCCACTTACAGTGGAGTCGTCGTATCGTGAGAATACACACTTCCATTTACAACCATTGCGTCAATTTTGAAGTGGTGATTTAAAAATTACGATAATAGATTGCGTCACGTATTTGACGAATCAAAGTGCCCAATTTATGGCAGTCTTAAGAGGATCAACCCCTGTTTAAGCACGCAAAAATTTATCGATCTATGATGCGTGAGTTGGTAAAATAATTTTTAAGTTATAATATAATTAAAATAACGTTCTAACCAAGTTTCTAGATTACCTACTAAATATTTTTACGTTTAAGGGCATATACCTAGTCATCTGGATCAAAAAATTCGATTTTTGGATTTTTACATTTTCTTTTTAGTATATCTTAGAATATTTTCACAGGAATGAGTTAAAAATTACCGAAGTTATAGCAGTTTAAAATAAGTGCCGTTGCGTAGAGTTTTCGGCGCCGGCAGCGAGCAGCAGCTCTCGGGTCAGCCTTCGCCGACCTTAACTCGATTTTATTGTATTTTAAACTTTTTCTTTTATAATATGATAGGTGTTTCGGTTAATAATGTCGATTTTGCTAAGAGATCGCGTTAGTAATACACTTGTTGGTATAGACTAGTGACATCTATGGCGTTTTGGAAGGTAAACATACGCCATCAAAAGCCAGTTCGTTATTAATTGTCATTGTGCGAAAAACATAGTTCTTCATAGCTTGGAATATGTCGTGCTTCGTACCAGAAAAAGACGTTGCGGGGAAGTTTAATAAATAACCTTCTTTCACATTTGAAGAAAACGGCTGCTGAAAATTATCGATTGTTGGTTGAAGCTTATGGTGAACATACTCCAACCCAAAAAACTTCAACATCACAACCAGTGCGCAATATACAGGGAAAGAAAGCTTTGCTATGTATTTGGTGGGATAGTAGAGGAGCTGTGTATTATGAACTTCTGAAACATGGTGAAAGGATTTCTGGCGATCGATATCGACAAGAATTGATAAAATCGAACCGAGCATTGAAGGAAAAACGACCAGAACACGCCAAAAGACACGGTAAAGTCATTTTTGAACATGACAATGCTCGGCCCCATGTTGCAAATTGTGTTTAAAAACTATTTGGAAAACATCAAATGGGACGTTCTACCCCACCCGCCGTATTCACCGGACTTAACCCCTTCAGACTATCACTTATTTCGATCGATACAGCACGGACTTTCAGAACAACACTTACATTCTTACGAAGAAGTGAAAATTTGGCTTGATGAATGGTTGGTCTCATAAGATGAAAAGTTCTTCTGATGCGGAATCCATTTCTTGACAGAAAGATTAGAAAAAGTCATAGCTAACGATGGCCAATACTTTGATGATTAAGGTGATTCATTTTGTGATGGAAATAAACGCTTAAATGTTGCGAAAAAATCGACATTATTAACCGAAACACCTATTACTTTTTCTTAAAAAACCACTTGGCGGTATGAAAGATATCTGAAGAAACACTGAACCGATTTTGATGAAGCTTGGTACATACTTTCTTTCTACATAGTGCTTGTTTTTGAACGAAGGAATTTTCATTTTATCAAGAACTTTATTTTTAATTAGCAAAAATGTAAAACACGGTCATTTTTTGGCTTTTTTGTTTAAAACCAATGCTGTTTGACGATTTTTTTTTTTTATCCTTCGTTCGAAGACGAGATTGATCCTCTAGGAAACTAATTTCTTTGGAAATTTTTGATTTCAAATGATCCAGCCCCCAGTAATCGTTTAAAACGCAATGCTAGTTAAAAAAAAAGTGATCGCAGGGGAACGGGTATAGCGGCGCCATTTTTTAAAAATTAAAATTTCACAAATTGTACTTTAAGCTATATTATTATATAAAATAAAAACTTCATTTATATAGGGTGGCGCATAAGTAACGTTATGATTTAATAAGTGAATAAATTTTTTGTTAACGTCTTTTTTTTATTTTTTTTTTTTCAGAATTAACTTTGAAAATCTTGGGAAAATTTATGATGGCAAGACTCAGCACAGAACAAAGAACCAAAGTTATTCAATTTTATTATGAAAGTCAGCATTCGATTATTCAGACACAAAGATCATATCGAAATTTCTTTCATGTTCGAAATGCACCTAGCGCTCCAACAATTTACCGATTGGTTCAGAGTTTTCGGAAACAAGGGGCTGTCTGTGATCTTCCGCGTGCTGGAAGACCTCGTGCAGTTCGAAAAATGATGTGAACATTGCTCGGGTGCAAGCAAGTATTGAGGAAAACCCCGAAACTTCCACCAGGCGACGTTCTCAGCAGCAGTTGGTGATGTCTAGGCGGTCTTTGCAAAGAATTTTACATAATTTACACCTTTTCCCATAGAAGATTCAATTGGTTCATGAGTTAAAACCAAATGATGCACAAAGACGCATTCAATATAGTCGCCGTTTGCAAGAATTGTGCCTAGAAAAGAACGAGTTTATTCACAAACTCATAATGAGCGATGAGGTCCATTTCCACCTCAATGGTCACGTGAATAAACAAAATTGCAGAATATGGGGCACCCAAAATCCAAGAATAATTGTTGAACATCAAATGCACCCACTTAAATGCACAGTATGGTGTGGAATAGCTTCAGAAAAGATCATTGGATCATATTTTTTCGAAAACGACGAACACGTTGCGGTTAATGTGAATGACATTCAATACCGGGCAATGATTGAAAATTTTTTAAGGCGCGAGGTAGAGAACAATTCAGAATTGTGGTTCCAACAAGATGGAGCCACAGCTCACACAGTTCGTCCAACTATGGCTCTCCTGCGCAAAATTTTTGCCGATCGAATAATATCGCGTTTTTTGATTTTAACTGGCCACCGCGTTCGCCCGATTTAACGGCTCCCGAGTTTTTTTCTTTGCGGTTACCTAAAGAGCAAGGTATATGCCAATAAGCCAAGAACCATCCAACAGCTTAAGGCGAATATCCGAGAAGAAGTGAGGGCACTGGGACCTGAAATTCTAAGAAAAGTTATGGGAAATGCTCTGGAAAGAGCACGTCAGGTCGAAGCAAACAATGGGCACCATTTGAAAGATATTATCTTCAAAACATAATGTGAACATATTTCCAAACTATATTCTAAATTGTAATAAACGCCAACGTTAAATAAAATCAGAAAGAAAAAGTTATTCATTAAATAAATCATAGCGTTACTTATGCGCCACTCGATATAATGAATAGTTTTACAGAAAGAAAATTCCTAAAAAGACGCTTTTTTTTCGGATCCATGATTAGGTATATCCCCTTAAAAAAATAGATTGGGGTTGGTTAAAGGGGTTCAGGTTTTACTTTATAGATGGCGTCACATTTATTTATTTATTTATAACCGAGCCCAACCCAACGTAATTAATAGGGCCGTACAAAGAGCGCAACAAACAGACGTGCATATGGGACTGGCGCTCGAAACAATACAGTGTAAGTTTATAAAATTATAGCAACTCCGCGAGGCCGCGAACGAAAAAGATCACGTTGATGTGCTATTCGGTTATAAACTGAACATAGTTTTGAACGCTGAAGATCCTAACGTAACATTCGTACTAGCTCTCGGCAGATAGAAATAGCTTCTTGATCTACCAGGACCTCTGGTAGACGTCAACAAACTGGAGTTCTCCCAACAAAGAAGGATAAACAAACTACCATATTAACGATTTTAAACAGAAATGTTACCGAATGAAATTCTCTCTCGCCGTGGGTACGCTCCATCCTCTTTTAAAGAAAGATATTTTTAAAACTCTTTTTGCACTTGCTCGAATGCTAATAATATATTATGGTGACCAACTCAAGGAACCATACGAGGCTGGTTTGAAAAGTCCGTGCAAAAATAAAAACTACTTATGTGTTTGGGGTAAACCTTTTTTATTTTTCGACAGTCTCCTTTTAGGCTTATACACTTCGTCCAACGATGTTCTAGTTTGTTGATCCCTTCCGAATAATAGGATTTGTCCAAGTCTGCAAAATATCCATTAGTGTCTGCAATCACCTCCTCGTTTGAATAAAATCTTTGTCCCGCCAGCCATTTCTTCAAATTGGGGAACAAATAGTAGTCCGAGGGAGCCAAGTCTGGAGAATAGGGGGGATGTGAAACGAGTTGGAATCCTATTTCCATTAATTTTGCGACCACAACTGCTGAGGTGTGTGCTGGTGCGTTGTCGTGATGGAAAAGGACTTTGTTGTGGGCCAATCGCGGGCGTTTTTCTTGCAGCTCGGTTTTCAAACGGTCCAATAACGATGAATAATATTCACCTGTAATAGTTTTACCCTTTTCCAGATAGTCGATGAGGATTATCCCTTGCGAATCCCAAAAGACAGTCGCCATAACCTTTCCGGCCGAAGGAACGGTCTTCGCCTTTTTTGGTGCAGATTCCCCCTTGGTAACCCATTGTTTAGATTGTTGTTTGGTCTCAGGAGTCTCGTAATGTATCCATGTTTCATCCACAGTGACGAAACGACGCTTAAAGTCCTCCGGATTCTTCTGGAACAGCTGCAAACCATCCTTGCAACACTTCACACGATTCCGTTTTTGGTCAAGCGTGAGCAATCGCGGCACCCATCTTGCGGATAGCTTTCTCATGTCCAAATGTTTATGCAAAATATTATGTACCCGTTCAGTCGAGATACCCACAGCACTAGCAATCTCACGCACCTTAACTCTTCTGTCATCCATCACCATATCACGGATTTGATAAATGATTTCTGGAGTCGTAACCTCCACAGGCCGTCCAGAACGTTCAGCGTCACTTGTGCCCATATGGCCAGTCCGAAAATTTTGAAACCACTTATAAACTGTTCTAATCGAAGGTGCAGAGTCACCATAATGTTTATCAAGCTTCTCTTTAGTCTCCTGAGGCGTTTTGCCTTTCATAAAGTAATGTTTAATCACCACACGAAATTCTTTTTCGTCCATTTCTTGAAAATCACTCGACTTCCTTGCTTCACACGAATGCCAAACACAAAGAAATAGACCAATATGGCTGAAACTTGGTGTGCGTTCATTCAAGAGATGCTACTAACTAAACATGACCTCGATACGCGCCGGTGGTGCCATCTCTCGGCGTAAGCTTCATTTTGAAACGACTGGTGGTCGAAAAACTGGCAAAACCCGTACTGACGATAAGAAAGTTATGAAAAATGCCTCCTATCGTTCTCTTAAGCGATTTCTTAAGAAATTTCTTTCTTCGTCAGATTCTGCTTCGAAGTAAGAAGTTTGGAATCCTTCGTGCACAAACTTTCTTCATCCCTCAATCTTAAAAATACCTAAGACATTCTTTCGTGAATGACTTTTGATCCATTTTCTCCATTAGTAATTATTTTCATTTATTTTTCAGAAGAACAAAAATCGTAAAAACTGCAAAACGTAACGAACTTGTACAAGATTGCGTCAGAGTATTTAAAACGGCGTCGGCAATTTGAAAACTAAGCGATATTTTTGTATGACGTCATTTTCGTGGCCATAACTTAAAAAAAAAACACCTCCTGCAAAAAACCGCAAACATACAACATAACCTCACCTAATTTATCACTCGATATATCACATCCTTCTAATAAAGACAGATGCATGGCATCGTTTGCCTTTTTAGGAACATTCAGCATCACTTCCAGACCATCCTTGATTTCGCCTTGACCCTCGTTGCAGCAACTCTGTAGATCCTTTAGAAGGAGTTGGTATTTTGTTATTCTTTGGACTGGTTTTATGAGGTAGGCAGCTATAGGATGTTCAACCTGAAATAGAGAGTACGTCTTGAGAAATAAGTGTAAAAATAAACTTCACCAAAACTAAATACAGTAATACCCCGCTTTACGCGAGGGATACGTTCCGAAAAAAATCGCGTTAACTGAAATTCGCGTATATCGAGGTTTATGATTAAACATAGTCAAAATTAATACAAAAAAATACAAATCATTTTAATCAATCACTTTAATTCTAAGAACACTTTATGCAATACATACTCTTATTTTTTACGGAAAAATACATCTATTGTCTTTTGGGTAACGTTTTGTTTACGTTCTTGTAAAATACGTTCATAACACCCAACACTGTTTTTAATTGTTTGACACACGGTCAAGACACGGTCATCATTATTGTCTATACTCTGCAATATGTCCAAACCTGAATAAATTTTTGAAAGTGCATTTTGTATTTCCCCTGAAGATAAAACTTTCTCTTCTACTTGTTCTTCCTCATCGTAGATAGGATTATTCTGTAACTCGATCAGATCTTCATTGCTAATAGGATCGTCGTGCGTTGCTACAAGTTCTACGAGATCTTCTACCGTGACATCTTCAAGTTCAGACCCCTCAATCATTGCAGCAATGTCTTCAAGCACTTGTCTCTGCATCTGGACAATTCTTCTAGGTGCTTCCACTACATCTGGCCAAAGATTACGCCACACCCCATTCATACAACTCATTTTAACTTCCTTCCAAGCCTCTTCTATGTTGTGAATAGACTTCATAATGTTGTATGACTTCCACCACTCTCGCATAGACTGTCTTCCTTCCCCGTCAGTTTCATGAATTAGTTGGCTAAAAGTGCGGCGATGGTAATAAGCTTTGAAGTTTGCTATTGCTCCCTGGTCCATAGGTTGTAATATTGACGTAGTGTTTGGTGGAAGGAACTTTACGTACACTTTTAAGTCTCTGGGCGTATCAAGTGAGGTTGAGTAATATAACTTTAGGTTCAAGCCCATTTCTGTCACAGTATGATTTGACTGATGGGCAAAAACTATTAGAATACCATTCTTGAAAAATTTCCCGTGTAACCCACGCCTTTCTGTTTGATCGCCACACAACTGGTAGACTTGTCTTGTCTGTGCCTCGCATTGCACGGGGTGTTTCTGAATGGTACACTAGTAAAGGTTTCAGTTTGAAATCACCAGTGGCATTACCACCCAGCAGAAGTGTTAGTCGATCTTTCGCAGCTTTGAAACCACTGGCTTGACGTTCTTCCTTAGAAATGAATGTTCGAGATGGCATTTTTTTCCAGTAAAGTGCGGTCTCATCAACATTGAAGATGAGACAAGCAGGAATTTTCTCTCGTCTAACGAAGTCTTGAAACTTGTCTGGAAACTCAGCTGCAGCTTGAATGTCCGCGCTGGCCGCCTCGCCTGTTATGTGGATATTGTGAAGATTAGAACGCTGCTTGAACCGATGGAACCAGCCTCTGCTGGCAGCAAAAGTCGGAGTGGCACTCCCTTCTCCTTCTTTTGTTTTCAGCATCTCATACAAAGATTTTGCTTTTGTGCATATGAGATCTTGACTTAGTGGTGTGTTCTTCTTATTCAAATCTTCGATCCAGACTGACAGTAATTTCTCCATTCTTTCTAAGATAGATGATCTCGAACGAGAAAGTTTTGTTGCACTTATAGGTGTTGAACCTTCGCTGGAGATTTTAATTTTTTCCCGATTTTTATAAATCGTTCTCACAGTCGATTCTGAGAGTCCAAAATCTCTCCCAACAATTGTTGCTTTGCCTCCATTTTCCATTCTTCTTAACACTTTCATCTTCAATTCCAAAGTGACGCTTTTACGCTCTTTTTTCTTTACAGGCGGCATTTTTAACGTAGGGTTAAATTATGTATGTATGTATCTCCAATAAATATTAAAACAAAACTGCCAGCCGACCGAACTAACATTACGGAACAAATGAACACACGAAACGAACGAGGAAATCCCCATAGAACAAAGTCGAAGGACAGGGAATTCCCAATTCTTCAAAGAGAATATTCAGAGAAAGCGGGGATCCCCCCGCGACCATAGAGAAGTTAATGACTACATGAGCGCGAAATTTGAAATTCGCGTTATAGTGAAACCGCGCGTAACGGGGTCGCGCTAAGCGGGGTATTACTGTATTTGAACAACGAAAGTGAAGATAACAGCCAGGAACTATTAATAGAACGTAAAAGAATAGGAAAGGTACAAACAACATTATATTTAGGACAAAATATCGAAATATTCCAAATCCAATAAAAACCAAAGTATTTGATTAATAAGTACTGGCAGTATTAACATATGGCACTGAAACGTAGGCTTTAAATAAAAGTATAATAAATAAACTCCAGGTAACCTAAAGAGCAATGGAGAGGAGACTGCTAAATATTAGACTCCAAGATCGTATTCCTAACATCGAGATTCGAAGAAGATCAAAAGTGACAGATGTAATACGACGAACATGTATATTAAGGTGGAAATGGACGGGGAATATCGTAAGGATGAATGATAACAGATGGACATGCCGTACAGTTGAACGGAGGCCTAGATAACACGAATGATGCAGTGGTAGACCACAGAAAAGGTGGACGGACGACATAAAAGGATTAGCAGGATGCCAAAAGCAAACAACAAAGCTCATTGGAGATAACTTGGATCCGACTATGGATAGAATAAGCTAATAATGATGATGATTGTTGTTGTCGTTGTTGTTGTTATTGAGTCCGGGCGCATCGACTGTAGAGGTCATTTAGCGCCCCGCCAAGTGTTATGTTTTAGACTTTAAAATGAATTTCTTGGAGGAAATTGTTGCCATTGACTTTGATCTGTTCGAAGGAACTTATGACACAGTTTATGTTAGATTAGAAGGTATGTTGTGTGTCTCTCATACTCTTGTAGTACGCTAACTCAAATATGTGTAGGACGGTTAGAGGCGCGTTACAGCTTGAGCATATAGGTGGTGGTTCATGAGATGGGAGAGCGTGGCATGCGTGTGGCCTATCGCTAGTCTTCTTCTGTACACGTTATCCCTTCTTCCCATGTTGGTTGAGTCGCGTGGAGGGTAGACTTCAGGTTTAATGGGCCGTAGCTTGTTATTTGGATCTTGCAAGTCCCAGTCTAGTTGAAACAGTGCTTTATGGAAGGATCTAAGATGCTTGTTAAAGTTCGAGAGTTTTCTGCCATGATGGAGTGCCCCACTCGATAGCACGCTTTGCAAAGTAGTCCGATCTATCGTTACCTTTATTGCCAACGTGGCTGGGGGCCCAGAGTAGTGCAATGGATCGGCGTTTCAGGGATGCTGTGCATATTAGGTCATAGATGCGTGTAATATAGTTATAGTCTAAGTTTCTCGAACTGATAGCTGATAAGGCGCTGAGGGAGTCTGAGATTATAAGAATAGGTTTCTTGTAGGGTATTGTTAGTGAGTATTTGATAGCTTCTTTTAGAGCTGGTAGTTCAGCGGTAAAAATGGTAGCGTATTTTGGGAGTTCGAACATTTTTATGTTATGCGTAATGAATGCAGCGGCGACCCCTTTATCGGATTTGGAGCCATCGGTAAAGATGTGATTTGGATTTAGAGATTGTTTCCTGCATTAGTTTGTTGAGCAAAGCGTTGGAGTAGTCAGTCTTGTTATAATGTCTCATGGATAAATTTACGCTTATATACACATATATATTGTATGATGTAATTAGGTTACTGATTCTTTTGGGGATTGAATTTGGGGGGGAGAAAATTTTAGCGTGTGGTCGGAACAGAGAGGAGGAATAGTATTTAAGGAGGGAAAGGTTTCTGGTGTGTTGTAATGCGGGGGTAGCGGCGATGCACTGTATGCTTGAGATTGGGAATGAGCGGAAGGCACCCGTGGCAAGGTGAAGAGCCTGATTTTCAATCGAGGGAATCTTTTTGGTGTGGGTATTAGCCGAGTCGTAGATGCAGTCTCCGTAAGAGAGTTTGGGAAGAATGACTGCTTTGTATATGTGAAGTAAAGATGGAAAGTCGGCACCCCAGATCAAGCCCGAAAGGAGTCGCAGAAGGTTTAGGTCAGAGGCTGTGCGTGTTCTGAGTGTATTTAAATGCGCTTTCCAGGTAAGTCTGTTGTCGAAAGTCAGCCCCAGTATCTTCAGTGTGTCAACTGATGGAAGGGGATTGACACACTAAAAGGATTAGCAGGATGCAAAAAGTAAACAACAAAGCCCATTGGAGATAACTTGGAGAGGCTAACATCCGACTATGGATAGAATAAGCTAATGATGATGACGATGATGATGATGAATATAGAGAGTGATCCGTGATATATGTTAGTTTTTAGAAGAGTTACAACAAATTGATCGTTTTTTTTTACCATGTTATAATAAATTAGGTCTTCAAATTCATTCTCTGCCTTTCAATGGGGGGCACCCTTATGAATCTACGCACAAATATTTACCTTATGCTTTTTCTGTAATTCTTCGTAATACGTCCCACCATGCTGCACCAACAATGAGTTACTCTCAGGTTTGTTCTTGCAATAGTGCACGTACATGTCAAATTTAATAGCCCACGTTACGAAACAATGACCGACATCTTCGGGCATCGTCTCGTATTTTTCCAGTTCTTTTAGGAAAATCGAATTATGGAAATTGTAGATTTCCTCCATGTTTCCAAAAATTATATCTTCTTTTCCCTAAAAAAACAACAAAAAAATTGGTAAGTTACTTACCAATACTAGTAGTTCCCTTTGTAAAGAAAAGCTGTATAATAACACCCTCCCCCTAACAAAAAACATGCTTTTCAGACTACTCAATTTCAAGAACCCTAAAAAGGACATGTAACATTACATATTCGATCAAATCTTCCCCATCGTGATAGGTACCTGTAAAGGGGCTGGTGCTCCGTTATTACACCTGGTCTCCTGCAAAAAAACACTTAATACAAGTCTCCAAGTCTTTTACGTAGGTCCTCTCCGTCTGCAATAACTCCGCCATAATGAACTCCTTTCTTCTCGCCGATCTGCGTTTCTCTTCGTTCAATTCTTTGGCTGTAGCTTCTTTGATTTTTGCTTCTAAACTCGGATCCGAGTTTCTGTCGAAAGATAGTTCTTTCTTTTCCGATTCTTCTTCTTGAATACCTAGAATTTAAACAGTGGCGTTACAGTGGGTAATCTATTTTAAAATGAAAAATACTATACCTAACGTCTCCTCCAACTGTTGTCGATACTGCTCCATCCTCGAGCTGAAATCCTTGTAGCGATTGTCGACGGCCGCGACCCATTGCTTGATGGCGCTGGCGTGGGCGTGACCTTTTTCGACCAAACTGTCCGCGAGTTGGATTAACAGTTTCACTCTTTCTCGGGTTTTCTTTCGCGGTTGCCTTTAAATTCGTTGTGTTCGCGAAGCAGACTTTCCGTTTCTTCGATGTTATTTCCTACAAATTATGAATAAAAAAAAAAAAAAATACTGTCCTGTATAAGAACATCTCAGCAATGTTACGACGTGCTATTATAACTACTACAACGGAAGAGCAAAATTTTAAGAAATACTCTACTGGAAATCGACACGGTCTAAACAAAGAATAAAAACACAGTTTTTACACGAAAAAGAATTACGACGTTCATTATTGATTCTTAAATTCACAAAATCCTAAATCTTGACACTATTAAGAAGTAGATAGTTTAAATTCTTAATATATATATATATATATATATATATATATATATATATATATATATATATATATATATATATATATATATACACTGGATGTTATGAAATTTACTGCATATTTAATACTTCTTTTTTTCAAATTCAATCAAAAATGCATTTAACCAAATCATTACCAAGATTAACCTGCCCATGAAAGGCGGCTATTTACAATGAAGCAAATAAAAAAATAATTTCTTGGTAACGGGCGAGAACAGCTGAAAGAGGAAAGTAGGGCGTATCGAACCTCTGCTTGAAAGAATCGTAGATTAAAATACATTAGCGTTTACAAAAATATTTAACGATGATGCAAGAGGATTTTCCGCCGTTCATAAAAAAACTCAAAACATTTGAAGATTATAAAGTTAGAAACAAATCGGCGCAATCAAAAATGGAGAAAAAAGGCCTGTGCCACCAATGCTTATATTCAAAAGAAAGATAAAATCCTGAATTGGGAATGACACACCTGCTAAGAGTGTTGTCATCATTTCAGACACTGGTTTGTAAAATGGATGAAACATTTTATAAGCGTCGTAAAGTCAACCCCTGTAAGTAAAGTGCTACTTCCACTTGATGGAAATACAACGCTGGAAGCGTTGAACATAGCAAAGGCTAATGGGATATAATAATGTTGTAACTTAATGTTGTAACTGCTAGGCCTTACTACTCCCGGCTTCAGCCACTAGACGTCACTTTTTTTTAAAACATATGGGCAATTATTGCATTGAAGCAACAAAAAAATAACTGAGGATAAATCCAGGTTCGTCGAGTAAAGCAATATCAAGGTGCAAGTTTATTTGCGGAAGCTTACCAAAGAGCTGCTAACATTGGCACCATTGTGAACCGGGTGGAGTTCGGCCCGTGGACAAAAATGTCTTTCCCGAACATTTGTTTAAAACAGCTGAAAATATAAATGTTCACCCTCTCAAACAAACTCAAGTACTGAAAGCCAATCGATCTTACAAGACGCTTCTATTATTATCAATAATAAAAAACAAGCAAATCACTCAGCAGCCTGATGTCTCAAAAAATTACCACATTTAAATGGCGAAGTGAACCGTCTACTTCGGGATTTAACGCTAGAGCTTTAAGAAAAAATTGTAAAATCTTTATGCCCAATACTACACAAAATACTGTACGAAAAACTATGCAAATTACATTAAGTCGTTAAAAAAGCTAAGGACAGCAATAAACAAAAGAAAGAATAAAAAAAGGGACCACCAATAACAAAAATAATACGATATATAATCTATAAACCTTAGAAGATAGTGTGGAACAAAAAAAACCCGAAGAAGGTGAGCGACTTTCGAACTATCCCAATTTATTTATTAGGCTGGTTAGGTCAGTTTTATAATCACGCAAATAAAAATTTGGTGAATTACATGTGTTAAAACTTTTACTTATTAGAACTAAAATATTGAAATATAAAACTTGTGTTAATTAATATTTGATCTCGGGAAAGTAATTATTTTGAAAGATAAAAATTTTGAGAACATTTTCTTATTATTAAATCAGTTTACGAAACCTATTTAACAACCTATTCAAATGTGAATAATGTTCGAGTAACTGTGAGTAGTAACCATACTGAGTTTTTTATTAAAAAAATTTCCCAGCAGACTAAATTTAAAAAATTACCCTAATTTTAATAGTACCTTAACAAAAAAAATACAAATAATAATAGTCATTAAAGGATAAACATTCGGAAAAGATTAAAAAATTATAGGACACATAAGGACTGGTATATCAATTATGCAGAACACCAGCAAGCCGCAAGGCCTTACAGTGGATCAATGTACTAAAAAGTACACTATATCCACTGAACTCAAAAGCTGTAAAGCAACCTTGAAAAATTTATTGAGTATTAAGAAAGCTTTTTTTAAATTTCGATATTCTGGTTAACGGCTCCGCGATATTGTGCAGCATATTCATGACGTCATTTCTTTAGAGTCGATTTTTTCCTTTATTATCGAGACCCGCTATTTAAGCTGAATTTTCTGCAATCGGTCTTGCTATAAGGAGGTACCAGTTCCAATATATACAGTAACTTTCATAATACCCTATATATATATATATATATATATATATATATATATATATATATATATATATATATATATATATATGTATACACATACGTAATTACCCTATTTACCTAAGTTAGTGGCATGCGTGGTAAGATAACACTCTCCAGTATCATGTATCCATTCAATTGCTTGTTTGGCGGATCTTTCAAACAGTACGAACTGCTGACACTGGTCCAATCGTTTCTTTCTTTGTGTCCAATGTTCCAAAACCTGAAAAAAGTTGTTTATTTAAAACGTATCGATTAAACTGTAGAAACTACCTGGAAAAAGAAATATCTGACCCAACTTCTTAAAAAAGCAGACACAGAAATAAACATGTCAGAGATAGTACTAGTTTCGATTAAAAAAAAAAAAAAACGACGTAGAACTGGAACCTTTTGAAGACTTAAAAGTAGGAAATGTTGAGGTGAAGATTGCACGTAATTTTTGACCTGAAACATAGGATGGGACTTAGATTCAGCATTATACACTAGAATCTAAACAGCAGTCGAAACCACAAACAAGGACAAGCTAAAGGCCTTTGGTTTGTTGGCTATCTTGACAAAGGTAAAATAATAACTGGAGAAAACTGTTTTTGGCTTCTAAACACAAGAGACTGAACAAACTCAAGAGGAAAGATTAAGTTTGCAGAAGAAAAACTCATCTTTCATCAAAACAATGAATCCGCCCACAAAAGTGTTGTGGTAATGGAAAAATTGGAAGATTTACTTGAAGAATTATGAAATATCCACCCCATCCCCCAGACTTGGTTCCTTCTGACTTTCACGTTTTTCCAAAACTTCAAAAATTCCTCACTGGATGCTAGTTTTCTTTGATTGCAGCTGTAAATTAGTATTTCGCACATTTTAGAAAAAATCACTACAGAAGCAGGATAATGACGTTGAAAAACAATGAAGTGTATATTGAAAAATAAAGGAGGTTCCTTAAACCCAATACTTTTCAATGTAATAACGGATGAAATAATTGTTTTTGAGAATTACCTTTTTTATTTTTAAATTTGGGTTGCGCTTTTCTCTCCAAAATTAAAAAAATGTTTACCTTATTTTCTTGACTAAGTAACTTCTCCAGAATTCCTTTAACTCTCGATTCATGGTTGGTACTAGTATTCGTGAAGTTGTAAAATTGCAGACTCCTAGTCGTATACTTCAAAAACGTTTCGGCGGTTCTCCGGGCCAACGTGCAGGCTTTCAAAAATGCCTCTTTCTGCTCTTGATGTTTGTTGATTAGCTGCGATATGGCTGTAGCTTTGTCTACATTCTGTTGACCCGTAGAACACCAGTCTTCATCCCTCCTATAAATAATCAGAAGATTACAATAAAAAACTGTAGAGAATATACTACATGAAGTGAAGAATCCCGAGACATTCCGAGAGATGGCAGCACCAACAAAAAAACTCATGATTTTCAGTTAGTTGTAACTCTCGGAAGATTCGTGTAAAATCTGCGTACTTGCGACAACCAGTAATGACGTCGTATTGTTACATAACATTAAACATCACCGCTCAGATTGTGCCAACGTCCTTCAACCTACCTGTATTCTCTCTCTAAACTATCCAATACAGAGCACACCTGCTCGGCAGTCTTATAAAAATTCAAACTAGCCGTGACTAGCTTGTGCCTCTCTTCCGCGCACGTTACCAACTGTTGCCACCTCTTGGTAACCTCCTCGGAAATGTCCCTTATACTCTGCGGGTCGTAGTGATTTCCATTTATTAAGGCGTCAGCCCTGTACTTCACTTGTACGGCTGAAGTGTGCGTTTTTTCAATCGCCACCTGAAATAATAACATTATTTAATCTTGAGCATGTAAATTCGTGGCTTTATCTCAATCGTATGGGAGTAGCTTTACTGTGTGATGTCATTTATTTAAATTTGTTGATCGAGGTAAAGCCGATATTAATAACCATACCTGAAATTGTTCGTGTTCTTTTTTAAGTAACTCTGCATCAGTTAAGCTGTTAGGGATAGTAAAAAAACTAGCCATAAGCATCGATTCTCCGTTCCTTATCCAACTGATAACTTGATTGGCGTCGTTTTGAAATTGGCCGAGTTGGATACACTGTTCCAATTTTACTCTTTTTACCTGCCAAATAAATAAAACAGCATTATGATTTAAAAAAGTTAACGTACAGACTCCTTAATTTTAAATATCAATAATTCCAAAACAGTTCAGTTCAGACATATGGTATGTTATAGAAATAATTTCTAGAATTTTTAGTAAGACTCAAAAATAAAATAATATCCAGGGCTTTCCATTTTAAAAAAACCTAAGAAGGCGTAATTTCTTTGAACTGACAGTTCAAAGCATTTTATTGTCAAAGTCAGCAGGTGCGCCATATAACTTTTATTTAAACATTTTTTTGATACACTGCTTAATAAATGCTGTGGTATCATGATTCCATACATATGGTGCACCCTGTATGTAGTTAATTACACTCGAATTTCAAAGAGTATTCTTATTTTTTTCCACTTGTTTTATATTTAAAACTATGATTGTTTTTAGAAAAATATTTTTAACTACAGCTTATATAACTTGGAAAAAAGATGAACATTTGGCAATATTATTGGAACATGCGTAAGAAAAGAACTGGTAAATAGGATTTTTGTCAAGTTTTAAAAATATCTGAATTAAGAAAAAAGTAGTGAGTAGTTCTTTACTTGACCCAATGAATTACCCTATTCCCTATAATAACCTATTTTTATAACCCACTGTATATATAACTTGCAGTAAGGTAGCGCCCTTTTTAAGAAAGTATTTTTTGTTCCAATAAGTCTTATAATAACATAAAAATAAAACAATTAAATAAGTAACATTTTGTCAACTTTTATAAGTTTTAAAGTCATGTACACTCTCTTTGTGAAACAATTTTCGGAATTTATATCAGTTTAATTTAACGTATATCCTTTATTTTATTCGATTCCAACAGGGTGTTAAATTTTTAAGTTTTTGTTAGGCCGCAAATACTTTGAACCTAAACCAGGGGTAGGCAACCTTTTAACTAAGTGGTGCCAGTTTTCATTCATACAACATTTTGCGTGCCGACATAGGTACTTACTATAACTAAAAATTAACAAAAATTAACTTAAATTAACTTAAAATATTGCTTTAATTACAAAAATTTTTTAACATTTAACAAATAATTTTATTATACTAGTCCTAGGACCTAGTGTGAACCCTGTGCTTGAAGTTCTTTAGAGAATTTTCTTATATCCGGTTCATGTCTGGTTATTTTCAGTGTCACACATGCTTCCGAGTTGTCTGTTGTCAGCCTGCTTCGGTACAGGTTTAAAATCACTCTCATATGGAAAAAAGTTGTTCACAGATATAGGACGATCCGAAAGCTGTAAGCATGGCAAACGCTACTTTCTTAAGATAAATAAATTTCTTTGGTAAACTCATCCAACAACTGAGTATCTCGTTTGAATGGTTCTGGCAGTCACCTTCTAATACCCTTCTTAATTCTACAAATTTCGTGTTCCATAACTCGGAGCTGTTAAATTCAATGTATTGAAGATCAAAATCATTAATGTCCATCCACGAGAAAAGAGATATGCAACTGCTGGAAAAATCCATTAAATCTGGTTTGATTAAAAAAGCGAACATAGGACCATGTTTATCAAAATCCTGACCCCTCTCGATAAACTCCTCTTTTAAATTAGTCATATATTTAAGAATTTCGTCTATTAGTGCACTATCGTCGACACTGGATATATAAGTTTTTAAATTTGGAAAATATTTATATGTGTTTGTAGTAATATCGTTGATAAATAAATCTATTTTTAATTTGTATGATTTCATGGATTCGTATAAATCCAGAATTGTTTTGCCTGAACCTTGTAACTTTAAGTTGAATTCACTGAGATGGTTTGTAATATCAGTAAGAAACATTAACATACAGATCCAGTTCTTATCTTCTAGTTCAAGATAAGCATCCACTTGATTTTTTTTTTTCCAACAAGAACGATTTAATTTCGCCCAGACATTGCACAAAACTACAGAGCACTTTACCACGGCTGAGCCAGCGCACATTATTGTGCAATAGTAAAGGGTGTTTTTTATAGAGGTATAGAATTTTAAAATGGAATAAAACAAAGATGAATTTTTTAAATTGACATGAAATTTACTTTATTCGAAAGATAATCTTCTGGCATTAAAATTTAAATATGACTTCTGGCATATAACCGCCACAGCTGGCTCGGACGTAGTCTAATCTGGAGGTCCAATTTTCGATAACTCTTTCTAACATTTGTGGCCGTATATCGGCAATAACGCGGCGAATGTTGTCCTCCAAGTGGTCAATCGTTTCGGGTTTATCGGCGTAGACTAGCGACTTCACATATCCCCACAGAAAATAGTC
>CM032451.1:8474012-8632470 GCA_019049505.1 Pachyrhynchus sulphureomaculatus
AAAAGAGTTGCGGCGCGCGTCGGAACGATTGAAATCAAGTCAAACAAAAACCGCCTTATAGAGGCTCTTTTGATCTGAATTGAGGACGTTTATTTGTGTTTTTGCCTAGGCTTATATTTTGAGGCTTGCCGTCTTTAATACTTTCCGAAATTAAAGCCAAACCAATGCATTCAGTAAAATTATAAATTACAAAATATATATTTTGTAGTTTTTGGTAATAATACCTAGTGACCTATATAATATATCGTTTTTGTTTGTATCGTTAAAGTAATACTGTCTTCGATTATTTACTTAATTTCGAAACATGTCACAGATTACAGAATTAATGTGTAAACTTTGAATAGGTACGCGTGCCATTCAAAATTGCTTGGCGTGCCAGAGATGGCACGCGTGCCATAGGTTGCCGACCCCTGGCCTAAGCTGTAGAACCTTGTAAAGAGACATCCAGACTTTTCAGTATCTACCATGACAAATAAAAAAGCCGGGGACACCCAATACTTTCGCGACATCCTGTATAGCACTTACCTCCGCTAAATCCTCAAGGTCCATCTCTCTGTCATGTAAAAATTCCAATAGAACTTGGACTCTAGTTTGCGCATTATACTGGGCATCGGCCATCACGCAGATGCCGGAATTCTCAAATACCTGGACTAATTCCTGACCTTGCTGTAACACCTGGTATGTCGTATTTTGCATCTGAGAAACACTTTCGTTGTGTAGTCTGTCCAAAATAAAATATAATTTAAAATTTTTAAAAATTACTTATATACGAAGCATATTTGAAAAGTAAGGGACGGTTGGTCATTAAAAAAAATATATTAGTTAGAAAGTTTTTATTGACGGTTTTAGTTTCCTATAAACCTACTTCACTTTTCCACATAGTCGATGTTCATTTCTAAGTACTGCAACAGCTTCTTTAATCCTTTTGCATAGAATTTCTCCGCAGTCTTGAGTTCCTCATCGTATTTAAACCGTTGTCTACCAAGCTACCTTTTCAAGTGCAATCATCGATCAGATCGCAGTTTTTGATCCACTTGTTGAACGATCTCATCGGTCTGGATATTGGACCTATCATTGCGCTCTTCATCATGCACATTTGTGCGGCTATTTTTTGAAGTTTCAACACCATTGTCTAATCTTTCCTTCACTCATTACTGTAGTTCCATAAATTAGGCCCAATTCTGGATAAATTTGAGCAGCTGATGATCCTTTGGCACACAAAAGCAACGTATTTCGCGGACATTGTTGTCTGCATTCACCGACAGGCAAACGACTACTGAATCAAAACAATAACTTCAGTGGCTTCCGTTAAATCTGAGTCGCTGATGATCCTTTTGCACACAAAAATCGAATCACAGTACGCACGAGAGCAACGATTTTCGCGAAAATTGTTGCCTGCATTCAGCGACAGGCAAATGACTACTGAATCAAAATAATAACTTCAGTGGCTTCAGAAACAATCAATAAATGGCGATGCATGTGTACAACTTTGTTCAGATCCGACTATATTTATATATGAGCAAACGGCCTTTACTTTTCGAATACGCCTCGTATTTTAAATAAAGTTAAACTTTTAGGGAACATTATTTTAAAAGCGCAGTTAATTTTATGGAAATTAAAGTAAAAAATATGCTTTAAATTTAGTTGGCAATAAATTATAAGGCAAACAAAATCTTACCTTAAAAATTGTTCAGCTTTGGCGATATCTCTGGTCAATTCACTATGTTGTAACTCTTCACTCCACATTTCCAATTGCGATGATACTTCTAAAGCATCTCTTTCGAATAGTCTTAATCTCAAACACAAATCCAGTCTCAATTTTCTAGCTGCCCACAACTCTTCCAAGTCGTTTCTCTGTTTTGCTAGCCGATCTAGCGCCGACTCGACTGCGCTGACGGAACCCGTTGAGTCCATTTCCCCAATAGATCTGAAAAAGGAAAAAACGTAAACACAATGAACTTTATGTAATACGAGGGAGCTTCTTAAATCATTTGTCTAGCTATCAAGAAAAAAACCTGAGTTTTTCCACATAATTCCTCTCTACACTAATATAATTAACACGTAGGATGAAAAGTTTTTGGTCTAATTACTTAAAACACATTTTTTTGCACCATTCGATTTTACTCATCAACATAGTCTCCTTCAAGAGCAATACGAATACAATGAGTCTAACGCTTTTATAACATTTCTCTGCCCTTCTTGCAGAAGGATTTGTCTTTGCCTCCAAAATAGGCCTAAGTTTCGACGATAACTTCTCCGGAGCCAAACCTCTTTCCCGCGAGCATTTTTTTGAGGTTTGCGAATAGATAATAATAGCTGGGGGTCAAATCTGGGGAATAAGGTGAATGAGGAAACAATTCGAACTTCAATTTATGCAATTTTGCCATTGTAACCATTGACTTGTGACACGATGCATTGTCTTGATGAAAGGGCACTTTTTTTCTTGTTCATTTGGGGCAGTTTCTTTGCAATTTCTGCCTTCAAACGTACCAATAACTTTATATAATATTTGCTATTGATGGTTTTTCCCTCCTCAGCATAGATAATGAAACTTATTCCATACGCATCCCAAAAAAACAGAGGCCGAAACCTTCCCAGCTGACTGTTGTGTCTTTGATCGCTAT
The DNA here is from genome assembly GCA_019049505.1 of Pachyrhynchus sulphureomaculatus. Classification (NCBI taxonomy): domain Eukaryota; kingdom Metazoa; phylum Arthropoda; class Insecta; order Coleoptera; family Curculionidae; genus Pachyrhynchus; species Pachyrhynchus sulphureomaculatus. The sequence continues at coordinate 8,476,637 of CM032451.1, forward strand.
GGGCAGCTTTCACCAGCTGCTGTCCACTCAGCTGACTGCCGATTTGATTCCGGTGTGTAGTGGTGGATCCATATTTCATCCATTGTCACATATCGCATGAAAAAATCCTTTTTACTGCGCTTAAACAGATCCAAACAGCGCTCAGAATCATCAACACGTAGTTGTTTTTGGTCCATTGTGAGCAATCGTGGTACCCATTTCGAACAGAGCATTCTCATGCCCAAATGTTCATGCAAAATATGACCAACACGTTCTTTTGATATCTTTAGGGTGTCAGCTCTCTCACGCAATTTCACTTTACGGTCATCCAAAACAATCCTAATGGAAATGATGGAAAATATCAAAACTAGAGTCACTAAAACCATTATAACTTATAAACTAATCATCGAAATATCATGAAATTTTGACACGTATCGTTTGAAGGTTGGTACTTCCTAATAATCATATGGATTTTTTGAAAAGGGCGACAACTATGTGTCAAACCAAACACTTTTCAGATTACGTGTTAGTCCAATGTTTCTCAAGATATTTCATTGCATCTGAATAAAAAAGGTATTCTCTTTGCGCCTCAAAAAACGACGCTACAGAAAGTTTTTTGTGACGCAAAGAAAAGTTGTCGTGCAACAGTACTCATGGTAAATCTCACTCCTCCCTGTATACTCTATCGACGTACGTTTGATTAACAAAAAGCTGCCCAGTCGCGGCATTCTTAAAGCATATACGTTGAACACACTGCAGTGTCATTGTCCGAGATCAATCATTCAAATTTAACTTAAATTTGATCTCTCAATTGCTGAATGCTGGAAAATGCAGTGAAGAGTGATGTGGGATGGCCTTAACAACTGACATTTTCCTCAAATGACGAGCATTAAAGAAGTATCGTACGCTTCCAGTACTTTAGCATATAGAGATCTGATAAATTTTAAAATAATTAAGAAACAAAGACTAAAAAATCGTTTTTTTTTTTTATTACATACACCTACATATGAAATTAGAAGTTTCTTGAAATTATATTTCTATTTATAACCAAACCGCAGACGATTTTCGAACTATTGCCTATTGTTTTTCATTGTACCGTTGCACAAAACAATTACTTTTAAATAATTTTCTTAAAAATGATGTAATGACTATTCGTTAAAGCTCGTTAACATCCTGCGAGTTTAAATCAAATAATGAGTTAACATTTTTTTTGCTTAGGAAGTAGATAAGTGAACTGTACTATCAAAGAACCGATATATAAATAAAATATAGGGTTATCAAAAAAGTTTTGAGCCTCATTAGATGGATTTAATGACAGAAAAAGTTAATATATTTTTGGCAAAAGGTGAGAAAGACCGGCATATATTCATTCCTCATCACTTTTAAACCATTTTGAGAAAGCTGGCTACAAAAAGAAGCTCGTAGTGTGTAACGAAATCGACACCTTTCTGAAGCAGTTAATCATGGGCGCAGAAAAGTGGATCACTTACGACAATAATGTGAGAACCAGATCGTGGTCGAAACAGGCTGAAACTCCACAAACGATGGCAAAGCCCAGATTGACGCCAAAAAAGGTGATGTGTGTTTGGTGAAATTGCAAGGAAATCGTGAATCAAGAGCTGCTGTAGCCTGGTCAAATGACTGATTCTGTACTCTACAACGAATAATTGACAAGATTAAGGCGAGCGATTGAAAAAATCGGCAGGAACTAGTCAACAGAAAGGCTGTCGTTTTCCAATTTTTTGTCCAGAAACCACAGAAGTCCTATAGCTACGGGATTATGGTCTTGCCAGAAAGATGGCCGATAGTCATCAAATAAAATGGCACATATTTGAAATATCAAAGTTCTTTCAAAATATAAAAAAATTGTTTCAATTTTGACCTTACAGGCTCAGTACCTTTTCGACAATCTAATAATATGCCTATCGCAGGGGGCCCTTGCTGTCGTGGTATGTTAACATTTTACGGTAATCTGTCCCGAAAGTCCCAAGACTTTCTGAAAGATGACAGCACAAACAAAAAAAAACCATATGATTTTCAGTTAATGTCAACTGTCAGAAGAGTCGTGTAAAATTTTCATGATATATTGTTTATTAGTTTGCGAGTTACAGCTGTTTAAGTGACGTTACTTTTGACTTTTGCAAAACGATGGAACATGCTTTTTTAATTTAGAACTCTTTTGTCTATATTTGTTTTTTCTAGAATTTTTATTAATTTCTCGTGCATCACACAGTCGAAAGCTTTATTGTAATCTATAAAACATGCATATACAGGGTGAGTCAACGATAGAGTAAAGTTCATTATCTCATTTGTTTCGGGAATGTTGAAAAAATGTTAAATACAATAGTTTTAGGGAATGTTAAGGTGCACAGTTTAAAATTATTTTTGAGTATACAGGGTACCTCAAAAAATGTGACCGATATAACATATGTTTTTTTTTTTAATGGAACATCCTATTTTCTAATTTATTTTTAAATTCTGACTAAAATTTTATAACCTTTTTATTAATAATGTTATATACCTAAACCTAGTAGTTTTTCTAATATTTCAATTTTCTAAAAATAAAATTGAAAATTAATTGAAAACTATTAGAAATAGGTATATGACATACTTAATAAAAGTTGGGGGGTTTTGTAAAATTTATCAGAAAAAATAATAATATACAGAGGGTGCCATTTAAAAAATTTGAGATTTTTCATTTTAAAACAGTCGAAATGCATAAATTTATTTTGAACACCCTGTAGCATTTAACTCAAATTTCTTTACCTATATCTTTTTTTTTTCATTTGTATAGAACGCTCGTACCAATTATGAGTATTCCACCTTCAGAAACAATGGCGCTACTGGCAATTTTTTACAAAACTGAAAACTGGTATTTTTAAAAAAAAATTGAAATATTAGAAAAACTACTAGGTTTAGGTATATAACATTATTAATAAAAAAGTTATAAAATTTAGAAAATAAGATGTTCCATTTAAAAAAACATTTCTTATATCGGCCACACTTTTTTGAAGTACCCTGTATACTCAAAAATAATTTTAAATTGTGCACCTTAACATTCCCTAAAACTATTGGATTTTACATTTTTTCGTCATTCCCGAAACAAATAAGATAATGAACTTTAGTCTATTGTTGACTCACCCTGTACATTTAATGAGAATAAAGCTTGTAGCGTGTAGCAGCCATTGTTATTTCTTTCCAAATTTGAAAAAGTAGAAGAAAAATAAAGAAATTGAGGCTTATTTTAGAGTTCTACAAATCGTATTATATAAAAGGTATCTAAATATTGGAAGATCGCTGGAACAAGTGAAATGATGGTGATTCATTACCAAAGGTTCAACGAAGCGATTCAAGACATTGTTATTGAGTTAGGTCTTTACAAAAATCGTAAAAACTCATCCAACAAAAACCTTCACATGAAATTTCTATTTGTTCCCAAAACTTTTTTTTTTAAACGCTCACTGTAAACAAACTATTCGGCCAATTTCTGAACTGCCACTGTTTTAACAATTCTACAACAATGGTAATCTCACATCTCAATAGCGCCATCTGGTGGTTGTTTGTAAAAACTTAAGACGGCCCTCGTATTTGAAGTCCATCTTAGAAGGAATAAGAACCCACCCCGACGGCATGATGTTGGATCACTTGGACCGAAAAAGCCTGAGGACGAAGAGTCTATTTGTCATTCTCGAATAGGTTAGATATCTGATGGACCAAGGGCTGTTACCAACAGAAAAATATTTCTTCGCGATGCCACGACGGCGTTCATATGTAGTAGACTTCCCTTGAAATATGTTGAAGAATAATATCGATTTTTGGCAAAAATATTGTTTTTTCTTGAAAAGTTTCGGCATTTTTCACCCCACATAGTAACAAAACAAACTTCTTATTTTAACTGTCCAATAATAATTATATTTTTCCTCCCACAGGAATTAATTTTACCAATTTTAAATGGACAGAAAAGAACGCGACTCTATATTCACTCCCTACGTCCTTTTCATATTAACAGTCATACAGAAATCTCATCCTCCGTTAAAAATCACAATAAAGCCATATCCGCGCTCTCGTCAAATCTCTGACCATCATCAATCATTTTTCTTGTCGTTTGTGTTGACGGCTTTGTATACCGTAACAAAATTTCGTCGGGAAACGTGTTATAATGGAAAAGCGCAAAGTCATTTGGAAAATGTGAAAAACAGCTTTATCCTGGAGTGGTTTTTGGGCATTAGTTTTTATGATCGTTCGGGGGATATTAAACTTTAACAGTTATCTTTTTTTTCTTGTTTTTAGCAAGAAAAACCCCTATAAAACGCTGTTGAGTTCTTTAACTTGTAGCATTTCAAAGTATAAAAGGTTGCCTCAATAAGAGCAAAAGTAAAGAACAACAATTTGTTGTCGTGGTTACTATTCTTTCCTACTACTATTCCTGCAAAATAGGCATGCGTACCTGCCATGACTATTTTATTCGACGAAAAATTCCTGCCTCCCAGCCATTTCTTATGTCCTAGAGATGAGATCAGTCTCAGGACCGTTTGGGCTGACGGGACAGCTCTCGCCTTCTTTTGAGCAGATTCTGCACTAGTCCCTCACTGTTTCGATTGTTCTTAGGTTCCTAATGGTGAACGCACTAGTAAATGGACGAAAAAACTTGTCGGAAATTTTTTAATACGGCTTAAATTCTTTTTTATCGTTAACCTCCCCGCCTGAGTAGGGATTTTACCCTTCCTGATATCCTTAGGATATCGGCGAGGATGTCGTATAACTCGTCAACGTTGTCCAAGTACCGAATCATACATTTTTGTATTCCATAGCACCTTTTAGACAAGGCGGTAGTCCTGCCAACCATTTCTGCAAACATCTACTACGTATGAATTGGCCAAACACATCCTGACACGGTTACGTTTCTAGTCAATCGAGAGCAATCGGTGCTCTCAACATGTCGCCACCTTTTTCATTTGTAGGTGTTCCTGCGAGATACTGTGAATCCGGTCATTAGAAATGTCCAAAACCTTTAACGATTTCACGTACCTTCAATCATCTATTGTCTAACACCATATCATGAATTTTGGTGATGTTTTCGGGCGTAGTGACATCAGATGGTCTTCCGGAAAGTTCTCCGTCCTTTGTACTCATATAGCAGATCGAAAATTTCCAATAATTTCTAAAAAGTCCTAATCGAAGGTGAAATAGTGCTTATCAAGTTTTCCTTTAGTTTCCTGAACCATTTTCTTTTTTAAAAATAATATGTGATCACGATACGAATTTCCTTTTCATCTACAGTCTGTCAAATAAGGACGTGACCGCTGGCATTCTTGAAAAAAAGCGTTTCTAGAACATTTTTTGACATCAATGTATTCTTTGGTATGCTAACAACGGCGCAATTACCTTTGTAAGTTCTCCAATCACCTCCTACATCAATAATCGCTTGGCATCTTCGAGGCATGCTGTCGACGAGATTTTTTGCATCCTCGCGCGGCAATGATCTACAAATTTATCGAATCGCACGAGACAACTGAGTCAAAGTCCTCATAGCCTCTCCTCCGAACTCTTTTTTTACAAGAGACCAAACGTTTTCAATAGCGTTGACGACCGGCAATTGTGAGAGCCACTCTAGTATCTTATCGTGAACTCAAGCGAGACGCTTCGCCACGTGATATTTCACCCCGCAAAGGTTTCTTCAACGTGCTTTAAAATATGATATCATGAACACGAAGATGTAGTCGAATTGTCTTATGGGACATATTTAAACCAGATTTTCTTCGACTTTTTGATGTATATAGTGGCCGCAAAATGTGTCATTTTAGGTTCCTTTGGATGGGAACAAAAAAAGACTGCCTCGAACCCAGGCGTAAACAAGTGACTCATTTTGGATTTTACGTAATTTCTATGTAAGGTCGGACTGTATGTAGACCTAATGAAGCTATTTGCAGAGTTATGATCATAACAAGATGGAATTTGTTGAATTGTCTGACAAAAGACTTAGCTACATTTAGAGAGCAAGTGGTACTGAGGGGTGCGCCTTCACTTGGGTGTTGCATGGACGTGTTCGAACGGCCGGTATTCGCAAAATTTGTCGAGTCGAAGTGTGTAGAGACTAATATACATAAATATTACGGCATTTAAATAATATTAAAGACATACACTACCGTCAAAAAGTGTTTGCCCACCTAGAAATTTCAGTGTAACTGCCAAAATTTAACAGCTAATTTTATTATATTAAGTAAATTTAATTGTTTTTAACAAGTGTCCATCATAAAATTGTTTAGATAAGCCCTTTTGGTGAAATCACAAATTAAAAACCAATTAGAATAAATTTCCAAGTTTTGCATGATAATCGTTTTGAGGCGATTTCTGAGAATTCCGGTTGAAGTAAGAACTCATTTCAAGTTTCTAGGGTTTATGGAAATTCCTAATGACATTTTATGATAAAAACTATGCTATAAAATACCATTGCCCTTTTGGAAATTAACCATTCGCAAACAGTAATTTGTCATTGATACAGGCTCAACTGTTTTGTGAAAATGCCAAAAACGAAAGGAGTTTTCGGCTCCGATAATTGCGAGACATCAAAATGGCACTCGCGAGTGATATGCGGATGCCAAGGAGAACGGTGGACTGCATCGTAAAAAAAATTTCTGATGGACATGGAATTCTCAACCAAAAACGTTCAGGAAGGCCTCGAAAAGCGACTCCCGCTGAAGACAGAGCTATAACAATGTCCAGCAGAAGTAATCGCCGCCTAACCGCACCAGAAATCATGGCTCAAATAAACCTGGAGCGGCCCATCGCCATCAGCGTGACAACCGTGAAGAACAGGTTAGCAGAAGGTGGACTACACGGGAGAGTTGCAATGAGGAAACCACTTCTTAGGCAAGTGAATAAACGTAAACGATTAGAATGGGCCCAAAAACATAAAAATTGGACATCAGAACAATATAATTCCGTCCTTTAGAGCGACGAAGCTAAATTTGAACTTTTCGGTTCAAATCGACGAGGTTACGTGTGGCGGTCAGCTGGAAAGAGGATGATGGAAGCTTGTTAGTTGCCTCCAGTAAAACATGGTGGAGGTTCAGTAATGGTTTGGGGTTGTTTTGGCAACGGTAAAGTTGGAAAAATTTTTAGGAGAGAAGGAATCATGCGAAAAGAACAGTATCAAGAAATTTTGCTAACTCAAATGCTTCCTTCTGGAAGAGATATTTTTCAGGGACAATTTATTTTTCAGCATGTCAACGACCTTAAACATTCTCTAAACAAATCAGAGAACTTTTGGACGAATGGAAATCCGATGACGTCCTGGAAGTGATGACTTGGCCTCCACAATCACCCCATCGAATTACTGTGGGTCCTGTTGGACAGGTGTGTTCGAAAACTCAATCCAACATCAGAAAATCACTTACTACTCTACTTTTACAAGTAGAATGGGTTAAAATAACCGAAGAAACTCTGACAAACTATTGGACAGAATGCCGAAACTCTGTAAAGCGGTAATTAAAAACAAAGGAGGTCACATAGATGAGAAAAATCCTGGAAAATCACGAATATTTTTCTGATTTTCTAGACTGTAAATAATGCGAAAATAAATAGTAATTCATTACAATTTAAAAAAATATATTATCTGGGTTTTTATTGTCTTGAGACTAAAAAAATAACTAGGTGGGCAAATTTTTCTGATGGTAGTGTACATAAATATTATGGTATTTAAATAATATTACAGACAGATATGAAATTCAGAACCTCCTTTTTTAAAGTCAGTTAAAAAAAAGCATTTTTCAGATTCCTTTTGGAATAATCTGTATCCAATTATCGTAAATTTCGCATCGTACCAAGCGTTCTCAGACAAGAATGTTTGATAAAAAAAATCAAAACCTTGCCTTAATCTTATCTTGATTTCAAGACAAGAATGGATTTTGGACTGATGCGGGTAGGTAAGAGTACTTTATGGTTAGAGCGGACGGACTGTATCTTTAAAATCATGTTTTCGCGCGCGCTAAGGAATTCCACAACAAAGAATCAGACACACAGACGAAAAATGACAGCCCACACTATTTAGTTCTGCTAGTATTATGTATTTGTTACTTTTTTTGTCGGAATGAAATCACGTAAGTTAATATTTTTTCTTTAGTACACGGGTATCTAACGGATCAACGTAGATTATTATCAATAATAAATCAAAATGTTTCATATTATACAGTTTAAGATATACTGTACTGGGGCAGGCTTTCGCGTCCATTCAGCAGCGTACGTGCTGTGATCGAAAAGTTCCCAGACCAACGCTATATATCAAGAATGTGAAATACTAAGCTCGTTTTTAAAGCAGTACTTTTTTGATATCAAAGAAATAAATGAGCCATTTTTTTAACAATTTTATCTTTACATGAACACCCGGACCTTAATCTACACTTATATTGAGGCACTTGTATCGTAAGAGCCAGCTTCTGTAATCCATCCACATAGAATTTGCTAACCACTGCAGAACGGCCGTTTTGGCGTCGTCGTCGGTGTCATATCGCTGACCGCCAAGGTCTGCAAAACAACGGTAGTCACTGCCACGCCACGAACTTTTCGATTGCACCATAAATACTACATAATTATCTCCTACACAAAATTTATATAATAATGTTTTTTCTCGGAAAAAAAATGATTTAATTGTTTATACTGCTGATCTTAATAGGGTCAATGAAATCTACTATGAGAACCAATAAGACGAAGCAGCATGTGTAATATAATTTTGTCAATTAATGAAAACAGATGGAATTGCGGTTTTTACGAGAATTATTTTTGTAATTGAGTTGTTCTTATCGATGTGTTTATTGTTTTTTTGTTAAGGCCATTAATAATAATAATGAGGGACGACCAATTCCTAAGTGGTTTGTAGAGGGAAGAACGGAACTTACAGTCTGTAAGTACTCGTATTCTTGAGAAAATGTGTCCCGAGAAAATTTTTTGCCGTCAATATATTCTTTGGTGTGTTAACAACGGCACAATTATCTTAGTAAGTTGTCCAATCGCCTCCTATAACAATAATCGCCTGGCATCTCCGAGACATGCTGTCTACGAGATTTTCTGCAATGATCTCCAAGTTTTTCGAATCTCGCGAGACAACTGAGTCCTCGGAGTCTTTCCTCTGAGCTTTTTCTTTACAAGGGACCAAACGTTTTCAATAGAATTGGTGTCCGGCGATTGCGAGGGCCACTGTAGTGGGCCCAAGCGAGCCGCTTCGCGACGTCAATTTCGCCCCGCAAAGGCTTCCTCAACGTGCTTGGAAATTTGACGTCTTGAGCACGAAACTATTCCCGAATGGTCTCATGGGACACATTCAAACCCGATCTTCCTAATTCTGCCGTTTCTTGAGGCAGCGTCATTTTCAAGTCCCATAAAAAGAAAGACATGATTCTTTTTTCGACTTTCGGAGTGACCTTGCCTGCCGAGCCACGTTGTGGCAGGTCGTCGACATTTTTCGTCTCGTTAAAATGATTTACCCACAAATGACACCGACTTTGGATGGGAACAAAGAAAGACTGCCCCGAACCGACGCGCAAACAAGTGACTTGTTTTGGATTTTACGTGATTTCGACAAAAGTTCGGAATCGAATGATACTTTTACTAAAATGCGTTCCCTCTCTCCGATTTTTTGTTGAACTGCCAGAATCGCATCTACCAAAAATGAATTATCGCGGACACGCTCTTACTTGACAGACTGTATTCCTAAAAAAAGGGACTCGACTAAACCCAAAAGCTGGAGACCGATCACGTGTTTAAACTCTTTATTACAAAATATTCACTAGCATTATTTACAACAGAATGGACGTGGAAGAAAAAAAAGATCTGAAGGTTGCAAGGAGAACCCTCTGACTGATGGATGTATCACCCAGGACTCCGTGTAATTCAAAAGAAATTTTTCCATGGCATGGATTGACCACAGGAACGCGTTCGACACAACATCTCACGAGCTTATCCCTTATCTGTTAGGAAGGCTTCCTTTCCTGGTGTAAGAAAATTGGGGATTCGTTCTGTTATGCATAAATCTCCGCGAACAATCTTAAAAACTGTAATTTCGGATTCTACAGTTTCTTTACCAAACACTGAAATTCATGTCTCTCTTTAGTGCTCTAAATCACTGTTACTCTTTTTCCAAAATTTTGTTAAAATACTTAGAATAGCAACAGTAATTTTACAACAGAGCAATTTTTTTGTATCGCGTAATTACTATGGCTAAGTGGATGACTTTAAAATCACCCTCGTACATTTCCTCATCCAAGGCTATTATTTTTTCTGATAGGTACTAACAAACTGTCCTTGAACGAAGAAGGTATTCCGAATTAAGCAAATCAAAACAAAACTACAAGATCGGCATGTCCGAAAACGGCATAAATTAAATCGATGACTCACATTAGTGGTACTACATTGCCAGCGGCCATTAAAACTCGTCTTTAGAGTAGTACCACTAAAGTTAAGGTTCTTCTATTTCGGTTCTTCATACCACCCCGCCGTCGATTCTGGAACTCGCTTAGATACAACTCTTTATATTTCACGATCTGCGGTAAATATTTTAGGTATTTGTTGAAATAACTTATTGTGTGGGTGCCTTAAGTGAAAAATAAGCTTTTCCTATCGATTATAACGTCCTCAACACCCGTCTCACGAAGGTAGGTATCCCATAATCTGTCTACATTTTGAACTGACAGCTCCGGTACATGAGGGATTATAAAATATTAAAAAGGAAGTTTTATTCGGAAAAAAACGAACAAAAATATATATTTTTCCCGTGAATTTTATCTCTATCTGACAGGTGACAAGTGGTAGATATTTACAGAAACAATCAGGAAAAATTGGAAAGAGAAGTTTTTGAAATAAAATAAATACAGTTAAATTGCTTAATAATGTGACTCTTGAAGAATTTCATTTGACAGATAAATAATTTTGTTAAAACCAGTATAAATCACTGCTACGAAAAATCAGCGAAATGTGGACGATGTAAACGGGATGGGCCCTCCTAAAATCGTCCAGTCACATTAGGGGTTTTACCTCAGAATGAGAGATAATAAGCTGTAAATTTATATAAACCTTCATTTTGGCATTCTAAAAGTTGTATACATAGCATAAAATGCAAGGTCAACCGTGAGTCCCGGTAAATAATACGTCGTATAAAGTTAATTAATCACTAAAAAATCCATAATTATGAATAATTTGCATTAGTTTATTAATTAATCCGTTGTATGTAATTAATAATATTTTTCATTTATCAAATATATTCGTTTAATAATACTTACCTACTTCGTGTAATTAAAAAATTGTTAAGTAGAATACTTTATGTATATCTTAATTCTATTCTAATATATCTAAATTAGATTTTAAGTAGAAAAGGAATAGAGTAAATACATTTTAATTATATCTTTATTCAGCAATTATGTATTATACATTTACTACAATTGAAGTTCAAATATGGGGAGGATTTAGGTAAACTTTATTAACTAGAAGGACATGAGTCTCATTTCAATTTTCTTCTTCTTCATCATCGCCTTCCGGTCGCTTTTTTTTATTGTCGTACCAAGCTTTTGATAATATATTAGCTTGTGTATCACGAAAAGATATGATAGTAAATGATCCTACCTTTCTCGTAATTATTATGTCAGGTAAATATTTTTGTTGAAGTCTTGTAATGATAGTCTTATCATCTGGTACATACTCCGTAAGGACATCTTTAAGCTCTTCATGATTTTCTATTTAACAAAAAATCTCTTTCATTGCTTGTGTGACTTGATTATCTTCGCGAGGTTTCTTATCAATAGACGGTACTCGACTTAAGAAACTAGTATAGCAAATGGTATGGTACTTTGCTTCAGCAGCGATTAAGTCATACTCATAAAGAATACGATCTTTTACTAATTATCCTAAGGAATCGCTTCGTTCTTCTGTTTTTTTAATGACATTGTCTTTGAATTCAAGAGTACTTACTTTACTAATCGTGCGTCTGTACTTCTCTTTTTTTTTCGTCTCTGCTGCTTCATCAGCTGCTTGGCCACAAAATAAGCATAATTTTTTGAAATCAAACACTTCATTTCTTTTTTTACGAGGTGCACTTGATGATGATCAAGGTTCACCTTCTTCTAAGCGTCGTTTCGATGCTGCAATAGAATTTTTACTGATGTACACTTTTCGACACTCGACATGCACATTCACAGAGGTTAAGGTATTTAAATAGTTTATGTGACCGTCATTTCTTTCAATACTTGCAGTTTTTAAAGTTTGTAAGCCGCGCACTACATTAACCGAATCACCTTCTGAAAGTGACTTATCACATATAAAACACAAATCAGCCATAACTCTTAAAATTGTACGTCCGGCGTTGCCAAGATACAATTTAAAACTAACGAATAAACTTGGTTAGTAGAAAATCGGTCTTAACTATACAATGGAACATCTGTCCCAACTGACTATAAATAGAAAAGGTCGTATTATAGGGGTCCGTATTCCCAGGTATAATCTTAATAGTAATATAAGTACTTAAGAGTTTACACATTTTAAAGAAAAAGTACTTAATTCTTTTTCTACTTAAAATATAATTAAGATGTATTAGAATATAATTAAAATATACTTAAAGTATTTCACTTAACAAATTTCTAAATTACACGAAAATAGGTAAGTATTATTAAACGAATATATTTGATAAATGGAAAATATTATTAAATATAATATATTAATTAATAAATAATACAAATTATTCATAATTATGGAATTTTTAGTGATTAATTAACTTTATACGACGTATTATTTACCGGGATTCGCGGTCAACCTTCCATTATGCTATGTATGGCTGAGCGCTATGCGAGAAAATTGTTACTGATGATAAAAACGGAGCATTAGAAAGTCAAACCATCGTCCATGAAATACAAAAGACTTTTGAGATACATTGCTCATCGACTATAAAGAAACAGAGCGTCTCTATCATCGGAGAATACTGCTCCAAACGCCTGAACAAATTAAAGGAAGCCACCAAAAAGAAAACGCGAAGAAAATGGACAAAACTGTTGTCTCCTTTGAATGACAACACGTCTGTAACATCTCCTCTTTATATTAAGATTTGTACATCAATAATAGCCTGGCATCTTCGAGGCATGCTGTCGACGACATTTTCTGCATGCTCGCGCGGCAATTATCTCCAAATTTTTCGAATCCCGCGAGACAACGGAATCAAAGTCCTCAAGAGTCTTTCGTCTTTAAAAGGGACCAAATGTTTTCAATAGGGTTGGCGCCAGGAAATTGAGAGGGCCATTCTATCTTATCGTGGGCCCAAGCAAGTCGCTTCGCGACGTGATTTTGGTCCAGCAAAGGTATCTTCAACGTGCTTTGGAATTTGACACCATGAACACGAAGATGTTGTCGAATGGTCTCATGGGACACATTCGAACCCGATTTTGTTAATTTTGTCGCTCCTTGACGGAGCGTCAATTTCGGGCCCACTGAAAACAAAGACACGATTCGTTTGACTTTCGAAGTGACGTCTTGGCAAATCGTTTCGTTAAAACGACTTACCCACTTCTTCACAAACGACACTGACTTTTTAATATATTTAGCGGTGGCGGCATCTGTCATTTTAGGCCCTTTTGGATGGAAGCAAAGAAAGATTGCTGCGAACCGACGCGCACACAAGTGACTCCTTTTGGATTTTACGTGATTTCGACGAAAATTCGGAATCGACTGATACTTTTACTAAAAGGTTTGTTGAATCGCTAGAATCGCATCGACTAAAAAATGAATTATCTCGCACACGTTCTTACTTGATAGACTGTAAAATGTATAAACAAAAAATTACCTTAATTCTTGCAATAAAGCTTCACCCTGCGCGATTGTTGAAGCACAAGCTTCTAAACTTTGGACTCTATGTTGATCGGTCTGCTCCAACAACCTGAAACAAACAAAAAAATCACGTTAAACTGACACACAGATGACGTTACAGACGTAAACTTTACGTACATTAACGTAAATCGACTACATCATACCTTTCTACAGTATCCAAACTCTCCGCGGCGCTTTCTTCCTGTTGCAGTTCCTGCCTCAGCTCATCCGCCCAACTTGCCAGCTCCTTCTCTCTAGTGTAAAAAAGGACAGCCAGGTCTAGCCGCCTCCTTCTCTGTTCGACTCTGGCGGCGAAACTGGCCACGTGAGCCTCCAGCTCTCTGGCGACGCTGTATATTTCGTCGGGATCGCACTCGCCGGTATGAGCGAGCTCTTCGGCTGCTGCCAGGAGCTTGTCGGCGTTTGTATAGGTATTCTGTAAAAAAAGAAAACGGAAAAATGAATGTTTGAAGTGTATGAAGCTCTAGAAAGCTGTAACGCGTGTTAAGATTGAGAACAGCCCTTGAACAGAGCATGGTTAACCTTTATACGCCTAAAATGCTACCAACTCATTACGTGATTAAGTCTGGATCGCTTTAATTATAAACAACAAAAAAGCGATATTGATAAAAAGAAAACTTTGTTGAATCCTTAACGAGTTTCTTTGAAAGGTAAATCAAGAAAAAAACAAATGCCTAACGAAGTGAAAGTAATGCTAAAAGAAAATGGAGAGGAATTTATCCTGTTTTTCTCCATTTTTCGCTGCTTGCAATGTTTTTCGAATGGAAAGGTTGAAGGTAAATGATCTGTAAGCAAAGGTATTTCCCTGATAACTAAAGTAGATATTCGGCTTTCAGGTTAGGTTTTTTTGTTTGTTCGGCGCTGGATATGAAAAAGGAATCTGCTGAATTAAAATTTACTATTACCTTATTTAAGAAATTTAAATATATATATATATATATATATATATATATATATATATATATATATATATATATATATATATATATATATATATATATATATATATATACAGTGGCGAACAAAAGTATGGAAACATTTTCTTAATCAAAAATATAAAATACTATCCTTTAGAAATAAAAAAACTAGTCTCGTTTTGTTGACAATTTGTTTATAGAATTTTATTATTGACTATAAAAACTTTGTTTGCCTTTTCTGGTAGATAAGGTTTCTAAGAAACGAGTTTTGTCCTTATCGAAAGCATTGAAACAATTTTATCATTCTGCTTTAAGAGTACGTTATTGCTGATACGAAGTAATTTAGTTCAGGTTAGTTCAGGTTCAGGTCAGGTCTTTAAGAGTACGTTATTGCTGATACGAAGTAATTTAGTAGCATTGTTTAAGAGTGCGGTTTTTGCCAGAATGCCAAAGTGCAAATATTACAGTTCAGATCTGAAACATAAAATTATTTCTCTGTATCAAAGTGGAAAGAAGCAAATTGAAATAGAAAAATCTTTAAACATGCATAGGGGCACTGTCAGCAAAACTGTTAAGAAGTTCTCGAGAAGGGGCACTGTTGATCCGACATCCTCAAAAAACACGTAAGAGAGTAGACAAAATTATAATTCGAAAAGAGAAAAATGATCAAAAGAAAACTGCTGTTGATATTAATAAAGAACTAA
The DNA here is from genome assembly GCA_019049505.1 of Pachyrhynchus sulphureomaculatus. Taxonomy (NCBI): domain Eukaryota; kingdom Metazoa; phylum Arthropoda; class Insecta; order Coleoptera; family Curculionidae; genus Pachyrhynchus; species Pachyrhynchus sulphureomaculatus. The sequence goes on from CM032451.1 coordinate 8,492,094, forward strand.
GGCAGGAAGGGTGTATTGGTGTCGGACATGACTATTAGGCGTCGTCTGTTATCTGAAAATCATGGTAGCCGTGCTGTTAAAAAGCCACTCCTTACAAAGGGTCACAGAATAGAGAGACTGAAATTTTCTAAGGAACATAAAGACCGGACTCAAAATCAGTGGTCTCTTTAGTGACGAAAGTAGGTTCAATCTCTTTGGAAGTGATTCTACTGGTTATGTAAGAAGACCAGTTGGTCTAAGATATGACCCAAAGTATCTAGTACCTACTGTCAAACATGGCGGTGGAAATATCATGGTATGGGGTTGTTTTCGACGTTCTAGTACGGGGCCATTGGCAAAGATATATAGCAGAATAGATTCTCAAATGTATCTGGAGATATTGGAAAATAATTTGATTCCTTATGAAGATTTGCCACTGTCATGGATTTTTCAACAAGACAATGACCCAAAACACACATTTCGTTTGGCCAAGAATTGGTTTTCTGAACAAAGGATTCGGGTGATGTGCTGGCCTTCACAATCACCTGATTTTAAACCCGATAGAGAATCTTTGGTACTATCTGGATAAACAAATTAAGAAAAGAATGGGAAAAAATACCACCCGATTTTTGTGCTACGCTTATTGACACTATGGGCAGAAGATGTCAAGCAGTGATTGACGCAAAAGGGCACCCCACTAAATATTAAATATTTCCGATGTCTTAGTGGAATTTTTATTTTGTAACAAAAATGTTTCCATACGTTTGTTTGTACATAATTTGGTTACGTTAAAAACTAAGCACATTTCTAATAAACAATAACTGTTTTAGTTTTCAAAATGATTGTTAGCATGTACACGATTAATAAATAAATATTGTAATTGTAAACCGTTTTAAATGTTAAGACTAGAGATGGGAATTTAAATGTGTCCATACTTTTGTTCGCCACTGTATATATATATATATATATATATATATATATATATATATATATATATATATATATATATATATAAATACAATCTTAATTGGGGAGCTCGGCAAAAACAGGGCGTGATAAGAGATCACACAATTTTCATTAAGCCAATATTTCGGTCCTGGATTGGGACCTTCTTCAGGACAGAAATGAGAAGTGCAAAGATTTCGTTAGCCTGGATGGCCGTAGGTAGCTTATACATAAAAAAGTTGTTACATATAAAAGTTGGTTAATCCATAAAATACACACTAAAACACTGTAGACAAAATTCTAAAAACCAAATTTAAAACATGAATGTAGAGAACATTGTTAATTATTTCACCTGTGACCACCACACATGGCCACCGCCATTTAGGAAAGATCAGAAGATGATCTTTCCTAAATGGCGGTGGCCATGTGTGGTGGTTACAGGTGAAATAATTAACAATGTTCTCAACATCCAAGGTTCCCAATTACAGCCATGTTTTAAATTTGGTTTTTAGAATTTTGTCTACAGTCTTTTAGTGTGTATTTTATATATTTTATGGATTAACCAACTTTTACATGTAACAACTTTTTTATGTATAAGCTACCTACGGCCATTCAGGCTAACGAAATCTTTGCACTTCTCATTTCTGCCCTGAAGAAGGTCCCAGTCCAGGACCGAAATATTGGCATAATGAAAATTGTGTGATCTCTTATCACGCCCTGTTTTTTGCCGAGCTCCCCAACTAAGATTGTATTTTTAATAATTTTGGTAGATACGGCAATCTTTTGCTTTCTTTCTTTATTCTATATATATATATATATATATATATATATATATATATATATATATATATATATATATATAATATATACGACGGCGCAATGATAAGTTGAGATAGCATGAAAAAACAAGCAAATCTCAAAAATTAAAAATTGTATATTCAACGTAATGCTTAAACCATTATCCTTCCTTGTTAACTTAGCTATTAAAAATAAGACGATTCTGGAACTATGAAAAGAGGTAAGGAATGTTCCAGTCTTCACAAACGGAGCTTCAAATGAAATATCAAAATATACATCTATGTCCATATTGTCCTCATTTGCGAAGGTTTTTGATTGTTAATTGAAAACAGTAACCCAGCCTGTCTTACCCCATAAGTTGGGCAGCCCTTGGATAATCGTAAACCAGCAGATGTTTACACAGACTTTTCAAAGGCCTTCGACAAAGTAAATCATTCTATTTAATTGCAAAAATTCTCTCAGATGAGACTCACTATATTTGAAACTGATAGTAATACTTTACACTATATATACATATATATATATATATATATATATATATATATATATATATATATATATATATATATATGGTTAGTTCGAAAAACCACTACCATATCTCACACCCGTGAGAACATTCGTCAAAACATATATATATATATATATATATATATATATATATATATATATATATATATATATATATATATATATATATATAAATATAAATATATATATATATATATATATATATATATATATATATATATATATATATATATATAAAGGGTGTTTTTTTATAGAGGTATAGAACTTTGAAATGGAATAAAACAAACATGAACTTTTTAAATTGACATGAAATTTACTTTATTCGAAAGATAATCTTCTGGCATTATAATTTAAATATGACTTCTGGCATATGACCGCCACGGCTGGCTCGGACGTAGTCTAATCTGGAGGTCCAATTTTCGATGACTTTTTCCAACATTTGTGGCCGTATATCGGCAATAACGCGACGAATGTTGTCCTCCAAGTGGTCAATCGTTTCGGGCTTATCGGCGTAGACTAGCGACTTCACATATCCCCACAGAAAATAGTCTAACGGCGTTAAATCGCACGATCTTGGAGGCCAATTCACGGGTCCGAAACGTGAAACTATGCGGTTACCAAACGTTTCCTTCACTAAATCCATTCTGGGACGAGCTGTGTGACATGTTGCGCCGGCTTGTTGAAACCACAGCTTCTGCACATCATGGTTGTTCAATTGATGAACGAAAAAGTCAGTAATCATGGCTCTATAGCGGTCACCATTGACTGTAACGTTCTGACCAGCATCGTTTTTAAAGAAGTACGGACCAATGATTCCACCAGCCCATAAAGCACACCAAACAGTCAGTTTTTCTGGATGTAACGGTGTCTCAACATACACTTGAGGATTATCATCACTCCAAATACGGCAGTTTTGTTTATTGACGTATCCATTCAAACAAAAGTGAGCTTCATCGCTAAACAAAATTCGCTTATGAAAATCGGGATCAACGGCAATCTTGTTTTGGGCCCATTCACCGAATCTACACCTTGCTAGGTGATCGTGTGGCTTCAATTGTTGCACGAGTTGGATTTTGTAAGCACGCAAACCAAGATCTTTCCGCAAAATCTTCCATAAAGTGGATGGACACATATCCAATTCCTGTGCACGATGGCGGATAGACTGATTCGGGTCTTCCTCTACGCTACGCTCTACAGCAGCAATGACTTCTTCTGTACGCACTGTACGACGTCTCTGTGGATGCGTATTATCATTTAGAGTAAACGTGGTGCGAAAACGTTCCATAGTTAATCGAATTAATTGCTCTGATGGACGATTATGTTGACCGTAAAATGGACGTAGTGCGCGATACGTATTTCGAACAGAACCATGATTTTCAAAATAAATTTGCACAATTTGGAAGCGTTGTTCAGCATCTTCCAAAATATCTTGAAGGATTCAACATTATTAGCGATCACCAATACGGCTCTCATAAACATAGATCAACAGGAGATCTTCTGACTTATGTGACACATGTTTGGAACAATGCAACTGAACATTTTGGAGAATCTCGAGCGGTTGCTCTTGACATATTCAAGGCATTCGACAGTGTTTAGCACGATGGACTGTTGGATAAGCTACGCTCTTCTGATATGTCTGAAAAGTTCTGTTTGTGGTTCTCAGAAAGCGTTCTTTACGAGTGGCAGTCGACAGATTTCTTTGTAACACCTTCATCGACCCCGGTGTGCCCCAGGGCTCCATACTATCTCCTACTCTTTTTTTCATTTACATTAACGATCTGCTGGAAAAGACCGGAAACCCAATCTACACCTTTGCAGATGATAGTACGCTTATCTCTTCATTCACTTTGAACGCTCGGATATCGGCTACTCAGACGAATATCCGCAAACAGCGGGAAGTTGTTCAACTTAACAGAGACCTGAAGAAAATTCAATCTTGGAGCGACAGAAACCAAGTGGAATTTAACGCTACATTACTGGGTGCTAAATTACCTTAGTAGTCGATGAACCCAATCCCTACAACATCCAATCCAATCTTTATTCTATATATTACGTCATATTGTCTCATAAAGGGATATATTCCGTTAATAAAGATTATTATTATTATTAATATCCTTTCAACTTAATACTACATGGGGTGAAAAATCTTGAGACTATTGAAGAAAAAACATTGTTTTTTCAACATGGTTTTCCTCGAGAGCGATACATTTATTCCAGTAATCTTCCGACATTTTGATAGCTTTTATATAGTACCATTTGTTGAACTCTCAAAAATAAGCCTCAGTTTCCCATTCGACTTTATCATTTGGGCCATATCTCTTTTCCTGCAGCCACCTTCCTAAATTCGGAAAGAGGTAATAATCGCTGGGGTCAGAGCTGGTGAATACGGCGGACGAGGAAGCAATTCATAACCCAATTGGTTTAATTACGAGGCTGGTTTGAAAAGTCCGTGCAAAAATAAAAACTACTTATGTGTTTGGGGTAAACCTTTTTTATTTTTCGACATAGTCTCCTTTTAGGCTTATACACTTTGTCCAACGATGTTCTAGTTTGTTGATCCCTTCCGAATAATAGGATTTGTCCAAGTCTGCAAAATATCCATTAGTGTCTGCAATCACCTCCTCGTTTGAATAAAATCTTTGTCCTGCCAGCCATTTCTTCAAATTGGGGAACAAATAGTAGTCCGAGGGAGCCAAGTCTGGAGAATAGGGGGGATGTGAAACGAGTTGGAATCCTATTTCCATTAATTTTGCGACCACAACTGCTGAGGTGTGTGCTGGTGCGTTGTCGTGATGGAAAATGACTTTCTTGTGGGCCAATCGCGGGCGTTTTTCTTGCAGCTCGGTTTTCAAACGGTCCAATAACGATGAATAATATTTACCTGTAATAGTTTTTTACCCTTTTCCAGATAGTCGATGAGGATTATTCCTTGCGAATCCCAAAAGACTTTCCGGCCGAAGGAACGGTCTTCGCCTTTTTTGGTGCAGATTCCCCCTTGGTAACCCATTGTTTAGATTGTTGTTTGGTCTCAGGAGTATAGTAATGTATCCATGTTTCATCCACAGTGACGAAACGACGCTTAAAGTCCTCCGGATTCTTCTGGAACAGCTGCAAACCATCCTTGCAACACTTCACACGATTCCGTTTTTGGTCAAGCGTGAGCAATCGCGGCACCCATCTTGCGGATAGCTTTCTCATGTCCAAATGTTTATGCAAAATATTATGTACCCGTTCAGTCGAGATGCCTACAGCACTAGCAATCTCACGCACCTTAACTATTCTGTCATCCATCACCATATCATGGATTTGATCAATGATTTCTGGAGTCGTAACCTCCACAGGCAGTCCAGAACGTTCAGCGTTACTTGTGCCCATATGGCCAGTCCGAAAATTTTGAAACCACTTATAAACTGTTCTAATCGAAGGTGCAGAGTCACCATAATGTTTATCAAGCTTCTCTTTAGTCTCCTGAGGCGTTTTGCCTTTCATAAAGTAATGTTTAATCACCACACGAAATTCTTTTTCGTCCATTTCTTGAAAATCACTCTACTTCCTTGATTCACACGAATGCCAAACACAAAGAAATAGACCAATATGGCTGAAACTTGGTGTGCGTTCATTCAAGAGATGCTACTAACTAAACATGACCTCGATACGCGCCGGTGGTGCCATCTCTCGGACTTTGCACGGACTTTTCAAACCAGCCTCGTACACCACCGATTTTATCGAGCTGGTGCATTATCTTGGTGAAATAACAATTTTTTCTTAGCTAAATGCGACCCTTTTTCTTTATATCGCCATTCAAACGGTCCGATAAAGCAACGTAATAGTCTCCAGAAATTGTTCGATCATCCTCAAGATTGTCAACAAATTCTTTTTGTTCCATCATTTTGCAAAAATCAAAAGTAGCGGCACTCGAACTGCTGTAATTCGCAAAGTAATAGACAAAATGTCATAAAAACTTTACACGAATCTTCTGAGAGTTGACACTAACTGAAAATCATACAGTTTTTTGTTTGTGCTGCCATCACTCGGAAACTCCAGGGACTTTTCACCCCATGTAATAGTTATCAATACTTGTAGTACAATTTGCGGTTTGTTCTTCTCATTAACGACGCTTAAGGGAAAATAATAAAGTTTGTTAAAGCCGCTAATCACAAAACCAAAAGCCAGGCCTGAATTATATTTTTAAATTTTCGTTTTTAAAGGGCTATGGAAACTAATAAAAGTGTGCTTACAACATCGACAGCTTCAGTACTGGCATCGTCTCCAACTTATACAATAATAGGCGTTATATTTCTCTCACTTTTACGTTGATTAAATAGTAAAAGTTTTCGTTAACTCAATATTAATTAATCTAATCTAATATTTCCGTATAAACCCTTTACGAATCACTTAAACCCGGCAAAACTTCGCGATAAACCATTCCGCTTCGCTCGAGCTAAATTCTGGAGAGCCTGAATTTGCAACTTTGTCAAATTAAATTTTCAAGCCCGGTGGGATAAATAATACATTAAAACAAGCCCGACACACATCTATGTCTGGCAAAATGTATTAATTTGATGGTTTGTAAAGAAGGCAAGCTGAAAAATCACATTTATAACACTGTGAGTAGTTAAATTAACTGGTGAACCATCTTTCTCTAGTTTATGTTAACAACTAGTAGCATAACATCATGTTTGTTTAAATCTCACACCTTTATTCAGCTGTATTTTTGAATATAAAATAATTTCGGTAATATCTAGCGTACGAAACTACCCTTCCCTACCCTAAAGCATTCACCCTTACTACTCTTAACTTAATCTGTTCATCGGAATTTGTCCCCTGACAACTACGATACCATCAGCCAAATGTTAACGTCAACGGAACGCCTTTTTTCAGGACGTGTGTACACAGTAATATCGAACAGTTTAAATTACTTACACTTCGAGTATTATCTGACGTCCTAAACTACTTATAGCTTCCCCTACAACATTCACCCTGACTACTCTTATCTTAATCTTTTCATCGGCATTTTCCCCTGACAACTACAACACCATCACACAAGCGTTAATGTCAATAAGACGCCTTGTTTCAAGAAGTGTTACGGGGTGACATAAGTGTATTTTTATCTTTTCCCCGTGTTTCCCCTGATGTGCGAAATGCTGAAATGCAACGGATTTTTGCTGCATCTGTGATAATTCTGGAATAGGGGAAAAATAAATGTGAAAGTAAGCGAGTGCTTTGCTAGAAATTAAGAATCTTGCTGCTTTGTTATATATTTCTGTGTTATGTCTATTTCTCAACAAGACAACATTCCGGTGTGCAAATTTTGTATTGTATGTTTAGTATGTTGTTACATAATTTGGTATATATTGTAATATAGACGGGAACTGGCCCCTTAAACAAGAAGACTATGCCCCAAAACACCTAGCCGTATGGAAATTTGCAATAAAACATAACACTAACGCATCAGGCAGTCAACAGCCTACTACAGAACAACGCCGAGATCATACATGTTAGTCCAGAAGGAGTGGAGGCACCGTCAACCAATTACGACTACAATCTACGGTCGCGGCAATGCATTGCTTGTACAGCCCAGAATATTGATAAGTAAGTATCGACAATGCCAAATGAGACTTTGGCAAAAGGTCTGCGACTACCAACTCAAAACAACATTATATATATATATATATATATATATATATATATATATATATATATATATATATATATATATATATATGATATGTATATTTCCTTGTAGATTTGAGGATGTACTCTCAAATCTACAAGGAAATATACATATCATATATATATATATATATATATATATATATATATATATATATATATATATATATATATATATATATATATATATATATATATATATGTATATGTATATGTATATGTATATGTATATATATATATATATATATATATATATATATATATATAGGGTGCGACAATAAAGTAATGAGACTGATCCATCTTTGACCTTGATCCTCACGCCACTAATGGTCCATGCGGCACATCCATGCAACTTCTCAGTTTTGAGTGGTGCTTTTGTCTCTCGTCACGGAAATGGAATCGCGAACAACAGTTAATCAATATTTCTACAAAGAAATTCTAGAATGATTTCAAAAACGAGTCCTCCGCGTCCATTCAAACATTGTTGATACGTGGATTCTTCATCACAACAATGCGCCATGTCATTCTACATTGTCTGTACACACTATTTTCAAATAATAAAAAAAGATGTCTACAATGCTTAGTCTTAGACCACATTCCAGAAGAAGAGTTCCAGAAAAGTTACCAGCAGTGGCAGGCGTGTTGGGATAAGTGTGCGCAAGCTTTGAAGAAGATCACACTACAGCTGACTAAAAAACATACCATAAATAATTTTTTTATCACATCAATTTCATTAATTTATTGTCGCACCTCGTATATATATATATATATATATATATATATATATATATATATATATATATATATATATGTAGTAATGGTTTTTTCGGGTATCCCGTGTTAGCTTGAACTCCCTTGATGGACGGTTTCGCTGACGAATATATATATATATATATATATATATATATATATATATATATATATATATATATATATATATATATATATATATACCTAGGAATAAAGTAAATTTGTTCTCGTGGCTAAATTATTAACGTTACAGTCTGATAAAGGCATATTTCTAAAGTCAACGGGATCTAACAAGGACAAATGTGATTATTGCGGTGAGCATAAAAATCCTATTCCCTAACTAATAAAAAAACTAATAAAAAAATTATATTATATGCCATTTAAGCCTACAGGACGTCACGAGTCCCTAAATAAATATTTATTGTCACGCATTAAAACAACACGTGTCGGACGTAACTTTTTCCTAAGTGACAATACGCCCTTATAAAAATTAAATTTAAATTTGACATATCATGTTTCCAGTTGTAGAGCTTCGCTGAACTGTAAATGTATATCATTTTATTCGAAGTGATGCCGATCAAATTAAAGTACAGCCTAGTCGTCAGAGGCAAATTTTGACGAAAAGCTCTCATTAAATGTTAACAGGCTGCATTCTGGCATACAGGTAGTTTTTTGGACGTAGAATCCGATAAAAAAAAGTTTGCTGCTCTAAAGTGTATAGCCGATAGAATTGAAAATAAAAAGAAAAATTCGTTTTTCCGCAAATATCTAAAAATAAAAAAGATATCAAAAAAGTAATAGTAACACGTGAAAGAGCGGGAAATTTTACAAAAAAAAAGTATATAGATTATTATGGGAATAATACTTCCAACCTCATTTATCATCGCTCCTGATGAAGCTAACATGGTTAGCGAAACGCGCGTCGAGTGCAAAAATAAAGTTTTTGGTGTAGTGGTGATATATACTGAGTAGAACCTCATTTATGATTAAATTAACGTTTCTGTACACCACTAAGTATTTTAAAACTGGCTATTAAGAGGTTTCTCAGGGTGCTGATTAAGAATCCAATGACAGATTCAAAATGACGGATCCAATTTGACGGCCAGAAGGTACGTAATTCATTTAATTTCTCCGAGTAATTTAGAATTTTTGTGCTTTCAATAACTGTTTTCTTTGTATCTGGATGTTTAAGTGAAAAATAACATAAATATACTTTATACTTAAAATTTGGACTTTTATCTTTCATTTCTCACCTTTAATATATATATATATATATATATATATATATATATATATATATATATATATATATATATATATATATAAAGGGTGATTCATTTAGAGGTATCAATGACGCGTGTGAGTATTTCGAGTGGTATTTGGCCAATGACTCGAGTAATATTGGCCTCCAATGCCACAATTGTAGCTGGCTTATCCATGTAGACTTTGGACTTTACATAGCCCCAAAGGAAAAAGTCAAGAGGTGTGATGTCACATGATCTAGCCGGCCAATTCACTGGTCCAAAGCGTGAAATGATCTGTTCGCCGAATTGCTCTCGCAGTAAAGCCATGGTTTCACGGGCTGTATGACAAGTGGCGCCATCTTGTTGGAACCAAATTTCATCGAGACCACGGGCTTCAATTTCTGGCATCAAATAGTCTGTTATCATGGCGCGATAACGGTCACCATTCACAGTAACATTCCGACCGGCCTCTGTTTTGAAGAAATATGGACCGATTATTCCACCGGCCCATAAACCACACCAAACAGTTGTTTTTTCTGGATTTAATGGCAGCTCTTGAACCTCTTCAGGTTGTTCATCACCCCAAATACGGGCATTTTGTTGGATCTTCTGCAAGCTTGTCAAGAGCCCAACGACTAAAACGGAAACGATTCGGAAGGTCGGTCGGCTTCAGTTGTTGCACTAGTTGAATTTTGTATGCTTTTAAGGAAAGATCCTTACGTAAAATACGCCAAGTTGTTGAATATGACAGGCCAAGCTGTTGAGAACGGCGGCGAATCGACACTTCACGGTCTTCGCGTACACTCCCGCTACCGCCCCTATATTTTCTTCACTACGTGCTGGATGTGGTCTATTCGGTCGAGCATTATCCAATAATGAAAATTGGGTCTCAAACTTATTGATGGTAGAGCGAATTGTGCGTTCGGTAGGCCGATTATGTGGACCATAAGTTGCTCTAAGCGCCCGATACACATTCCTCGTAGAACGCCCATTTTCGTAATAAAGTTGAATAATTTGTAGACTGCTGTGCCGGGCTAAGTCTTTCCATTATGAATTGTCAAACACTACTGAACAGGAATGCCACTTCAGCTGACACGACGGATGCGCAATCTGCAATTAAATCCCCATCACAAAAAGTACCTCTAAATGAATCACCCTATATATATATATATATATATATATATATATATATATATATATATATATATGTATGTATATATATACAGTAGAACCCCGGCTATTCGAGGTAACGTGGGGGGCACTCTCCTCAGATAACTGAAAACTCGGATAATCCGGATTTGTTTTTTATTTACTCAAAAAATAAACACCAATACTTTAAACCGATGTATTAACGTTTTTAACATATAAATAGGTACATACATTATAAAACAGTGAAATAGGTATTTATGCGCTTCTGTTTCATATTGCATCTTCTTTTTCTCGCTGCAATGTTTCTCCATCTATTAAGAAGAAGCAAATCCGCTGGGGTTGCCTCTGATTGTTGTTCGATATACCTCAAAGCCTTTTCCAAAGAAGCAAAACCTTCTTGATGAGAGATTTTAGTGGGAGACTGGTCATCCACCGCTGCTTCGTCATTGTCATCTGATTTTTCGGTTTCCTGAAAGGCATTCGTTATTTCTTCAATACTCATTTCTTCTTCTAAATCATCTGCTGTAATCCATTCAACAACCTCTTCTTATGCCACATTTTCGCAATCTTTTTAATTTTTGCATTAATTCAAATAAACTTTTTTCTTTTTCTTCTAACTCGCTGTCAAAATTTGAACAGGACATTTATCCATGGCTTCTCAATTTCAAAGCTAATTCATTTAATGGAGTACCATCTTCACTGTCATAGTCCTCAAAATCAATAACTTTTGACCAAGATTGTTGAATAGTGGTAGTACACACAGAAGCCCAAGCTTGATTTACCCAGTAAATAACATTTTTCATTGTAACCTTTCTCATCCCATTGATAATATCCTCCTTTTCTGTGTATTCTAACAGGTGTTCAAGATATAAACACCTATAATTTTTTTTAATGTTTTCGAGGATGCCTTGATCCATGGTTACATTATGCTGGTTACATTCGGAGGAAAAAATTTTACAACAATTTCGCCCACATGAAGTCCTTCTCCAGCGTGAGAGGGGGCATTATCCATTAACAAAATTGCTTTAATAGGAAGACGGTTTCTGTTCAAAAATTTAGTCACAGATGGCACGGACTCTTCTTCAAACCAGTTAGTAAATAAGGTCGCATCCATCCATTACTTTTGTAATAGACTGGTAGGGCTTTGGGTGAGATGTCTTTTTAAAGCTCTTGGACGTGCAGACTTGCCAATCACCATCAGTGGGATTTTGTGCTTGACGGATGCATTGGAACATACATTATGGTTAATCTTTCCTTATTTCGTTTGTGCCCAGGAACTTATTTTTCCTGTCGAGATGCCAATGTTTTTGATGGAAGCATTTTATAATTCAGACCAGTTTGTCACAGTTGTAAATTTGATCACATGTGTATCCACAATCTTCGATTTGCTTTTTAAAGTTCTGCTTAAACTTCTCAATTGATGACACATCAGTAAACGCTGTAACGCACTGCATTCACGCAAATTTACATGCTGAAAGAGTCCAAAAACATAAATAGGGAACTCCTCACACGGGCCAGGGGGAATCCCCGAAGGTCCTGACGATTTTAAATGGAAATATGTACATACATATTTTAGAAGCTCCGTTAATACGCAGCATAGACGCGCGTACCTCAGATAATCAGGTTCTTAGATTGGCTCGGTTAATCCGGAGCTCGGATAATCGCGACTCGGTTAATCGGGGTTCTACTGAATATATATATATATATTAAAAGTTTAAGTTGTATGATTAATAAAAAGAAAAAACTACGTTTATGATGGAAACTTCTTTAAGAGAAAATTACAAAAATAAGAGAGTTATTTTAAGTTATTAATGATTTTCTAATAACAAGTATACTTTTAACTGTAACTAAACAAAAAAAAATTGTCCGACTTTTTTTTGACCATTTCGTACTGCTTTCAACGTAAAATTGCCGGTCATGCACTACTCAATCTCAAAGGCCCATATCAACCGTCCGTTTGTGAACATAGGCCTCGCTAATTCTATCCAATTGGACTCTATTTTGCGCTTCTTTGATTCAGTTCAGCCCGGCAGTCAAGTTTAGATCATTTGTCCAGCGTGTTGGTGGAGGTCCCCTTTTTCTCTTCCCGGTATACGGTCTCCAATGACGGATGATGTTGTTTCATCTTGAGTCGATGCATCTCGCGATATGTCCTACATAATTCCACTTTAAAGTGGTAATTGTTTCAACAGCATCTGTCATTTCTGTTGTTCGTCTAATCCATTCATTGGGCCTCCTGTCTTTCAAAGGTATGCCAATCATTTGCCTCGCCACAGCTCTTTGTATAACTGCTATTCTTTTTAGGGTTTGCTTTGTTCAAGTCCAAGTCTGACATCCATACGTAAGTACTAGAAGAACACATTAATCGAATACTTTCGATCTAAGCTTTACGGCAATGTTTTTATTTTTAAGTATACTACATATTACTACTACTACTACATACAAATCGGATTAATTTTTTTTCGTCAGGTTGGTAGGACCTTAACTGCCATCTATGTCAAATTTTAAGACCATAGCATTACATAGTAGGTAATAAGATTCGCTTGCATTTGTTCAATAAAAAAAGTGCGTTTTTAGATTTTTAACATGAGTGAAAAAATTCAGCAAAGAAGTTGCATTAAATTTTGTTTTAAAAATGGTTTTTCGGCTTCCCAAACGTCTCAAGAGGCCGGAAGCATTGGTTCTTCGCAACTGATTTAGCTTCGTCGGACTTCTGGCTATTCCCTAAACTCAAAAAACCTCTTCGAGGACATCGTTTTGAGTCGTTTGAGGAGATTAAAACCGACTCGAAGACTGGAAAAAACGTTAGCATAAATGCATTGTATCCAAGGGGGATTACTATGAAGGGGACGAAATAAATTTGGCAAAATAAATAACCCGTTTGCGTTTTATTTCAAAAGTCTTACTATTTTTTGATTACAGTAGTATGTGATAATTTTCCGAATGCAGACCATGCCAGCCTTCTCCTTCTATATATTTCACTTGTTTGGTTTTCTTTTTTCCAGTTGTATTTGGTGACCCAGATAAATGTTTTTTCGACATTTTCAATTTGGTAGTTGTTAATTATTATCTGTGAGTCTTTGTTACACATGATTTTGGTCTTGTTCAGATTCATTTTTAGACCAACTTTACTTGATTTCTGTTCTAATTCATAACATATATTGCAAATCATCTGGATTTTCGGCTATAATGACTACATCATCAGCGAATCTTAACTTATTCAATCTGCTTCCATTTATTTCAATACCTTTGTCTTGCCATTGCAGATGTTTGAATACTTCTTCTAATGTTGAATTGAATAATTTTGGTGAAATGACGTCTCCTTGTCTAATTCCTCTGAGAATATTAATTTTTTTCTGTGTCTGTACGCAATTTAATAGTTGATGTTGCCTTTTCATATATATTCTTTATTATTTCTATGTATCTGTGGTCAATTCGGGTCTTTTTCAAACTATTTATAATTGCCCAATGTTCGATGATATCAAATGCTTTATTGAAATCGACAAAAGCAAAACAGATGTCCAAGTTATATTCAACTGACTTTTCTATTAACATTCTTATTGTTAAAAAATCACACACAAGTGCTAAAATTTTTCCTAAACGCCGCCTGCTCTACAGGGTGGTAGTCATTTACGGCGCACTACAGTAGGCAAATCTTCATAATTTAAAACTCAATTTTTAAATAACACTGACAATTTGGGTATTTTTAATTATTGTTATATTGAAACTTAAGGTATAATAATGATATATGCATAAGGATTGTTTTCCAATACTATATTTTATGAAATATTTCTAATTTACTGTATACCCGTTAAAGTCACGCATATAACAATTTCGTTTTAAGTTTTACAAATTATAAAGCAACAAAAATAAAAACTATTAGTATCATCGGAAAGCTGAAAGTCTCCTCTTTTAATTTTTTTTTTTACACTCTGAAAACAAGTAATATCGATTAACCTTCGAGCGGTGCGCGTAGAATTTGAACTTTTAGAATCATCTATCCGAATTTTCAATAAATTCTCACGCTAATAAAAAAATCTGGAAAAAATCCATAAATGGTTTTTTTTTTGTAAAATTTCCTCCTGTTTCACGTGGTGCTATTTTTTCGATTTTTTTTTTTTTTCGAAATATTACCAAAAAACCTAATTTATGATTTTATTTTGGATTATGTGAGCTTTGCGTACATCAAACTTTTTTTTTTATCCTATTTTACGTCCAAAAAAACTACCTGTGTGCCAAAATACAGCCTGTTAACGTTTAATGAGAGCTTAATACCCCTGGCGACTAGGCTAGTAGCAAACTTTGACTATAATGTCCGGCCTGTACGGACTATTAACGTTAAAAACATTTGAACAACCTTTAATATAGTCCTGTTAATATTTTTTCAAATTTTAAACAAGAAAGAGACGTCTCGATATTTACATTCGAGTATTTCTCTATTCATCTTAAATAGTCTGCAACCCCCAAGGTCCTTAGGAAGGTCGTATTACTCACCCACTGTAATTTTTTCACAAAGGGCGCAACATAAAAACAAATGTAATATATTTTGTTGATCGCCCTGTCAGAAGGGGGAGGCAGTTATCGAATTAGAAACACACTTGTCTTGTTCATTTTGTCAGCACAATACCGATAGAAGTAACATTAATCCAAATAATGGTCGAAAAATATCCAAGGCCGTGTTTTTTGTGCGTTTTCCTTGTTTTTGATGTCGTTCGTGAATAAATTTAAAGCGTATGTAGTATATAAGGGAAAAGGGAGGGGATTAGAGAAGGTAGCTTCGAATACATAATATTGTATGTGCCTTTCAAAGTTCTTAGAGTGGAAGAATAGCTGGGTAGAAACTTAAAAAAGCACACTCTCGCAGATTGTCCAGTTGAAAGTCCGATCAGCGATGAGGCTGGCGAGCAAATTGTTTAATTAAGAAAATCATACACACTGCACATTGTCTACCGCGCCAGAACGTCCCTAGTTTTATTACTACTACATGAACCCGGAACTCCAACCTCATTTGGAATCAGAGTTTTTGAGAACCAAAATTTTTAATTGCCTTTTTATTATAGGATATACATATGACTGTTTATTAATGCTATAAAAATTTTAATTTCTTCGATAAGGTCATGCCTCCATAATTTTAGAATGTATATGCAATATACGTGTATTCTATAACAAAGACTAATAAAAATTACGGTGCACTTTAACCTAAATCTTTCACAAAAGGCCTTTACGAACACAAAATGTCAAGTTATCCATTTTAAAGGGTTGTAACATTGTATTTTAAAGCCCTAAAACGTGTTGGTTTATGGCCTAATGCGGGAAATTGCCAGATGAGAACAGTTTAGAATGTGACAAGGGTTAGTAGTGTGTTTTAATTGGCAGATATAACTTGTGTCATGAAATTCCGTGACATTAATGAGTCGGTACATACAGAATGTCCTAACGAAGTCCCAAAAATATTCGTCAAAACAGACTTTTCACATAAAACGTCCTAGAACTATACAAAAATAGATTTCTGCCTCTTTTTGTTTTTCAAACTTGTTAAAAAGGGCGTTTTTGTCTAATCGACTAAATATGATGTTCTAGATTTTCGCCGACATCCCATTTGGGAACGACAATTTTGAAAATGACAGCCGACACGGACGCGCTGTTAAAGCGACGCGGTATTAAATCAACGAGCTGCCATCGGTTTTCTGTAGTTCTTACTGTATATCTATTGAAGAGAAGAATCCTGCTGAAAAGAATCTGAAGGATCACACACGTAGTGAACGATCAGTGTTCTGTATGTGGCGATAGGTGGCTGATTCGCGTGGATCAACTGACTCGCGAGAATCGAAATTAACATAACATCAGACTGACATTGCCATATCGCACGATTTATAGTCTGCTAAAGTATAGGAGGAGGTGCACGTTAGTCGCGTTCTAATGCTTAGCGAACCACGCCAAAGCAAATTTTCAAACAATTCTTGATTCGATTGAGGTCATGATGCCATAGGCATGGCATCATGTCCCTGATATGAAACGTCAGCCCATGAGGTATAAACATAACAGTTGGTTACAATCAAAAAGAGTCATGATTACCGTTTTCTAGGATTGCAATGACCTCATTCATCTTGAATTCTTGGAACACAGCAATACTGTCAATCAGGACGACATATTAATACCCTAACAAATTTGAAGTGACCGATGTGTAGAGTGTGTTTAGACAAAAATGAAAATTCTACATTATAACAACGCTGGACCTCAAACAAATCGAAACTGTTTCAACCAGTACGTGATTGGTTGGAACTGTTTCGGTTCTACGACGTTTTACTGCATCCATCTGATATCCCAGATATTAAACCTTGAGATTCTCTCCTATTTCGGAAATTAAGAGAACATTTCAAGAGCACCTTATAGAAAATTTAGACAGTCAACAGTAATAGTAATTTGATAATTAAGCAATTTTTTGTATGACGTCGCTTTCATGGGAAGGTAAACTCTATCTTTAAAAGATGTGAAGTAATAAATCACCCAAAAGGACAAATTTCATAGGCGTATAGCCTGTCCCAAAATATAAGATCCTGATTTTTGCCGTTTTAAGTGGGCAATATAAAAATTCTGACCTATTGTTTATGATAGGTTGCAGAGATGGACTTAAGAATTTTATTCATTAATGCAAATAAATAAAATTATAAGTGTTTTTGGAGATGTTTATTTATGGATGCATGTAAAAATAAATGGATAAGAAGTACAAATATATAGTTTGAATGAATGGGGTTTACAAGAGGGGACATATTGTATAAATAAAAATATATTTTAACTTAAGCCTAAATCAGCTGAGGTAATTATCAGTGGTTTTATATTATTTACATAAATATATAAATCTTCAACTTTAACAACGTGCTGAATGGAATTCTTCCAGCTTTCACAAGGTATATCATTTATAACTTTTTTTACTGATTCAACCACTGACACGCTTAAAGTAGGAGAAACATTTTGTACCCTTATTTTTGATTTAACTTGATGCCAAATATGTTCAATTGGATTGAACACACAATAATACAGAGGAAGTCGTAAAACAGTGTGTCCCATTTTCTCAGCCATACTATCACAAACATATTTCTTTTTCAATTTATAGTCTTCCAAAACTTCCAAAAGATCATTTTTTTTTTTTTTATAACTAAAGTCAAAATAAATGTAATTTTCTAACATATATTCCTATATTTCCGATTTGGTGTTGGCTGCATTAGGAACCTTATTTAGTAGACGACTATGGTAACTTGCATTGTCCATAACTATAACACTCTGTTCGGGAATATTTGGCAAAAGGGAATTTTGAAACCAATTTTCAAAAAGTGTTGCGGTCGCGTCTTCGTGATAGTCCAAACTAGAATCTTTTATGTTTTTTGCAGATAATAGTAGACAATTTGAAACCCAGCCCTTTTTAGATCCAGCATGCAAAATGGTTATTCGTTTACCTTTATCTGAAGGTGCGTTAGTCTGACATTTTGTACTGCTGTCAATCCACCCTTTTTGTATAGTATCATGGGAATCGAACCATGTTTCGTCAAGGTAAATTATTGGTCAATTCTCTGATCGATTCTTTTTAATTTCTTGTAAATAAGTATGTCGCAAGATTCGTAATCTTTGTAACTCCATCACTAATTGCCTTTTATTGATTTTTCGGAACGTGAATCCCATTCTTAAGAGAATTCTGTGAAGGGTTGATCGGCCACAATGTATATTGGTCCCGTCTTGCACTAGTCTTAATTTTATTTTTGTCTAGTGTCGGCACCAACTGCTCTTCATAAATAGAATATATTTTTCTCCTGATAACGTCTTTTTCACAATCGTCTACATGATGCATTTGAAAATCTTTTCGTTTTTTCCTGTTCGTGAGTAACGGTTTTCCTGCAATAATCTTAATCGTAGAAATTAAGGTTTTTGTTAATTCACTGGTTTCTTGCAAAGCACTTTGTTTATTCAAATTTCTTTTTACCAAACTGTTGTAAACATTTTTCACTATTTGTTTAGTGTCAAGTGATAAATGTTTTCTCTTGCGATAGCCACTATTGCAACTTTCTCACGGACGCCACATAATTAAAATAGAACCGTTACGTTGTAAGTTGTAAGTAAAACTAAAAATAAAAATAATAAAAAGTATCTTTCGAGTCTAATGGGGACCTGTGGTCATTAGGCCTATATGATCAAATACTTAAAAGCCTCCAAACCGAGTTACCAGGTAGTAAATATATAGGTAAAAACAGATTCAATATGATTGCAGGTGCAAGTGGCGGCGGTATACAAAGGATCTTATATCTTGGGATTTACCATACCTACTAGCAGATTGCTACTTTCACCTTTACTACTTTTATTTAGTAAATATGCAGAAATAATAGGCATAAAGACTTATACCGGGGGCCAGGTAATTTAATTTAATCTATTGGGGGTGATATGGGTTTCTAAGAAATTGTGATAATATATATATATATATATATATATATATATATATATATATATATATATATATAATATATAGTAAATAAGCAAAAATAATAGGCATTAAGAGTGGGGTCAGGTAATTTCATGTAATATATGGGGGGTGATGTGGGTTAAAATAAAGTGTGATATTAACAGTACATAGTTTGGTGTTTTTCAGAGTGAAGTGAAATCAAATGGACAATTTGCATATAATTTCCAAAATTAAAACCATTGTCAGTAAACTAAAAGACAATGATTCTTAATTGTTTTAAATCATCGAAACGTAATCATTCCAGTGCGAGTGTTGATGAAACAGTGGAACAGTACTCTGTAATGCTGGGTGTTGCAAAATCAACTGTATATAAAATAATAAATGAATCCAGAAACGGACCGCTAATAACCAACATTTGAAACTGAAGGAAATTTGAAGTAAGGAATAAGACAAAGTATATGCCTTCGTTTTCAACAAGGAAATTCCAACATTAGATAGAATTTTTGTTAGGGTCCAAGAAGACCCGTATTATCCCAGAATGAGCCGAAAGATAACTTACAACAACAACCCCGTATATTCGGAGCTTGAATTCTTTATTTACAACCAGACAAAAATTAGCATTCTCGACCAGAGTTACACAAACTAAAAAACGACATTTTCCTGACAGCTGGATATATAAGAAACTTTTTCACTTCAAATCGCAACCCTTTATTTTCCGGAAGTTTTCTGTGTTCTTGACAGTTTTTCCGATTAAAAGAACATTAGTTATAATTTAAATTTTTCTCCGCGGGATGGAAATAATAGGTTTTCTGTTTCCTAACATAATACGTTTTCGTCATAACCGTGTTTCTCCATAAAATTTTCCTGTTTAAGACATGTAAAATATAGGGTTTTAATAATATGGCCATAAACCGATCCCTTGTTGTTTGCAGATAATATAAACTTTTATGGTGATGTATCGTTATTCTATGTTATCCTGTGCATTTTATAAACGGTGCTACGGTGGGGTGAAAAAATCGATTTTATTCTTCCAAAGCGATACACTTATTCCAGCAATCTTTCAATATTTGGATACCTTTTATATGGTACGATTTGTTGAGCTCTCTAAAATATGGCAAGCCTCAGTTTTCTATTAAACTTCTTCATTTGAGCCTTCACAGAGGCCTAAGCATAATATCGAGTATGGGAACGTCTGTATGGAAAAATTATTAAAAATATCATAGAGGAGAATATAAAAGGAAAAATTGGAGAAGACCAAGCAGGCTTTACGGCCGAAAAATCATGTATAGACCACATATACACTATAAAAAAAACAATGGAAAAAAAACTCGCGAAGAACAGAGAAGTTCTAGCCTTCACAGACATAAGAAAGGCCTATGACTCAATACCAAAACAAAGATTATGGAACGCAATGAAAGAAATAGGCATTGACAAAGAACTAATATACGCAGTAAAAGCTCTCTACGAAAACAACACAGTGAACATAAAAATAGGACATAAAATAGGGCCTATTACAAGGATGCTCTACATCCACCACACTATTCAAAATATACCTCGAACAAACATTAAAAAAATGGAAGCAAAAATGTAGTAGAATGGGAGTCCTAATACGAGAAGATTACTTATATACTCGTAAGTTTCGCAGACGACCAAGTAATCATAGCGCAAGATGAGGAAGACCTCAGTTATATGGTAAGAAAAACTGAAAGAAGAATACACTAAAGCCGAATTAGCAATAAACTTTGATAAAACGGAATATCTAACAACAAAGAAGGGAAACGTGGAGAACCTAGAAGTCGATAACGAAACAATAATTAAAGGAACCGATAGATTTAAATATTTAGGAACCATCATTTCAAAAAACGCAACATCAGAAGAAGAGATTAAAGCTAGATTGGGACAAACGCGGACATGCATAAGACAATTAAATTCGCTCCTGTGGGACAAGCACATTATAAGGAGAAACAAAACATGCATATACAAATCAATAATACAAAGCATAATGACATACAGGTCAGAAACATGGCCGATCAACAAAAGAAATAAATCTAAAATTAACGCGGTAGAGAGATGGAGTATTGGAGAAGATGTTGTAGAGCGACACGTATGGAGAGAATAACAAATGAAGAAATAAGAAGCAGAATGAACATCAAAGAGAACGCAATAACACCATTGAAGAAAAACGATTAAAATGGTATGGACACATAAGACGAAGCGAAGATAATAGGTGGATAAAGAAAATAACAGAGTGGAGCCCTATAGGGACAAGAAAAAGAGGAAGACCCAGACGATCGTGGAGAGACGATGTGGATGAGGCTATGGAGGACAGGGGTCTAACAGATGGAGATTGGGAAGACAGAAACTGATGGAATCAAAGGCTGAGAGAAGGAAGACAGCGTTAGCTGTAGAAAATCCTATATATATATATATATATATATATATATATATATATATATATATATATATATATATATATATATATATATATTTGAGCCAAATCATTTTCCCTATTTTAATTTGGAAAGAGGTAATAATCAGTAGGGGGCCAGATCTGGTATATACAGCGGATAAGGAAGCACTTCATAGCCCAGTTTTTTTTTATTAAAGTTAATGTTGCTGAATGGTTATGTCGGGACGGTCCATTTCTCTCGCATCATCACTCAATTTGCTGGGAGTTAATTTGAGAGCAAATATGTCTGCGCCTGAACATGCTGCATGCATAAAAAAGAGAGCTTCTCAAAAGCTGGGAATATTATTTCAAACTAGAAAGCTTTCCACTTTATATTAACTGTTAAGTCTGTACAGGGTGAGTCACTGATAGAGTAAAATTCATTATCTCATTTGTTTCGGGAATGACGAAAAAATGTTAAATACAATAGTTTTAACAAAGATGGGAATGTGGAATCTTTGGCACAATGACCCTACTCAGTATATATCACCACTACACCAAACACTTTATTTTTGCGCTCGACGCGCGTTTCGCTAACCATGTTAGCTTCATCAGGAGCGATGATTGACTGACAATAGTTTTAGGGAATGTTAAGGTACACAGTTTAAAATTATTTTTAAGTACACAGGGTAGTTCAAAAAGTGTGGCCGATATAACATGTTTTTTTTAAATGGAACATCCTATTTTCTAATTTATTTTTAAATTCTGCGTAAAATTTTATAACTTTTTGATTAATAATGTTATATACCTAAACCTAATAGTTTGTCTAATATTTCAATTTTTTTTTTTTAAATACTAGTTTTCAGTTTTGTAAAAAATTGCTAGTAACGCCATTGTTTCTGAAGGTGGAATACTCATAATTGGTACGAGCGTTCTATAGAGATGAAAAAAAATATATGTAAAGAAATTTGAGTTAGATGCTACAGGGTGTTCAAAATAAATTTATACATCTCGACTATTTTAAATTGAAAAATCTTAAATTTTTTGACTGGCACACCCTGTATATTATTATTTTTTCTGATAGATTTTACAAAACCATCCAACTTTTATTAAGTGGGTCATATACCTATTTCTAATAGTTTTCGATTTATTTTGAATTTTTCAATTTTTACCCTTGTTTTTAATACACTTACGCTATTGTGAAAACATAAACAAATAGTTAATAATAATTTTAATATAGTTTAACTTATCTAATGATTAATTATTTTGATGTAATAAATGTTCAAAAATATGCCCGTCTACTTTAATACACATGTTTAGTCGTTTTACTATATTTTCCTTCACTTTCCTTAACATAAAGAGCGTTATTGTCCTGCACGCATCCCGTATCCTATTTTCCGTATCTACTGGTGTTGGGGGGGATTCACATGAACACGATCTTTAATGTAGCCCCACGAAAAAAAGTCTAAAGGTGTTAAGTCATATGATCGAGGGGGCTACTGAATGAATCCATTCCTACCGATCCATTTTTGTGGATAACGATCGTTTAAAAATTCCCGAACTTACCGGTGGTAATGAGCAAGAGCTCCGTCTTCTTAAATCCACATTTGTTCCCTTTCAAAGTTATCAACTTCTTCAAGAAGCTGGGGGTAGTTCGTTTTGCAAAAAATTTAGATATCTAGGCCCGTTAAGCGGTTTGCGGAAAAAATATGGACCAATAATTCGAAAATTTAATATTCCACACCATATATTAAGCAACCAATGGCTATAGTTTTGAAGTTCCCGGACCCAAAGTGGATTAACTGTTGAATAATGCATGTTATGGCTGTTAAATGCTCCATTACTGCAAAAAGTAGCTTCATCAGGAAACATTAATTTGGATAAAAAAATTGGATCGGCCTCTGTTACTAGATTCATGGTGGTACAAAAGTTTACTCGTCGTTCAAAATCACGGTCTTGAAGTTCTTGGTGTAGTTCTATATGAAAGGGATGATATTGTATTTTTTCGCGGTGATTGGGATATGTCAGATAAATCAGCTAGCTGACCGCTGCCGACCTGGGGATTATTTTCAACATGAAGTAAAATCTCCATTTTTTTTTTCCTCATTGGTAGCATTCTTATTTACTACTTTCCGTTTCGTATACTCAACGCTACCACTACCATCAAACCGTTCCATTAAGCACTAAAAAGATTTTCTAGATGGTATACGTCTATTAAGGTACTTCGCTCCGTAAAGCCTTACTACCAAAAGACAATTTTTTCCAGCCTCGCCCAGTATATAAACCATATCAGTTAATTCATTTTTAGGAAAATCCATAACTATTAGCTTTGTACTCACTTAGTACAACAAATTAAACTATTTTTACTTGCTTAATAGACATGTTAAAATTTGATATTGCCTACATTTTTGTTTTGTCTTGGCAACTGTAATGTTATAGCGTAAGTATATTAAAAACAAGGGTAAAAATTGAAAAATTCAAAATACATATATCGAAAACTATTAGAAATAGGTATATGACATACTTAATAAAAGTTGGAGGGTTTTGTAAAATCTATCAGAAAAAATAATAATATACCTGGTGTGCCATTTAAAAAATTTGAGATTTTTCAATTCAAAAATAGTCGAAATGCATAAATGTATTTTGGACACCCTGTAGCAACTAACTCAAATTTCTTTACATATATCTTTTTTTTCATTTATAGAATGCTTGTACCAATTTTGAGTATTCCACCTTCAGAAACAATGGCGCCACTGGCAATTTTTTACAAAACTGAAAACTAGTATTTTTTAAAAAAAAATTGAAATATTAGAAAAACTACTTGGTTTAGGTATATAACATTATTAATAAAAAAGTTATAAAATTATATGCAGAATTTAAAAATAAATTAGAAAATAGGATGTTCCATTTAAAAAAACATATGTTATATCGGCTACACTTTCTTTAAGTACCCTGTATACTCAAAAATAATTTTAAACTGTGCACCTTAACATTCCCTAAAACTATCGTATTTAACATTTTTTCGTCATTCCCGAAACAAATGAGATAATGAACTTTACTTTATCGTTGACTTACCCTGTACTGATTCTCTTACCCTAGAATGATTGAATGGCCCAAATAGTTGTATTCACAAACGATACCGACCTTTTAATATATTTAGCGGCCGCGGCATGTGTCATTTTAGGCCTCTTTGGTTGGGAACAACGAAAGACTGCCTTGAACTGACGCGCAAACAAGTGACTTATTTAGGATTTTACGTGATTGCGACGAAAGTTCGGAATCGACTGATACATTTACTAAAATGCGTCGTAGACAAAGGTTCCCTCTATCGATTTTTTATTGAATCGTTAGAATCGCATCTGCCAAAAATGAATTATCGCGGACACGTTCGTACTTGACAGACTGTACATAAAAAAAAATCAGTTTTATCAATTGACAATTCAGTTAAAGTTTGGCCTGATGTTCATAAACGTTTCCTGTAAGGAGTTGCATCACATCACAAAATCGTGATACCAGACAGTAAATTTAGACAGAAAACATAAACAATTCATAAAAGGTACACAGTTTTACTAGATAATAAATAAATCTTAAAAAGACTGGGTCATAAAAACAACATAAAAATATCCGAGTACTTAACGACACTAGTAACCAACACCCCAGACATTACATCATTTCATTTTGATTTATTTACTTTTAAAGAGGGCATACAATCGGGGCCTTATACCGAGGGCTCTTGTATATATGTACAACAAAATTCTTGCTTGATTTTGGATGCAAGTATGATGAAAATTACGTCATATAAAAAAGTATTTGGTTATCAAATTACTGGCGCTGTTTTAAGTCATCATCCATCAGCCATCCTCATCCACTGCTGGATATAGGTCTCTTCTAAGAACTTACACTCATCTCTGTCCTGAGCGGTGTTAACCCAATTTCCTGCCACTCTTTTGATGTCATCGTTTCATCTTGTTGGTGGTCTACCTATGTTCTTTTTGTCTTGTCTGGGTCTCCATTCTATTAGTCTGCTACACCATCGGTTATCATCCCTTCGGGCTACATGGCCTGCCCATCTCCGTTTAGATTACGTAATTTTTTTGGATAATATTTATTACTTTTGTTCGTTGTCTGATAGTTATGTTTGTTATTCTATCCTTATTTATTGCGATACTCTCAGTTTGTTTGCTGTTTTGTCAATGTGAGTGTCTCGACGCCATATGTGATCACTAGGGTGACCGCAAAAAATCGATGTCGGAATTTTGTTCGTCTGGACCCCACAAAACGATTCCCCTTTTCAGATATTGAGATAGCCGAAATTTGAGCTCGATTAAACGACGTTAGCCCGTGCCGTTCGTCGCTCAAAGTTTGAAAAAATCCAAATTTTTGGCCAAAAAGCTGACATATGGAGCCATAACTCCAGAACGGTAAATAGTAGAAACACGCTTAATATCTCAAAAGAAAGCTAATGTTGTTCTTCAAAATTTATATTCTGTACATAATTGTTGTTATTTTAAGTCAAACCGAGTTACAACAGCCTTTAGCCCCAAAAACGTGACCTGGTACCAGTAGGAGCCAGTTTGGAAGTATTCTAAGAATTTTACGGGTTTTTACATAATGTGTCTCGGATTTAACATTTTTTTTTGTTAAAAAGTATTTTGGAACTCAATTTTCAAACATAAAGAGCCTTTTGTTCAAATTTAATCTTTTATTATATGGGGATTACCTGACTAGTTTACCAAAGAAAGACCCGTTTGACAGGTAAAAAGGAGGATGAATCTAATTTCTATTTTAGGGATGGTGATTTTACTTCAGCGTACAACCGACCTTTTATTTATTCAGTTTAGTTTCTAAAGTGCCTTTGAGCTGGCTAGATCGAACAATTATTAGTGAAGATATTTTAAGACACTGAAGAGGACAGCATCTACCAGGAACTTGAGAGCTTGGAGGAAATGGACATCCCTGAAGAAGCTGCAGAAGATCCAGGACCATCTGAGAGCAAGAGGATGAAAGTTTCATTTGCAAGGGGCGTTAAAGAGATTTTAAACATGAAATTGTCCATTTTATTAGATCGATGTAAGGTATCCGACAGAAATGCCACGAGAATTTTAATAGCTACTCTAGAAGCGCTAAACCTTGACCCTCTTGAGTACAAAGTCTCGAAAACTTTATTACATGATAGAAGGCAAATGTTCAGAGAACAATATAATAAAAAAATTTTTGATAAAGTAAACATTCCTGAAAAAGAGCCCGTGGTTGTCCATTGGGACGATAAACTTTTACCGGGTGTTTTAAAAAATGAACAATGTGAGCGAATAGCTATAGCTATTTCATATGGCGAAAAGGAACAGCTGCTGGGAGTTCCTGTAACAGCAAACAGCTCTGGAGAGGAGCAAGCCGTAGCCGTATATGAATGCCTACATGAATGGGGTCTTCTCAACACCGTCAAGGCGATGTGCTTCGACACTACAGCATCCAACACGGGAAGACTCAAAGAAGCATGCGTCATATTGGAGCAAATGTTAGGAAGAGAATTGTTATACCTAGCTTGCCGTTACCATATCTTGGAAATTCTGTTAAGAGGCGTATTCGACAAAAAAATAGGATCAACCACTGGACCTCATCCAGACATTTTCAAGAGATTCCTCACTGCGTGGCCCAAGATAGACAAAGGAAAATACGACACAGGTATCAGTGACAATCTAATACAAAAGCAGCTAACTCCAGAAGTAATTGCAAATGTTACTGCTGAATTCGAGACCAAATTAACTGAGAGCCACCTCAGAGATGACTACAAGGAGCTATTGCAGTTGGTTCTCGTATTTGTTGGATCACTAGACGGCAATGTTGTGGGTTTTAGAACTCCAGGAGCCATTCATCACGCTAGGTGGATGGCAAAGGCTATTTACTGCTTAAAAATGTTCATTTTTCGTCGTCAATTTAAGATGTCTAAAGAAGAAGAAAGTTCTGTGCGTGCCATTTCTGTTTTCCTAGTTAAAATTTATTGTAAAGCTTGGTTCAATGCTCCAAAAGCTCATCTTGCACCAAAGCAAGATTTAGGTATTTTGCATAGTCTGTTAGACTATAAAGAATGTGAGAACGACATTGCAGAAATAGCCCTGACCAAATTTTCGAACCATTTGTGGTATTTGAATGCAAAGTTGGTGGGATTATCGTTTTTTGATCCCACCATTACAGACGATGAAAAGTTGTTAATGGCCAATAAATTGCTCAGTAGCACAGATGAACCATCACAGCATGCTAGGGTTGTAAATCCAAAAGTTAGGAAAGAAAACTTAAAAGAGGTAGTTGATGGAGGATTGGTAAATTTACTTACCAAAGAAACGTTTACATTCTTTGACCAATTTAATATAAAAACAGATTTCCTAAGACAACATCCAAACACCTGGCCTCAAAATAATGACTTCCAAGAAGAATTGAAAATTGTCAAAACATTAAAAGTAGTTAATGATGTGGCTGAGCGTGGTGTTAAATTAATAACCGACTTTAACGACCTTCTGACAAAAGATGAAGACCAAAAGCAATATGTCCTGCAAGTTGTAAGTAAATGCCGAGCATTATATCGTGACGTTTCAAAAACTACTTTAATAAAAGCTCTAGAATAGATTAAATAACTATGTAAAATTATCAACTCATGTAGGTACTACGTCTGTATCTTTTCTGTATCTGTTTTGTATGTATTATATACCTAATTTTTATATTTTAAAATAAAAAATGTCATTAGACTTATCAGTATTACTTGTTTTTTTTATTATATTTCTACTTTAAACTCAAAAATATACCAAAAAAAAGCAAAATTTATCACTTAATAACAAAATATACGAAGTATGCTCCTAGTGGTACCAGGTCACGTTTTTGGGGCTAAAGGCTGTTGTAACTCGGTTTGACTTAAAATAACAACAATTATGTATAGAATATAAATTTTGAAGTACAACATTAGCTTTCTTTTGAGATATTAAGCGTGTTTCTATTATTTACCGTTCTGGAGTTATGGCTCCATATGTCAGCTTTTTGGCCAAAAATTTGGATTTTTTCAAACTTTGAGCGACGAGCGGCACGGGTTAACGTCGTTTAATCGAGCTCAAATTTCTCTGGAAAGGGGAATCGTTTTGTGGGGTCCAGACGAAAAAGATTCCGACATTTTCTATGAGATCCGGTCACTCTAGTGATCACCGCCAGAGCGCATTGTTTATAAATTTTTCTTGTTTAAGCACTTTACCAAATTACCTTGCAGCGTATATCTCAGCTTCCCAAAAGCTGTCCATCCCAAACCCACACGACGGGGTATGCCACGGGTTTGGTTATCTTTGCTAATTTGTAATTCATGACCTATTACTGATCTGTTACCTCTAGCGTTCTCGAATGTATATTTATTTTGTTCCTTTTGGTCAAAGTATGTATTAATTATTACCCTAAATAAATAGACAAATAAAATTCCAGATTAACATTTGCAAGTTGGGGTAGTACTGTGTAAATAAATTCAAACCGAGACTACGTTCATCAGTTTTGCTTTAATAACAGAACACACATAATAGTGATTAACATTTAAAAGCGATTTGTTAAAATTGAAATCAGACTGTACTGGCAAAAGTAACTCCAACAAAAGATATAATTGAAGATTGCTGAATATTTATTAAGAAACTTATTCAATATGCGGCGCTGTGTACTCAATATAATATTGATGAAAAGTAGGATGAGTAGACTTCTTTATTGCCTCAGACAATATAAGGACGACCACACACAAGCGCCATCACATTTCCGTACAGGTATGCCGAAAATTAGTCTCTTTTAGTAGAACTACGGCTGCACAGCAACACGCACATTTAAAAAAATCTCTTTTAAATCCACCAGATTTATTCTCAAAACCGTTTTCCGGATCACACGCCAGCCGAGACGCGTGTGTAATATAAAGGAGGCATTTTTAAAATCGGAGGGTGGGAAATGTATACAAATACACATTCACCCCCTATAAATCTAGCAAGGCCTGCTGGGATTATTTGGGATTTTTAAAGAGTTTATTTTCGATGGAAAATTTAAGGGACTCATTTATATTGCGAAAAGAGAAATCAGCGAAGTTGCTTACCCAAAATGAAAGTACCAAAAAAAAAACTACGAAAACAAATATTGGGAAGAGTCGATAGAGATGCCGACTCTATATACAGGGTGGTTCAGATTTGTTTTAAACCCTTTTTCTACTTTAAATCCCATCATCAATCCGGTTTGTTGTTTTTAATAGGGTTCTTCGCTTTCCGGATCCCAGTTTCCAACCTCTTCGATGTACCCAACCTCGGGTCTTAGATTTATCTTTGCCATTGCCCTCTGAACACCCCAAACTATGTCGCTCTTGGTTTCCTTCTTCTTCTCTTTTTGTTCAGTTTTAAAAGAGTTTCTTGCAACCCCATCGCTGGAGCGGACCTCCCCATAATAGCCATAATAAAAAACAACCCTAAACACGCATTCTTGCGATAAATCACAGCCCTTAAATACATCGCAAAACTGAGGAAAAAACTATAGCTTACTTCTGGATTCCCAGTCAAATGGGAACAAAGGGAAACAATAGAGCAGATCAGGAATCTAAAAAAGTCATAACGACATTCTTATCACAGGCGAAAAACTCTCAAATGATTTCCTCCATCAACAGAAATCTTTTCCAGTTGGAACGGGATCTGGAAGAAAACAACAATAAACTTTTGAAACTAAAACACTAAAACCTTTAGTCTTTCCCCCTCTACATTTCCAGAGCCTAAACAGAGTTGAAAACATAACACTTAAAAGATTAGCCACAGGTCACACTGATCATACTCACTCTTACCTATTAAAAGGTGAACCTAGCTCAATTTGTTCAACTTGCAAATCCTCTCCAACTATCAAACACATCTTTGAAACCGACCACTTCAGTAACATCAAAGCAAAATATGGCATTCCTTCCTCTTTTACTCAAATCATAAACTCATATCAACTAAATAAAAGCAAAATTTGTCTATATCTCAAAGAACTGGAATTTAACATTTAAAAAGTAATATAAGGCGTCAAATGACCTTTGTTGTCGACGCGCTCGATCCCTCTAATCATCATCATCATCATCTCCTCTTTTCGCTTGGTACCCACTTTAGAAACATCACTGGTATTCGGTGTTCTTCCATTCTTTCCACGTGTCCATACCATATAAGTTGCCGTTGTTGAATTTCCTCAATAATGGTGGTTTTTTACTTTCATTACATCCCTTACTTTTTCATTATTATTAACGCCAGTAATCCATTTCCTTTCCGATAATGTCTGTTCCAATCGTTTCGTCAACTGCCAAGTTTTACAACCATATAACAAGATGCTCTCAAATACTGCATTATAAATGAGATGCTTTCTCTGCGATGTTATGTTCTTCGATCACAGAACAGAGTTTAGGAGTCTTATGGCCGCCTTTCCTTTACTTATTCTACTCTCCACTTCTTTTTCCATTCTACCGTCTTGACTTAAGTTAGTTCCAAGAAATATATATGGTATACTCTTCACAAGCATCAATCACCGCACCGGTGTTTTGAGTAAGGCTTCTCTGTTTTCCTTCTATGTGTATACACAAATATTTGGCTTTCTTGCAATTAACTGTTAAACCACAGTTTTTATAATCTTCAAACAGCTGTTTTGTTATAAATTCAAGGTCTTCTTTGTCCTGAGCAATAACCACCTGGTCGTCGGCAAAATGTAGAGTGTACAACGTTGTTTCGTCGGTCAGCTGTATTCCCATTCCTCCACTCTGGCTCTTTGCCATTTCTCTAATCCTTCATTCAGACAAATTTTGAATAATGACATACAGCAGCCCTGTTTGAAACCCTTTGTTACCGAAAAATTATCAGAAAGAATGTTTCCCAACTTTATTCGGGAACGGGACTGGTCGTACAGTTGTTTTACTGCGGCGATTGCTGTACTGTTTATAGTTGATCGTTCAAATATTTGCCATATTTTTTTCACTGGGGCGGTTTCATACGCTTTGATTAGATCTACAAACAGTAGAGGGAGCTCTCTGTTCGTTGATTTATTTTTTCGTTTAAGCGAATTACACTAAATATACTGCTTACTCACCATTTACCAACTTTAACACCACATTGTTGTTCAATCTCGTGGGGACTATATTCATCCTCAATTATATTTCTTAAAATTTTTGCGTAGACTCGACTAAGGGTGCTCGTTACTGATATACAGCTATAGTTTTGACAGCTAGTTCTATCTCACTTTTTGTGGATTGATGTTATCTATGCTTCTTTCCAAATCTGAGGTAGTTTCTCTCCCTTTATATATTCTTCGAAAATGTAGCTCAGCATTCTTATTAACTTCCTAGTTCCATTTTTTAGCAATTCAGCGAGGATGTCCTCTTATCCAGCAATTTTTCTGTTCTTCATTGACCGAACCGCATTCCAAACCATCTCATCTGTTATATTTACATATTGGTTGGTGATTATTGATTACTGTTCTCTATTTTCGAGAAGTTCTTGATAGTAGTGCTGGTACCATCCCTCTAATTTTATGAGATTCATACTCATTTTATTGGTGTTTTCTGTTTTTAGTGATGTCAGGTTAGTTCAGGTTCATATTACTGAAAGAAGAGTAAACGTCATTTTGCCTTTTTTGGGTATCGCGTGAACTGTCGTACGTGTCCAGCAGGAAAGAAGTATTCCTTTTCTGTAACATAACTTCAAAAGTGTACAAGAAAACTGGTGTTAGTTCGTTAGCGCATTTTTTTCTCCAAACCTAGTCAATTATCGAACTTGATAGATTTAGATTTTAAGGAGTTAAGTAAGTAAGTAAATTGTGCACACAGTGTACACTGTGTTAAAAAAACTCTGAAGAATAAAACAACATGGTTATATCTTACGAAAGTACCTGTTTTGTTTTTAAATATCTACGTTAACCTCTGAGTGAGATCACTAAACTGATTTTTATCTGTTGCCATTTCTTTTTCTAGAAACATACGTAGCAGATGTTATCATCCAAGAAATAATATCTAAAGCACTTTACTTAAATGACATATTTATCTACTTTTGTGACTCTTTAACAGTAAAAATTACATTTCACGGTAAAATTCATGTGTTTGTTTTGTTTGTTATTAAACTTAAATGAATAGAAGAATGGTAATTTACATAGGGCTACGCTCAAAAACAGATATGTTCTGCAATAATCACTTTCTCCCATTAAAGAATAACTTAATTCAGGCACTAAAAAGCCATATCTTAAATGATAAGCGGCCCATAGACGGTTAATATTATTGTGCAATATGCATTGCACAATATTTTAACAGCTACACATAGACGTTCAATATTATTACACAATAATTGGGTTTGTACAATAAATAGAATCATATGGAGGCGATATTGATGGTTGTGCAATATTTTGCGCAATCACCAGTACAGACGAACAATGTGCTTGGCAATATTGTCAGTCTCCGCCGGTATTGTGAAGTGAAGTCATGTTGAGTGACACTGAACTCTGTTATTTAATTGCTGTGGGCGTTATTAGTGCGAAAAAAAAAGGAAACGAAGACACGAAGGAAATGGGCCAAACAGTGGTTTATGGATAGGGAGAAGTACACCCACGAAAAATTACTCAATGAACTCAGAATGTGTGAACCGAATGATTTAATTGTTGAATAATGAATTATTCGATGAACTCTGCACCACTGCAGTTTGATGACCTTTTTATTGCCTAAGAAACATGTCAGCGATTTTTAACGGAAGAATTAGGCATGTATCGAAACGCGCTGACGTTTATTCCGTGTCTGTTCACAGGTGATTAAGTTTTTGGCGACGAATTCGATGACTGTCGCATCCCCACCCGCCTTTCTCGCCGGATTTGGCACCCTATGACTTCTAGCTGTTTCCCTATATGAAGATGATGAAGATGAGGAGACACACTACAACGCGAATCCTAGGCGGCGCTGGACGCAGTGACGACGTCGACCTTCCAAAAAATGTGCGATCAGTGCAAAAAATTCCTACGGACAAAAACAGTTCATCGTCACATTAAATGATTCTTTCCCTTTATTTCCGAATATTAAAAAAGTGACATAAGAAAGGCCTATGACTCAGTACCAAGACAAAGATTATGGAACGCAATGAAAGAAATAGGCATTGACAAAGAACTAATATACGCAGTAAAAGCTCTCTACGAAAACAACACAGTGAACATAAAAATAGAACATAAAATAGGGAAGAGACTCCAAACATCAAAAGGCCTATTACAAGGATGCTCTACATCCCCAACAATATTCAAAATATACCTCGAACAAACATTAAAAAATGAAAGCAAAAATGTAATGGAATGGGAGTCCCAATACGAGAAGATTACTTATATACTCTAAGTTTCGCAGACGACCAAGTAATCATAGCGCAAGATGAGGAAGACCTCAGTTATATGGTAAGAAAACTGAAAGAAGAATACACTAAAGCAGGATTAGCAATAAACTTTGATAAAACGGAATATCTAACAACAAAGGAAGCAAATGTGGAGAATCTAGAAGTCGATATCGAAACAACAAACCGATAGATTTAAATATTTAAGAACCACCATTTCCAAAAACGCAACATCAGAAGAAGAGACCAAAGCTAGATTAGGACAAATGTGAATATGCATAAGACAATTAAATTCGATCTTGGGGGACAAACACATTACAAAGAGAAGCAAAACACGCATATACAAATCAATAATACAAAGCATAATGACATACGGATCAGAAACATGGACGATCAACAAAAGAAATAAATCTAAAATTAACGCGGT
The DNA here is from genome assembly GCA_019049505.1 of Pachyrhynchus sulphureomaculatus. Lineage (NCBI taxonomy): Eukaryota > Metazoa > Arthropoda > Insecta > Coleoptera > Curculionidae > Pachyrhynchus > Pachyrhynchus sulphureomaculatus. The sequence goes on from CM032451.1 coordinate 8,526,781, forward strand.
AGAGATGGAGTATTGGAGAAGATGCTGTAGAGTGACACGTATGGAGAGAATACCAAATGAAGAAATAAGAAGCAGAATGAATATCAAAGCAAACGCAATAAACACCATTGAAGAAAAAGCGATTAAAATGGTATGGACACATAAGACGGAGCGCAGATAATAGCTGGATAAAGAAAATACCGGAGTGGAGCCCTACAGGGAGAAGAAAAAGAGGAAAACCCAGACGATCGTGGAGAGACGATGTGGGCGAGGCTATGGAGGACAAGGGGTCTAACAGATGGAGACTGGGAAGATAGAAAAGGATGTAATCAAAGGCTGAGAGAAGGAAGACAGCGTTAGCTGTAGAAAATCCTTTATATATTTATATTTATATATTATATATATATATATATATATATATATATATATATATATATATATATATATATATATATATATATATATATATATATATATATATACAGGGTTACAGGGAAAGTCGTCCTAGATAATTAAGGACGTTATAGTTTAGGTCGTTTCTGACCGATTTGATTCTATGACATGATGTCCTAAACTTAACCGTTTTCGAGATATTGAAGTTCAAAGATTTTCTAAAAAAAAAACATGTTTTTTTTTTTGCTTTTATATCGATTTTTTTTTATTAGAGGTTCTCGAGTGCGATTTTTTTGGTTATTTTTAGTTAGTCTGTATGTCAAGTATCAAAAATCATCAAACAAATTTGAACTAGTTACTAACAGTTTCAAATGGCGGCTTGTTAATGTTTCTAAAGTACGAATTTTTACCAAGTGTTTCCTACTTTAAATCAATAAAGAGAAAAAAAAAATGTATGGAAGTTATTCTGAAAATTACTTTAAAAACTTTTACGTCTTTTTAGCTATCAAAAAAGGTATAATACTAGGAGTTTAATAGGAAAACTGTACACAGAATGATACCTAAAGCGGGCTCGGGTAGCAAAAGGTAAATTTTTAGTTCTAGGTGAAAATACGAAAAATACACAAATAAAACAAAAAACCTTGCAATTTAATATTTCTTATTAATTATAATTCATGATCTATATGGTCGCCCCTATTTCTAACACAAATTCTCATTCTTTTTCTTAAATTACTTTTTATGACGCTGGTTGTGAGGTGCAGCCTCATTTCGTCAGCCGCATCAATTATTTTTTGTCTTAGGACATTCACGTGACTTTTCATGTGACCCGACACATAAAAATCCATCGGTGTTAGGTCTGGGCTTCTCGCCGGCCAAGGTATGGGTCCGCCTCTTCCAATCCATTTGTTGGGATAATTGTCATTGAGCCATGCACGAATACTTCCTCTGTAGTGAGCTGGGCAGCCATCGTGTTGAAAGTACATGTTTTGTCTTAAACCAATAGGTAGGTCTTTCATCAAATTAGGTAAATCGTTCCGCAAAAAATTGTCGTATTCCTTGCCATTCAAATTATCTGGCAGGAAGAATGAACCAACCAAATAATTTGTAATTATACCCATCCGCACCTTTAAGCTGAATCTTGTTTGTGATCCTTTCGTTCTTTTTTTGTTTGGGTTGCCTTCCTCTTTAGAAGCCCAATAGTGGGCATTGTGGTAGTTTGTAAGACCGTCTTTGTCGAATTTCGACTCGTCAGTCCACAGTATTTCCTTAAAAAAAGATGCATCGTCGACATCGGTATTGAGCATAAATCTGCAGAATTCTAATCGTCGCAACGGATCCCCTTCTTCAATGACTTGCACGGGCGTATAGTGGTAAGGGTGTTGCCCAACAGTATGCATTACAAACCATACCTTCCACTGCGAAATACCAAGCTGTTGTACGACAACATTTGTAGATGTGGTTGGATCCACCTCAAAGAGACGTCGTATTTCGTTTTCTTCGTCTTCGTCAAAGATGCGTGGTCGTCCCATGTCAGTCCGCCGTCTTTGTACGAAACCAGTTTCTCGTAGTCTTCGATAAGTTCCATCAAATACGCTAACATCAGATACACGACGAGTAGGATATCGCAGTATGTATTCATCACATGCACGCGACGACACTCCTTCGCAAAATCCGTAACACATCATATTCCTCGTTGGTATACGTTGCCATACTCACAAGCAGAGATCAAAATCCAGTCAGAATATGAAACACAGATATTTTTGAAAAGCACGGTATAGCACATCTACCACGGACGAATCGCATGAGCAGACTAAAAATCATTCAATAATGTTTAGTGAACAGAAAATGTCACTCGCACAGAGAGTACCCCGACCGGAAAAAATGCTAACCCAACCCTTTTTATTGTTTGAAGGTGCAGATAGTAAACCGGTAATTGGTAGTATCTAAATTCTATTATTATGTTACTCTACATTTGGGCCTATTGAAACCTCATTTTTTTAGAATTTTCAATAGATCCAGTAGATATTATACCGTTTTAGATAGCTAAAAAGACGTAAAAGTTTTAAAATAATTTGCAGAATAACTTCCATACATTTTTTTTTCTCTTTATTGATTTAAAGTAGGAAACACTTGGTAAAAATTCGTAATTTAGAAACATTAACAAGCCGCCATTTGAAACTGTTAGTAACTAGTTCAAATTTTTTTGATGATTTTTGATACTTGACATAGACTAACTAAAAATAACCAAAAAATCGCACTCGAGAACCTCTAATAAAAAAAAATCGATATAAAAGCAAAAAAAACATGTTTTTTTTTTTAGAAAATCTTTAAACTTCGATATCTCGAAAACGGTTAAGTTTAGGACATCATGTCATAGAGTCAAATCGGTCAGAAACGACCTAAACTATAACGTCCTTAATTATCTAGGACGACTTTCCCTGTAACCCTGTATATATAAAGTGGGCTGCCGAATGTAAATCAGGTCGTATATCCATTTAAGACAATAAACACTCAGGACGCCAGAAAACCTTTACGACCGACGAGATTGTGACAAAAATTCAAAATAGCGTCTAAATAATCGCCGACTGAAGGTACGCGAGTTCGCTGACATTGCAAGTATCTCGACAGGCCGGGGTCGCCTACATTTTACACACTTTGGTTATGAGAAAGCTTTCCGCTCGATGGGTGCAGCGTTTGTTAACAATCGACCAAAAACGCATTCAAATGAACATTTCCAAAGAAACAGAAACTGAAACATGGATTCATCATTGCACGCCAAAGACGAAGGAGCTGTCGAAACAGTGAGTTGGAGCAGGTTAAAGTGAGCCAAGAAAGCAAGAACGGTTCCATTTGCAGGAAAAGTCATGGCTACGGTTTTTTTGGGATTCTCATCGTGTTGTGCTCGTAGACTACCTAGAGAAGAGCAGAACCATCCCCGGGGAGTATTATGCTTCACTACTGAACCAACTGAAGGATGCTATTCAGACGAAACGTCCAGATTTCGCAAAAAACGCGAGTATTAAAGGGTTGGAAATTTGTTGGACTAAATATATTGATTGCAAGGTGACTACGTGGAAAAATAAAAAAATATCTCTTTAATCTTGCGTTTACTCAGTTAGGTCGAGAACATTTGGAACTACCCTCATACAGCTCGCTGAAGAGATAAATGTATGTGATATATTTCATACTGATGTATATCTACCGTTTCAAAAGCTCCAGAAATGCGTGAAGACTCGTAGCACGTAGATAAATTGCTATTTTTATAAAGCAGATTAACAGATTAAAAAACTCGACATATATGTAGCAGTTTTTATTTAAAAAAAAAAACCGGCCAAGTGCAAGTCGGACGTGCACAATTAATGTTCCGTACGGTGATTGATTTTAAAATAAAAAAATTTGTTACCCTAAATGAGTTTTCGACAAAGTTTGTTTTCCGATCTTTGTTGAAAACCGATGACCTTGAAATTTTTGTTTTTTCATATACCAGATAAATTATCAAAGATAATGCACTCATGATAATTTTCGTTCAATCTATACCGTGGGAGAATATTTCAGAATTTTCGTCAAAATTTTTTGATCAGTACTTTTCGAGGTAACGGGGGCAAGCGATTTTTGGCAATTTTTAAAAAATAATACCTACAAAGAAAAGTGTGTACAAGTATTACATCATATATATTTTTGAACTCGTGATTTTTACAAGCTCTCCTTAACGCGATTCAGCGATTCAAGAACAACGTGAATCGGTTTTTTCCACACACCTGCCGCTCCTGGAACGCTTTAGGGACCTCCTGTAGCACGTGTGCTAGATCCATAAAAAAAAATTTAAAAAAAATAAAAATAATCGTAATCAAATTATAAAATATCAAGCCGTTTGATATTTAGACTTTATTTTTCATTTAACCACCGACTACCTACGGTTAAAAGTAATATTCCCTTTCCTACAAATGCAATTGGGCTTTTTTCAATGTTTTATTAATGAACTCGGTGACAGAAATTATTAATTCTATAACCTGTACTGTTAGCGAAATAACCCAGATTACCATATTGGGCGGACAGGTTAATTCATTCATAGCACATAGAGCTTTTTTACTGCATACATATATATTTAGTGTTTTATAACGTTCACTTACACATATCAATAATATTTCTTATATAAAAGACTTAGCCCGGCGGTTTTTGAGTTGTTTTATTCCATCCAAAACAAATTTTAGTGTTTGCACCTCAAACAACGACAGTGGAGGTTCATCTTAAACAAAAAGGAAGTTTTGAGTTTCCTTTCTCCATAAAGTTCATGACAAATTATTATCTATAGTCCATTTGTTTGGAGTTGATAGCACACAACATGGGTTATAAACATTAAAATGTCATAAACCATAAGCGTCCGAAATTTCTCTACCAATTATTGGCATTTTTAGTTTTAAACACCTGTATTTTTTATCTCTACATAGCAGTGCGACCTTTTTTACATGCCTTCTAAACTTTACAATAAGCTATATAAATCAAGGCATTTCAAAGTTTATTTTAATGAGTAAATGATGAAACTAAAAATCTTATTCGTACAATAAAGACCTCAACGAGTATAATTAATAATTCCAATAACAACAACAAAGAACTAATATACGCAGTAAAAGCTCTCTACGAAAACAACACAGTGAATATAAAAATAGGACATAAAATAGGGAAGAGACTCCAAACAACAAAAGGCCTATTACAAGGATGCTCTACATCCCCAACACTATTCAAAATATACCTCGAACAAACATTAAAAAAATGGAAAATGTAGTGGAATGGGAGTCCCAATACGAGAATATTACTTGTATACTTTAAGTTTGGCAGACGACCAAGTAATCATAGCGCAAAATGACGAAGACCTCAGTTATATGGTAAGAAAACTGAAAGAAGAATACACTAAAGCAGGATTAGCAATAAACTTTGATAAAACGGAATATCTAACAACAAAGGAGGGAAACGTGGAGAATCTAGAAGTCCATAACGAAACAACAATCAAAGGAACCGATAGATTTAAATATTTTGGAACCATCATTTGAAAAAACGCAACATCAGAAGAAGAGAATAAAGCTAGATTAGGACAAACGCGGACATGCATAAGACAATTAAATTCGATCCTGTGGGACAAACACATTACAAAAAAAAAACAAAATACGCATATACAAATCAATAATACAAAGCCTAATGAGATACAGGTCAGAAACATGGATGATCAACAAAAGAAATAAATCTAAAATTAATGCGGTAGAGTATTGGAGAAGATATTGTAGAGTGACACGTATGACGGAGCGAAGATAATAGGTGGATAAAGAAAATAACGGAGTGGAGCCCTATAGGGAGAAGAAAAAGAGGAAGACCCAGACGATCGTGGAGAGACGATGGGGACAAGGCTATGGAGGACAGGGGTCTAACAGATGGAGACTGGGAAAATAGAAACGGATGGAATCAAAGGCTGAGAGAAGGAAGACAGCGTCAGCTGTAGAATATCCTTGATTACACTGGTTTACAGCCAAAAAATACCAAGAACGCCACATGCCTAGATAAGTTAATTGGGACCTCCTGAACACGAAAAACGCTATATTTTTTTTTTTTTTAAGTACCGTTTTTTAGATAACGGTACTTTTGTGTTTTTCGGTGTATGGTCCCACTCAAACCCTTATGGAGCCCAACCGAAAAGTCCGATCGAGATAAATGTCATACCGTTGGAAAGGCAACTAAATGCCTTTTCCGGCGGTATACTATAAATTTCTATGTGACAAGAAGTGGCTGAGTTATAACACCTCAAAGTTCAAAATTTGCCTATTTTTTATTTTTTTTTTTTTCAAAATTTTTCATTTTTATTTGGTTTTTTTTCTACGTTATTGTAAAGATCTGGAATGTTTTATTTTTTTACCAAGTAGTTTATTTAATAACCAACATTTTAAACGTAATTTGAAAAAAAAAAGGATGAAAAATAAAGTTTTTATTAAGGATTTTGTGGAACGACAATATTTTAATTTTCATTGCTCACACGCTATATTCGGCGTAAATTAAAAAAATTTAAATTAAAATGACGAGTGACTTGAATTTTTCCGTTTTTTTTTTCGGATGTATCTTCGCGAATGAGGAACCAACAATAGTCTGCCATCATTTGTTCATCCCACCAGCCCTTGTAACGTCTCTCGATTTCTTGCATTTCCTGGTGAAATCTTTCACCCTGCTCATCACTTTCGGATCCCAAGTTCATGGGGAAAATATCCAAATGACTGAATAAAAAGTGTAGTTTAGGTGTCATATTTGAACCTAAAAGTTAAAAAGAATAAATTTCAAATAATTTTCAAATGATAACGGCCTTTTTGATATACATGCTTTCACTCAACGCTTACCAATGGCATTGAAATTTTTTGCAGTAATGTATCGATCTTCTCAGCGTAATCAGGACTTCTGTAGTTTCCCAAAAAGTTGTAAACGATGTCCTGGAATGCTTCCCATGCCTCCAAATGAGCTGGACCTAAACACTCATTAAATGCTTGGTCACCGTACAGAGCCCGAATTTGAGGTCCATCAAATATACCAACTTCAATTTTGCTCGCTGTGGCTCTCGGAAATTTTTTGTTTAAGGTAATTCATGGCAAGACTGTCTTTTGGCAACGTTTTCACAATATTTGTAAATAACCCAAGCTTAATATGTAGTGGAGGAAGTATTATCTTCTCCTGAGGAATGAGTGGGTCATTTTTAATATTGTACTCTCCGTGCGTACGCCCACTTCGTTCGGGCCAAACTTTTCGGATGTAGTGATTCTGACGGTCACGGCTGTCCCATAGACATAGAAAACAGGGAAACTTCGTATTGCCCCCTTGCAATCCAGATAGTATGGCAACTAATTTAAAATCAGAGCAAACTTTCCATTGATGTTGGTCATATTGTATGAGAGCGAGAAGTTCTTTCATTGCTTCATATGTTTCCTTTATGTATTTTCCATATCCGATTGGAATTGATGGTTTCGTATTCCCTTTATGAAGCAAGACTGCCTTCAAACTATCCTTGCCTCCATCCAGAAAAAGACGCCATTCCACTGGGTCATAACTTTGTTGGAGAGCATTGAAAAGACCACGTATGTTGGCACAAAAACAAAAGTTTCCCGTTTTTTGCGAAACAAACTGCAAGTTGTTTGCTACGATCACGGTAATATGTAACACGTGTCTCAGGAGCACAATATCCCCACTGTTGCAATCGCGATGCAAGTAATTCAGATTTCGATTTCGGCAAATACAAATCTCGGCACAAATCATTAAGCTCGGCCTGAGTAAGTAAATGGGGTTTCTTATTTGATTGCATTTCTGATTCACTGCACTCATCTGATGAATCACTTATTGTTGTTCTTTTTCGTATTTTTGTGGGCTCTGCTACAATCAGCTGCGGTTTGGGGCACGATACTGAGTGCGGCACTGGCAGCGTCACCGAGCTAACAACTGGATAAACTGGTTCAATTCTACGTCCGACAGCCTTTTCCGTTAAACAGAAATAACAATCTGTTGTATGACTGATCGGGTTTCTCCATTGCATTGGCTTTCCAAATGTGAAGAAACACTCTTGACCCTTACCAATTTTATTTAATATTGTTCGGCAGTTGTTACATGCATTATTCGGTGTCCACGGTTTGTCCAGAGACGCAGGTCGAAAGCCGAAATACTTCTTATACGCTTCAGATAAATTTTTCGTATTCATTTTTTTCGCATCAAATGCTGTGATTTCTTTTTCACAAGAACTCCACAAACATAACAAATTTTATTTTTTGCACGTACAAAGCCAAACTGTTTACTGTGATCAGATTCAAATTCTGATGGACGCCGAATATAGCGTGTGTCAGGGCTACCAACGTATACAGTGATTCAAATTCTGATGGACGCCGAATATAGCGTGTGTCAGGGCTACCAACGTATACAGTGATTCAAATTCTGATGGACGCCGAATATAGCGTGTGAGCAATGAAAATGAAAATATTGTCGTTCCACAAAATCCTTAATAAAAAACTTTATTTTTCATCCTTTTTTTTCAAATTACGTTTAAAATGTTGGTTATTAAATAAACTACTTGGTAAAAAAATAAAACATTCCAGATCTTTACAATAACGTAGAAAAAAAACCAAATAAAAATGAAAAATTTTGAAAAAAAAAAAAAAACGTAAAAAATAGGCAAATTTTGAACTTTGAGGTGTTATAACTCAGCCACTTCTTGTCACATAGAAATTTATAGTATACCGCCGGAAAAGGCATTTAGTTGCCTTTCCAACGGTATGACATTTATCTCGATCGGACTTTTCGGTTGGGCTCCATAAGGGTTTGAGTGGGACCATACACCGAAAAACACAAAAGTACCGTTATCTAAAAAACGGTACTTAAAAAAAAAAAATTATAGCGTTTTTCGTGTTCAGGAGGTCCCAATTAACTTATCTAGGCATGTGGCGTTCTTGGTATTTTTCCAAATTAAAAATTTGTAAACCTGTGTTTTATATATATATATATATATATATATATATATATATATATATATATATATATATATATATATATATATATATATATATAGGGTGGGCCATTTAAAAGTTTAAATTTAAAAATGCAATAAAACAAAAACGGTTTGAAATTTTGCCAAATTTATTTTTTTGTTGTGAAGTACAATTGTTCCGGTTAGAGATGGAATATTATTTCATTCATATGGCTGCCGCGGCTGGCCTCACAGTACCCCCCCCCATTCGATCGGACCAATTTTCGAGCACTTTTTCGAGTGTATGGGGTCGTATCTCGGCAATGGCATCACGAATGTTGGCCTTCAAATGCTCAATTGTCTCTGGTTTGTCGGCATAACACTTGTCTTTAACGGCGCCCCACAGAAAATAGTCCAACGATGTCGAATCGCAGCTTCTTGGCGGCCAATTGACATCACCATTTCGGCTAATTAAACGGCGATCAAACGTTTGACGCAATAAATCGATTGTGGCATGAGATGTGTGACAAGTTGCACCATCCTGTTGAAACCAAACATCGTTCACATCAATACCATGAAGAGCGGGCACAAAAAAATCGGTTATCATGGTGCGATAGGTGTCTCCATTGACCGTAATGGTTGCGCCGTCCTCATTTTCAAAGAAATATGGGCCAATGATGCCTCCGTTCCACAAGCCGCACCAAACAGTCACTCGTAATGGGTGCATTGGCTTCTGTAAGACCACGTGTGGGTTTTCTGAGCCCCAAATACGGCTATTTGGCTTATTAACGTACCCACCAAGATGAAAATGAGCTTCATCCGAAAAGATGATTTTTTTGGCAAAATCGACATCATCGTGCAGTTTCTCGTTGGCCCATCTAGCGAAGCGAAAACGAAGCGGATGGTCATGCGGCTTCAACTCTTGAACCAATTGAACTTTGTAAGGCGTCATACCGAGATCTTTTCGCAAAATTCGACGTAAACTGGTGCGTGAAATGTTCAATTCTTGCGAACGATGACGAGTTGATGTTGATGGATTCTCACGCACACTCTCAGCCACAGCTTGGATATTTTCGGGTGTACGCACTGTACGAGCACGCTCACGTCTTGGCGCATCAACAATGAAACCAGTTTCACGAACTTTAGCAATAAACTTGCGTATACCGGGCACTGTTGGTCCTTCTCTGCAACCAAATTTTGTACGACATTTTCGTGCAATTTCCGACCATTTGTCTTTGTTTTTCCATATAAATCCCAAAGTTGCTCAAGCGTAAATCGATTCATTTCGTTCAGTGGAGATAATATACTGAATTTTGTGACAGAATAGAATGACATAAGTATTGCCAGATTCGAAATAACCGGTGGTTCAAATTTAAACCGATAGATGGCCCACCCTTTATATATATATATATATATATATATATATATATATATATATATATATATATATATATATATATAATTAACAATTCTTAAGAACTAGAAATCTACAGTGTTATAAAGCTTAATGATAATACGTATAATAAAATTATTTGGGAGTTTTTAGCATTTATTGGAATATAATTAATCAAAGTACTTATCGGTAGGTAGGTGCCTAAGTACCCAAGTATGCAATAAAAATATTCTGTGTAAGAATAAAAATAAAGCAAAAACCTTTATTACGCTTAGTTTAAATCAGAACAGCGATGGCTTCAACTTTCAATTTTGCCCCGGTCAAACTTCGCGAAGTCTGCAAATCTGCATTTTTTTTCACTAAGTCGAAAGCCTTACCGCGATCAAACAGCATGTTTACTATATAAATTTCTTTGTCAACTTGGTTATAGATCTGTTGACAATGAAAACTCGTAGATGCAGTCTGAAAACAACACCCTGAACGAAAAAACCATGCTGTACATTGAAATAATCTTGTATTTTTAAAATTTTCTGATTTCTCATAAATTATTTTTCGAAAATTTTAGAAAAAAACGCTAATTACAGGTATTGGTCTGAAATATTCAATATTATTTCTACCTCCATTTTTATAAATGGGGTAACTACTGCCGATTGCAGCAGATCTGGAAAAATGTCACTTAATAGGGGCTGATTAATTAGATACAGGAGTTGATCAATAACAATTAAGGCGATTTTTTAAAAATATTTTGAGAGATATGTGATCAACACCACAAGAATTTTTCTTTTTATCCCTAAATGTTCGTGAGCTATCTTGAAAACTATAGTACCAAGAACTGAGATCTTTATTCGTTCATCTAACAGCAACAAGTCCTCAAAATCAGGCTGGTTTCGTGGGATCTTGCTTCAACAGATCTTCTTGATCTGGAGTCATTCTAAATCGAGTCTCTACCTTCTCGAAATTGTTTAAACCAAAATTTTACTTGAAAATAAGATATATCGTTATTGCTGTACACCTTCTTCATAAATAACTTTTAGTATACTTTAAGTGAAAAACTACCACTATGGTACACGAAGCTCGAAATTACTCTAACTCATATTTCCGAAGAAGAAAAGTCGTACAAACTGCAAAATGCATCCAGTTGTTGCAAAACTTCGTTCAAGTACTTCTTACTACTATTTCTATTTTTTTTTTTTACTATTTGAAAGCTAAAGTCACACTTGGTCAATTATTTATGATAACTTCCTAATAAATATACTTTTCAATTAACCCAAGATGTAACCCGCCGCTCTAAATTCTAACCCTAAACTAATCTAAACGGCTTAAATAATCGTAAAATATCCGTATCCCCTATAATTAAAATCAAAAACTGTTTACAAGTGGTTTATATGGCTCAGGGTTAACTAGACAGTATAAATCCCTTGATTCCCTTTTCAGTCAAGCCCTTACATGTTTAAAAATATATTAATAGAGGGAGAACCCAAAAATCCAACTTATAATTATGAAATTCGATACTTGTTTCAGATGCCTGCCTTTACAACCATCCTAAATTTGTTAATAAGTTGAAAAAGTTTAAAAAAGCTTGGTTATTCGTTTTAATTTACATGAGCTCCACATTTTGCAACGAACGTTTTTGATGACTCTGTACAAAAATGGGAAGTACCGGTTTCAACGGAAGTAACAACCGGAAATAAAGAAAAAACATTTTATTTAAAACCGAACTTGATGGGTTTTAATCTATTTTTGTATGAAGAATGGAAGATGTTGGAGAAAATGGCATCTGAAGCGCGTCATATTGAATTTAACTGATCTACAAGAGTGGATTGAAAATTCTGGTAAACAACAAGGTAAGTAACAATTGTAAAAACAAAAATTGATTTCTCAATATAATCTCCATTGTCCTCGATACATTTGGTTTAGCGAGATCTCAATTTTTTTATTCCCTCAGAAAGAAATATTGTTTCGAACTGTGCGTAATACTCCTTTAGAGCACAAATACCAGGTGTACAAGTATGAAATGCGGATTTCAGACAACAGATGGTGCACCAATGCAGTTTGTGCTATAAAGATTTTGATACTGCGCCATTTTGTTGTGTCATCAACAAGTGTCAGACGCGCACGAGTGATAAATTGGAAAAGTGTGTGCATAGTGTTATGTTGTTGTGTTCAATATGTCGAAATTTATACCGAACAAAGAGCATTCGCGGACAGCATTAATTTTTTGTGTTCATTTGAAGAAAACTGCTGTTGAATCATACCGATTACTTCGAGAAGCTTATGGTGAACATGCTCCATCGTAAGATACGTGTGAACGATGATTTCGGCGTTTCAAAAGTGGTGACTTCAATGCTGCAGACAAGGAACGTGGAAAACCGCCAAAAAACTACGAAGATATGGAATTGCAAGCATTGTTGGACGAAGATGATTCGCAAACACAAAAACAACTCGCCTAGCAATTGGGCGTTAGTCAACGAGCTGTTTCTAATCCACTACGAGAGATGGGAAAGATTCAGAAGACCGGTAGATGGTTACCACATGAGTTGAACGACAGGAAAATGGAAAAAGCGCAAAAACACGTGAGACATTTTGCTCGCTCGGTACAAAAGGAAGTCGTTTTTGCATCGTATAGTTCCAGGGGATGAAAAGTGGATTCATTTTGAGAATCCCAAGCGCAAAAAATCATGGGTAGATCCAGGCGCACCACCCACATCGACCGCAAGTCCGAATCGCTTTGGCAAAAAGACGATGCTCTGTGTTTGGTAGGACCAAAGGCACGTGGTTTATTATGAGCTGTTGAAACCTGGGGAAACGGTTAATACTAAACGTTACCAACAACAATTGACCGATTTTAACGGATCGCTGCTTGAAAAAAGGCCAGAATACCGAAACAGGCAACACACCCATTTAATAACCTATTTTCATTTCGTATTTTTAGTTCTAATTCAAAGTTCTTTGGCGCCTTTAAACTGATTGACGTTGCGTAAAGTAATAAAAAAACATTGTCTGTATGTCTACGTACTCAAGTAATACATAAAAAAAAACCAAATTAAGAAACTACGATTTCCAAAACTAAAAATAAATAGTCATTAGAACCAAAAATGAGTAATCATTTTAAAATCTAACGCAATTTTTAATAGTTTCCGCGATATGACAATGTAAAAATTTAGATACCATAATTAGTTTGATATACATAGCAAACGAATTGTAAGTGAAATTCTTTTCTGTGTAATTGACCGATTAAAAGTAAAATTTAATAAAGAAATCTTTTTATGCTTTGTGGATACCTTAAGTAGGATAATTTGAATTTTTAGTTACATATGTTGCTAAACAAAATAACACACTCATCGTGTAAATGGCGGCTAATCGTTTTGTTTGATAGAAAATTTCAAAATTGAATTTATAATAGTGAGACGGTTATCAGTACACTTCACAATAAATAAAAACAAATATATCATTTATCAATTTTGGATTAAAAGGTATCTTCAGCTTCTTCCCAAATAAAGTACCTCATCACTCTTTTCAAATTTGAAAAGAGAGTTGGATAAAATGAAGACATCACATGGGAAATTGAGGGACTAAATTCTGAGACTTTTCACAACATGATAGTACAGGATGAGTCAACGACAGAGTAACGTTCATTTGTTTCGGGAATGACGAAAAAATGTTAAATACAATAGTTTTAGGGAATGTTAAGGTGCACAGTTTAAAATTATTTTTAAGTATACAGGGTACTTTAAAAAAGGGTGGCCGATATAACATGTTTTTTTTTTAAATGGAATATTCTATTTTCTAATTTATTTTTAAATTCTTCGTAAAATTTTATAACTTTTTTATTAATAATGTTATATACCTAAACCCGATAGTTTTTCTAATATTTCAATTTTTTTTTAAAAATACTAGTTTTCAGTTTTGTAAAAAATTGCCAGTAGCGCCATTGTTTCTGAAGGTGGAATACTCATAATTGATACGAGCGTTCTATAGAGATGTAAAATTATATATATATATATATATATATATATATATATATATATATATATATATATATATATATATATATATATATATATATATATACATATATATACATATATATATATATATATATATATATATATATATATATATATATATATGTAAAGAAATTTGAGTTAGATGCTACAGGGTGTTCAAAATAAATTTATGCATTTCGACTATTTTAAATTGAAAAATCTCAAATTCTTTAAATGGCACACCCTGTATATTATTATTTTTTCTGATAGACTTTACAAAAAACCCTCCAACTTTTATTAAGTATGTCATATACCTATTTCTACTCAGTATATATCACCACTACACACCAAACACTTTATTTTTGCACTCGACGCGCGTTTCGCTAACCATGTTAGCTTCATCAGGAGCGATGATTGACTAAAGCTAAACTACAAATCTACCTATTTATACTTAGCCTAACCCTTGAATTACTCAAGCGGAACTAATGACATAGGCAAGGCCGTCAGTTCCGGTCGAGTAACCAGTAGAGGGGACTATAAGGAATAGGCCCTCTGTCTTTATTTAAACTACTTTTACATTTTATGATTTCCATACTTTCGTATGCGTTCAACAATCTTCTATCAGATACATCCTTCACTAATCTTAGACTATCTAATGTTACAGTATGATTAGCTTCAAGGGCATGTTCGGCAATGCTAGACTTTTCTGTTCTATTGTATTTTAAGTGTGCTAAGTGTTCTTTAAATCTTGTTTTTAATTGACCTTTTAGTTTGCCCAACATACTTTTTGTCACAATCATTACAACTAATTTCATAAATTCCACTTTTCTCACAATTAGGAATCTTATCTTTGGGATTTCCTAAGATATTCCTCAGATTGTCTGATGACTTATAGACTAAGGTGAGGCCTACCTTATTAAATACCTTACTGAGTCCCTTGCTATATTTCAGATTATATGGTATGGAGACATACTTGGTGTCATTTTCTTCGCGTGTAAAAAAGGTGGAATTCTGAATATTAAACCTAAACTTATGTCTATTTATTAGCTTATTTACTAAGTCATCGTAATAACCATTAACTCTAGTTATATTTCTAATACGATTCCTTTCTTTATTAAAGTTTACTCTATTCAGAGGGAAAGTGACCAAACGATGAACTAAAAAATGTAATGAGGCTAATTTATGTTACTGTGTCCTTCCTATAGATATCAAATTCTAATCTATTATTATTTTTAATAATTAAAATATCTAGAAAAGGCAATTGTCCTTTGTTCTCAACTTCCATTAAATTCACTTACGAAGTTGAGAACAAAGGACAATTGCCTTTTCTAGATATTTTAATTATTAAAAATAATAATAGATTAGAATTTGATATCTATAGGAAGGACACAGTAACAGATAGATATATTCCTAATGATTCATTTCATTGCAAACAACATAAATTAGCCTCATTACATTTTTTAGTTCATCGTTTGGTCACTTTCCCTCTGAATAGAGTAAACTTTAATAAAGAAAGGAATCGTATTAGAAATATAACTAGAGTTAATGGTTATTACGATGACTTAGTAAATAAGCTAATAAATAGACATAAGTTTTAGGTTTAATATTCAGAATTCCACCTTTTTTACACGCGAAGAAAATAACACCAAGTATGTCTCCATACCATATAATCCGAAATATAGCAAGGGACTCAATAAGGTATTTAATAAGGTAGGCCTCACCTTAGTCTATAAGTCATCAGACAATCTGAGGAATATCTTAGGAAATCCCAAAGATAAGATTCCTAATTGTGAGAAAAGTGGAATTTATGAAATTAGTTGTAATGATTGTGACAAAAAGTATGTTGGGCAAACTAAAAGGTCAATTAAAAATAAGATTTAAAGAACACTTAGCACACTTAAAATACAATAGAACAGAAAAGTCTAGCATTGCCGAACATGCCCTTGAAGCTAATCATACTGTAACATTAGATAGTCTAAGATTAGTGAAGGATGTATCTGATAGAAGATTGTTGAACGCATACGAAAGTATGGAAATCATAAAATGTAAAAGTAGTTTAAATAAAGACAGAGGGCCTATTCCTTATAGTCCCCTCTACTGGTTACTCGACCGGAACTGACGGCCTTGCCTATGTCATTAGTTCCGCTTGAGTAATTCAAGGGTTAGGCTAAGTATAAATAGGTAGATTTGTAGTTTAGCTTTAGTCAATCATCGCTCCTGATGAAGCTAACAAGGTTAGCGAAACGCGCGTCGAGTGCAAAAATAAAGGGTTTGGTGTAGTGGTGATATATACTGAGTAGTATCATTGTGCCAAGATTCCACATTCCCAACTTAATACCTATTTCTAATGATTTTCGAATTATTTTGAATTTTTCAATTTTTACCCTTGTTTTTAATACACTTTCGCTATTGTGAAAACATAAACACATAGTTAATAATAATTTGAACATAGTTTAACTTATCTAATGATTAATTATTATGACGTAATAAATGTTCGATAATATGCCCGTTTACTTGAATACACATGTTTAGACGTTTTACTATATTTTCCTACACTTTCCTTAGCATAAAAGGCGTTATTGTCCTGCACGCATCCCGTATCCTATTTTCCATATCTACTGGTGTTGTAGGGGGATTCACATAAACACGATCTTTAAAGTAGCCCCACAAAAAGAAGTCTAAAGGTGTTAAGTCACATGATCGAGGGGGCCACTGAATCAATCCATCCCTACCGATCCATTTTTGTGGGTAACGATCGTTTAAAAATTCCCGAACTTCCCGGTGGTAATGAGCAGGAGCTCCGTCTTGTTGAATCCACATTACTTTTCTGGCACATGTTTTGAATCCGATAATAGTTATTTCATCAGTACCAGAGGCTTCGCTGGTACATATCTTCATTAAGATGCTATTTGTGATACGCTGTCTGAAAACAATTTGGGGCATTTTTGACTTTACCATAAGAATAGTGGATGGCAGCTAACAATCTGGCTTTTTAATAGATGCTGCCGCGATGGTATTTTCGAACCGGCTCCATGGTAGTATAGTTCATGTTTTAAAATATTGACTTACAAAAAAGATCTTAAACTATTGAAACTCTTTTTTTGTATTCTATTAATGATTTTCTTGTAAAATGTATGTGGGTTGTTGTTTAGTGTTGATTAGATTTTGTTTGAAAATAACAAAATATTAATTAGTCGTTTGTTTAAGCCAGTGAGCTATTTTAAGTATATTATTATATTCCCTTTCAAAGTTATCAACTTCTTCAAGAAGCTGGGGTAATTCGTTTTGCAAAAAATTTAGATATTTAGGCCCGTTAAGCGGTTCGCGGAAAAAATATGGACCAATAATTCGAAAATTTAATATTCCACCCCATATATTAAGCGACCAATGGAACGAAAATGGATTAACTGTTGAATAATAATGCATGTTATGGCTGTTAACTGCTCCATTTCTACGAAAAATAGCTTCATCAAAAAACATTATTTTAGATAAAAAATTTGGATCGGTCTCTATTGCTCCATTCATGGTGGTACAAAAGTTTACTCGTTCAAAATCACGGTCTTGAAGTTCTTGGTGTCGTTCCATATGAAAGGGATGATACTTGTACTTTCTCGTGGTGCGATCAGCCGTAGACTGGGATGTGTCCGATAAGTCAGCTAGTTGACGGCTGCTGACCTGGGGATTATCTTCAACCTGAAGTAAAATCTCCATTTCTTTTTCCTCACTGGTAGCTATTTTTACTTGTTTAATAGACATGTCAAAATTTGACAATGCCTACATTTGTTTTGTCTTGGCAACTATGATGTTATAGCGTAAGTATATTAAAAATAAGGGTAAAAATTGAAAAATTTAAAATAAATCGAAAACTATTAGAAATAGGTATATGACATACTTAATAAAAATTGGAGGGTTTTGTAAATTCTATCAGAAAAAAATAATAATATACAGGGTGTGCCATTTAAAAAATTTGAGATTTTTCAATTTAAAATAATCGAAATGCATAAATTTATTTTGAACACCCTGTAGCATCTAACTCAAATTTTTTTACATATATTTTTTTTTCATCTCTATAGAACGCTCGTACCAATTATGGATATTCCACCTCCAGAAATAATGGCGCTACTGGCAATTTTTTACAGAACTGAAAACTAGTATTTTTTAAAAAAATTGAAATATTAGAAAAACTACTAGGTTTAGGTATATAACATTATTAATAAAAAAGTTATCAAATTTTACGCAGGAATTTAAAAATAAATTAGAAAATAGGATGTTCCATTTAAAAAGACATATGTTATATCGGGCCACACATTTTTGAAGTACCCTGTATACTCAAAAATAAACTGTGCACCTTAACATTCCCAAAAACTATTGTATTTAACCTTTTTTTCGTCATTCCCGAAACAAATGAGATAATGAACTTTAATATATCGTTGACTCACCCTGTACATACAATTATATAAAATTATAATGATACCGTTGTAAATTAGCTTAGTTGGTAACTTATTCAGAAGTGGATTATTCCTATTCAAGTGGGTGTTAGTTTAAGTTGTCTACTTAGCTATGCAAGAGAAGTTACAGGGCTTATTCGACGAAAAGGACCGTTCGAATAACTTCTTATGAGGGATACTTACAAGGGCTTTTGGGGCAATAATTACATAACAATCGCCTATTTTAAGGTTAATCAGCAAATTAGATAGGAAGGACAATTATACTTAACTAGCAGTGCCCGCGGCTCCGCTCGCGTGGACTTGATTCACTACTATCGTCACTGCTTATTCCTTATGTTAGCTAACGTAATAAAATATCTGCCATTATTTCCCCTTATCTCCCATTATTTTTCTCCTTATCTCCCATTATCTCTACATAATTTCCATTATCTAGGCTTATCTCTGCTCATCTCCTATTATTTCTCCTTATCTCCCATTATTTCCCCTTATCTTCCATTATCTCACCTTATCTATCATTATCTAGGCTTATCTCGACTTATCTCGCAATATTTCTCCTTATCTTCCATTATTTCTCCTTATCTCACCATAACTTCCATTATCTAGATTTATTTCTGCTTATCTCCCATTATTTCTCCTTATCTCCCATTATTTATACTTATCTCCCATTATCTCACCTTATCTCCCATTATCTAGGCTTAATCGAATTATATAGAACATATGTATAAATTTATAAAAACACGTAAATCGGATAAGTGGTTCTCCAGTGATAAGCGCACTAACGGACAGACAGACAGGCAGACAGAGAGACTTTGCATTTTATATATATTATAGAAATAGATTTATATTGTTATATAACCTGGCCAAAGAAGATATGTATAAATTTAAAAAAAGACAGGTAAATCGGATAAGTGGTTTTCGCGTGATAAATGCATTAATGAATAGACAGACAGACAGAGAGATATTGCATTTTATATATATTATAGATTACACAGGGGAACAGCTGTTTTGGTGTCGAAGTTTTTTGAGCTGATTCTATATCAATTTGATGTCCTGAATTCAAATAACGTATTCATTTGTACCTAGGAGCTCAAATTTTTAAGATATACAATTTTAGAGAAATATAAGTTACATTATTGTAACTCAAATCCGTAAGTGTAGTAAACAAAAGTAGATACGAAATTTTTATTTTAGTTATACAAAATACAATATTATGTCGTACTTACAAACAAAAAAAAACATTGAAGAAATGAAATAGTCACTCAACACTTGGAAAGCTTCTTTTTCGCGACATTCTTGAATGTTTTTTTAAACAGTCCCTTTTTAAACTCCAGCAGTAATCTGCCATCATGTGCATGTCCCATCTTCCTTGGTAGCGGTCCTCCATAACTTTAATATCTTGGTGAAATCTTTCACCTTGTTCCTCACTCATGTCTCCTAAATTTTCTGGAAAACGGTCTAAGTGGCTGTGTAAATAGTGTATTTTAATACTCATATTGCACCCTAAGGATTTGAAACTATTAAGCATCTTGTTAACCATTTCAACATAGTTTTGAGCTTTATGTTTGCCTAGAAAATTTTCTACAACTGCAACAAATGATGTCCAAGCTTCTCGTTCAACTTGATTCATTGAATTTATGAAGGCAGGATCCTTAATTAATTGTCTTATTTGTGGGCCATCAAATATCCCTGCTTTGAGTTTTTCTGTGCTCAACTGATGCATTTTTACCCCTATATATGCAAAACAAGACCCATTCTTATCAAGAGCCTTTACAAATTGCTTCATTAAGCCCAACTTTATATGTAACGGAGGAAGTATGATTTTTTCTCTTTCAACCAAAGCGTCGTTAATGACATTCTTTTCCCCAACGTCCATGTTTTCTCTCTGAGGCCAATCTTTTCTAACCCAGTGGTGTGTTTTGTCCCTACTATCCCAGAGGCACAAGACACACGGATATTTCGTGTAACCACTTTGCTGCCCAAGAAGAAAGTTTACCATTTTTAAGTCTACACAAATCATCCATTGATGTTTGTAATACTTTATCTTCTGCAAGACCAAAGCTATGGTATTATATTCTTCTTTCAGTTTCGTTGAGTGAGCTAGTGGTATTGAACCATATTTATTCCCATTATGTAGAAGGACACATTTTAAACTTCGCTTTGAACTGTCAATAAATAGGCGCCAATCATCTGGAATATATTCAGAAAGTCCCATTTCTTTCATGAGTCCCCTAATTTCGTGACAAAATACAAGATTGTCTTCTTGAGAAAAGAATGGTAGCAGATCTTTTTCTCTTGTACGGTAAAAGGTAATTTTGGTTCCTTGTTCCAGTAAATTTTTGTCGTTCAACCTAGAAGCCAGTACTTCAGAAGCTTTTTTCGATAAATTGAGATCCCTGGTGAGATCATTTAATTCATTTTGATTGAAGCGTTGAGGAACTGATGACGTCCCCCTGTGTTCTCTGCTACATAATATTATCCCATATTTAATGGTTTAGGCTGTGTATTGCAAGAGAACGCGCTAGCGACAAACTTGTTTCCGACTTCATTCACTATTATCGTCACTGCTCATTCCTTTTGTCACCTATCGTAATAAAATATAGCCTATAACCTGGCCAGAGAACATATGTATGTTTTCAAAAAAAAAGTACGTAAATCGGATAAGTGGTTCTCCAGTGATAATCGCACTAACGGACAGACAGACATACGTTGCATTATATATATATATATATATATATATATATATATATATATATATATATATATATATATATATATATATATTATAGATATAGATTATTATTATTATATAGCCTGGCCAAAGAATATATGTATGAATTTAAAAAAAGACACGTAAATCGGATAAGTGATTCTCGCGTGATAAACGCACTAATGGACAGACAGACAGACAGAGAGACATTGCATATTATATATATATATATATATATATATATATATATATATATATATATATATATATAAAATAGATTATAGATATTCTCTGCTACATAATATTGTTTCATATTTAATGGTTTAGGCTGTGTATTGCAAAGCAACGCGCTCGCGGCAAACTTTTTTCCGACTTCATTCCCTATTATCGTCACTGCTCATTCCTTATGCCTATAACCTGGCCAGAGAACATATGTATGTTTAAAAAAAAGTACGTAAATCGGATAAGTGGTTCTCCAGTGATAAGCGCACTAACGGACAGACAGACAGAGACGTTGCATTTTATATATATTATAGATTACATAATAAGCAAAACATGATGTATAGTATAGGGTATCCTTCTTTCAAAAATATTAAGCCAACCCAGCTCCTAGAGTTTATGGGAACCATTTAGTGCCGATTATGAGCCCCAAAATATCCTCAAATGGAATTTGACAGTACCGCCTTCCTACGGTGAATAGACTTTCATTATTAATTAAAAACAGCTATAGTGACATTTCGTGCATACATATGATATTCATTAATTAACTCGGTACTTATTTTTATGATTACACGTGACTTTACAGTTATAGAGAAAGTTTCATATCCAATTAAACAAATTGATTTTTATTGCATAAAAATGCGAGTTTATTTAGCACTATTGCGAGTGAAAAAGACAAAATTTATGGCAAATGAGCATTCAATTTACATCTCCTGTGCTTGATTTAGGTAGCTGTTTGTATATACAGTCAGTCCGAAAAAATCTCCATACACCACCTGCTTTCTATACTATTTTTAGTGTTCCGTACGGAACACTTATAAGATCACTTCGGTGTGTGTGTCTGTCTGTCTGTCTGTCTGTCTGTCTGTCACACCCGATTTTCTCCGAAACTATTTGACGTAGAAAGGTAAAATTTGGTAATAATATAGGAATTGATGGCCTCATCAGAGTCATGTAGTTTTGAGAATTAAATTTTGACTCAAGGGTTAGTTTTGGGGGGTGAAGTCGGAAGTAAAAAAAAATTTTTTTTACTAGGTCATCGAGTGTGGTGTCAAATGAAAGCTTGTGAAAACACGAGTAAAAAATATATATATAATATTATACTTGCGCGCACTTTTCTTTGTATTATTTTTAAAAAATCGCGAAAAAATCGCTGTCCCGGGCCTTATCTCGAAAAGTACTTATCAAAAAATTTCGAAAAAATTCTGGAATATTCTCCACGGGGTGTAGATTGAACGAAAATTATCACGAGTGCATTACCTTTAATAATTTATATGGTACATAAAAAAAAACAAAAATTTCAAGGTCATCAGATTTCAGTAAAGATTGGAAACAAACTTTGTTGAAAACTCATTTAGGGTGTGTTTTGTGAAGTCACTGATCATTTTATACCACCGTAACATAAATTTTGACTTAAGGGGTTCGTTCGTTTTGAGGGGTGAAATCGGAAGTGAAAAAAATTTTTTTTTACTAGGTCGAGTGTGGTGTCAAATGAAAGCTTGTGAAAACACGAGTAAAATATATATAAAGGGTGATTCATTTAGAGGTACTTTTTGTGATGGGGATTTAATTGCAGATTGCACATGCGTCGTGTCAACTGAAGTGGCATTCCTGTTTAGTAGTGTTTGACAATTCATAATGGAAAGACTTAGCCCGGCACAGCGTCTACAAATTGTTCAACTTTATTACGAAAATGGGCGTTCTACGAGGAATGTGTATCGGGCGCTTAGAGCAACTTATGGTCCACATAATCGGCCTACCGAACGCACAATTCGCTCTACTATCAATAAGTTTAAGACCCAATTTTCATTATTGGATAATGCTCGACCGAATAGACCACATCCAGCACGTAGTAAAGAAAATATAGGGGCGGTAGCGGAGAGTGTACGCGAAGACCGTGAAGTGTCGATTCGTCGCCGTTCTCAACAGCTTGGCCTGTCATATTCAACAACTTGGCGTATTTTACGTAAGGATCTTTCTTTAAAAGCATACAAAATTCAACTAGTGCAACAACTGAAGCCGACCGACCTTCCGAATCGTTTCCGTTTTAGTCGTTGGGCTCTTGACAAGCTTGCAGGAGATCCACTGTTTTCGAGAAAAATTTTGTTCACCGATGAGGCCCATTTTTGGCTTAATGGGTTCGTGAATAAAACAAAATGCCCGTATTTGGGGTGATGAACAACCTGAAGAGGTTCAAGAGCTGCCATTAAATCCAGAAAAAACAACTGTTTGGTGTGGTTTATGGGCCGGTGGAATAATCGGTCCATATTTCTTCAAAACAGAGGCCGGCCGGAATGTTACTGTGAATGGTGACCGTTATCGCGCCATGATAACAGACTATTTGATGCCAGAAATTGAAGCCCGTGGTCTCGACAAAATTTGGTTCCAACAAGATGGCGCCACTTGCCATACAGCCCGTGAAACCATGGCTTTACTGCGAGAGCAATTCGGCGAACAGATCATTTCACGCTTTGGACCAGTGAATTGGCCGGCTAGATCATGTGACATCACACCTCTTGACTTTTTCCTTCGGGGCTATGTAAAGTCCAAAGTCTACATGGATAAGCCAGCTACAATTGAGGCATTGGAGGCCAATATTACTCGAGTCATTGGCCAAATACCACTCGAAATACTCACACGCGTCATTGAAAATTGGAACTTCAGAATGGACGTTGTTAACCGTAGTCGCGGACAACATTTGAAAGAAATTATATTTAAGAAATAATTGTAAAGAATGGTTCTTTTATATGATAATAAAGATTATAAAATAAAATTGTTTTTATTCATTTTTTTTTTATTTAAAAAAAAGTATGAATCACCCTTTATATATATATATATATATATATATATATATATATATATATATATATATATATATATATATATATATAATGTAATACTTGTGCACACTTTTCTTCGTATTACTTTTAAAAAATCGCTGTCCCCTACCTTATCTCGAAAAGTACTGATCAAAAAATTTTGAAAAAATTCTGGAATATTCTCCACGGGGTATAGATTGAACGAAAATTATCACGAGTGCATTACCTTTAATAATTTATTTGGTATTTAAAAAAAAAACAAAATTTCAAGGTCACCAGTTTTCAGTAAAGATTGGAAAAAAAACTTTGTTGAAAACTCAATTGGGGTGTGTTTTGTGAAGTCACTGATCATTTTATACCACCCTAACAAAAAATTTTATTTTAAAAACAATCTACGTACGGAACACTAATTGTGCAAATTCAACTTGCACTTGACCGGTTTTTTTTTTCTGTTATGTTTAACGAATTTAAAGTTAAGGAAGTTAGGGTGCTACATGATTTGACGCTAAAAAATTTACCGCGCCGAATTTTCATCTGCGAATCTCTAAAGAAACCTATCGAAATCGAACCATTTCTAAAGCGGTTGGTTAGCGGCGATAAAAAGTGGATCTCGAACGACAATAATGTGCGAAAAAGATCGTGGTCGAAAAAAGATGAAGCTCTACAAACGATGGCATCAGTTTTTGTAAGTTTAGGAACCTGAAAATGACGTTATTTCTTATTTTTCACAGAAACCATATGTAGAGGAGAGACGCGAATATTTATTTTACATTTTGTATTTGCGAGACGAGTACTAATTAAATATTACTATCAATTTTTTCGGTTCTAACGAGTCAAAAAATGTTACGGAGAATTTGATAAATCATCATCCACCAATGATATGATCTAAATCCATCAATCAATATAATTTAAATGAATTCAACCGAGCCAAGCTTATAAATTTATTAACGACGGCAAACTGGTTGTTAATCCCTTTAAAACTGCAACAGTCCAATTTAAATGTTTCTAAATATAGCAGCAACAACCTCTACCAGCCATACTGGTTTGGGTTGTAAGAACACGCGAGGAATCTGCTAATATGAGGTAACGTAGTTGGTTTTTATTCTCGTAAAAACTCACGTTAAAAATAAGTCGAATTCAGAAGTTCATAGTTATGCTTTACTATCTACTCGGGAATTACCAGTAAAAAGATCGTTTTTTTAGTGTTCCGTATGGAACATTTATAAGATCACTTCGGTGTCTGTCTGTCACACTCGATTTTCTCCGAAACTAGTTGACGTAGAAAGTTGAAATTTGGTACTAATATAGGAATTGATGGCCTCGTCAGAGACGTGTAGTTTCGAAAGTTAAATTTTGACTTAAGGGGTTAGTTTTGAGGGGTGGAATTAGAAGTAAAAAAAAAATTTTTTACTAGGTGATCGAGTGTGGTGTCGAAGGAAAGCTTATGAAAACATGAGTAAAAAATATATATATAATGTA
The DNA here is from genome assembly GCA_019049505.1 of Pachyrhynchus sulphureomaculatus. Taxonomy (NCBI): domain Eukaryota; kingdom Metazoa; phylum Arthropoda; class Insecta; order Coleoptera; family Curculionidae; genus Pachyrhynchus; species Pachyrhynchus sulphureomaculatus. Next base: position 8,552,680 of record CM032451.1, read on the forward strand.
ATACTTGCGTACATTTTTCTTTGTATTATTTTTAAGAAACGACGAAAAATCGCTGTCCCCCTACCTTATCTCGAAAAGTACGGATCAAAAAATTTTGAAAAAATTCTGGAATATTATTCACGGGGTATCTATTGAACGAAAATTATCACGAGTGCATTACCTTTAATAACACAGCCCCACAAAAAAAAATGGGGTATACTTTGATGCGATATATCAGATCCGTAGTATTTTTGCCCGCTGATCACGAATCTGACGTCAGAATATCGCCATTACATCTCAATTTTTTTCTAACCTCAAAAAATAGGTAAGAATTAGTAAAAATTAAGAAAAATATACTCCTAAAAAATTGATTCAAGCTTTTTCATGAATCCAAAGATGTATTAATATGTATTCGGACACGCTAAGCTAATATTCATCGGTTGGATTGAGCCATACAGTTCTGTTTTCTTTCTAACCTCAATAAATCAGACAGATATAGTGCTGCTCGAATGCAAAAACGAATTCAAATTAAAATTCAACCGATCCTTACCAAATTTGGTACACGGGGATTTTTTGGGTCGCTGATCACGAATCTGAGGTTGGATTTGCAAAATTCAAGATGGCAGATGTTTTCGCGCCATTTTGAACGCCGAGAAAATTCATCGGTCGATTTTTATTCTTCTACCTGCATCCAGGGCACCTTCACGTGGTGACGGTGGGCAACGGTGTTACTCCACTAGCCGGCAGAGTCCCTGGATAACGGCTTAGATGCCGTCATGGCAGGTAGAAGAAAGAGCGATGCAGGGACTCGGAAACCCAGTATCGGCGGTTGGTCAGGGTGGGAAAGCGGGCCCGCAGCCGTCGTCATCCAGCGACCGTAGCTCTTCATGTGTGGGTGACTTGGCTCATGTAAGAATATAATGCTAGAAGAAAACGGTCTCACGGTACTTTTCATAAGTGCGATAAAAACAGTGATTCATTTTGTTATATTTGCTGTCAACACGTATTGAGTAAAATGGGGTCACCGATAACGGATAAGAATAAAACCTTATATAAGCATTGTTTTAACATTAAAATACAGCACCAGGATACAGATTGGGTTCCCCACATCATTTGCTGTTCTTGCAAAATAATGTTGTACATCACTAAGAAGGCGATTAAATATTCCAGACCAGCAATATGGAATAGACCATACAGTGAAAATGATTGCTACTTTTGTATGAATGTTGTATCTAGGCATAACCGAAAAAATAAAAGCACTATTACTTATAACGATGTTTGGACAGTAACAAGACCAACTAAACTAATTCCGCCTCCTGAACCACTTGATGCTGATGTTATGGAAACAAATGATTTCACCTTATCAGTTCATGCCGAAAACATTGAGACTGTCGAAAAATATTCAAACACTGTTACTAATGAATGTATCATATACTAGTGACACAGATAAAGAATTTCGACCATACAACCGTAAACCAGAACCAATACTCGTATCACAGTCAGAACTTAGTGATCTAGTCAGAGATTTAGGCTTATCCAAAGATGGTTCAGAGCATCTTGCTTCCTTTTTAAAGAAAAGACATTTACTTAAGCCAGAAGCTACGATTTCTTATTATAGAAACAGAGATGAAGAATTTCGAAAATATTTCACAACGGACGAGGAATTGTCACTTTCATATTGTATCCTATGTAAAAGGTCTAATGGATGAATTTCAAAATAACTCATACGATCCTGAAGAATGGAGACTGTTCATTGATTCTTCTAAACGGAGCATTAAGGCAGTTTTGCTGCATAATACCAACGTTTACGCTCCCATTTCCGATTGCTCATTCCACAGTTATGGAAGAGCAATATGAAAAAATGAAGCAGCTTTTGATAAAAATAAAATATGCTGATCATAACTGGAAAATTTGTGGAGATCTGAAAATTGTAACAATATTGCTTGGCCAACAGTTAGGGTTTACACTTTATCCCTGTTATAAATGTCTGTTGAATAGCAGAGACAGGGAACGTCATTATAAGAAAAAAATTTGGCCAACAAGAGAATCGTTCACTCCTGGTGAAAATAATGTATTGTTTCCACCATTGGTAGATCCAGGAAAAGTTCTTATTCCCCCCGCTTCACATTAAGCTTGGACTTATGAAGCAATTCACGAGAGCATTAGATACAAACGGCCCATGTTTCAAATATCAAAAATTTCCGAAATTTTCTGAAGCTAAAATTAAGGCAGGCGTATTTGACGAGCCACAAATAAGAAAATTGTTTCAAGATTCATTATTTGTTACTAAAATGAATAAAGTTGAAAAAGCTGCTTGGTTTAGTTTTAAAGAAGTCGCAACAAACTTTTAGGGAAATAAAAAAAGTCCTAAGTACAAAGAAATAGTCGAGAAAATGGTAAAAAATTTTCAAACATTAGGTTGCTTAATGAATCTAAAATTACATTTCCTGGACTCCCACATCGATGATTTCCCAGATAATCTTGGTGACTACAGTGAGGAGCAAGGGGAACGTTTTCACCAAGATCTGAAAATCATAGAAAATCGGTATCAAGGACGATGGGATGACCATATGCTAGCGGACTATTGCTGGTCGCTAAAAAGAGAAACAAGTCCTCAAAAGCGTTTGGGCAGAAAGCCTTTGAATAGGTCATTCGCGGAAAAAAGAACAAGATACAGCCAAAAAAAGGAAAGTTAGGCGCGGGTCTAACCTTCGCAATTCTAGGGCTTAAGGGTCTACTATTTGAGAGTATATGGTTTAAAAGTCCTGGTTTTGAGTTTATTGGGTCTCATTTTTAAAGTTACAGGGTTATTGAGGTCTATTTTTTGAGGTTACAGGGTGTGGGAGTCTAAGGTTTTAGGGTTTAGAGTTTAAGAGTATCAGGTTTGAGGATTCCCCAACTGTATACCAAATTTGGTAGGAATCGGTTGGTTTTCAAAATTTTTTGTCAGCCATCTTGGATCCGCCATTTTGAATTTTGCAAATCCTCAGATTCATGATCAGCAACCCAAAAAACCCCCGTGTACCAAATTTGGTAAGAATCGGTTGAATTTTAATTTGAATTCGTTTTTTTTGCATTGGAGAAGCACTATATCTGTCTGATTTATTGAGGTTAGAAAGAAAACAGAACTGTATGGCTCAATCCAACCGATGAATATTAGCTTAGCGTGTCCGAATACATATTAATACATCTTTAGATTCATGAAAAAGCTTGAATCAATTTTTTAGGAGTATATTTTTCTTAATTTTTACTAATTTTTACCTATTTTTTGAGGTTAGAAAAAAATTGAGATGTGATGGCGATATTCTGACGTCAGATTCGTGATCAGCGGGCAAAAATACTACGGATCTGATATATCGCATCAAACGTATACCCCACTTTTTTTTTGTGGGGCTGTGTAATTTATCTGGTATATAAAAAAAAAAACAAAAATTTCAAGGTCATCAGTTTTCAGTAAAGATTGGAAACAAACTTTGTTGAAAACTCATTTGGGGTGTGTTTTGTGAAGTCACTGATCATTTTATACCACCGTAACAAATTTTTTTTATTTTAAAAGCAATTAACGTACGGAACACCAATTGTGCAAATTCAACTTGCACTTGACCGGTTATTTTTACAGTAAGCGAGTCGACGCCATTTTGCAGCACTACATTCCTCCCAAATATCTCTGGCCACAGGTTGCAGAGTCGATAAGGTAAAAGCATTTGAAAAACCTTTTTACTTTCACGAAAAATAGTATTTATTAATCAATAATATACTCTTCATCATTTTCTATAACTGTCTCCCATCGTTTTACAACTACCTACGCGGGAATTACCAGTAAAAAGATCGTTTTTTTTTTTACAGTAAGCGACTCGACGCCATTTTGCAGAACTACATTCCTCCCAAATATCTCTGGCTACTGGCTGCAGAGTCGATAAGGTAAAATCATTTGAAAAGCCTTTTTACTTTCACGAAAAATAATATTTATTAATCAATAATATAACATACTCTCTATCATTTTCTATAACTGTCTCCCATCGTTTTACAACTACCTACTCGGGAATTACCAGTAAATAGATCGTTTTTTTTACAGTAAGCGAACCGACGCCATTTTGCAGCATTACATTCCTCCCAAATATCTCTGACCACAGGCTACAGAGTCGACAAGGTAAAATTATTTGAAAAGCCTTTTTACAGGTGGTACAATGTTTTTTGTTATGGTTTCATTACTTTTACTGCCGATTTTATGACCTTCATGGTTTTATTACTTTTACTGCTACTTTTGTCTTCCATAATTTTTGCCGTCAGGTCCGCTTCCGGCTACAGTTTTCTCTATCAAGAGATTCTCGAATCTTCTTTGCTACCAGCTACAGTCAAGTATGAACGTGTTCGCGATAATTCATTTTTAGCAGATGCAACTAGAGGGAACCTTTTTCTAAGACGGATTATAGTAACAGTATCAGTGGATTCTGAACTTTCGTCGGTTCCAGGCAGTCTTTCTTTGTTCTCATCCAAAGGGGCCTAAAATGAAAATCACGTCGCGAAGCGGCTCGGTTGGACCAACGATAAGACACTAAAGTGGTCCTTACAATCGCCAGACGCCAACCCTATTGAAAACGATTGGTCCCTTCAAAAGAAAAAGCTCAGAGGAAAGGCTCTGAGAACTTTGACCAAGTTGTCTCGCGAGATTCGAAAAATTTGCACAGTATGCAGAAAATCCCGTTGACAGCGTGCCTCGAAGATCTTCTTCTTCCACGTACTGTAGGCCTCATGCCTGTAGTTTCTAACTCATCAGTTTTCTTGAGATGTTGATGTCCATGATTCGAGCCATCTCTTTGGAGATCTTCCTAGGGGTCGTCGTGTCCGTGGCTTACCATCTCGCGCGATTCTCGCCAGTCTCTCCTCAGTCATTCTCTCCACGTGATCTCTCCAAGCTCTCTGCGTTTACGTCGCGATCTGATTATGTCTTCCACTTCGCATTCATGTCTTATGTCTGTGTTTCTTTTCCTACGTCTTAGTGTGTATCCTGAAATGTTTCCAAGTATTTTCATCTCTGTTATTCGAAGAATGCTTTTTATTCATTTATTGTCTGCTCTTGTTTCCATAGCGTATGTTAGTGTGGGTCTGACACATGTTTTGTACATCCTTACTTTTGCATTTTTATTCATAAAGGCATTGTTCCAGCTGATGTCCCGAAGTGCGCCTGATATTCGGCTGGCCTTGTTTGCATGGTCCTTCACTTCATTTGTTCTATTTTGGCATGAGGTGATTTGTATGCCTAGGTAGTTAAATGACATGACTTGTTCTATTGTTTTGTTTTCCAGAGCAAGTTTGCATCTTATTGGCTCTTTAGATATAACGAGGGTTTTGGTTTTTCTGGTGGATACCTGCATGTTGAGGGCTTTAGCTTTTTGTAGAATGAGTGCAGAAGCCGCTGTAAGTCGTCTTCGTCCTCTGCCACGATCACAGCGTCGTCTGCATAACAGACAATGTTGATTTTACCCGTTGTAAGTGAATATCCTTCCTCCATGTCTCTGATATGGGTTATTAGCTCGTCCATTACTAAGTTGAACAGTTGCGGGCTTAAAGAGTCCCCCTGTCGGATTCCGGTTGGCGTTTGTATTTCCTCTCTGTCTTGGATTAACTAAGATGTGAGAGCCTGTATTGTGGTTTAGTTGTTTTATGATGTCTATTATGTTTTTTGGGACATGTTTTCTTTTTAGTATATCAACTCCGTGTTTTAGTCTCTCGAAGATGCCAGGCAACTATTGATGCAGGGGGCGATTGGAAACTTACTAAGGCAATTGCGACGTTGCTAGCGCACCAAAGAATATATTGATACCAAAAAAATGTTCTCAAAACACATTTTTTTCAAAAATACGAGCGATCACGTTCTTACTTGACAGACTGTACTTAGGTTTTCAGATATTCTCCTGTTTTTACGATTTCTCTGCTAGCCCTTTTTGGAGTCCTATTACCAAGACTTCAGCCCCCCGGCCTAGCAGAAACAGTTCTTTCATTAAACATAAAGAAGGACCATTTTAAGGCCAGTAATATTTTACAAATCTGAAAACCATTTTTTTGTAAGACACAAATAGTACTATAATTGCATATATATATATATATATATATATATATATATATATATATATATATATATATATAGTGAAGTCCGTTTATAACGAACTCCAAAAAATCACTAAAAATGGTTCGCTATATCCGAAGTTCGTTACAAACAGTAAACAAAATCTAATATCCTTTTTCACTACTTTTTTTATTTAGATTAGGCGCTAATGCTTACAAAATGAATAATAATAATTATTAAATTAAAAGAAAACGTTCAAAGGAAAATAAAACAAGTAGTCACGCTAAAGTTATTATTATGCATGTTGGTACATGTACGAGTATAAACGAAAACATTAAAATACGTAGTTTTTACAATAAAATCAGTAATTTTAGTTTGTACAATTTTACCTGAAAAAGAAATGGTGCTTATATATGGTAATTGTCAAGGTCACAAAAACTACTTCATATATGTTCAGAACCTTCACGAGATTCCAAAAAATTACGACTTTCAGTCATTTCTGAAATCGATGGAACATAAATATTATATCATTCTCCAAGCTGGTCTTCGTCGTCATTATCGCATAAAATCTTTCCAGAAGTCACTGATGTCACAATTTGATCATCAGTTAAGATTTCTCTCGTCATTATTTCATTATTAGCACTTACATATTTTTCATAATTCATCATCTTTTTAATATCGATTTCCACTGTACTTTGTTAAATGTCAGCATCGTAAACAAATTCTAGACAATCAGTAGGATCTTCTCGATGTTTTTCAATCCACTGAGTCAACGGTGGTTCACCATCTGAGTCATATCTACATTCCTTCCTTAAAAATCCGCCATGCTTAAAACAATTTGTAACTGACACTTTGCCAAGCCATATGGATAAAGTTTATAGCGTCCAAGAGAGTTACAGAGAAAATGTTACTTTTATCGATAATCTCTAACATTTTCGTAAGTAATATCTTTGTATAATGACATTTTAATGACATTTTAAAAAATGTATCACAGACTGGAGCTTTGCACTTGTAGAACAACTTCAGGGTGAGTTGGACAGTTGTCAATCAAAAGTAATATTTTTCTGTTCGTGAATTTTAATTCTTTGTCCCATTCGATTAGTTCGTTTTTAAAAATTTCTGATGTCATCCAGGCTTTACTGTTTGATTTGTACTATACGAGGCTGGTTTGACAAGTCCGTGCAAAGTCCGAGAGATGGCACCACCGGCGCGTATCGAGGTCATGTTTAGTTAGTAGCATCTCTTGAATGAACGCACACCAAGTTTCAGCCATATTGGTCTATTTCTTTGCGTTTGGCATTCGTGTGAATCAAGGAAGTCGAGTGATTTTCAAGAAATGGACGAAAAAGAATTTCGTGTGGTGATTAAACATTACTTTATGAAAGGCAAAACGCCTCAGGAGAAGCTTGATAAACATTATGGTGACTCTGCACCTTCGATTAGAACAGTTTATAAGTGGTTTCAAAATTTTCGGGCTGGCCATCTGGACACAAGTGACGCTGAACGTTCTGGACGGCCTGTGGAGGTTACGACTCCAGAAATCATTGATCAAATCCATGATATGGTGATGGATGACAGAAGAGTTAAGGTGCGTGAGATTGCTAGTGCTGTGGGCATCTCGACTGAACGGGTACATAATATTTTGCATAAACATTTGGACATGAGAAAGCTATCCGCAAGATGGGTGCCGCGATTGTGTTGCAAGGATGGTTTGCAGCTGTTCCAGAAGAATCTGGAGGACACTTTAAGCGTCGTTTCGTCACTGTGGATGAAACATGGATACATTACTATACTCCTGAGACCAAACAACAATCTAAACAATGGGTTACCAAGGGGGAATCTGCACCAAAAAAGGCGAAGACCGTTCCTTCGGCCGGAAAGGTTATGGCGACTGTCTTTTGGGATTCGCAAGGGATAATCCTCATCGACTATCTGGAAAAGGGTAAAACTATTACAGGTGAATATTATTCATCGTTATTGGACCGTTTTGAAAACCGAGCTGCAAGAAAAACGCCCGCGATTGGCCCACAAGAAAGTCCTTTTCCATCACGACAACGCACCAGCACGCACCTCAGCAGTTGTGGTCGCAAAATTAATGGAAATAGGATTCCAACTCGTTTCACATCCCCCCTATTCTCCAGACTTGGCTCCCTCGGACTGCTATTTGTTCCCCAATTTGAAGAAATGGCTGGCGGGACAAAGATTTTATTCAAACGAGGAAGTGATTGCAGACACTAATGGATATTTTGCAGACTTGGACAAATCCTATTATTCGGAAGGGATCAACAAACTAGAACATCGTCGGACGAAGTGTATAAGCCTAAAAGGAGACTATGTCGAAAAATAAAAAAGGTTTACCCCCAAACACATAAGTAGTTTTTATTTTTGCACGGACTTTTCAAACCAGCCTCGTACTGGTAAATGTTTGTTTTTAAAACACCTGGGATTGGCGGACTTTCCTATCACCAACAATTTTCTTTTCTCTGTTTCAGACATATTTGCAGTTACCAACACGGTAATCCTTACTTTTGATAATTTTCCATCAGCACAATTCTCTCCAACAAACTTTAATGTCTTATCAGGCATCATCTTACAAAACAAACCAGTTTCATCCGCATTAAAAAATATCCATATTCATAACTTTGTCGAATTTCCGGCCATACATTGGCCAACCACTGATCAACAACAGTCATATCCACTCCTGCAGTTTCTCCTACTATCTTACCCCCATTAATATTATGTCGCTTTTTAAATCGTTCAATCCAATCAACAGTACCCTTATACGACAAGAATCCGATAACAAAATTTGCCGTTATCGATCAACTCGATATAATGGAGGCAAACGCCGTAAAATTATCATGATTTTTAGAAATTTTTGGGTACAACTTGGATATCAATTTAACTACTTTTAAACAGTGCCAACATAATATAAATGAGTTTTCTCAGCCTAAGTTTAATCGCAACGCCACTTTTCTGTTATTTTAGTGCATTTATTCACATTTTAACACTTTCGGGTCACTATTTCTTAAATATCTCAGCTTCTGTTCGTTGTTATGAGACAGAAAAAAAACTTTTACTTGTCATAAAATTGCCTAAAAAATTGCGTCGATTGCATTAAAAAATATTAAGTACATAACCTAAAAAAAATTATTTACTATGGCAAACTGAAAAATGTTTTTTTTACAGGTATCTTCCGTTCAATTCGATATTACGGCTTCAAATAATAAGAAAATATAAGTTTTATATTAACAAAAAAGTATGCCAAATTTTATTAAATAATATTAGGTTCTCTATTTTCCTTCCCAATTCACTACCTTTCTCTTATAAAATATAGCCGTTAATAGGAACATGTTCATGTCGTTTTTGACTAAACCATTAAGGAGTCCTTTCTTGACTTGGTGGTAGATTTTCTTGCTTTTTTACAACTAAAGTTTCTTTTCTCATAGATTGATAAGATTTCTTGCTTCTTTTTCCATGTGATAGGAACTGTAGATTTAGTTTAATTCAACTGTTTGCAAACACCACTTTGTTTAACTCCATTTTGTATTTTCCTTACAATATCGTGTTTGTCTTTTAAAGTAAACGCTTTACGTTTTTGTGTATTCATTTTAAAATAAAAACTTAAACATTCACTTTGCTATTTTGATCAAATATGCATTACAACCGCATAACACAACAAGTGAATTGAAAATTATACTGCTCGAACTAGCGACGCGGCGGAAACAAGTAGAATAGGAGTTCCCAGCGAGTTTCGGTGAATTCGCTAGATCAAGTCGCGCGACATCGAGCACAGGAAGTGGCAAGTTCGTTATAAACGGACACAAAACATCCAAATTTGGTTCGCTTTATCCGGAAGTTCGTTATAACCGGATTCGTTATAACCGATAAAAAATTGCATTGGGCTTATGGAAGTTTTTTCGTGCATTATAAAATAGTTCGTTTTAACCGGAAATTCGTTACAAACGGGTTCGTCATACGCAGACTTCACTGTACAATAAAATCTAATCAGGATATGCATTATTTCTGTGTCACTTGCCAAAACTCCATCCGTCACATCTCCAAAGAAAGTAAAAAACAACCAAGAACCCACAAAAAGAACTTCGTTGAAACCGTTATTGTCCGATTCCAAAAATGATTGATTAATTTCTTCTAAAACCATTATGCCAATCGTCTATTTTCAATAATAACAGCAACCCAATAAAATAAATATGATGAGTTTGGTGCAGACGTTTCTAGAGCATAAACAAACTGGTTTTTTAAATAATAAAACATAATAATTTCTTCTTTACCGGATCCAAAAAAGAAAATGAATAAGCATTCACTATAGCGAAGAGGATTAATTTTTTTTTTTTCAATGTGGTGCCTACATACAACCGTTATGCGTGATCTCTTTTTGTCCGGTAACAAAAACTTATAATGGTTTTGGACTTAAATAATGAGTAAAATTTTGAGCTTGTTAAAGTCGGGAAATGTTTAAAAATGTTCGTCGTACACAGTGCCATAGTTAATTTTAAACTTTAGAGCGAAATATTGGCACGTGACTGAGATACGATATGTTAACATACAGAATAATTTATTGTAGAAATTACGACATGGACCAGAGAACAATATTTTAATTTCAGGTAAAACTTGGCTCGAATGTCACAAAAACGTTCAAAATAAGTACAAAGGTGTATGATAATGATTTCTTATCAAGGGCACTTAAGTTTTGATGACCTGCATGTTGTTTTGGCTCAAAGAGAACAGCTTAGGCCAACAAATGTAAGAGAAGACTGATATCAATTCGAATACCGGAAGTGATTCAGAGTTCATGAATTGGTAACAGATAATCGCAATGCATCACTGAAAATGATGGAAGAACCGTTATGTATTAATAGCAAAACAATTCAGATGATTCTAAAAGAGGATCTAAGCAAAACGAGGGTTTGAAAAAGATTTCTTCAAAAAGCTTGAAAATCGAAAATTATTGCGTCTGCATCATTTCACAGAAATCGTACCAACTTCTAGAAACATTCCAGCCTTCCTGAAAACTATTATTGCTTTTAAATAAACATGGCGTTTTCAATATGATACAGAAACATTATCACAATACAGAATAAAATTGAATCTTAAATTAAAGAGTCGTGTATAGTACATGGTCATGATCTTGTTCAGCCGTGTGTTGTAAAAATGTAAAACAATGTTAAAAAATTTGCTCAAGATAAAAACAAAACCTTTATTTTGATGAAGATTAAATATTGACAGTAACCAAATAGAAATTAACGCTACAAAAACCCAGGCGCAGTTTTTTCTAAAAGGGTTAACATTGCTGAACTCGACATAGTTATGGCGGGGCGCTCAATTCCTCTTATATCGTCACCCAATTTGTTAGGCGTTAATTTGGGAGCAACTATGTCCTGGCATGATCATGTTGCAGGCATAGCAAGGAGAGCTTCTCAAAAGTTGGGAATTTTATTTCGAACTAGAAAGCTTTACACTCCACAACAACTGTTAATTCCTTACAAAGCTCAAATTCGACCAACTATGGAATACAGCTCCCATGTTTGGGGCTTCGCTCCCAAACATACACTGCATTTGTTGGATTCTATTCAGTGAAGAGCTGTTTGGAGACCCGGAACTGACTGGCAGCCTTGATTCGCTGGAACATCGAAGAACGGTCGGCGAGTTGAGCCTATTCTACAAGTATTTTCATGGAAAGTGTTCGAAGGATGTAGCCCGTTTAATTCCTCCCAGAGCGGTGCATATTAGAAACACGTCGCGCTAATACTTCACATCCCTATGAAGTTCAGCTTGTTACTCTTCGTACAACGCTTTTCAAGCGGTCTTTTATATGGAGAACATCGTCCCTTTGGAATAATTTTGCCCAGGACTATGTTTCCCACCGAGTGCAATTTACAACGATTCAAGAACAACGTGAATCGCTTTTTCCACACACATGTCGCTCCTGTAGCGCTTTAAGGACGTGTGCCAAATCCATAAAAAAAAAATGCTGAAACGTCAAGAAATTATGAACACAGGTGTATACAGGGTGCCCACATGCTGACGTTGACAATAAAATGTTTTGAATTGTCAGTTCGAAGAAATTATAAATGGAAAGCCCTGTATATTACTTTATTTTTGAGTCCTACTAAAAATTCTAGATATTACGTGTCTAACATACCATATCTCTAAACTAAACTGTTTTGGAATTAATGTCCTTTGAAATTTAAAATAAAGAAAGACAAAAAAACTATTAATAAATACTCTAGATTTATTTTTACGGTAACAATTGCTCAAAATGTCTACCATTAACAGCGAGGCAATGACCCAATCTGTCATAAACTGAACAGAGTTTTGCAGAGAATCCGGGGTGATCTGTGCTACTTCATATTGAATTCTTTGTCGTAAATCTTCTACAGCAGGGATGCTCAAACTTGAACTGCTGGCGATCTACCTCAATATTATTAGACTACGATCGATCGACTCTGAGAGGCTGCAAGTAAGTGTGATGCAGGATTGTCGTCTAGGTAGGGTGTATCGTGGCATAGATATTAGTTTTCCGCACAATATGCATTTTTTTAGTCAAGGTAAGTGTAGGTCTGCTCTAAAATGTCAATGAAAAAAAACTCATAATTATTCAAAATTGCGAGTTTATTGGTTCTTACAAAACAAACAAGTTCTAGTGTCTAAACTTAACTAAAGAGTGACTTTGGATGTTGAAGTGTGGCACTGCATGTCCTCAGCATACTTTTCATAAGATGGTACGTAATTACCGAGTGCTAATCGCAAGCATGATGACATATGTTCGTCAGTTATTCGATTGCGATATTTTGACTTAATTATCTTCATTTCAGAAAATGCAGACTCGCACAAGTAAGTTGACCCAAACATTGCCGTCAGTTGAAGGGCGATTTGCCTTAGATTAGGATATTTATCTTCAGATATAAAATACCAGAATTTTGTATCAGATGCTGTGGCTTTGAGACGTATATCTGATATAATCTGTACTAACTCATTTTCAACAGAACATGAGTCCATGTTAAACTGACTTGCTATTTCAGTAGCTAATTCCTCAATGTTTTTACACGAAAAAGGATAACTCATAAATGATGCGATATTTGCCAATTTACTGAAATCATAAAAACGTATTTCGAATTGGCCCAAAATATTTGATAATTCTGCCTCATAAATATCATAATTCAACTGAGAAATCCTTGCTTTCAAAGACGGAAAATTTTTCAGATTCTTTCTTTTCAGGTGATCTATCATAAGTTGCAATTTACTTTTGAATTCGTTTATTGCGCTAATTATCTCAATAATAGTTTTTCCTTTACCTTGAAGCTCCAAATTAATAGTGTTTAAATGCATTGTGATGTCTGTCAAAAATGCCAAATCAGTCAGCCATTTTCCGTTTTTCAGCATCTGAGTGTCATCACCTTTTTCGTCCAGAAAAGTTGTTATTTCGGGCAATAATTCTTGAAACCTTTCTAGGAATTTTCCGCGACTCAACCATCTAACGTCCGTGTGAAGAACTAAATCAGTGCGTTCAGCTGACTCACTATCTTCCAACTGCAATTTAAAGAGCCGTCGTTGCAAGCTACGTGCACCGATAGAATTCACAATTTTTATTGCAATGCCCATAATCTCCTCCATGTTTAGAACTTTTGAACACAAAACTTGTTGATATATAATGCAATGGAAGGAGAAAAATGAGGGGAAATCATCATTAGCTCGACACAATGCCACAAAACCGTTTTTGTTTCCAGTCATTGCTGGTGCTCCATCGGTTGTAATGCACACTAGTTTATATATTGGTAGCTTGTAGTTTGTTACAAAATTGAAGAAAACGTCATATATATTTTCGCCACGGGTCTTTCCTTTCAGAGGAATCATTGTCAAAAAATCTTCCTTAGCCGACATGTCACTGAATACCATTCGAATAAAAATACACAGCTGGGCAGTGTCTGACATATCGGTGGATTCGTCGAACTGTAAAGAAAAGTATGTACATTCCATGATATCATGTTTTAGTTTATCTGCCATGTCCTGACTCATGACTTCAACACGCCTTGTGACAGTCGAACGAGATAACTGAAGCAGACATAATCTCTGTTTTATTTTTAAAATCTCCAAATAAAGTCTCACCCGCTTCAAAAAATGCTTCCTTCACAACCAATCCATCATCAAATGGTTTCTTGTGTTTCGCCAATATATGAGATATTTTAAATGACGCGATCGTTGCAGCTTTTGATTGTTTGGCTGGTCTTGTGAACACGGTTTGTTCTTTTTTCAAACAAGTTATCAAATCACGTACTTTTCGTTTTCTTAATTCACTCTGTGACGGAAAATCCTTTTCATAGTTTTTATGAACCGTTTTATGATACCTCTCTAAGTTCCCACGCAACTGACGCATGGCAAATGAGACAAATGCACTTATCCTTTACCATACAAAAGAAAAATTCTTCCTCCCAATCGTTATTAAAATGATAGGTTTGACTTTTCTTCGCCGCACTCATTTTGGACTATTTATTAATAACCTTTGTATCGATGTATCGCCTTCAAGTTACAACTCAGACTGACTCCTATTCCTGCAGGCGCAACATTTATATCGGCGCGAACGAAGTCTCGAATGTTCCCGTCAAACACGCCGCCCGAAGTTTCTAGAAAAATCGGCGGGAATAAAAAACGCGGCTTTTCTTTGACAAGTACCGCGCGTTCCTTTGATAAAGCCGCCTTTTGCCGCTAGCAGGGGGTTATTACGATAAAAGAAAGTGATGAGGGGGTTATTCTGGCCTAATTGTGGATCGAATAAATTTTAGTAGTTTATTCATTACATTTTGTTTTAGTTACCTAAAACAAAATCTGTGAATAGTTCTATATCGGAATTTTTTTCTCGAGATCGACTCAAAAAGCACTCGCGATCGACCGTTTGAGCACCCCTGTTCTACAGTTTCAAGTCGACTTCGGTAAACTTTGGGTTTCAGATGACCCCATAAAGAAAAATCGAGTGGCGTAAGGCCATTCTACAACCATTCCAACTTGTGCAGGTCTTTTTCCCGATGAAAATAATTTGGATACCCCTAACAGGAATCTGTGGTATCAACAGGACGGATCACCTCCTCACTATGAAATCAATGATCGTGGATATCTGGATGCGATTTTTCCTAATCGATGAATAGGCAGATGAAGTGCTGGGCTTCGAAATGATTCCCCATCTACCCTATTACCCAGATTTAGTCCCGAGTGACTTTTTTTATTTCTCAATATCAAAAAGTAGTTTGAGGGAAGGGAGAAATTTTTGAACTTACGGGTATATGTATTAATGTTAAATTAATTTAAAAGTTATTTATTACTGAGGTTTCCTGTATATTTAGATGCACCGCCTACTCAGACATTGGTAAATTAAGCACACTTTCTCCGAAAGGCTTGTCAAAACTATCTCGTAAATAGGAAGAGGACCCCCCACACGAAAATCAGTCCATTCATTATTTAGGTTCATTAGTATGTGTGCTGTAATTTAAATATAGTAGTGAGATTCTTCCATATTGTCATAGGTCAAAATAGATATATTTAGGATGATCGGCTGGGATTTTTTAATAGATTGCTCAAATTAATCGAATTTCGGTTGTTTGTTATATATATATATATATATATATATATATATATATATATATATATATATATACATATATACATATATATACATATATACATATATATATATATATATATATATATATATATATATACATATATATATATATATATATATATATATATATATATATATATATATATATATATATATATATATATATATATATATATATATATATATAATATATATATATATATATATATATATATATATATATATATATATATATATATATATATATATATATATATATATATAGTCCCTGGCCAAATTATTAGACGCACTGTATTTTTTTTAGTAATTTTATGTTTCTTAAGAGTTTTTATGGAATAATAAGAATTGTTGTAGACTACATATTTGTATTTATTTTTAACATATGGCAACACTGTGTTGACAAAGTGATACATGAACGTAAACAACTACAAACCTGTATCAGTCGCGATCGGAATCGAGTCAGGTACGGACGTGTTTCTGTGGCTTTATGGACTGTGATTGTTTGTTTAACAGTTTTATACTACTCAGTTATTAGTTTATTTTGTATGCAGTGTTTTAAAAAAGTAATTGGACTATTTTCATTATGGGTAGAAAAGGCGATCTTTCACCACGTAAAAAAGTTGAAGTGAAGGCCCTTGTGATTGCGAAAACATTTACAAACCGAGAAATATCACGAAGATTGGAGGTTTCTGAAGCTAGTGTACGACGCGTAAAAAAGAAAATTGAGTCAGGGAAGGAATTAAGCCCGATAAGAAAGAAAAGATGCGGTAGAAAACCAATTTTCACTCCACGGTCAGAGAGATGTTTGAAGAAAATTTGTGTAGAAAACAGATTTGCTACCACAAAGGCAATAAAATCACAACTCCAGGATGCTAGCGTAAATGCTTCTGAGCGCACTGTTCGAAGAAAATTGAAAGAATTAGATTTTAAGGCCTGTCGCCCCGCCAGGAAGCCCAAGTTAACAGCTGCAATGAAAGCAAAGCGCCTGAAGTGGGCCAAACAATGGCAAGACAAAGATGTGGACTTCTGGAGATCGGTAAGATACAGCAATTTAATCAATAATTGATACATTATTATCATTTTCAGTTAAATAAAGCAAATAAACATGGAAGTTTATATATTTTTCCTATTTTTGACAGGTCTGCTTCAGTGACGAAAGCACATTCGAAATTTTGCAAAATAAAGCTCAGTATGTGCGTCGTCGTCATGGAGAAAAGTTTCATCCTGATTGTGTCGTCCCGACGGTTAAACATCCCACCAAAGTGATGATTTGGTCAGTCATCAGCGGCAAGGGCACTGGACGTCTGTACGTCGTCAAAGGAATAATGAGGCAAGATCAGTACAAAGAAGTATTACAAAATCGGTTGATTCCGCAGCTCAGAGAATGGTTTCCAAATGGGGAACCATTCACTTTCATGCAAGATGGAGCTCCCTGCCACACTGCTCGGTCTGTTAAAGCTTTTTTGGCAGAAAAAAATATCCCTCTGTTGGATTGGCCGGGTAATAGCCCATTGAAAATGTGTGGGAGCTGATGAAAAGAGAAGTGGCTAAAGATGTGATTACCAACAAAACCCAGCTCCTAGAAAAGATTATTCATGTGTGGAATCATCATCCTCAAATGCAGGAGACAGTACAATCTTGCATTGATAGCATGCCGCGCAGAATTAAAGCTTTGATAGCGGCTAAAGGTGGCTCAACTAAATATTGACTTTTACTAACATTAATTTCACTTTTCTTTAAAACTTAATAAACTTATGCTTTTCTAAATTAATGCTGTTTTATTTATGTCAAATAAATAGGTAATTGATTGGATAATATAAAAATAAAAAACAAATCAATTTAAAATAATAAAACGGTACAATATCACTCGGTAATTAATATTTTACATGAAATCTTGCAGTGCGTCTAATAATTTGGCCAGGGACTGTAATTGTCAAGGTTACAAAAACTACTCCATTTATGTTCAGGAACTTCACGAGATTCCAAAAAATTGCGAGATTTTGTCATTTTCTGAAATGGATGGAACATAAATATTATCTCCTTCTCCACGCTCGTCTTCGTCGTCATTATCGCTTACAATCTTTCCAGAAGTTACTGATGCCACAATTTGATCATCAGTTAATATTTCTTTCGTCATTAAATCATTATCAGAACATACATATTCTTCAAAATTAAAGTGATTAAATATCTTTTCAATCTCGATTTCCACTGTACTTTGTTGAATGTCAGCATCGTAAACAAATTCTAGGTAGGATCTTCTCGATGTGTTTCAATACACTGAGTCAACGGTAGCTCATCATTTGAATCATATCTACATTCCTTCCTTAAAATCCGCCATGCTTAACACAGTTTGCAATGGTTTCTCAACTGACTCTTCGCTAAGCCATATGGATAAAGTTTATAGCGTCCAAGAGAGTTACAGAAAAAATGTTACCTTTATCGATCGTCTCTAACATTTTCATAAGTATAATCTTTCTATAATGACATTTCAAAAAATGTATCACACCTTGATCCATAGGCTGGAGTTTTGCACTTGTGTTTGGAGGCATAAAAACCAATTTTATTTGCTGTAGATCAACTTCAGGTTGCGCTGGACAGTTGTCAATTAAAAGTAATATTTTTCTGTTTGTGGATTTTAATTTTTTGTACTTTACTGGTAAATGTTTGTTTTTAAAACACCTGGGAACGGCTGACTTTCCTATCACGAGCAATTTTCTTTTCTCTGTTCCAAACATATTTACAGTTACCAACACAATAATCCTTACTCTCCATCAGCACAATTCTCTCCGGCAAACTTTAATGTCTTATCAGGCGTCATTTCGTAAAACAAACCCGTTTCATCCGCATTAAAAATGTCCACATATTCAGAACTTTCTCGAATTTCCGGTCATACATTGGCCAACCACTGATCAACAACAGTCATATCCACTCCTGCAGTTTCTCCTACTATCTTACCCCCATTAATATTATATCGCTTTTTAAATCGTTCAATCCAACTTCTAGAACAGTTAAACTCGGTGTTCTCTATTTTCCTTACCAATTCACTAGCTTTCTCTTGTAAAGTATAGCCGGTAATAGGAACATGTTCATGTCGTTTTTGACTAAAGCATTTAAGGAGTCCTTTATCGACCTGGTCATGTGTAGATCTTCTTACTTTTTTACAACTAAAGTTTCTTTTATCATAGATTGATAAGATTTCTTGCTTCTTCTTCCATATGATAGAAACTGTAGATTTAGTTAAATTCAACTGTTTGCAAGCCTCACTTTGTTTAAATTCATTTTCTATTTTCCTTATAATATCGTGTTTGTCTTTTAAAGTAAACCCTTTACGTTTTTGTGTACTCATTTTAAAATAAAAACTTAAACATTCAGCGAGTTTCAGTGAATTCCTTAGATCAAGTCGTGCAACATCGAGCACAGGGAGTGGCAAGTTCGTTATGAACGGACACAAAACATCCAAATTTGGTTCGCTTTATCCGGAAGTTCTTTATAACCGGGTTCGTTATAACTGATAAAAATTTGCATTGCGATGGTATGGGGCGGCACAGGACAGAAGATGAAGGAACATGAAGGAGGCCTATGATGTCCAACAGTGGGCGGAGAGAGACTGATATTAAACTACATAGGGTGTTTTTGGTAAAAATCGATGATATTCTTCAACATAGTTTCGTTCAACACCGATACACTTATTCCATCGATCTTCCAACATTTGCTACATCTCATATAGTACAATTTGTTGATCTCTATGAAAATGGAATAAGTCAAAATTTAACTTTCAAAACTACACGGCTCCGACGAGGCCATCAATTCCTATATCACTGCCGAATTTTAACTTTCTATGTCAAATAGTTTCGGAGAAAATCAGGTGTGACAGGCAGACAGACGGACAGACACCGAAGTGATCTTATAAGTGTTCCGTACGGAACACTAAAAATATACTAATGTTTATTTCAAATATTTTTTGAAAATATATATTTTACCATTATTGATGTATAGGAATAAAACTGTACCTACACACCTCACAATACATATCCGGGCCAATAAACCTAGTTTCTACAAATTTCTTTAGACACGCACAACAACCCTAATATGTAAAAATTCCTTTGCATTATTTCCTGTTGACAAATTAACTCTAATCATGAAAACCGAACTGATTTCTTAGCTTATATTTAAGGTTTTTTTTAAGAGTAAGGGCGGAGATAATGATGGGTGTTTCATCCCCTTCTGTTTGTCTCGCTCTGTTCAGGGTTCATCGTCCATGAGTGGACATACGTCTCCTCATTTTCCTCCATCTGTCTCTGTCTTGTGCTACGTTTGTCCATTTCTTCTCAGCTATTTTCCTAATATAATCATCGTACTGTTTCTCATCATAGTTTCAA
This sequence comes from Pachyrhynchus sulphureomaculatus, assembly GCA_019049505.1. Classification (NCBI taxonomy): domain Eukaryota; kingdom Metazoa; phylum Arthropoda; class Insecta; order Coleoptera; family Curculionidae; genus Pachyrhynchus; species Pachyrhynchus sulphureomaculatus. The sequence continues at coordinate 8,572,736 of CM032451.1, forward strand.
TTCCGTCATTTTTCTTGTCCATCCTCTCCTTCCCATTCTTTCTACATTCCCTGTTCTTGTCCATCTTGCCTTTAGTATTATCTTTTTGATATGTTGTAACATTCATTTTTTCCTAGATTTTAAGAGTATGTAATGTTACTGATTTTTCGCTTTATATTGTACTTCTTTTCATCTTTGTATCGAGCAGTGTATTACACTGGAATTTTCTAGCCGCTCGTCGTACAGTGTGCAGTGCGGGTTTCCGACCGAATCTATCGAATTCATAGTACGCCGGGATTGGTCAAATGTTTGTTTCCGGAGTTTGGTTCCGGCGTCGCCATTTTAGAGACGTAGTTCTCACGGCTTATTTAAGGGTCCGGGAGAACGCACATCTTGGCTTATTTCCACCGAGCCGCAGTAGAGGCTTATTTCCACCAAGCCGCCGAGAGGCTTATTTCCACCGAGCCGCAGTAGAGGCTTAGTACCATCAAGCCGCCGTGAAGGCTTATTTCCACCAAGCCGCCGTGAAGGCTTATTTCCACCGAGCCGCCGAGAGGCTTTTTACGACGAAGCCGCAGCCAGGCTTTGCCCATCAAGCCGCAGTAGAAGCTTCTGGCAATATTTACGAGAGCCAAATTAAGTACGAGTTTTTAACGTAAAGCCGTAGTGGGCTTTGTGTGTTTTTTCTACATGGAGTAGCCGAAGTAGGCTCTTCTCATAGTGAAGTCATACTCAAAATAAGTGATGGAATGTGTGAAATCGGTTTTGTGTTCCATTGAAGGCCTAGAAGCCCGTAGGAAAACCGTAAGTCACCAGAACATACATCAGTAGATCTATTTCCCGCAAATAAGTGTTATAATAGCAATTTGAACTGATAAATCGTGAAGTGAATATCACGACTCTTTGATTTCGGGTGTAGTAAAGTTTTAGAAGTAAAATGTCTGATTTAGGAACTCTAATTTTAATAACTACTGTTTAGGCTAGAATTTTTGTAATTCTTAAAACTGCAAGGGTTGGAACTCTTATTTTAAATCATGAATAAATTTTCTTTTTGTTGATTAAAGCTAGTGTTTCACTGTACACCTATCTTTCTTTTCAGGATAAGGAGGGTTGTACCAAACTGATTTTTTTATTTAATAACTGTATAACATGTCAGTATTTTTTCATTTTTTTAGCTGAAGTTAGATCCTTTCTATTTTAAAATGAATGGTGCCCAAAATTCGTACAACTAAAGCTTTTTAAAAATAGAAAATAATTCCAAAAAGACGTACAACAATTATCTCTTACCCATATCTCTCTACCAAGGAAAACTGAGCTAGTGTTTGTTTAATTTCTTTAGTTCTTTTAAAATCATTATTCACTCAATTCATTCTCAGAAATTAAAAAGAGGTTGCAAGAAAATTGCGCCCAAGCGTGGGAAAAAAACAATTTTCACAGGGTACAAAATAACGCCTCAAAAAGCGGGCAAGTTAACATGTTACAATGTTCCATTATGGTACGCTCTCTAATCCACTCTATAACACATGGGCTGAAAAGTCCCGGGCCTAACAAAGAAAAACACGGTTTTTTTGGTTCAAAATTAGCTTTATTCATCAACGTAATCTCCATCAAGAGCAACGCAATCATTCCAGCGCCGCTCTAACATTTCAATACCACTTTTGTAGAACGATTTATCTTTTGCCTCAAAATAGGCCTCAGTTTCAGCGATAACCTTTTCATTCGTGCGAAATTTCTTACCGGCGAGCATTTTTTTCAGGTCTGCGAACAGCCAGTAGTCGCTGGGAGCCGAATCTGGCGAATACGGTGGATGTGGGAGCAATTCGAAGTTCAATTCATGTAGTTTTGCCATTGTTTTGATTGACTTGTGACACGGTGCGTGGTCTTGATGAAACAAAATTTTTTTCTTTGCCATATGCGGTCGTTTCTTTGCAATTTCGGCCTTCAAAACGCTCCAATAACGCTATATAATATTCACTGTTGATGGTATTTCCTTTCTCAAGATAGTCGATGAATATTACACCACGCACATCCCAAAATACCGAGGCCATAACCTTTCCAGCCGATTGTTGTGCTTTCGGGCGCTTTGGACGAGGTTCACCAGTTGCTGTCCACTCAGATGACGATCGTTTTGATTCCGGAGTGAAGTGATGGATCCATGTTTCATCCATTGTCACATATCGACGCAAAAATTCCGGTTTGTTACGTTTAAACATGGCCAAACACTGCTCAGAATCATCAACACGTTCTTGTTTTTGATCAACAGTGAGCAAACGCGGCACCCACTTTGAACAGAGCTTTCTCATAGTCAAATGCTCATGCAATATAAAGCCAACACGTTCTTTTGATATCTTTACGATGTCAGCTAACTCACGCAACTTCACTTTTCGATCATTCAAAACGATTTTATGGATTTTTTTTGATGTTTTCTGGTGTTACCGCCTCATTTGGACGTCCACTGCGTTCTGCATCATCGGTGTCTCTACGACCACGTTTGAAGTCAGCAAACCAACGTTTTATTGTTGTTTCTGATGGAGCGGAGTCCCCATAACACTTTTCAAGCCATTGCTTCGCTTGAACGGTATTTTTTCCCATCAAGAAGCAGTGTAAAATTAAAACACGAAATTGTTTTTGATCCATTGTTTTGAAAATAATAAAAGTAGCGTCACTCTTAGCACAATAACTCACAAAACTAATGAATAGAATATCATGAAATTTTAACAGCTGTCTTTTGAAGGTTAGTATTAACTGAAAAAAAGGTGACTGCAATAAAACTAGCGCCATCTATGTGTTAGGCCCGGGACTTTTCAGCCCATGTGTTAGATATCAAGTCCGTCCGAGGTATATTTAGGATTGCTCTCGCCATTTCACGTTGGCCAGTTTACTCAGTTTTCTTCGTAATTGACCACATCTTAGCCTCATCCAGCAGGAATAGGACTACACATTAATTTAATACTTAATCTCTGTATATCTTGAATCTACACGGCAATTTTGTAACGCATTTATAATTGTCCACATTTTAATGCAGTCAAAGGCCCTGTTACAGTCTATAAGTACAAGTCCTTGTTAGATTTAAAGGTCTTTTTGATGATTTTTCAAATTAAATGTATGAGATCTTTTTCAGAAACCTACTGGTTCATTATTTTAATATAATGCGAATATCTTGTTTGCTATTTTTGTAGTCATTATTTTCATAAATAATTTATATATTCGATGCAGAAGAGTTATTAGTCTATAATTCCCCAGCTTTGCTGTATCTGCTTTCTTATGTAGTAACACGAGGATCGTGTCAGTCTTGCGGTATATATCCCTTTCTTCAAAGAACTTGTCTAGTAATAGCTTAAGATTTGTTAATAATGGTTCTCAGTATTTTGCAAGTTCGGGTAAATATTGCGTCTACTCCTCAAGCACTATTTAATTTCATATCCCTAGTTCCTTTTTTATTTCATCTACTTCTATTTCAGGTTAGTTCAGGTTGAACTGTGCAAATTTTGACAATTTTTTGTTATTTGAATTCACAGGGGAACAGCTGTTTTGGTGTCGAGGTTTTTTGAGCTGATTCTATATCAATTTGATGTCCTGAATTCAAATAACGTATTCATTTGTACCTAGGAGCTCAAATTTTTAAGATATACAATTTTAGAGAAATATAAGTTACATTATTGTAACTCAAATCCGTAAGTGTAGTAAACAAAAAGTAGATACGAAATTTTTATTTTAGTTATACAAAATACAATATTATGTCGTACTTACAAACAAAAAAAAAACATTGAAGAAATGAAATAGTCACTCAACACTTGGAAAGCTTCTTTTCCGCGACATTCTTGAATGTTTTTTTAAACAGTCCCTTTTTAAACTCCAGCAGTAATCTGCCATCATGTGCATGTCCCATCTTCCTTGGTAGCGGTCCTCCATAACTTTAATATCGTGGTGAAATCTTTCACCTTGTTCCTCACTCATGTCTCCTAAATTTTCTGGGAAAACGGTCTAAGTGGCTGTGTAAATAGTGTATTTTAATACTCATATTGCACCCTAAGGATTTGAAACTATTAAGCATCTTGTTAACCATTTCAACATAGTTTTGAGCTTTATGCTTGCCTAGAAAATTTTCTACAACTGCAACAAATGATGTCCAAGCTTCTCGTTCAACTTGATTCATTGAATTTATGAAGGCAGGATCCTTAATTAATTGTCTTATTTGTGGGCCGTCAAATATCCCTGCTTTGAGTTTTTCTGTGCTCAACTAATGCATTTTTACCCCTATATATGCAAAACAAGACCCATTCTTATCAAGAGCCTTTACAAATTGCTTCATTAAGCCCAACTTTATATGTAACGGAGGAAGTATGATTTTTTCTCTTTCAAACCAAAGCGTCGTTAATGACATTCTTTTCCCCAACGTCCATGTTTTCTCTCTGAGGCCAATCTTTTCTAACCCAGTGGTGTATTTTGTCCCTACTATCCCAGAGGCACAAGAAACACGGATATTTCGTGTAACCACTTTGCTGCCGAAGAAGAAAGTTTACCATTTTTAAGTCTACACAAATCATCCATTGATGTTCGTAATACTTTATCTTCTGCAAGACCAAAGCTATGGTATTATATTCTTCTTTCAGTTTCGTTGAGTGAGCTAGTGGTATTGAACCATATTTATTCCCATTATGTAGAAGGACACATTTTAAACTTCGCTTTGAACTGTCAATAAATAGGCGCCAATCATCTGGAATATATTCAGAAAGTCCCATTTCTTTCATGAGTCCCCTAATTTCGTGACAAAATACAAGATTGTCTTCTTGAGAAAAGAATGGTAGCAGATCTTTTTCTCTTGTACGATAAAAGATAATTTTGGTTCCTTGTTCCAGTAAATTTTTGTCGTTCAACCTAGAAGCCAGTACTTCAGAAGCTTTTTTCGATAAATTAAGATCCCTGGTGAGATCATTTAATTCATTTTGATTGAAGCGTTGAGGAACTGATGACGTCCCCTCATAGTCACTGTTAGTTTCATTAGCATCAGAACTTTTATTAGCATCAGAAGAGCGATCAGAGGGAAAAATATTCGTCATCAGAGATATGTGGTAGCTGATGAAATGTTGGAATCGGTATTTTATCTGAGTGCGGGATAGGGCGTATTGCCGAGTCTAAATTGGGATTAGTATTTACTAAACAGAAATAACAATCATTGAAGTGGTTTTTTGGTTCTCTCCAAACCATTGGTACGCCGAATTTTAGACATTTTCTTTTTCCCAGTAGTCCACTGCCGTAAATGCTCTGTACAAGTTTTACATACGAGATGCGGGGCCCACGTTTTGTCCTGATCACCAAGCTTAACTCCAAAGTATCCAAGATACGCTCGCTTTACAAAGTCAGTAATAGTTTGTCTGTTTTGTTGAAACATGTATTCTCCGCATATATAGCAAAACACATCAGGTTGATTTACACAACTTCTTCTTGAACTGGAACCTGAACTCATTTTAATTCTGTTCAATAACACAAAAACACTCTTTTCTTAACATAAAATAACACGCCGAATTCGATCTACTCTCATTAGTAAGAACGCACAAACTGACGAGACTTACCCGAGTTAGGTGATTAAAAGGGTCAGTTCAGGTACCTGATAGGCAATGGTTCCACTATTTATAGATTTACCTGGAATTTACTCAATTACAGACTGACAATAAAACCATTGTACCTACATTAATGAATATATAATAATTTTAGAACTCTCATAAATGAATATACTGAATAAAAACCACATTGGTAGATAAGTTGATGTATCTAAAAAAGTAGAGCTGATAGAGAAAAACGGATTGCATGTATAGATTTAGCGTCCCAAATATAGTTAAAATCAGCTATAAAATCCCAGGCACCAAAACAAAAATATTTTTTGTTGCCCTGTGTTATTCATTCTCTATCGTTTATTACTGTTTCGAATTTCCTGTTCAGGTGATTAATAATATTACTCTTTACTAAAGATGTAATGGGTCGTACTTTTTAGAATCCGGCTACTCAGGATCCGACAATACAAACCTTCCTATTCTTTTATCAAAAAATAAGCCAGCAAAATATTCTTCGAGTTCAGATTCGCTGATGATACATTAATTATCACTAATAAAGGAAAATATCTACAAAAACTTAAGGATAAAATAACTGACACTTGTACACATTTTGGTTTAAAACTCAATGCAAATAAAACAAAATATATTATTAGAAGCAAAGAATCTAATATTGAAGATGGTGGTATTACAGTAAGTGGTACAAAGATAGACAGAGTTGATAAACTGATGCATCTCGGTAGTACCATCAGCGACCACTGAGACCCGACTGTGGAAGTCAAAATTCGAATAGAGAAGGCCCGAGCTACATTTATGAAGAACAAAACAATCTTAACTACTCACGACCTATTATTGAAACTACGGATGAAAATGGTATAATGCTATGTCTTTCCGATTCTTTTGTACGGCACAGAAGCGCTAACTGAAGCAACACTTAAACATGTGGAGATGTGGGTGTATCGATGACAGCTGAAAATCAATTGGATGGGCAGAATTAATAACAGATTAGTTCAAGGAATTTAAATATCTAGGAGTACTGATTAACAACAAAAATGGTAAAAAGGAAATACAGAATAAAATATAAAAAGCCAGGAGGATCATAGGAGCTCTTCATTCAATATGGTGGGATCAAAATATAACTACACAAAACAAAAAGAGAATTGGAAGAGCAATGGTAGAATCGGTTTTAAGTTATGGTAGTGAATTGTGGGTAATGAAAGAAGAGGATAAAAGAAAAAATAACGACGATAGAGATGGATTACCTGAGAAGAAGCGCCGGAGTGTCCAAATTCCAACACATAACGAACCAAGAAATACGCAACAGAACAGCAGCAACAGACACAATTATACAAAGAATAGAAAATAGAGGATTAAAATGGTTTGGACACCTACTCAGAATGAACGATACAAGATGGCCCAAAAGGCTCTTGACATGGAAACCACCGGGAAGAAATAAAAAAGGACGACCACGTTGATCCTGGAATGAAGATATCGAGACAAACCATGAGGTCACGAGGAATGTACGAAGAGATGGCGGACGATAGAGAGGTTTGGAGAAGGCGAATGGGAACACTTAGTTGTATAATTGTTATATATTACTTGTGTATATACACAATTAAACCCAAATATATATATATATATATATATATATATATATATATATATATATATATATATATATATATTGTAACATTCATTTTTTCCTAGATTTTAAGACCATGTAATGTTACTGATTTTTCACTTCAAATTGTACTTATTTTCATTTTTGTATCGAACGGTATATTAAACAGAGATTCCAAGACGTTCGGTATATACTGTGCAGTGCGGGTTGCCGACCGAATCCATCGAATTTGCGCTACGCCGCGATTGGTGAAATGTGTGTATCCGCTGTTTTGGTTCCGGCGTCGCCATATTACAGGCAGAGTTCGCACGGTTTATTTAAGAGTCCGGTGAACGAAAATCGAGGTCATTTCCACCGAACCGCCAAGTGGGCTGTGTACCATCAAGCCGAGTAGGCGAGGCTAATTGCATCGGAGCCGCCAAGTAGGCTTCCTTCGACTGAGCTAGAGAAAAAGCTCATAACAACCATCATGCGAGCTAAGTAAAGCACCAGTTTCTTAACGAAAAGCCGTAGTGGGCTCTCTAAGTGTTTGCTAGAAAAGTGTGAAATCGGTCGTATTCCATCGAAGCCGGAATAAGAACAGTAAGTTACCAAAACATCCTTCAATAGACCTATCCCTGAGTAGTGCCTTAACAGCAATTTAAACAGACTAAAAAGTGAAGTGAAAAGCACTATTTTTCGTCTTCGGGGGTAGTCATAGTTCAAAATTTAAATGTAATAACTACTAGTTAGGCTAGAATTTTTTTGTAGAACTGCAAAGGTTAGAACTTTTTATTTTTAAAAACATGAATAAATTTTCTTTTTGTTGATTAAAGCTAGTGTCTCACTGAATACCTATTTTTCTTTTCGGGATAAGTTGTACTAGACTAATTCTTTTTAGTAATACCCATAAAACCCTTCAGTATTTTTTCATTTTTTTAACTGAAGTTAGATCCTTTCTATTTTAAAATGAATGGTGCCCAAAAAACTTGTACAACTGAAGCTTTTTAAAAATAGAAAATAAATCCAAAAAGACGTACAAAAATTATCTCTTACCCATATCTCTCTACCAAAGAAAACTGAGCTAGTGTGTGTTTAATTTCTTTAGTTATTTTAAAATCAGGATTCACTCGATTCATTATCAGAAATTAAAGCGGGGCTGCAAGAAAATTGTGCTCAAGCTTGGGGCATCCAATATTCAAACGGTACAAAATTGCGCTCAAGCGTGGGACAAACAACTTCTCACAGGGTACAAAAAATGACGCCTCAAAAAGCGGGCAAGTTCACACCTTACAATATATATATATATATATATATATATATATATATATATATATATATATATATATATATATATATATAACTTAACATAGTAAGATTAACTTATTTACACTAATGTTTCAAAAGGATTAATTTGGAATTAAGAAATTGCTTACAGGGGCACCAAGCGGTAATACGATTTTACGAGACCCAGAAAGTCCCTGACTAACCCCTCAACAATAAAATTAAATTAATCTAATACCTTTTCAAGCTACCATCTTTAAATGTCCAATTGCAAAAAAAAACAATTATCAAACGTTCACCAATTAATGAACATCTTTACAATCACAAAAGTCTCTTAAGCCCGCCAACCAATCATAAAGTCCATATTTTCTCTTAACGCATCCATTTTCTCAAACACAAACTGTCAGTTTCCCGCGATTTTTCCGATGCAGGTGATCATAAGGTGACCACACACCGTCCGGTAAAAATCAAGGCCTCTCGAACCGCACCGAGACCGTTATATTCGGTGACCGATTTGAATCTGCAGGATCGGCCAACTGAAGAACCGCTTCTTTCGCAGCGATCAAGCTCGAAAAAGCTGCGTTCGTTTGAATAGACGACGTGAGAGTGGATTTGACGCGGTGTATATACGAGGTTTCGTAAAGAAGAAGAAAATTGATGTGCTGTGAGGGTTTTAAAGTTTGCGTTAGATAGGAGAAGCAGGAGACGATGCAATGAAAAATGGTGCAAGATGTGCTTACACGCTGGAATTCCACATATGAATACCTAGGCTGAAAAGTTTTCGGTCTGGCACATAGATGTCGCCCTTTCCAAAAACCCAATGATTTTTAGGATGTACCAACCGTCAAACGATATGTGTCAAATTTTCTAGACATTTCGACGATTAGTTTATTGATTTATTTATTTATACATTCAATTCCAACAGGTCAAGGTTCAATTACAGGAATAACGTTTACACTAATGAGCTACATATAAAAGAAGAAGATAATACAAATCAAATAATAATCAGAGTATACAAGTAAGAACAATCTTTAAAGTAAGAAAAAAAAAATAGTAATTATTAAAAAGCACAAATTTGAAATAACCTCTAAACAATATAGGGTTGTTAGGATAGGAATATCGGACGACATTGGATTTGGAAACGTTTAAGGTGAGCTTGTTAGCAGAGCACCAGTTGGTGAGAGCATATTATATATATATATATATATATATATATATATATATATATATATATATATATATATATATATATATATATATATATATATATATATATATATATATATATATATATATATATATATATATATATATATATATATATATATATATATATTATATATATATACATATATATATATATATATATATATATATATATATATATATATATATATATATATATATATATATATATATATATATATATATATATATATATATATATATATATATATATATATATATAGATCGGGCTAAAACGTTCTCCGACGTCTTCCGATTCCTAGTCTCCATTGTTCCCTATCATTCCACAAATCGTCCTCCAGGTCTCTCTCTCTCATTTCCCTGTCAACTCCTTCTCTCCAACTAAGCCTTGGTCTACCTCTCTTTCTGCGGCCGTATGATTTCCATTCAATAATTTGCTTGGGGATTAGATGTTCTTCCATCCTTTGGACGTGCCCAAGCCATCGGAGTTGTTTAGTTCTTATGCCATCTACGATGGTGTGTTTCACGTTCATAATTTCCCGGATTCTTGTGTTTCTGATCTTTTCTCGTTTCGATCGGCCTGCAGCTCTTCGCCAGTAGTCCATTTCTGTTGTTTCGAGACTCTTCTCCGTTGTTTGTTTGAGTGGCCATACTTCACTTCCATATGAGATTATGCTCTTAATGATGGTGTTATATATCCTATGTTTATTTGTTTTTGATATCTGCTGGTCCCATATGATGCTATTCATTACCGATATTGCTCTTCTTCCTAAGGTGTTCCGTTCTTTAATTGCTGTGTCTAAGAGTCCATCATTAGCAATTATTACTCCCAAATACTTGTAAGCTGTGCAGTGTTTAATGTGTTTGCCATTTTCTAAGATAAGGTCTCTGTTTTGTCCTCCAATACACATGTACTCGGTTTTGGCTAAGTTTACCTCGAGGCCCCAGATGTCATATTCTTCTATTAGTTTTCTGCTCATGTATTCTAGGTCGTCATAATCTTGTGCTATTACTATTTGGTCGTCTGCAAAGCAGAGAGTATATAGCGTTTTCTCATTCAAACATTCTCTCACATTTCCGTTTCCAGTTCTTTAATGCTTGTTCTAAATAGATTTTAAAGAATGTTGGGGAAAGGGGGCATCCCTGTTTAAGACCTTTGGTGATTTTGAAGCCGTTAGAAGTTTTATTTTTTACTTTTACTTTTGCTGTCAAATTGTTATATATGGTTTTGGCCGCCTCTACTAATGTCGTTTCTATGTTGGTTTGCTCCAATGCAGCCCAGAGTTTTCTATGGAGGACGCCATCATAGGCTTTTTTAAGGTCCACGTATAGACAGTGTACTTCTTGGTTTACCGACATTTTTTTTTCTATGAGTTGTGTTAGGCAGAATAGGTGATCTAGAGTTGATCTTCCTGCTCGGAATCCTGCTTGCTCCTCTACTTCCATATCGCTATATTCCATTTCTATTCTGATCTTTAACACTTTGCCATATATTCTACTAATGGAGCTTGTAACGGCTATCCCTCGGTAATTGTTACATTCTGTTCTACTTCCCTTCTTATGTATGGTTGATATTATTGAATTACTCCATTCTTCCGGGGTATTTTTTGGTTCCTTTGGTTCTGGAAAAGTGAGGTGAGGTGTTTAAATAAATTATCTGTTCCATACTTTACAAGTTCTTCGGGAATATTGTCTGGACCGGGAGACTTCCCATTCTTGAGTCGTTTGCATACTTTTCTTATTTCAGTAACAGTTAGTCTTATGGGTGAAGAAGTCGTGTGTATATTATCAAACTCATCGTCACGGTTCCCTAAAAATTTTTCCCTGTCCTCGTTTAATAATTTTGCGAAATATTCATTCCATACTTCTGGGGTTATGGGTGATATTATATCTTTTTTTGTTTCCTGTCTAATTGTCTTTAAGAATTTCCAGCTCTCTGAACTTTGTCTTCCTGTATTCAGTCTATTACAATTCTTTTCCCACATGTCGTTTTTCCTTTGAGTGATATGCCTAGGAACCAAGGCCTGTGCTTCTTTATATGCTATTTATCGGTGGTTGCTTTTGTATTCAGGAACTTGAGGTATTTTTGTTTCTTTTCTAAGACGAGCTTCTCCGTTTCCTTGTCCCACCAATAAGGTTTTCTTTTATGTTCTGGTTCGTGGTATCCTAATGATTCTTTAGCTGCTTAGTGTATCGAGTTTTTAATATGGTTATAGTGGTCTTGTATATCTTCACATTCTTTGTTTCCCAACATATCGTCTAACCTTTTCCTGTATAACTCTTTCACGCTATCGTGTTCCAAGCTGTTTAGATTGAATTTTTTTTTCGCTCTGGTTTTGTTCTGGTTCATTTGTCGTGGAGTGTTGTTTCGTATTTTCCGCTCTTTCAGGGAATGCTGTTTTCATTTTCAGTAGGTGATGGTCTGAGCCGCATGTTATTCCTCGATACGCTCTTACATCGTACACTTTAATCTGTGTTGTTTGTTTTATTATACTGTAGTCTATTATTGACTTTAGCTCTCTCGTGTTTTGTGTCCAGGTGTATTTGTGTATCTCTTTATGTGGGTAAAACCCATTTAATATCCGCAGATGATTTTGTTCGCACGCTTCTATTAATCTCTGTCCATTATTATTAACTATTCCTTCTCCGTGTTTTCCAATTACTGAATTGTTGTCTTTTTTGCCCACTCTACTATTCATGTCCCCCATTATTATCAGTTCTCTTGATGTTCCTACTTTTAAAATTTTGTCGTGTAATTGTTCAAAAAATTCATCTTTTTTTCTCTACTAGGGCATCGTCATTGATTGCGTATATTCCCAAGATAGTGACTCTATATCCGCAAATACATATATTCAGTTTAATTATCCGTTCGCTTATGGCTTCCCAGTTGGATATATATCTTCTCAAGTTCTTACGTACCATAATAGACACCCCCTGTTGTGCCCTTTTATCTTTTGGTACTCCACTATAGAAGTGATCGTAAGGCCCTATGTTTTCTGATCCTATTCCTTTCTTTTTAGTTTCCGTCAGAATAGCTATATCTATGTTAGCATTTTTCATATCTTCCACTAGAAAGAGCATTAATACTACTCTGTAATTCGTGACAATCAGAATCCGAGTCTATGCGTTTAAAAATTTTAAGGTCATCGGCATAAGCAAGCTTTCGGCAACCTACCTCATTCAGCAAGTCGTCAACAAACATATTGAAAAGAAGAGGTCCCAGATTGGAACCTTGGGGAACACCAGAAGTGGGAATATGGAGAGGCGATCGAAACCCACTGATTTCTACAAAGAACCTGCGATCCAGGAGGTATGAATTTAAAAGATCAGTCAGGTTATTTGAGAGACCAAAACGAGATCCGACCTTATCCAACAGTAAGTAGTGATCAAACCGATCAAAGGCTTTGCGAAAATCTGTATAGACCACGTCAATCTGGCTCCCATTGTTGAGGCAACATTTGTGGTGGTGGATCTGCCAGGCATAAAACCGTGCTTGGTCAATAGAAAGCGTATTTCTCACCTTTGAGAAAAAAAAAACATAAGAAACAGGCGCAAACATTTTGGGATGTATTCTATAATATTCGTCAAATCAGGGATAAAAATAAAAAGACCATTCCTCGTATTTTTCTAATCACTCTTCAGCACTTATTTCTTCACGCTACAAACAAAGACACCTATATATTCCGACACGCTCGGTTTCGGTTTACTCCGAAAACTAAATGATAACGCCCGGGGAGTCTTTATGCGCGGCAAATTTAGGCAACATTTACAATTGGCAACACTGATGATCGGCAGGAGGCAAGGAATAAAGCCCGGCAGGCTTAGGTTATATTCCTGTTGCTTCGTTAGGTCCTTGTTTTGCAGGAATTTAATGGGTTTTATCGCAATATCAGGTTACGTTAAAGTGGTAACGGTATCGTTAAAGCTGTCATCACACAATAAGTATTTCCGGTTTCATTGGTGAAGGTAAAGGACTACCCTGCGTCCGAATAATGTATTGGACTTGTTGGAGTGATGTCTGAACGGATTCATACTTGTATCTTGGGCAAAAAATAGTAATATCCAAAGAAAACTTGAGAGTGGATTTCTCAAGCAGAATATCATTGGCTCGGTCGGCGTTTGGCAGATTGCAGAACATCTTCCTTTCCAACGTCTCAAATACACCAAAAGCAAAACACATTTGATCAATGCTTGTTGCCAGTATTGACATCCGGAAAGGAAAACGTGGGCTTTGAATCGAGAAATTATAAATCGCCTACAAGTATCTCAATAAGCGATGAAAAGGAGGATGATGGGAATATCGTCGAGGGATGAGGGACTAATGAAGAAATTCGAGAAAGGTCCAAGATAACTGATGTAGCTGAGAGGATAAGCAGGCTGAAGTGGAGCTGGGCGAGTCATATCGCAAGACTCTCTGATAATCGATGGACCCATAAAGTAATGAACTGGAGGCCCTGTAATGAGAAAAGAAGTAGAGGACGCCCGCAAACCCAATGGTCTGATGATATCAAGAGACTAGCGGGATCGTTCCTGGATAAACAAGGCCCGAAATCAAAGAAGATTGACGGGGAGGTTTACGTCCGACGATGCACTGCATAGCTGATGACGATGATGATGCCCTTTTCAAGGATACTTTGAGGTCGGAGATACACATCACTCTCGAGATGGCGGTTTTACAATGAGTTCACCGCTCTGTTTCGCGGTGCAAAACAGATACAAGGAGAAGTTTGGCACGTAATAAAAACTAGAACAAGTTTAACTTCGATATGTGGACGACACCGCCACCACAGCACGAACTATATCGCTACAAGTATGGCACGCGCTAAAAAGTAGCGAATCACCCTGAAATTGAATCGCTGCAGATGGTACTCTATAAGAAAAACAATCTTAGGTAGCTTAATCCACAGGGATGAAGTGTATTTCTATTTTTCTAGGCTATATAAGCCTATAAGGAGAGTTGTTTGAAACCAAGCTTACGGTTGCTATACGAAGAAAATCAGAAATAACGTGAATATATCAAAAAGTCTCCATTATTACATCGTAATTTTACGTGAACGCGCAACTTATCTCTACAGAAACCACAATGTTTTTGTTTCTAAAAAGATAAGGATGAAATTTTAAGGACGGGAGATGTTTGAAGTGAATGATGGGATACCCTCGAAACGCTTTAAGGGATTCGCGGAGATGAAAGTGTTTTACTGGCCTGTAATGTTTTCTCGTTGCCTTCTTTTTTTCTTAGGAAGGGATGTAATCTGTCTGATCTTAATTATATTATTGATTTATAATGGAAATATATAACGTAGTGATGCGCCAAAATAGAAGATTCGAGTAAACAAACGTCGTAAAACTATTCAAAGGGATGGGAGTCGATCCATTTTGCTCACTTTCAATGGTATGACAGCAATTTTTCCTGATATTTGGTCAAATAAATACAGAAATATTCAGTATAATTACAGTAGAATCTCGATTATCCGAAATAATATGGACCAAAGTGATTTCAGATAATCGAAATTTCGGTTAATCCGAATTTTTTTATAAAACAGAAGTTTAAAATGAATACAATATTGCAGATTGACTTAAAAGCATTTATAAGATATGCTATTATGTACATAGGTAATAAACAAACAATCGAACAATTAGTTTACTTATTTTATGTATATGTACGGAAAATCGAAAATATAACAGTTTCAATCTTAACTATAATGTCTTAAAAATGAGGTAATTTTTAACTGCACTGGTTTTGCGTTAGTTCTGTTTTTGGCTGCAATGTCTCTACAACGTTTGATAAGCAAAACGTCCGCGGCGGTTGCATTTTCTTGTTGTTCTACATAAGTTAGGGTCTCTAGTCCTTCTGAGTATGACATTTTTACTGGAATATTGTCAGTGGCTTCTACTTCGTTATCATTATCGTCATCACTGTCTATTTTATTAGCATTTTTGCATACACTTTTAATTAATTGTTGGTCAGTCATTTTATCTTCCACACTATCTGTAACCATTCACAAACATCGGTTTCCATAACACTTTCATATCCTGATATTCTTGTAATAATTTGATGTAAACTTTTATTATCTTCTATTTCTGCCTCTGAGTAATGTCTCTTCTCTTGTGGAATTAATTTTGACCAAGATTTTTCCAGAGTACTACTCTTTGATTCCAGGCTGAAGCTATCCAGTACATAACATTTTTCAAATTTATCTTTTTTAGGCAATCAGTAAGATTTCCATCTTCATCTACTTCTAGAATATGCTCCAATAACAAACGCCTGTAATTGCGTTTTAAATTTTCCAGTACACCCTGATCCATAGGCTGAATGAGAGAAGTTACAGCAGGAGGCAAAAACATTGCTTTTATTTCCCCACTTTCAAGTTGCTCCGCGCTTGGGTGAGTGGGGGCATTATTTAGTAACAGAATACATTTTCTAGGATGTCTATGTTCTTTTAAAAAAAGTTCCACTTTGGGAACAAAATCTCCAAAAAATCAGTCTTTAAATAGAGTCGCGTTTATCCAGGCATTGTTTTGAGTTTTATACAAAACAGAAAAAGCATTGCGACGAATATTCTTAAAGGTTCGTGGATTTGCTGACTTACCAATATATAATAATGGGAGTTTGTGTCTTCCGGAAGCATTACTGCATGCAAGAACAGTAATACGTTCTTTGCTACGTTTGTAACCAGGTGCTCCACCTTCCGTTTTTGAAGCTAAGGTATTTGACGGCAATATTTTGTAGTTCAAGCCTGTTTCATCACAATTATAGATTTGGTCTGGTTGTAAACCATGTTCTTTCATAAGCTGCTCAAAATTCTCTGCAAATTTTTTTGCAGCAGATAAATCAGCCGACAACTTTTCTCCATAAACTTTCAGTTGACGTACACCATGTCTTTTTTTCCACCTGTCTAGCCATCCATCACTTGCAGAAAAATTTACAGGCGCTTCAATAACCGGCAACTCTTCGTTTAAACTCACTGCCTTATGTTTTAAAATTGTTCCTGAAATTGGTATTCCACGTTCTCGATTCTGTGTAAACCACAAAAATAAAGAAACATCCACTTTTTAGTATTCATCGCTTTTCATGCTTTTTCGTGCCTGTGTGGGCGATGACAAAAACACTACACCATTTTTCAAGTTTTTCTCGATTTTTTCTGCACTCTGAAACAGTACTCACGGCTACACCTAAATTTTTCGCTATATTTTTAAGACGTTCACCATTATCTAAACGTTGAGTTGCTTCAAGTTTCTCTTTTAAGGTAATAATAACACGTTTACGCTTATTATTATGATGCTCCATTTTCTAAAATATCTATTAAAACGAAACTATTACCTCACTTATAACACTCGTCGACTAACCAAAACATAGACAGCGGTGAAATTCTAGACGTCGGGGAGTCCCCGACGCGTTAAGGAAACCACTCATCGTCTGTTTTGAATAATGGGGATTTTTTCGTTTAATGGGAATATAATTTGCTTTTTAACAGTTTGTTTCGGATAAGCTGGATTTCAGATAATCGCGATTAAGATAATCGGGATTGTACTGTATTTATAATACAGAGATATTTTGTAAAGTTATCTATATGGCCATAAAATGACGTCGTACAAAAAAATTGCTTGAATGTCAAATTATTAACGCTTTGCGGAGTATATTGACGAAATTTTGTACGAGCGCGTTTCGTTTTGAAGTTTTTACTATTTTTCTTCTTTCGAAAAATCAGTAGGGTCGTCAAAGCACGCTCATTTCAGACTTCAAGCTATTAACATAGCAATTACCGAAAGCGAAGAAAATATAGCTACTGAAAGACAGACACGTGGAATAAGACGACGCCACAAAACGAAGCCGGCTGGCTTCCGCCGGATCGTTAAAATGTGCCTAGTCTGTTCCTGAGAGATGGCGCATAAGTAGAAGTTGTATTATATATAAAAAACTAGCCATGCTCGCGTGGACTTGATTCACTATTATCGTCACTGCTTATTTCTTATATTACCTAACGTAATAAAATATATTCTATAACCTGGCCAGAGAACATAGGTATTTTATAAAAACAACACGTACATCGGATAAGTGGTTCTTGAGTGCTAAACGCATTAACGGATTGACAGACAGAAAGACGTTGCGTTTTATATATATTATAGATATTTTTTTGATAAATATTAAGTTAAGAATTAAAAAAAAAGCGCACTAACGGACAGACAGGCAGAGAAACGTTGCATTTTATATACATTATAGATTATAGATTATTATTAATATTATATACATTACAGAAGATTATACATAACCTGGCCAGAGAACAAAAGTATGAATTAAAAAAAAAAACACGTAAATCGGATAAGTGGCTCTCGAATAATAAGCCGACTAACGGACAGACAGACAGTTGCATTTTATATACACTACCGTCAGAAAGTATTTGCCCACCTAGAAATTTCAACGTAATGTTTCAATTTAATACCTAATTAAACCCTTTTACTATATTAGATAAATTTAATTGTTCTTAACAAGTGCCCATCATAAAATTGTTTAGATAAGCCTTTTTGGTGAAATCACAAATTAAAAACCAATTAGAACAAATTTCCAAGTTTTGCATGATAATCGTTTTGAGGCGATTTTTGAGAATTCCAGTTGAATAAGAACTCATTTCAAGTTTCTAGGGATTATGGAAATTCCTAGTGACATTTTATGATAAAAACTATGCTATAAATACCACTGGCCTTTTGGAAATTAACCATTCGCAAACAGTACTTTATCACTGATACAGGTTCAATTGTTTGTGAAAATTCCAAAAACGAAAGAAGTTTCCCTTGAAAATCGGGCTCTGATAATTGCGAGACATCAAAATGGTCACTCGATTGCGAGTGATATGCAGAACCCAAAGAGAACGGGATGTGACATGGCATTCTCAACCAAAAATGGTCAGGAAGGCCTCGAAAAACGACTCCCGCTGAAGACAGAGCTATAACAATGTCCAGCAGACGTAATCGCCGCCTAACCGCATCAGAAATCACGACTCAAGTAAACCTGGAGCGGCCCATCCTCATCAGCGTGACAAACGTGAAGAACAAGTTAGTGGTGGACTACACGGGAGAGTGAGGAAACCAATTCTTAGGCAAGTGAATAAACGTAAATGATTAGAATGGGCCCGAGAACTTTGGACATCACAACAATGGAATTCCGTCCTTTGTAGCGGCGAATCTAAATTCGAAATTTTCGGTTCAAATCGATGAGTTTACGTGCGGCGGTCAGCTGGAGAGAGGATGTTAGAAGCCTGTCAGTTGCCTACAGTAAAAGATGATGGAGGTTCAGTAATGGTTTGGGGATATTTTGGCAACGATAAAGTTGGAAAAATCTTTAGGAGAGAAGGAATCATGCGAAAAGAACAGTATCAAGAAATTTAGTAACTCAAATGCTTCCTTCTGGAAGAGATATTTTTCAGGGGAAATTTATTTTTCAGCATGACAACGATCCTAAACATTCTGCTAAACAAAGAGAACTTTTGGACCAATGAAAATCCGATGACGTCCTGGAAGTGATGACTTGGATTCCACAATCACCCGACTTGAACCCCATCGAATTGCTGTGGGACCATTTAGACAGGTGTGTTCGAAAACTCAATCCAACATCAGATAATCACTTGTGGGAACTTTTACAAGCAGAATGGGTTTAAATAACCGAATAAACTCTGAAGAAACTATTGGAC
The DNA here is from genome assembly GCA_019049505.1 of Pachyrhynchus sulphureomaculatus. Lineage (NCBI taxonomy): Eukaryota > Metazoa > Arthropoda > Insecta > Coleoptera > Curculionidae > Pachyrhynchus > Pachyrhynchus sulphureomaculatus. The sequence goes on from CM032451.1 coordinate 8,592,040, forward strand.
AGAATGCCGAAACTCTGTAAAGCGGCCATTAAAAACAAAGGTAACATAGATGAGAAAAATCCTGGAAAATCATGAATATTTTTCTGATTTTCTAGACTGTAAATAATGTGAAAATAAATAATAATTCATTAAAATTTAAAAAAAATAAAAATATTAACTGGGTTTTTGTTGTCTTGTGACTGAAATAACTAGGTGGGCAAATACTTTCTGACGGTAGTGTATATTATTGAAGATTACAGATAACCTGGCCAGAGAACAAATGTATGGATTAAAAAAAAAACGTAAATAGGATAAGTGGTTCTCAAGTGCTAAGCACACTAGCGGCCAGACAGACAGACAGAGAGACGTTGCATTTTATATAAATTATATTCTTTGCTACATGATATTGTCCCATATTTAATGGTTTAGGGCAGGGGTGCTCAAACTTGAACTGCTGGCGATCTACCTCAATATTGTTAGACTACGATCCATCGACTCTGAGAGGCTGCAAGTAAGTGTGATGCAGGATTGTCGTCTAGGTAGGGTGTATCGTGGCATAGATATTAGTTTTCCGCACAATATGCATTTTTTTAGCCAAGGTAAGTGTAGGTCTACTCTAAAATGTCAATGAAAAAACTCATAATTATTCAAAATTGCGAGTTTATTGGTTCTTACAAAACAAACGAGTTCTAGTGTCTAAACTTAACTAAAGAGTGACTTTGGATGTTGAAGCGTGGCACTGCATGTCCTCAGCATACTTTTCATAAGATGGTACGTAATTACCGAGTGCTAATGGCAAGCATGATGACATATGTTCGTCAGTTAGTCGATTGCGATATTTTGACTTAATTATCTTCATTTCAGAAAATGCAGACTAGCACAAGTAAGTTGACCCAAACATTGCCGTCAGTTGAAGGGCGATTTGCCTTAGATTCGGATATTTATCTTCAGATATAAAACACCAGAATTTTGTATCAGATGCTGTAGCTTTGAGATGTATATCTGATATAATCTGCACTAACTCATTTTCAACAGAACATGAGTCCATGTTAAACTGACTTGCTATTTCAGTAGCTAATTCCTCAATGTTTTTACACGAAAAAGGATAATGCGATGCGATATTTGCCAATTTGCTGAAATCATAAAAACGTATTTCGAATTGGCCCAAAATATTTGATAATTCTGCCTCATAAATATCATAATTCAACTGAGGAATCCTTGCTTTCAAAGACGGAAAATTTTTCAGATCCTTTCTTTTCAGTTGATCTATCATAAGTTGCAATTTACTTTTGAATGCGTTTATTGCGCTAATCATCTCAATAATAGTTTTTCCTTTACCTTCAAGCTCCAAATTAATGGTGTTTAAATGCATTGTGATATCTGTCAAAAATGCCAAATCAGTCAGCCATTTTCCGTTTTTCAGCATCTGAGTGTCATCACCTCTTTCGTCCAGAAAAGCTGTTATTTCGGGCAATAATTCTTGAAAACCTTTCTAGGAATTTTCAGCGACTCAACCACCTGACGTCCGTGTCAAGAACTAAATCAGTGTGTTCAGCTGACTTACTATCTTCCAACTGCAATTTAAAGAGACGTCGTTGCAAGCTACGTGCATGGATAGAATTCACAATTTTTATTGCAATGCCCATAATCTCCTCCATGTTTAGAACTTTTGAATACAAAACTTGTTGATGTATAATGCAATGGAAGGAGAAAAATTAAGGGAAATCATCATTAGCTCGACACAATGCCACAAAACCGTTTTTGTTTCCAGTCATTGCTGGTGCTCCATCGGTTGTAATGCACACTAGTTTATATATTGGTAGCTTGTAGTTTGTTACAAAATTGAAGAAAACGTCATATATATCTTCGCCACGGGTCTTTCCTTTCAGAGGAATCATTGTCAAAAACTCTTCCTTAGTCGACATGTCATTGAATACCATTCGAATAAAAATACACAGCTGGGCAGTGTCTGTCATATCGGTGGATTCGTCGAACTGTAAAGAAAAGTATGTACATTCCATGATATCATGTTTTAGTTTATCTGCCATGTCCTGACTCATGATTTCAACCCGCCTTGTGACAGTCGGGCGAGATAACTGAAGTTCTCTAATAGGAGACATAATCTCTGTTTTATTTTTAAAATCTCTAAATAAAGTCTCACCCGCTTCAATAAATGCTTCCTTCACAACCAATCCATCATCAAATGGTTTCTTGTGTTTCGCCAATATATGAGATATTTTAAATGACGCGATCGTTGCAGCTTTTGATTGTTTGGCTGGTCTTGTGAACATGGTTTGTTCTTTTTTCAAACAAGTTATCAAATCACGTACTTTTCGTTTTCTTAATTCACTCTGTGACGGAAAATCCTTTTCATAGTTGTTATGAACCGTTTTATGATGCCTCTCTAAGTTCCCACGCTTAGGTATTGCAACTGACGCACGGCAAATGAGACAAATGCACTTATCCTTTACCATACAAAAGAAAAATTCTTCCTCTCAATCGTTATTAAAATGATAGGTTTGACTTTTCTTCGCCGCACTCATTTTGGACTATTTATTAATAAACTTTGTATCGATGTATCGCCTTCAAGTTACAACTCAGACTGACTCCTATTCCTGCAGGTGCAACATTTATATCGGCGCGAAGTTTCTAGAAAAATCGGCGAGAATCAAAAACGCAGCTTTTCTTTGACAAGTACCGCGCGTTCCTTTGATAAAGCCACCTTTTGCCGCTAGCAGGGGGTTATTACGATAAAAGAAAGTGATGAGGAGGTTATTCTGGCCTAATTGTGGATCGAATAAATTTTAGTAGTTTATTCATTACATTTTGTTTTAGTTATCTAAAACAAAATCTGTGAATAGTTCTATATCGGAATTTTTTTCTCGAGATCAACTCAAAAAGCACTCGCGATCGACCGTTTGAGCACCCCTTGTTTACGGAGTGTATTGCAAGAGAACACGCTAGCGGCAAACTTTTTTCCGACTTGATTCACTATTATCGTCACTGCCTATTCCTTATGTTACCTAACGTAATAAAATATATTCTATAACCTGGCCAGAGAACATATGTATGTCTAGAAAAAAAGCACGTAATCCGATAAGTGTTTCTCGAGTGACAAGCACACTAACGGACAGACAGACAGAGAGACGTTACATTTTATATATATTCTAGATAATATGGAAAAATATGCGAGGAACAATTTAACGATTCGGCAGACGTTTTGTTCCACGTATTTGTCATTCTGTAGAGATAACCACTTTTTCTGTGCCAACAGCTATAGTTTCATTAAGTTACATCCACCCCATAAACCCGATTTTGCGCCCAGTGACGTGTTTCTTCTCGACGTTTAAAGAAAGACATTAATGCTGGAAAATGTCCTTGTTCACCTTATACCATAGATTAAAATATTGGTAAACGGATTAAAAGGAATTGTTAAGAACACATTAAGTTTCCAGAGGTCTTGGAGTCCAAGATTCCAAAAATAATGTTATTTTTGAATTAGTTTCAATCTTAACTTAAATACGTAAAAGAGAGCGGAATGTGATTAATACATGGGCAACTGAATTGAACTCTAATCATTAAAGTGTGTCATAAATTCATGTTTTCCTTTTATTCCCAAAAATATTTCCTTTTGATGACCAACGAATAGCAGTGTAGAAAAGAAGAACTTTGTGATCAGAATAACTGAAAATTGTCCCCTACGACTCTGCTCGTTGCTTATATATCAGTTGGGAGTACTTTCCCGATTATTCTCAGCGCGGTGGAATGTTAAGCTGTCCGTCTGGAAACTTCTCTCTTTTACACGTTTCTTCGAGAGGCAACAGAATGTTGCGATCACTGAGGACTACCCGGCTAGCTTGCCCCAATCGGATTTCGCCACTCATCAGGAGAGGCGCCGTCCAATAATTACGTCGCATATCTCGTATGTTGCGAAGCATAAATAGATTATTAACATTTTAACACCTATCTTTAAATTTTAAAATTTAGTTTTGGCTTTTTAAATGATCATGTTAAGACGTTTATAATTACATCGAACACACTTTCACATCTGTAACTCGTTCCAGCAAATATTTTTGAAATTTCATGTCACTGATCATTGAAATACTAATAAATTTAATAAACATAACAACAAAAATTGTGACCAAAAATCTGCTATTGAGCCGAATTACTTTTCTTCAAAAAGAAATAACTTTAATTTATTTCTTAATAAAAATGGCAATCACATAAAAACCAAACGATCTGTCCAACACATCGAAGACCTATCAAGCTCAGGTGTCGGCCGATGGCGACATTTGTTCGATGGATGAAATGTTACGATAAAATCGTTTTTAATTTATTTTTATATTGTCTTTCAATTGTAAACATACATCAAATTACTACAGGAACGGTTCAAATTATTTATGTACAGGGTGAGTCAACAACAGAGTAAAGTTCATTATCTCACTTGTTTCGGGAATGATGAAAATATGTTAAATACAATATGTAGTTTTAGGGAATGTTAAGGTGCACAGTTTAAAATTATTTTTGAATATACAGGGTACTTCAAAAGAGTGTGGCCGATATAACATATGTTTTTAGTGTTCCGTACGGAACACTTATAAGATCACTTCGGTGTCTGTCTGTCTGTCTGTCTGTCACACCCGATTTTCTCCGAAACTATTTGACATAGAAAGGTGAAATTTGGTAATAATATAGGAATTGATGGCCTCATCAGAGCCATGTGGTTTTGAGAATTAAATTTTGACTTAAGGGGTTAGTTTTGGGGGGTGAAGTCGGAAGTGAAAAAAAAAAATTTTTACTAGGTCATCGAGTGTGGTGTCAAATGAAAGCTTGTGAAAACACGAGTAAAAAATATATATAATATTATACTTGCGCGCACTTTTCTTTGTATTATTTTTAAAAATTCGCGAAAAATCGCTGTCCCGGGCCTTATCTCGAAAAGTACTTATCAAAAAATTTCGAAAAAAATTCTGGAATATTCTCCACGGGGTGTAGATTGAACGAAAATTATCACGAGTGCATTACCTTTAATAATTTATATGGTATATAAAAAAAACAAAAATTTCAAGGTCATCAGATTTCAGTAAAGATTGGAAACAAACTTTGTTGAAAACTCATTTGGGGTGTATTTTGTGAAGTCACTGATCATTTTATACCTCTGTGACAAATTTTTTTTTATTTTAAAAGCAATCAACGTACGGAACACTAATTGCGCAAGTTCAACTTGCACTTGACCGGTTATTTTAAATGGAACATCCTATTTTCTAATTTATTTTTAAATTCTGCGCAAAATTTTATAACTTTTTTATTAATAATGTTATATTACCTATTAGTTTTTCTAATATTTAAATTAAAAAAAAAAAAACTAGTTTTCAGTTTTATAAAAAATTGCCAGTAGTGCCATTGTTTCTGAAGGTGGAATACTCATAATTGGTACGAGCGTTCTATAGAGATGAAAAAAAAAAATAAATATGTAAAGAAATTTGGGTTAGATGCTACAGGGTGTTCAAAATAAATTTATGTATTTCGACTATTTTGAATTGAAAAATCTAATTTTTTTAAATGGCACACCTTGTATATATTTTTTGTTGATAGATTTTACAAAACCCTCCAACTTTTATTAAGTATATTATATACCTATTTCTAATAGTTTTCGATTTATTTTGAATTTTCCAATTTTTACCCTTGGAAAAAATATGGACCAATAATTCGAAAATTTAACATTCCACACCATACAGTAAGCGACTAATGGTTTTGGTTTTGAACTTCCCGGATAGTCAAGGATGCCCGATATCGTCTTCAGCGTATCACAAAACGTAATAAACCAAATTAACAAAAACTGCGCAAACTAACTAACACCAATTTTCTGTAGACTTTTCAATCTACCCTACAGGAAAGGAATATTTTCTCCCTGCTAGAAATGCGCTACACCCAAAAAAGGCACACACGACTACAATTCGCAGCGATTCAAGACCAAAGTGAATCGCTTTTTCCGCACACGTGTCGCCCCTGTAGCTTTTCATGGATTTCCCTGTAGCACGGGGCCACGCTCATAAAAAAAACGAAGGAATGTTAGCTTAAAAAAATATATTCCCAAAAAATCACGTTACAGTGATCATCAAGTCATCATCTCAAGATATTTCTCAGTCCCTGACACCTTTCTTTCGTTATTTGAGGAAATCACAGGGCTCTAAATCAGGAGTCTAAGATAAATGTGGTAACTGCTTCCAGTAGAAAAGACCTACATTTTATTTCTGTGACGCCAACTGCTGCTGTAACTACGTAAAGCACGACTTTCTGATGCAGCGGCTTCGTGAGATAGTTAAGGATGTACGAATAATAAGACAGCTATACTGGAATCAATCTGCCGAGATCAAAATTAATAAGAGCATTTAACGAAAGCTTAAAGGGTGTTAGGCAGGGATGCGTACTGTCGCCAGTATTATTTAATATCTCTATATATATATATATATATATATATATATATATATATATATATATATCAATCGGTTTTATAACGTCTTCCGTCTTCCGATGCCTAATTTCCACTCCTCCCGGTTTCTCCATCCCTCCTCCTCCAGATCTCTCTCTAGTACTTCCTTGTTGATTCCTGCTCTCCAGCTTTGGCGTGGTTTTCCTCGCTTTCTTTTTCCATGAGGGTTCCAATTTAAAATCTTTTTAGGTAGTCGGTCTTGTGACATTCTCTGTACATGTCCGTACCATACCAACTGTTGGGTTCTGATTTCGTCCACTATATCGTGCTTTATTTCTAAAGCTCGCCTTATCGTGTCATTTGGTATGCGGTCTTTTCTGGATTTTCGGGCTGCTCGTCTCCAGAAATCCATTTCTGTAGCTTTTAGTATTTTTTCTGTTCTTTCCTTTAATGGCCACACCTGGGAGCTGTAAGTTATTATACTTTTCACTATTGAGTTGTAAATTCTCTTCTTATTTTCAATGGTTATGTTTTTGTCCCATAGTATACTATTAAGCATTGCAATCGCTTTTCTTCCTTGGATATTCCTCTCGAATATTGCTGCTTCCAGTGTTCCGTCCCTAGATATTCTCATTCCCAAATACTTATAACTGGCACAGTGTTTGATGGTGTGTCCTGTGGCCAGTTTCAAGTCCTGCTGTTGTCCTCCGACGCACATGTACTCGGTCTTTTTAATATTAACTTCTAGGCCCCATTTTTCATATTCCTCCATAAGTTTTCGTGTCATGTATTCCATATCATCGATGTCCTGCGCGACTACTATCTGGTCATCTGCGAATGATAGCGTGTACAATGTAGTATCGTCATCCAGTGGTAATCCCATACTGCTGCATTTCCTTTTCCAGTTCTTCAGTGCACTCTCGAAATAGATTTTAAATAACGTTGGGGATATACAGCAGCCCTGTTTGAGACCCTTTGTGACCGGGAACCCTGTTGTTATACCATATTTGGTTTTCACACTACTTCTTGCGTCTTGGTATAAAGATTTTACGGCTTTAATTATTTCGGTGCTTACATTACTCTGTTGTAGTGTTTCCCACAATCTCGTTAGGGGCACGCTGTCGTAGGCCTTTTTTAAATCAACAAACAAGACATGGACTTCCTAATCAAATGCGGTTTTCTTTTCTAGGATTTATGTCAGTAAGAAGAGATGGTCTATTGTGGATCTTCCTGCTCTAAAGCCTGCCTGTTCTTCAGCTTCCACGTCTATTTAATATCTACGTAGAGAAAATATTTCAACTTCCTCTAGAAGATGAATGCCGAGGTATAAAAGTTAATGGAAAGCCTATAAATAATATTAGTAGATAAAGATGTACGAATAAGACAGGTATACTGAAATCAATCAGCCGAGATCAAAATTAATAAGGGCATTGCAACCAAACCTTAAAGGGTGCATACTGTCGCCAGAATTATTTAATTTCTACGTAGAGAAAATATTTCAACTTGCTCTAGAAGATGACTGTAAAGAGATAAAAGTTAATGTAAAGCCTATAAATAATATTCGGTATGCAGACGATACCGCGGTAGCTGCCAATAACATGGAAGATCTGCAAATTCTAATCAATAAGCTGAATGATATTGGCAAGAAGTATAGTCTACGTATAAATATTGGGAAAACTAAAATGATAGTAATTACTGGACACCCCCAAGAGGATATATCTCTTTAAAAAGGATCAGGAGATTGAGAGGATTACTAAATTCAAATATCTTGGCTCCATCGTCAACGAACGATGAGGCTGTAATTGAGAGATTAAATTGTGGATTGGCATAGCAAAGGATACCTTTCTAAAGTTGAAAAACGTGCTGGTTTAAAGACTGGGCCATACGAGTAATAAAATGCTATGTCTAGCCAGTCCTCTTAAATGGTGTAGAGATATGGTCGTTAAAAGTGAGATCATTGAATCGTATCTAAGTTTTCGAGCTATGGATACTGCGACGTTTGCTACGAATTTCTTGGACAACCAACGAAGAAGTATTTCAAAGGGCCGGGGGGAGAGGCAATTACTTAATATCGTAGAACAAAGAAAGGTGACTTATTTGAGACATATACTAAGAGGGTCGGTGAGGACACGGTAGAAAGCAATACTCGTGACTCCGGACCATCAGGGAATGGTTTGGAGTTCTGGACACTGCGTCCATTTTTCGACTAGCAGAGAATAACAATCTCAATATGAACTGAAGAAATAGTACAGAGACCCAGACGAATGTAAACAGATGGGACAGAAAGAAGAAGGAGCCTATAAACAATTGGTGTTAGATCACTGGCAAAATTTTTAAGCACGATGACACGCATTTCATCAAGGACAAAGGCTTATCTTGATGTCTAGCTTTATGAAGAAGCGTTTTACGACGCACTGACTGAAAACGATACCGAGGATTGTTGACTGCACATTAAAAATAACATGCCGTCTTGTTTTCTGGAAACAACCAGTTTGAAGCAGAGCTAACAAGTTGCTTTTTGGACAGATACCACTGAAATAGTATTGTTTGGTTGCACAATCGGCACAGACGACAAGTTTGCTTTTAATTCTTTAAATGTATATCTCCACGACTAACAGAGATGTTAAATCATGAAGCATATTAAGTCTTCAATAATGACAAGAGTTTTATTATTTTTCGAACATTTGAGTTAAATTTAACCATCAAGGGGAAGAAAATCCGTAGTAAATTCGTAATAATTCTTACGCTCCATTATAACTTTATCGATTTCAAATTAGAAATATTAATTTAAATTAAAATCTTAAAATAGTCTTGCGGAGGGTAGTTAATTTCTTTTGGAGTAAAGAAGTAAAAATAATTTGAATAATTAGGTTTTCGAGACGAGGATTTAATTCACGTAATGCATTCTAACAATGTGAGACAAAGAATTTTTTGCGTAATAACATTAATTTTTTAACGACTTAAAAAAGACTTTTGATGATGTAATTTCATCACAAAGAAAATCTTAAGATAGGTATGCATCCTTAGGGTTCTGGCTAAAAACACTGTAATATATATATATATATATATATATATATATATATATATATATATATATATATATATATAAAATCACTGAAAATTCGAAATGCAGTTCCACCAAAAATATACGGTCTTCCTAAACTCCATAAAGAAAACGTTCCATTACGACCCATTGTATCATGTATCCAATACCCATATGCTTCACTTTCCAAACACTTGAAAGATATCTTACACAAAATCTTATATAAAAATGATCACTACATTAAAGATTCTTTCCAATTTAAAGATAAACTTAAAAACATAAAACTTCCAAATAATTATATCTTAATATCACTTGACGTCATATCACTATATACCAGTATACACAATAGCCTTAGCCGTTAAAACCATTAAGAAAAACTGGGATAAAATTAAACAATTTACCGACATCCCTATGAGTGAATTTATAAACGCAACAGAACTTATTCTAAAATCGATGTATTTCCAATACGAAAATAAAATTTACGAACAAATAGATGGGTGTGCAATGGGAGCATTTATTTCCAGCGTAATTGCACAATTAGTAATGGAAGACTTAGAAACTGACATCGTACCAAAATTAAACTTCAACATTCCATTTTTCTACAGATACGTTGATGATTGCTTGACCGCTATACCTAAAAACCAAATTAATTATATCATACAAAAATTCAACAGATACCACAAAAACATTCAATTCACATTCGAAACAGAAGACAGCAATAAGATAAATTTCTTAGATGTAACTTTACACCACAATAATGAAAATATAAAAACTGAATGGTACACTAAAAATTCTTCTAGATACCTTAATTATGAATCACACCACCCGAATTCACAAAAAAAATCTGTAATCATAGGTCTAGCAGATAGAGCAATCAAGCTTTCTGACACAGAATACAGAGAGAGTGCAATAACCAAAGCTAAAGAAGCATTAACACTTAACAAATATCCGATGTACCTTATAAACAAAATCTTCAAACAACGAATACATAACTTTTACAATACCCCAATAAGTAAAAAACCATCCAACAACAACCATAAAAACATATATTGCACTACCGTTTATAAATGGCCTATCCCAACCACTCAAAAAACTTTTTGAAAACTACAAAATCCGGTTATATCACAAATCATATAATCTGCTCTCATCCAATTTTTCCAGGCTTAAAACCAAAACCCCAAATAATAAAAAAGTAACATAGTCTACGAAATCAAATGTAATAACTGCGAAGGAATATACGTCGGGCAAACAAGCCAATATCTAGAAAATAGAATCAAAGGACATAAATACGACAAAAAAATAGTACAGCCCTTACGAATCATGAAATAAATAAAAGCCATACCTTTGATTTCAAAAACATCAAAATTATCAACACCGAAATAAATACAAAAAAAAGAGAAATTCTCGAATCCGTTCATATTCGGTTGACACCCACTGCAATAAACGAAAAAACAGATGTAAATAACCTAAACCGTATCTACCTACCAGTCATATAAAGTCCCTCAAGTTAAGTGGTTTGTTTGTAGAAAGAAAAAATGTGATATTAATAGTGTTTTAAACTCAACACCCCACAAAATGAACTACTTTCTAAGGTAAGGCCCTCATTGTTGTATACAGTTAATTTTATTAAATTAAAAACTACGAAAATACACAAATATTTAACCCCGAAATATACAACAAACGGATTAATACTAGCTATATTTAATTCTTCTAATGTAATCTTTTAGAGCAAATTTTGAAGAAGACCTCTTCCGAAGGTCGAAACGTTAATAAATATATAACAGAACCAAGAACAGTTTTTAATGATCTAATTCCAAGAACACGTAAAATATAAAAAATATATATATAAATATATATACAGTAGAATCTCGATTATCCAAAGTGATTTCAGATAATCGAAATTTCGGTTAATCCGAATTTTTTTATAAAATAGAAGTTTAAAATGAATACAACATTGCAGATTGACTTAAAAGCATTTATACGATATGCTATTACGTACATAGGTATTTATTAACACAAATAGAACAATTAGTTTACTTATTTTATGTATATGTACGAAAAATCCAAAAAACAAAGTTTCATTCTTAACTTTAATGTCTTAAAAATGAGGTAATTTTTAACTGCACTCGTTTTGCGTTAGTTCTGTTTTTGGCTACAATGTCTCTCCAACGTTTGATAAGCAAAACGTCCGCGGCGGTTGCATTTTCTTGTTGTTCTACATAAGTTAACGCTCTTTCTAGGTCGTCTAGTCCTTCTGAATGTGACATTTTTACTGGAATATGGTCAGTGGCTTATACTTCGTTATCATCATCGTCATCACTGTCTATTTTATTAGCATTTTTGCATACACTTTTAATTAATTCTTGGTTAGTCACTTCATCTTCCACACTATCACTGTTTAACCATTCATAAACATGGGTTTCCGTAACACTTTCACATCCTAATATTCTTGTAATAACTTGATGTAAACTTTCATTATCTTCTGTTTCTGCCTCTGAGTAATGTCTCTCTTCTTGCGGAATCAATTTTGACCAAGATTTTTCCAGAGTACTACTCTTTACTTGATTCCAGGCTGAAGCTATCCAATATATACCATTTTTCAAATTTATCTTTTTTAGACAATCAGTAAGATTGCCACCTTCATCTACTTCTTCTAAAATATGCTCCAATAACAAACGCCTGTAATTGCGTTTTAAATTTTCCAGTACACCCTGATCCATAGGCTATATGAGAGAAGTTGCAGCAGGAATCAAAAACATTGCTTTTATTTCCCCACTTTCAAGTTGCTCCGCACTTGGGTGAGTGGGGGCGTTATCTAGTAACAGAATACATTTTCTAGGATATCCATGTTCTTTTAAAAAAAGTTCCACTTTGGGAACAAAATCTCCAAAAAACCATTCTTTAAATAGAGTCGCGTTTATCCAGGCATTGTTTTGATTTTTATACAAAACAGAAAAAGGATTGCGACGAATATTCTTAAAGGTTCGTGGATTTACTGACTTACCAATACATAATAATGGGAGTTTGTGTCTTCCAGAAGCATTACTGCATGCAAGAACAGTAATATGTTCTTTGGTACGTTTGTAACCAGGTGCACCACCTTCCGTTTTTGAAGCTAAGGTATTTGACGGCAACTTTTTGTAGTTCAAGCCTGTTTCATCACAATTATAGATTTGGTCTGGATGTAAACCATGTTCTTTCATAAGCTGCTCAAAATTCTCTGCAAATTTTTTTACAGCAGATACATCAGCCGACATTCTTTCTCCACAAACTTTCAGTTGACGTACACCATGTCTTTTTTCCACGTGTCTAGCCATCTATCACTTGCAGAAAAATTTACAGGCGCTTCAATAATCGGCAAGTCATCGCTTAAACTCACTGCCTTATGTTTTAAAATTGTTTCTGAAATTTGTATTCCACGTTCTCGACTCTGTGTAAACCATAAAAATAAACAATCATCCACTTTTTGGTATTCACCGCTTGTCATACTTTTTCGTGTCTGTGTGGGCGATGGCAAAACACTTCAAGTTTTTCGCGATTTTTTCTCCACTCCGAAACAGTACTCACGACTACACCTAAATCCTTCGCTATATTTTTAAGAAGTTCAGCATTATCTAAACGTTGAATTGCTTCAAGTTTCGCTTTTAAGGTAATAACAACAAAATTTACGCTTATTATTATGACGCTCCATTTTGTAAAATATCTATTAAAACGAAACTATTACCTCTGCGATAATAATAGACGTAATAAGTAACTTATAACACTCGTCGACTAACCAAAACATGGACGTCGGGGAGTCCCCGACGCGTTAAGGAAACCACTCATCGTCTGTTTTGAATAATGGGGATTTTTTCGTTTAATGGGAATACAATTTGCTTTTTAACAGTTTGTTTCAGATAAGCCGGATTTCAGATAATCGTGGTTGTACTGTGTATATATATATATATATATATATATATATATATATATATATATATATATATATATATATATATACAGTAATACCCCGCTTTACGCGAGGGATACGTTCCGAAAAAAATCGCGTTAACTGAAATTCGCGTATATCGAGGTTTATGATTAAACATAGTCAAAATTTAATACAAAAAAATACAAATCATTTTAATCAATCACTTTAATTCTAAGAACACTTTATGCAATACATACTCTTATTTTTTACGGAAAAATACATCTATTGTCTTTTGGGTAACGTTTTGTTTACGTTCTTGTAAAATACGTTCATAACACCCAACACTGTTTTTAATTGTTTGACACACGGTCAAGACACGGTCATCATTATTGTCTATACTCTGCAATATGTCCAAACCTGAATAAATTTTTGAAAGTGCATTTTGTATTTCCCCTGAAGATAAAACTTTCTCTTCTACTTGTTCTTCCTCATCGTAGATAGGATTATTCTGTAACTCGATCAGATCTTCATTGCTAATAGGATCGTCGTGCGTTGCTACAAGTTCTACGAGATCTTCTACCGTGACATCTTCAAGTTCAGACCCCTCAATCATTGCAGCAATGTCTTCAAGCACTTGTCTCTGCATCTGGATAATTCTTCTAGGTGCTTCCACTACATCTGGCCAAAGATTACGCCACACCCCATTCATACAACTCATTTTAACTTCCTTCCAAGCCTCTTCTATGTTGTGAATAGACTTCATAATGTTGTATGACTTCCACCACTCTCGCATAGACTGTCTTCCTTCCCCGTCAGTTTCATGAATTAGTTGGCTAAAAGTGCGGCGATGGTAATAAGCTTTGAAGTTTGCTATTGCTCCCTGGTCCATAGGTTGTAATATTGACCTAGTGTTTGGTGGAAGGAACTTTACGTACACTTTTAAGTCTCTGGGCGTATCAAGTGAGGTTGGATGTCCTGGGGCATTGTCTAAGAGTAATATAACTTTAGGTTCAAGCCCATTTCTGTCACAGTATGATTTGACTGATGGGCAAAAACTATTAGAATACCATTCTTGAAAAATTTCCCGTGTAACCCACGCCTTTCTGTTTTATCGCCACACAAATGGTAGACTTGTCTTGTCTGTGCCTCGCATTGCACGGGGTGTTTCTGAATGGTACACTAGTAAAGGTTTCAGTTTGAAATCACCAGTGGCATTACCACCCAGCAGAAGTGTTAGTCGATCTTTCGCAGCTTTGAAACCACTGGCTTGACGTTCTTCCTTAGAAATGAATGTTCGAGATGGCATTTTTTTCCAGTAAAGTGCGGTCTCATCAACATGGAAGATGAGACAAGCAGGAATTTTCTCTCGTCTAACGAAGTCTTGAAACTTGTCTGGAAACTCAGCTGCAGCTTGAATGTCCGCGCTGGCCGCCTCGCCTGTTATGTGGATATTGTGAAGATTAGAACGCTGCTTGAACCGATGGAACCAGCCTCTGCTGGCAGCAAAAGTCGGAGTGGCACTCCCTTCTCCTTCTTTTGTTTTCAGCATCTCATACAAAGATTTTGCTTTTGTGCATATGAGATCTTGACTTAGTGGTGTGTTCTTCTTATTCAAATCTTCGATCCAGACTGACAGTAATTTCTCCATTCTTTCTAAGATAGATGATCTCGAACGAGAAAGTTTTGTTGCACTTATAGGTGTTGAACCTTCGCTGGAGATTTTAATTTTTTCCCGATTTTTATAAATCGTTCTCACAGTCGATTCTGAGAGTCCAAAATCTCTCTCTCCCAACAATTGTTGCTTTGCCTCCATTTTCCATTCTTCTTAACACTTTCATCTTCAATTCCAAAGTGACGCTTTTACGCTCTTTTTTCTTTACAGGCGGCATTTTTAACGTAGGGTTAAATTATGTATGTATGTATCTCCAATAAATATTAAAACAAAACTGCCAGCCGACCGAACTAACATTACGGAACAAATGAACACACGAAACGAACGAGGAAATCCCCATAGAACAAAGTCGAAGGACAGGGAATTCCCAATTCTTCAAAGAGAATATTCAGAGAAAGCGGGGATCCCCCCGCGACCATAGAGAAGTTAATGACTACATGAGCGCGAAATTTGAAATTCGCGTTATAGTGAAACCGCGCGTAACGGGGTCGCGCTAAGCGGGGTATTACTGTATATATATATATATATATATATATATATATATATATATATATATATATATATATATATATATATATATATATATATATATATATATATATTGTAACCTGTGAACTGTCCTCAGTTTGAGGCATCTTTTTTTGTACCCTGTGAGAAGTTGTTTGTCCCACGCTTGAGCGCAATTTTGTAACATTGGAACTTGCCCGCACGTTGTGGTGTCATTTTGTAACTTATGAAAAGGTGTTTAATTGCGCCCCACGTACACTGCGTCATTTTGTACCGTTTGAATATTGGACACCCCAAGCTTGAGCACAATTTTCTTGCAGCCCCGCTTTAATTTCTGATACTGAATTGAGTGAACCCTGATTTTAAAAGAACTAAAGAAATTAAAACACACACTAGCTCAGTTGTCCTTGGTAGAGAGATATGGGTAAGAGATAATTGTCTTACGTCTTTTTGGAACTATTTTCTATTTTTAAAAGGCTTTAGCTGTACAAATTTTGGGCACCATCCATTTTAAAATAGAAAGGATCTAATTTCAGCTAAAAAAATGGAAAAATACTGAAAGAATGTATTGTTGGTAAGTAAAAAAAATCAGTATGTTACAGCCGTTCTTGTCCTGAAAAGTAGGATAGGTATTCAGTGAGACACTAGCTTTAATCAACAAAAAAAGAGAATTTATTCATGTTTTTTTTAAAATAAAAAGTTCCAACCTTTGCAGTTCTACAAAAAAAATTCTAGCCTAACTAGTGGTTATTACATTTAAATCCTGGCTATGATAACCCCCTAAGACGAAAAATAGTGCTTTACACTTCACTTTTAGTCTGTTTTAAATTGTTGTTAATGCACTGCTCTGGAATAAGTCCATTGAAGGAAGTTTGGGTAACTTACTGTTCTTATTCCTGCGTTGATGGCATTCGACCGATTTCACACTTTTTCTAGCTAACACTTTGAAAGCCCACTACGGTTTTTAGTTAAGAAACTGGTACTTTTACTTAGCTCGCATGATGGTTGTTCTGAGCCTTTTTTTTGTAGCTCAGTCGAAGGAAGCTTACTTGGCGACTAGATGGAAAATAGCCCGGCTGCGGCTCGATGGAAAACAGCCTCGATAGTCGGTCTTCAGGCCCTTAAATAATCCATCCCAACTCTGCCGGTAATATGGCGACGCCGGAACCAAAACTGCGGATACAAACTTTTCACCAATCGCGGCGTAGCGGTAGATTCGGTCAGGAACCCGCACAACACACTATACCGAACGTCTTGGAATCTCTGTTTAATACACCGTTCGGTACAAAAATGAAAATAAGTACAATTTGAAGTAAAAAAATCAGTAACATTACATGGTCTTAAAATCTAGGAAAAAATGAATGTTACAATATATATATATATATATATATATATATATATATATATATATATATATATATATAATATATATATATATATATATGATACATTAAAATTTAGGGTTTTAAGCCGTTCGTCTAACAATAAATTTGCACGACGTTTCGCTCAAATCTCATTTGGCATTTTCAAGTGCTCTTGCTGTTGCTGCTACTCGATCTGTAATCTTGCTGCCGCTCAAAGCTAACTGTTAATATCGTTGGGCTGTAGTTGTCGCGCCGTTTAGCGCAAAGTTAATTAAGAATTTCAGGAAAACATGTCGATAATCATTTTTTCGTCCTTGTCCGACACTTTTCCTCTCGAACCACGTTCTCGCCACCAGTAGGCATCGATAATGCTACATGAGATTTTGGCGGAACGTTTGCTACTTTCCAATCAAGGCAACCTCACATATTTCGTCCACCAAGACAAAAATAAATTTGTTTTTGTTGAATCAAGTTGAATAAAGCCAAAAACAGCGGACAAAGATCGTCAACCAGCGTTGCTCTTGTATCAAAAGTATAGGAGATCCAAGACAATGGACAACTTGCACATGACATATTTCGCCAGCTACCTAACGCAAAAAGGAAAATAAATCTCACCAAAGGAGTGTTTTACATGTAACAAGTAGAAGTTTTAAACGTTATATGTGTTTTAACATTTGTCTGTACGTCTGTATATATGCATGTATGAACGTTGTAACATTCATTTTTTCCTAGATTTTAAGACCATGTAATGTTACTGATTTTTCCATTTCAAATTGTACTTATTTTCATTTTTGTATCGAACGGTATATTAAACAGAAGTTCCAAGACGTTCGGTATATACGGTGTTGTGCGGGTTCCTGACCGAACCTCTCGCTACGCCGCGATTGGTAAAATGTTTGATCCGCAGTTTTGATTGGAGCGTCGTGATATTACAGGCAAAAGTCGCACGATTATTTAAGGCTCCGCAGAGCTTGAATTGAGGTTGTTTTCCATCTAGCCGCAGCCAGGCTATTTACCATCTAGCCGACTGGCTAAATTTTCATGAGAGTCGCCAAGTAGGCTTCCTTCGACTGAGCTAAAGAAAATCAAAGCTCAGAACAACCATCATGTGAGCTAAGTACCAGTTTCTTAAATAAAAGCCGTAAGTGTTTGCTAAGAGAAAGTGTGAAATCGGGCGTAGTCCATCAAAACAGGAATAAGAACAGTAAGTCAACAAAATTTCCTTCAATAGACTTATCCCGG
Organism: Pachyrhynchus sulphureomaculatus; assembly: GCA_019049505.1. Lineage (NCBI taxonomy): Eukaryota > Metazoa > Arthropoda > Insecta > Coleoptera > Curculionidae > Pachyrhynchus > Pachyrhynchus sulphureomaculatus. The sequence goes on from CM032451.1 coordinate 8,610,187, forward strand.
AGTAGTACTTTAACTACAATTTAAAACAGACTAATAAGTGAAGTGTAAAGCACGACTTTTCGTCTTCGGGGGTTATAATAGTTTAAAATTTTAAATGTAACAACAACTAGTTAGGCTAGAATTTTTAAGGTAAAACTGCAAACGTTAGAACTTTTTAATTTAAAAAAAAAAGTACATGAATAAATTCTCTTTTTTTGGTTGATTAAAGCTAGTGTCTCACTGAATACCTATCCTACTTTTCAGGGCAAGAACGGCTGTACCAAACTGATTTTTTTTGTTTACCAACAATACTTTCCTTCAGCATTTTTCCATTTTTTTAGCTGAAGTTAGATCCTTTCTATTTTAAAATGGATGGTGCCCAAAAATTTGGTACAGCTAAAGCCTTTAAAAAAAAATAGAAATTAATTCCAAAAAGACGTAAGAAAATTATCTCTTACCCATATCTCTCTACCAAGGAAAACTGAGCTAGGGTGTGTTTAATTTCTTTAGTTCTCTTAAAATCGGGGTTCACTCAATTCAGTATCAGAAATTAAAGCGGGTAAGTTCCAATGTTACAAAATTGCGCTCAAGCGTGGGACAAACAACTTCTCACAGGGTACAAAAAAAGATGCCTCAAACTGAGAGCACTTTTTCACATCTTACAAAATGACGCAGTGTACGTGGGGCGCAATTAAACACCTTTTCATAGGCTACAAAATTACGCCCAAGCTTGGGGCAACATTTTTTCAAACGGTACAAAATAACGCCTCAAAAAGCGGGCAAGTTCACACCTTACAACGTATAAATGTCCAGGTAGATATTAAAAGCGGGTACTTCAATTTTCATACAGTTCTCTTTTAGGTGTAAATGCCGCTGGCCCATGCTAGTCACTCACATGCCCTTCATAAATATTTCAATTTTGAAAACCCAATTTTTAAGATACTAATGTTAAACACTTCATCTCCCCCATACGTTTCTGCCGGACCTAAAAATATTCAATTTTCAAAAACTAACTGAATTATGCTATTATGGAACATAATCCCCTACTAGAAGATGAATAGGCTCGTAAATATCTCATTTTACCACCCTCTTCGCCCATTTAAATTTTCTGAATGGGGCTTTTTATATTCTTATAAAAAAGGGTGTAGACGGGCCTGCATATTGATGTATGTATAAGTGGCTTGATAAGTGATCTTCAGTGGCGTACCTACAAGGTTTTTAAGATGTAATAATATACAGTGCACAAGTAAGTAACATAATATTTGAATAAATTAACCAAAATTTCATTAATTATAATAATTACTCTATTAAAGGGTTTCAGAATCAGCCATAAATAGTCCATTGTGTCAACAAGTAATCTGAGAGGCTCTCTAGGTCGAAGTAAAACGCGACAGGCAGGTAAAAAAAATGGAGAGTGGAGATTAGGAGTCAATTCGGATTTAAAGGGGGTTTTGGGACGAAAGAAGCCATCTTCAATCTCCAAATGCTGGTTCAGAAATGCTCAGACCAGCGACAACATGTATTCGTTTGCTTCATTTATTTATTTATTACACAGGTTTACAAATTTTTAATTTGGAAAAATACCAAGAACGCCACATGCCTAGATAAGTTAATTGGGACCTCCTGAACACGAAAAACGCTATAATTTTTTTTTTTTAAGTACCGTTTTTTAGATAACGGTACTTTTGTGTTTTTCGGTGTATGGTCCCACTCAAACCCTTATGGAGCCCAACCGAAAAGTCCGATCGAGATAAATGTCATACCGTTGGAAAGGCAACTAAATGCCTTTTCCGGCGGTATACTATAAATTTCTATGTGACAAGAAGTGGCTGAGTTATAACACCTCAAAGTTCAAAATTTGCCTATTTTTTACGTTTTTTTCAAAATTTTTCATTTTTATTTGGTTTTTTTTCTACGTTATTGTAAAGATCTGGAATGTTTTTATTTTTTTACCAAGTAGTTTATTTAATAACCAACATTTTAAACGTAATTTGAAAAAAAAAGGATGAAAAATAAAGTTTTTATTAAGGATTTTGTGGAACGACAATATTTTCATTTTCATTGCTCACACGCTATATTCGGCGTCCATCAGAATTTGAATCACTGTATACGTTGGTAGCCCTGACACACGCTATATTCGGCGTCCATCAGAATTTGAATCACTGTATACGTTGGTAGCCCTGACACACGCTATATTCGGCGTCCATCAGAATTTGAATCTGATCACAGTAAACAGTTTGGCTTTGTACGTGCAAAAAATAAAATGTGTTCAATCGATCCCAACGAATTTTGTTATGTTTGTGGAGTTCTTGTGAAAAAGAAATCACAGCATTTGATGCGAAAAATGAATACGAAAAATTTATCTGAAGCGTATAAGAAGTATTTCGGCTTTCGACCTGCGTCTCTGGACAAACCGTGGACACCGAATAATGCATGTAACAACTGCCGAACAATATTAAATAAAATTGGTAAGGGTCAAGAGTGTTTCTTCACATTTGGAAAGCCAATGCAATGGAGAAACCCGATCAGTCATACAACAGATTGTTATTTCTGTTTAACGGAAAAGGCTGTCGGACGTAGAATGGAACCAGTTTATCCAGTTGTTAGCTCGGTGACGCTGTCAGTGCCGCACTCAGTATCGTGCCCCAAACCGCAGCTGATTGTAGCAGAGCCCACAAAAATACGAAAAAGAACAACAATAAGTGATTCATCAGATGAGTGCAGTGAATCAGAAATGCAATCAAATAAGAAACCCCATTTACTTACTCAGGCCGAGCTTAATGATTTGTGCCGAGATTTGTATTTGCCGAAATCGAAATCTGAATTACTTGCATCGCGATTGCAACAGTGGGGATATTGTGCTCCCGAGACACGTGTTACATATTACCGTGATCGTAGCAAACAACTTGCAGTTTTTTTCGCAAAAATGGGAAACTTTTGTTTTTGTGCCAACATACGTGGTCTTTTCAATGCTCTCCAACAAAGTTATGACCCAGTGGAATGGCGTCTTTTTCTGGATGGAGGCAAGGATAGTTTGAAGGCAGTCTTGCTTCATAAAGGGAATACGAAACCATCAATTCCAATCAGATATGGAAAATACATAAAGGAAACATATGAAGCAATGAAAGAACTTCTCGCTCTCATACAATATGACCAACATCAATGGAAAGTTTGCTCTGATTTTAAATTAGTTGCCATACTATATGGATTGCAAGGGGGCAATACGAAGTTTCCCTGTTTTCTATGTCTATGGGACAGCCGTGACCGTCAGAATCACTACATCCGAAAAGTTTGGCCCGAACGAAGTGGGCGTACGCACGGAGAGTACAATATTAAAAATGACCCACTCATTCCTCAGGAGAAGATAATACTTCCTCCACTACATATTAAGCTTGGGTTATTTACAAATATTGTGAAAACGTTGCCAAAAGACAGTCTTGCCATGAATTACCTTAAACAAAAATTTCCGAGAGCCACAGCGAGCAAAATTGAAGCTGGTATATTTGATGGACCTCAAATTCGGGCTCTGTACGGTGACCAAGCATTTAATGAGTGTTTAGATCCAGCTCATTTGGAGGCATGGGAAGCATTCCAGGACATCGTTTACAACTTTTTGGGAAACTACAGAAGTCCTAATTACGCTGAGAAGATCGATACATTACTGCAAAAATTCAATGCCATTGGTAAGCGTTGAGTGAAAGCATGTATATCAAAAAGGCCGTTATCATTTGAAAATTATTTGAAATTTATTCTTTTTAACTTTTAGGTTCAAATATGACACCTAAACTACACTTTTTATTCAGTCATTTGTATATTTTCCCCATGAACTTGGGATCCGAAAGTGATGAGCAGGGTGAAAGATTTCACCAGGAAATGCAAGAAATCGAGAGACGTTACAAGGGCTGGTGGGATGAACAAATGATGGCAGACTATTGTTGGTTCCTCATTCGCGAAGATACATCCGAAAAAAAAACGGAAAAATTCAAGTCACTCGTCATTTTAATTTAAATTTTTTTAATTTACGCCGAATATAGCGTGTGAGCAATGAAAATGAAAATATTGTCGTTCCACAAAATCGTTAATAAAAACTTTATTTTTCATCTTTTTTTTTTCAAATTACGTTTAAAATGTTGGTTATTAAATAAACTACTTGGTAAAGAAATAAAACATTCCAGATCTTTACAATAACGTAGAAAAAAAACCAAACAAAAATGAAAAATTTTAAAAAAAACGTAAAAAATAGGCAAATTTTGAACTTTGAGGTGTTATAACTCAGCCACTTCTTGTCACATAGAAATTTATAGTATACCGCCGGAAAAGGCATTTAGTTGCCTTTCCAACGGTATGACATTTATCTCGATCGGACTTTTCGGTTGGGCTCCATAAGGGTTTGAGTGGGACCATACACCGAAAAACACAAAAGTACCGTTATCTAAAAAAACGGTACTTAAAAAAAAAAATTATAGCGTTTTTCGTGTTCAGGAGGTCCCAATTAACTTATCTAGGCATGTGGCGTTCTTGGTATTTTTTGGCTGTAAACCAGTGTTATCAACGGTAACACCATTTCTACAAAAAACATCGACAATATGCAAGAGAAAAAAACAATGTGAATGAACAAAATAATTAAAGCTAAATCTAAAATTAAAACTAATTAGTCAGACTGCAGGGTTTTACAATCTAAATTAATCACTTTAAAGGTAAACAGTACTTGACATATAATACCAATGGAAAACTACCCGAAAATGAAAGAAACTCGAAACTCTATAGCTAGGTCAGTTGCTTGACCATATTTTTGAATCGGTGTACTGGGCCATCAATTGGCAAATTGTATTTATCAAAATTACGATGCATTCTAAAGATTGGACTACGAGAAGGCGTTCGACAACATTAAGCATAAAATACCTACAAGAACTAGGGTTAGATTTTAAAGACAGCTGAGATTTCAAGATAGTAGCACAACAGAAGATTTTGAAATAAAGAAGGGAGTTAGGTAGGGTTGTGTTTTGTCGCCCATGCTATTTAACTTGTATGTGGAAAGGATCTTCGTCGATGCAGTGTCGGAGAGATATCTGGTTATCAAGGTGAACGGTGTTCCGATAAATAACATCAGATATACGGATAACACTGCCATTCTAATAGATTGCGCAGACGCTCTTCAGGCATTATAGAAAGCTATACACGAAGCAGGAGAAAATACTGGATTGAACATCAATATAAACAAAACAAAAATTCATGATTATTAGAAGAAACTCAATCCAGAACGTCCTCATTTCTATAAATGGCGAGAATATAGAACAGATCAGAAAGTTTAAATACCTGGGATACCTTATAAATGATAAGTGAGAACGGGATATGGAAATTAAAGCCCGAGTTGAACAGGTAAGATCAACTTTTCAAAAATCCCAGCCTACAACTAAGGATTATGTTTGGTCCATTCTATTGTATGGTGTTCAAACATGGACCTTAATAATCTCGTCTGTTAACAAACCAAAGGCATTTGAAATGTGGGTGCTGAGAAGAATACCTTGAGTGAATAGAGTAGGAAATGAAGAGCCAATCTGGAAAATCGTGAATTATTGGAAAACATAAAAAGAAGAAAGATTTCTTATTTGGGTCACATTGTTCGTGGTAAACGTTATAGTTGTTAACGCCTAATTCTACAGGGTAAAATTCAGAGCAAAGGGGGAATAGGACGAAAAAGACAGTCGTGGCAACGCAATATTTGCCAGTGGACAAGAATAACGGATTTGCAGGCTCTCCAAAATGCGGCTTAAAACGGATTCATCTGATGAGAGAAGTTTGGTTCAGACGCCTAAGCAAGAATCTGCACGTCACGTTAAGAAGAAGAAGAGGAAGGTAACTGCAACTTGGTGACCCTGTAACAGATGACAAGGACATTGTCCGCATGTTTAGATCTAAACGCGATTCAAGTGGACTCAAAAAAGAGCGACTGGAAACGAATGAGTTACGATTTGATCGAGTACAAGTGTTGTCACGTTTCTAAAATTTAAGAAATTCAATGAATCACCGGCTTCCGTTATATTATTAAAAGTCTAATCTCATGAAGTAAAATTATTGTGAATAGTTATAGATAATAAAGAAAAAAGTAAGTAACAATATATTTATAAGAAACAGCTCAATAATTTCTAAATTTGTACCTTAATAAGTAATAGATAATTACATTTAACCTTCTGTTAAAAAGAACAAATGTGACACCCGTTTTCATTAGCAAACGTACACTCACAAACCTCTATATAAATTTTTGAACTTTAAGAACACAGGTACAGACAAAAAACAAGAATTCCGTGCAAATAAAAAAATAAGTAAAATCGCCTTGACAGAAAATAGGTCGTTGTGTGATTTTTCGAGTCTTGGCAGCATGATTTTTAAAGAAATCTTTGAAAATATGTTTTTTGTATAGAGCATATTTTTAGAAAAAGACATACAAACAATAGCAAAGTATTGAGTTCTTATACACATAAATGAAAGAATCACCCGCATCGTGCTAGTAACGAGTCCTTTCTATGTAGGACACTTCCATATAAAGGTGCTATTTTGATTTTGTCGCTCTAGTTGTGCTGCCCACGTCGCCTATTGTCAACGCTCTGTTTTTAGATAAAAAAAAGTGGAAAATAAGTCACTGCGTAATTTTTCGAGTCTTGGCAGCATGATTTTTAAACAAATCTTGAAAAATATGCTTTTGTTGCTATTGAACATATTCTTACAAACAGATGTACGAACAATAGCAAAGTATTATAATAACGTATTGAGTTTTTATATGCATAAATGAAAGAATCACCCGCATCGCGCTAGTACCGAGTCCATTCTACTCGTATGTAGGACACCTTCATATAAATGTGCTGTTTTGATTTTGTCGCTCTAGTCGTGCTGCTCAGGTTGTACATTGTTAACGCCTTGTTTTTATATATAAAAAAAGTGGAAAATAAGTAATTATGTGATTTTTCTAGTCTTGGCAGCATGATTTTTAAACAAATCTTGGAAAATATTTTTTGATGGTATTGAGCATATTCTTACAAACAGATGTACGAACAATAGCAAAGTATTATAATAATGTATTGAGTTTTTATATGCATAAATGAAAGAACCACCCGCATCGCGCTAGTACCGAGTCCTTTCTATGTCGGATGCCTTCATATAAATGAGCTGTTTTGATTTTGTCGCTCTAGTCGTGCTGCTCAGGTTATCCACTGTCAACGCCTTGTTTTTATATAAAAAAAAAGTGGAAAATAAGTAATTATGTGATTTTTCGAGTCTTGGCAGCATGATTTTTAAACAAATCTTGGAAAATATGTTTTTGATGGTATTGAGCATATTCTTACAAAAAGATGTAAGAACAATAGCAAAGTATTATAATAATGTATCGAGTTTTTTTACGCATAAAAGAAAAAATCACCCGCATCGCGCTAATACCGAGTCCTTTCTATGCAGGATACCTTCATATAAATATGCTGTTTTGATTTTGCCGCTCTAGTTGTGCGGCTCAGGTCGTCCACTGTCAACGCCTGGTTTTTATACAAAAAAAGTGGAAAATAGGACATTGTGTGATTTTTCGAGTCTTGGCAGCATGATTTTTAAACAAATCTTGGAAAATATGTTTTTGTTGGTATGAGGCATATTCTTACAAAAAGATGTACGAACAATAGCAAAGAATTATAATAATGTATTGAGTTTTTTACACGCATAAATGAAAATATCACTCGAATGGTACTAGTAGCGAGTTCTTTCTATGTAGGACACCTTCATATAAATGTGCTGTTTTGATTTTGTCACTCTAGTCGTGCTGCCCACGTCGTCCACCATCAACGCCTTGTTTTTATACAAAAAAAAGTGGACGATTTTAAGATTATTTTAAAACACTTTCGAAATGATTAAAGAGTAACATAACTTCACGTCCGAAAAGCCCCGAACCCCTTGTTTATTTTTAGCGACTCATTTATCACAAGGTACTTCATAAAGTTAAAGAAAATTCTTATTTAATTTTGAAAATATGCCACCTTTCTGAAAATAAACCCTGAAATTTTAATTATGCCGAAGCTTTCCCGCTATAAGGAATTTAATAATAAGTTCTACCGCTTCTTCACTAAATTAAAAGATATAATTGTATTTCACGGAAGATTTAATCTTGAAAAGTTACGTAATTCGAAATAAAGGCAAGGAAAATGATAGCAATAGGCATGCCCTTCACTTATGTTTATTTCTCTTATTTGTCACATCTAATAAAGTTATCAAACAACGAATACCAATGAAAAAACCGAAAATTCTTAGAAGTCAACAGTGGCTGACCTGCTTTATTCTTATAATTGTTTAGTTTCCTTCGAGATTTAACAGTGTACACATGGCTAATGATCTGTCATTTTAGTAGTGTGCATTTTTATATAAAAATGCCAAAAAACTGTGAATTTGATTTAGAAAACCGTATGAATACACAGTTTATTTTTGAAAGCGGAAAAAATAAATTAGGCATTGCCCTCGAAGTTCTGTTCTCTTGTTTGTCGATCCTAGATCAACTGAGATAATCAAAAAACCATAATTAGACTTCACCGGACACTGTTTATCGACCGCTTATAAAACTTAATAACACAACAGGCCAATACAATCTACTGAACAAGGTCGAGATATACATTTAGCCCATGGGGGCGGAGCCAGCGCCAAACCATCACCGTCACAATCACGTCACGACAACGCGCAGCTCAGGAAGTCTCAGATTACCGTCAACTACTGACAATGGCTCGAGAGACAACGTGCAGAAAAACAAAACGATTACCTTGCAGGTTAAGTTCGTATTAGTTTTTTCCATAAGTAAATGTCAAAGTTGGTCTATAAGAGTGGCTAATTAACGTGTACACCTAGGCTTGTCGATTGATTATTTAATTTTTGGATATTGTTTACGCCTCGATGCTATCTATATTAGATTAAAATACCGTTTATATACATATGTACTGTCAGTTTATTTTATATCTTTCTTTTTTAAACTAACACAGGTACCAAAATTATGTACGCATTATGAAGGAAACTTCAGCAACATAGCTGCATAGCATACAGCAGAGTATAAGCAAACAAAAGTTCAGGACATATAAAAGTACAAAGGGATAGTAATAGACAGTACAATACAGAGAACGACAGCCTGCAGTACACCACAGTAGATCTTTTTTATTTTGTAGGATTAAAAGTTTTCGAAGTTTTACAACAGATGGCTCTCAGGTTTGCAGGCTACTAATATAAACTCCTGGACAAAATGAACGCAACAATCTGAACATTAATTTATCTTTTTCTTATGTCAGTTTTAAAGTTTATCGAGTATTTGAATAGTAGGCTATGCATATTTTGTTTCGTTGTTCATGACAGAAATCAAAACAATTCGTTTAGATTTACAGTTTTAAAGAATTTTTAGAAGATAAAACAATTTTCTGTAATAATGCGATAGATTTTCTTTAAAAGTAAGCTTATAAATTGTTCCCTTTTTCAAAGTAATACGTTTTTTGTGGTAGACTGTTTTATTTTTGACCCCGAAGAATTAGAAAAATGAATCGAACAAGGAATTTAACTAAACACGAGGTAGTGCGAGCCTCAGTTTTATTGGACGAGAGATATTGTCAGAGTTATGTTGCCAATTTGTTAGGCAAACATCGTTCCACAATAAGTCGTATGATAAGACGCTTGAATGAAGTAGGAACTTATTCTAGAAGGCTAGGGCAAGGGCGAAAACGATGCACTAGCGACCTAGATGAACGTTTTATAAGACAATATGCTTTAAGAAACAGGACTGTCACTAGTTCTATAATAAGAAACGAACTCGAAGCTGGTCCCAATGTGACAATTTCTTCTAAAACAGACGGTTAAATGAAGCTCGATTAAACAGTAGGAGACCAGCCACTGCGCCCTTGCTTACTAGAGAGAACAGAGTTGCCAGGTTACGTTTTGCTCGAAATCACAAAAACTGGTCTGTAGATGATTGGAAACAAGTTTTCTTCACAGATGAAACTAGGGTTAGTCTAAAACATCCAGATGGTTTGTGAGCGAGTATGGCGAAGATCAGGAGAGAGGTTTGCTCCTTGCAATATCTCTGCAAGGATTCCATTCGGCGGTGGCTCTGTTATGTTCTGGGGTGGCATCTGCTTTGATGCTCGCACAGAGTTAGTTCCTGTCCGTACGAGATCCATGAATGCTGACTACTATCTTGAGAATATTGTAATAGAACATGTGATGCCTTTCGGTCATTTTGTGGGGCCCAATTTCCTGTTTATGCAAGACAACGCTCGACCTTACGTGGCTAGGGAGGTACTCGATTATCTTAATCAAGTTGATATACCGATTATGCAATGACCACCAAAAAGCCCAGATCTGAATCCGATAGAACATGTAAGGGATCACCTTAAGAAAAATGTGAAACGTCATATACCTGCACCTAGAAACCCGAGGGAACTTGAAAATGAAGTTATTACAGAATGGGAGTAAATTCCTCAAGATTTTATCGAAAATTTAATTAGAAGCATGCCTAGGCGCATAAACGCTGTCATCCGAAGTAGAGGAGGTAACACACGCGACTAGTGTCCCAGTTACACCATTAATTTTGGTACTAGTGTCCCAGTTTATTTTTTCATTAATACATAATTTCAACGATTTTGTTATTAGGTCTTAAGAATAATTTTAATTCGAATCTTATAGAGAAATTTGGTAGCTAATTCACTTTTAAAGTATCCGAATACGTTTTTTTCTAACTTTTAATGTAACCAATGTTCATAAAAAATTATTAAAATTAATTCATTATAGAGATTTGTATGATTTAATATATTGTTGCGTTAATTTTGTCCAGGAGTGTATGTTAATATATGGTTCTTTACTCCTTGCTACTTTGCAATCATGTTTGCGAGATGCTGGACATCGTTATCTTTACCTAGGCACGTAAGGCCTGTCATAATGTAATGGTGCGGCAGATCTGACATGGAGGTAGCGCAACTATCGACAATGTACAAGAGAATACTCCGAGGGGTCTTCTTCTTCTCATGCCTTCTCCTACTGAAGATTAGCGACCACTTCTCTAAATGTTTCTCTATCCCTCGCGACAACTCCTCTACATTCATGCCGGTCCATTCTCTGATGTTTCTCTGCAAATACTTTGTCTTTCTTCCGACACCCTTTCTATCGTCAACTGTTCCCTACATGATAGTTTTGCAATAGAGGAGTAACTCTCTCAAAAATATACGTCAGGATTGATGACCTGCACGATATGAGTAATATCCCAATAATAAAAGAATACTTAAATAGTAACATGGACACAAAATTTGACGAAAATTAGGGGAATACACAATGTTAAGCGCAAACCACTTCATGCTAGATTGCCTATTTATTTCGAGGACCCATAAACTCGTCCAATATAAGACCGTAAAACAAATTGCACCGTGATTTACCCAGTACTTTTCGCGCAAACACTTAGTTCTTGAGATAATGCCTTATCAAAAACGTCTTTTTTGGCTCCGCACAACTGAAATATTCGTCTGAATATCTGTTTTCTATAATTCTATGCGAGTTTTCCTTATAAACTATTTGAAAAAATATCCATGCAACTTACCTGGGCGACATTTTCGAAGTGTTCGTGGCTTTTTTGATAAACCCTCGCCTTTTGCAAATTTCTGCCGATTCCGGTGTTCTTTCTAATGAAAACTTCGCCGTGGTTTGACAGCCAATCCAAAACCTAATCGAAAACAAATACGGTTTATTTATAAATACGAAAACCAACTACTTATTGAATTATTAAATCTTGCTTAAGATCATAGGTGAGTTTCTGCTAAAGTTTTTAGAAACCCCTACTAGACGGCGTAAGTGAAAGTTGAGAGTTTGATTTTCGTAAAATTTAAATTTTTTTTAGGTTAAACTTAGTACTTCCATCTCACTTTCACGTTGTAACATTCATTTTTTCTTAGATTTTAAGACCATGCAATGTTACTGATTTTTCACTTTAAATTGTACCTCTTTTCATTTTTGTATCGAGCGGTATATTAATCAGAAATTCCAAGCCGTTCGGTATATTAGTGTGCTGTGCGGGTTTGTGACCGAATCTCTCGATACGCCGGGATTGGTTAAATATTTATATCCGCTATTTTGGTTCCGGCGTCGCCAGATTACAGGCAGAGTTCGCACGGTTTATTTAAGGGTCCGGAGAGCATGCATCTTGGCTAATTTCCACCGAGCCGCCAAGTAGGTTGTTTCGACCAAGCCGCCAAGTAGGCTGAGTACCATCAAGCCGCAGCCAGGCGAATTTCCATCGAGCCGAGAGGCTTACTTCGACCGAGCCGCAGTAGAGGCTCATGACAATATTTTCGAGCCAAGTTAAGCACGAATTTTTTTTTAACGTAAAGCCGTAGTGGGCTTTCTAAGTGTTTCCTACAAAGTGTGAAATCGGTTGTGTTCCATCGAAGGCCTAGAAGCCGAAATAAAAACCGTAAGTTACCAGAACATTCATCAATAGACCTATACCCGAAGTAGTGCCTTAATAGCAATTTGAACTGACAAAAAGTGAAGTGAAAATCACGATTCTTCGCTTTCGGGGGTAGTCAGGTTATAGAATTTAAATGTCTGATTTAGGGACTCTAATGATAATAACTACCTGTTAGGCTAGAATTTTTTGTAATCCTCAAAGACACAAAGGTTAGAACTTTTATTTTAAAATCATGAATAAATTTTCTTTTTGTTGATTAAAGCTAGTGTCTCACTGAATACCTATCTTACTTTTCAGGATAATGACGGCTGTACCAAACTGCTTTTTATTTTCAACAACCGTACACCCTTTCAGTATTTTTTCATTTTTTTAACTGAAGTTAGATCCTTTCTATTTTAAAATGAATGGTGCCCAAAAAAATTTGTACAGCTAAAGCTTTTTAAAAAAAAATAGAAAATAATTCCAAAAAGACGTAAAACAATTATCTCTTACCCATATTTCTCTACCAAGGAAAACTGAGCTAGTGTGTGTTTAATTTCTTTAGTTCTTTTTAAAATCAGGATTCACTCAATTCATTATCAGAAATTAAAAAGAGGTTGCAAGAAAATTGCGCCCAAGCGTGGGAAAAACAATTTTCACACGGTACAAAATGACGCCTCAAAAAGTAGGGCAAGTGCACATCTTACAAAATGACGCAGTCTACGTGGGGCGCAATTAAACACTTTTTCATAGGCTACAACGTATATCAGACAGCGTACAAAACGACTTATTTACCTGTTTAACATCTTCCTGAAATAACCTCAAAGCCAATCTTTGGTGAAGCTTGATCTTCTTGGCGTGCCACTTCTGTTCCAACGCTCTATGATGGTTCAAGATCTGATGTATTACCGCCAGCACGTGGCTAGCTCCTTCGCTATAGTCGGCGGCCGGGTTACCTCCCGGTCTATTTTCGTAGTTTGAGCCGTCGCCCTATACGTTAAAAAAAAAACAAAAGGAGAGGTTACCAGGGATGAATCACAAAAAATCAATTATTTTAAATATTCATGCAAAAAAAAATTATTGATTTTTAGGAGGGTACACTACAAGAACATGTACAGGGTGTCCCAAAAGACAAGTTCAAAGTCGGTTGGCGTAATGTGCGAACGCAGCAAGCGGAAAGGATATCTGAAGCGATACAACAGTTAGTTCTGCACGCAACAGTTTTAGGTGAAGAATTCCATGACTGTCATCTTCCACCCCCTTTATTTGCCTGCTAATCCTCCTAAGAGGGTGAAGTTAAAGATAGCCGCTTCGAGTTTGTAACGAAGATATGAGATGGTAGAGGAGGTGGACGTAGTGATAGTAAGCAACTAGAATTTAACGCTGCAAAGCCCCAGTTTGTAGCGACATTATTTTCTAAAAAAGTTAACGTTGTTGAACCCAACATACAGGGTCTGTCCGGAAAGTAATGTCACCGATTTTATTGTAAAGCGACTGTCCGTCGTAGCGCGCTCTACCTGCCAGGGATCGGTGGTGGGGCAAGTCAGCTAGCGAGTGAGCGCTTGCTCAGTTATTTCCGAGCTCTCGGAGGGTAAGGACGGGCGATTTCGTGAACCTCTGTTTCGTCTCTTATACAAGTCGAGATGCATCGCTTACTAGAACAAAGATACGCGATAAAGTTTTTTGTGAAACTCGGTAAGTCCGCAATGGATGAGTGCTTATCACAAATGTATATGCAGATGGCACGGGACGTTTTTAGAAGGCGAATGAGCAAATCAAAGAACAAGACCATGCTCATTGTGTTTTTTTGACATCAGCGGGTCGTCCACCATGAATCTGAACCTCCCGGGACAACCTTCAACTCTAAATCTTACGCGAAAGTGCTCAAGAAACTGAGAACGAGGATTCGACGCGTCAAGCCAGACATCAGCAGCGATTGGAAACTTCCCCATGACAACGCGCCAGCCCACACCGCCTTCGTCGTGACCAGCTACCTGGCCAAATCTAACATGGCAACGCTGCCCCAGTCGCCCTACAGTCCCGACGTGGTTCCCCCAGACTTCCTTTTGTTTCCCCGCTTGAAATTCCTCATGAAAGGACATCATTTCAGAAAAATTGACGTGAAAGCAGGTTGTATAACGACTTTAAAAACAATTCCTTAACAGGCCTTTCAGGACTCCTTCGCAGCTTGGAAATCGCCCCGGCAAAAATATATCGTCGTAGGAGAAGACTATTTTGAAGAATTTTAATGTATTATACCGATCTGGTCAATAATTTTTTTTTTTAAACGACTTAGTGACATTACTTTTCGGATAGACCATGTATTAATTCTGTATGAAGCTCAAATTTGACCAACTGCTCCCAGATTTTGTGGCGCTGCTCCCAGGTTTCGTGACTCTGCTCCCAGATTTTATGGCTCTGTTCCCAGGTTTTGCGGCTCTGCTCCCAAACATACATTGTATTTGTTGGATTCCATTCAGAAGAAGCCGTTCGCTTGATTGGAGACTAAGAACCCACCAGCAACTTTAATTCCTTGAAACATCGAAGAACGGTTGGTGACTTGAATCTACACTTTACATCCGTATGAGGTGCACCTCGTACCTCCTCATATAAGCCTTTTCAAGCAGTCCTTTATATGGAGAATCTCATCCGTCGTTTTGGAACAATTTGCTCAGCATTGTGTTTCCCACCGAGTACAATTTACAGCGATTCAAGACAATGTAAGTCTCTTTTTCCACAAACGCGTCCCTCCTATAGCGCTTTAGGGACTTCCCTGTGACAGCTGTGCTATGCCCATAAAAAAATAGGGTGCAAAGGGACTACTTTACAGGTGACGGGAGCCACGAAGCCTAAAAGCAACTACTTTAAATTTTGTAGCGTTAATCCGGGAACTTTTGGACCGCACCACGTAGTTTAATACCCAACCTATTAACAAACTGAACCTGTCCATGGAACACCTCGTATTTCTAATAATTAAACTACACTAAAAAGATATTTACATGTTTTTTCTCAGTTCCTGGTTGATTACAAACTTGCACCAAGTGATCTAACTGGTAGAGCAATTTCTTGCTAGTACTATGCACCTGTCACCAAAGAAAAAAGATAAGTTACCATCACCGATATTATCAGTTAGTTTCGAGGAAATAAGGAGATAAATGGAAAGTAATGGTTGCATTGTCTAGTGTGAGTAACGTCCTAAAAATACCGTAGTTTTTCAAAAATAATAAAACGCAACATTTGGCAAACATCAATTAATCGGGTTTGTGGATTTTAAGATAGTCACGGCGGAAATGGCGGTTCCGATTAACGCCTCATTATTTTGAAAAACTACGGCAAAAACGGCCCGTACGTTTATCAGTTTGTTCTCTTTTTCCTTGTCGCTTGCACTGGGTAGCTTATGGCATACTTGTAACATCACATCTAAGCCGTTCAGGAGAGCTTGGTACGAGTTATAAACCTAAATAAGGGGAAACATATCAATAATTCATATCCGATGGGAAGTTTTCTCGCATGAAAATTATGGTTCTAGACGGTGATTAATCGGAAAGTGTTTCCTATGTTTCGTCTGCGATTCCGCAAGGCATCATCGCTAGAAGTCATCTTCGTCTCTCTTCGAGATCAGAACAATAACTCCTAATCTAATCTCGAGGAGTACTACATGGGGTGAAAAGTTCGAGAGGCTATTTAAGAAAACACAATGTTTTTGACAAAAATCGATTTTAACACATTTGGATACCTTTCATATACTACGATCTGTCGAGCTCTCTAAAATAAGTCCCAGTTTCCCATTTGATTTCTTCATTTGAGCCAAATCTCTTACCCTGGAGCTATCTTTTTAAATTTGTAAAGACGTAATAATCGCTGGGGAGCAGATCTGAATACGGCGAATGAGGAAACAATCGATAGCCCAACTGGTCCAATTTTACCATCGATTTTGTGAGGTTGTGAGCTGATGCATTACCTTGATGAAACAGCAATTTTTTCTTCGCTAAAAGCAGTCTTTTTTGTCTTGATTTCACCATTCAGACGGCCCAATGAACCAACGTAATAGTCTTTGGTGATTGTACGGCCCTTCTCAAGATAGTCGAGCAATATTATTTCATGAGTATACCAAAAAATACTCGCGAAAACCCTTCCAGTTGATGTTTATGTTTTTGGACGCTTTGGTCGGTTTTTCATGCGGTCCAACCACTCTGCAGACCGACTGTTGGACTCAGGCGTGTAGTGGTGGATCCATTTTTCGTCCATTGTTACGAATCGACGCAAAAACTCTTTTGGAGTACGAGTACGCTAAAACAGCGTTTTGAATTTTCGACACGTTGCTGTTTTTGATCGATCGTGAGACTCCTGATATCTTCAACATGTCAGCTATCTCTCTCAGTTTCACTTTACGATTATTCAGAACATTACGGTGGATTTTTCTTGTGTTTTTTGCAGTGACTGCATCATTTGGAAGTACGGAGCGTAGTGCATCATCAGGGCTTGTACGATCGCATTTAAGTTCATTAAACCATCAACATATAGTTGCTCTCAATGGAGCAGATGCGCCATAATACTCCTCAAGCCATTCTTGAGTTCTGGCTGTATTTTTTCCCATCAAAAAACAATGTTCATCAACACACGAAATTCCTTTTGTTCCATCATTTTGTAAAAATCAAAAGCACAAATCACTCGCAAATTAATAGACAAAATGTCACGAAAATTTTACACGAATCTTCTGAGAGTTGACACTAACTAAAAATCGTATGTTTTTTTTGTTTGTACTGCCATGTCTTCGAAAGTCTCAGGACTTTTCACCTCATGTACGTAAAGGTCCCTGAAGATGATGCCTCACAGTCTCGCACAAAAAATTCGGAAAATGTGAAACAATGTGTTTAAATTAATGCTAAAAATGGCAAATATACATTTCGTGAATCGCCTTCCTCGAGGTGGTAACTTGAGTTGGAGAAATAAATGACTCAAAATTCGCGTACATGGATTGATGTATGCGATGACATGGCCCAAAGCGGGATGCAAAATTTAGTAATTGTCTTTTTCCTGCGAATATTCCCACGTAAACACTCCATCCAGAATGAAATTTGAGTGCACCACATCCACGATAATTTAAAAAGTGAACCTGGCGGTTGTGAATGTACATGTGTGACCTATCCAGCTTAGTAGTTAACTTTCTCGACCTTCTTTGAATGCCTTACACCGTTCGTATGCTAGCGTTGTAAAACACACTTCACTAAACGCCTTTTGTACCCTTTCTCACGGTTCGGCAACAGAAATTTCATCGGCAACACTAAATTTAAGACGACAATTCTTTGCCGTACGAATTCATTCATTATTAAAATCTTAAGGCACTCCAAAGTGTCATCAGTCAGCGATAGTCCACGTCGGAATGACGTTTCAAATTTGGCGACATGAACTTAAAGGACAGTCAGGAACAGGGCGGCCAACGCATTTTGACGACCAAGCAATTTTCCGGGACAAAAACAGAAAGCAATTCAACATCACCATCAACAGCAACATCTATCGGGCCCAACTTGGCCGCTGTGGTGAAGCCAACAATGTCCAAAAACCAGGTCTAGCTAAAAAGATCCATGGCCAATAAAGTCTGTAAAGTACTCCCGCATTCCCCGTACTCTCCAACCGCAGCTCTTACAGATTACCACGTCACTAGCTCTGTAGAAAACTGGGAGATGGAAAAAATCTGTGAAGATATGGGTCAGCTGGAGGCCCATGTGAAACTTTGGAGAGCCTCGAAGGGCTGCATTTTTCGCCCGTGCAATCGATCGTCTGCCAAAAGCAAATGACAAGCAATTATGAGTACTGGATTAGACGGTGAATCTGCTCCAAAATGACCAATTAAATATATTTTAAACGTATTTCGATGTTTCATTTTTCGAAATAAACATTGTTTGAAAAATATTTAGAGTTTCCGTACTATTGCGTTTGTTTACTTACTTCTGTATAAGCTTGACACATAGATTCGTACAGGTTCTGATGTTGGTGAATAGCATTTTCCAAAAGCATTATCTCATTTGGCAAGTTCATGCTTTCGCTTGCGTTTTTCCACGCTGGGACGTTCTCAACGTACTGCTCTGCTTTATGGTGGAATATTACCGAAAGAGCTAGCACAGCCGTTCTTTCATCCAACCTAAAATATAATAATATTAATAATATTTAAGGTGCATGCCTGTCAAAAGTGACATTGTGAAAGAAATAAGAAGTTATTTTTTTTAGGTTTTTTTTTATAAGCATAGCACATATGCTAGAAGGGAATCTTTAACGCGCTTCAGTAGTAAGCGTTAGTTAAACAAACAGCTTTTAAAGGTCACGGAAAAGACCCAATCAAAATTTAACTAAAAAACATGTTAAGGTTTACTCAGACTCTAACGCCGAGTCACACCGAAAGGACATAAATGGGCTTTTTACAGCATGTTGTATATCCTACGCTTAATTAGATATAAAATATAACATGTAAAAATTAATTTGAAAAAATGAAGATGTTTTTAAACTTGAGTTGGGCATAAATTGTAGAGGAATCTTTGATTGTGTTAGCCGATACTTGTTAAAAATTCATAATAAAATTATATAAAAACAACACTATGTTTTAATTTCCAATATATTTAAAGTCACTTGACAATTGTTTCACCATACAATGGCTTCTTCAGCAGTAAATAAGAAAGAAAAATATTTGGTAGTAATCCTGGTTATATAGTGCTTAAAACTATCCTTAATTATCTAAGATTATGCTAATCATTTTATTGTATTATTTACAGACAGAATTATTTTAAGAATGCCAATCTGTGGTACTATTTCCGAGAACTAATACAGATTAAGTAAGGGTGAAGGGTTTAAGTCTACCTGTTCGTTTCATAATAGATTAGAGTTTTTCCGTTTGTTAATTTCAAGACATTCAAGCAAATTTAATTTTTTAGATTTATTTCCTACATGTAGGATTTTTAACGTATCATCAAAATTATGGGATTCGTTTATTATATGGGCTGCATAATGTGAATTGTTCTTATTTTTTAAATAACTATGTTTATGTTCTTTAATGCGAGTTTCAAAAGATCTACCAGTTTGCCCTACGTAGGTTTTAGTACAAGATCCACAATTTAATAAATAAATTCCTGATTTTAAGGATTTCTTAGATTTGGTTTTGTTATGCAAAATTATACTCCCTAAGGAATTACTGGTTTTGAATGCTATTTTATTGTTCTTTTTTATTAAATGTTTGGAAATTGTTCTAGTTATTTTCTCTCTGTATGTGAGTGTACTAAATTTTCCTTTTTTGTCATTAATTGTGGGATAAATTAGAGAGATTGCTTGTTTAAAGGATTTTTTAGTCAGGATATTATCTATAATGTTGGGGTCATATCCATTATTAATTGCTATTTGTTTGATTATGTTGAATTCTTTGTTAAAATTAGTTTTAGTCATAGGGATATGTAACAATCTATGTATGAAAGAGTTAAAAGCTGCCATTTTGTGAGGATAAGGGTGGGATGAACTATTGTGTATGACTGTGTCAGTATGAGAAGGTTTGTGAAAAATCGCGAAATCGTGTTTATTGTTCACTTTTGATATAGGTATGTCTAAGAAATTTATAGAGTTATTGGTTTCTAATTCTATGGTAAATTTAATATTAGGATGCAAATTATTTAGGAAGTTAAGGAAGATTGTTAGTTGTCTATCTGTTCCCGTGTGAAACAGGAAATGATATCGTCAACATATCTATACCAGTAAACAATATTTTTGATGAATTTTTAGTTCTAAATGATCCATGAAAATTTCCGCTAGTAAAGGGCTTAAAGGATTATCCATTATTAGACCTTCTTTAGATGTATAAAAGTTATCGTAGGCAATTGTAACTCTTTGTACTTTGCAGCCTTATGGTGCTCGCCTCTTTTAAGAAGTTTCCTTCCAAGCCACTAAGTAGATCCCGAACAGTTTATATCTGTTCCGAGTTAAAGCCATTCATTGTCGATACCTATTTTCTGTAATTGTTTCCTGAGGTGACAGTGGCCAGTGATGCGTCTTACTACTAGTTTGATCTGGGCCCTTATTAAACAAAGGAAGTTGTTAGTTTCTTCAATGGACTGCCAGTTACCGCATGTCTTTGACCAGATGTTGCGAGCCAACGATCTAGATGTAGCTGATATGACCGTTTTTACCATTTGTATATCAAATGCTAGTTATGGACACCTGTATGATTTTGTAGCTCGGAATCTAGCTCTTTTGTAGTAGAACCTTTTCGCCCAGAATGTCCCGGAACGCACAGTAATTCAACCCTGGAGAATAATTCTGACATGTCACGTTCACACTCCATCGTGATCTTGAAGTTGACCTGATAGGCGTCTAAAGGCTTTAGAGCAGTTTAATTGTCTGAGAATGTATATATATATATATATATATATATATATATATATATATATATATATATATATATATATATATATATATTACATATATAGGGCGCGTTGGTGAAGCAACCAAGGCGAATCGAAAGATCCGCACTTTGGAAGTTCCCAAAAGTGTTCTCTGTATTTGCTAGACTATCCCAAGACGCGTTTTGCCTTATCACGGCTCATTAACTGGGCAAGGTTCAGCAGATACTAACGGAAAATCATGACAAAATAGATGCTTATACTGCACTCTGTCGGTGACATATTTAAAGTCATTCCGAACAAAGTGGCCAGACCGCAGTTGACAATTAATTGCAGAAGCGCACCTTCTCAAGCTTCCCGCTCGAAGGCATAGATGGCGTGTTGGTGAAGCAACCAAGGCGAATCGAAAGATCCGCGCTTTGGAAGTTACGTGGAAAGGTCCGTGGAAGTGTGTGGTTTAATGGAAATGATTTCAAAGGATTTTTTGATCTTGCAATTTTTAAAAAATAATCCGTATTTTTTCAAAAGAAAATACACACAAAATGTGCACTTGCGAAAACTAAAATATAATTTTCTAAAATTTTTAAAAAATTGGAGAAGTTGTGGCGGCCCATGGCTCCGTGGCGTAATACTTGCTTGCGGTGCAGAAGGACTCGGGTCCAATCCTGGCAGATCGGTATACTTATTTATTAATTTATTTAAATATATTTGGCCACGTAAGTTTGGACATTTGGACAGCGTGGACGGGTATTATGACATCCTCGCCGATATCCTCAGGATATGAAAAAGGGTGAAATCCTTACTCAGGCGAGGAGGTGAATAAATCAAAAAAAAAAATTAAAAAAATACAAAATAAAATAATAATAAAAAAAAAGACGGGTACCCGGCCGGGTAGGATCTGGCAATATTATATTAAGCTTGTTCTTTTACGTTTTATTGACGGTTTCTGCCAAGATTGCCAACTGTAGGTAATTTTTTTTTTTATGATTTGACCATATCATCAAAACGGGATAAGTTAGCGCTTAGGCTACTACACGGCCGGTTGCTTCGTGTGAAACCAACATCTGACCGATATTTATCGAGCTTACCCTGCGGCAAAGTCTTTCCAGGTTCGATCCAATCTCCCCGCCACCGATCTTATATGCGGGGGCAGCGTAATGGCCCCCCTCGATAAGTCGACTGGCGACGCTGAGTATTCGGTTGATGTTAACGTAGACGTTCATACTTGACATCGTAAAGTGTTGATGCTCTTCTTGTAATTGTTTTGCTAGTTGATAGGTGTGGCCTATTTCCACGTAGTTTAGAAGGAAAACGTCTCTATTATGGCATATCCAATCGAACATCTAGAAAGTAAAGAGGTAAAATTAACGGCTGAATTGTAGCGCATTTACAGCAGGAAGTACTAATGAATATTAAGTGGTATCTAGATCAACTACCCCTTTACCCATCTTAAATATATACTAACCTTTTCGCAGTCCTGCTCAAAAGCCT